>OY293419.1:58484464-59684464 GCA_958502065.1 Chrysolina americana
AAATCGAGTTTTTACGAATTTAAGGTGTCTCTCCCTCATTTCACAGAAACATGAGGATTCAGAACTCATTCAAAAATGATTTTTCTTATTATTTCCATCATTGCGCAATCAAGAGTACCATCGAGTATGCTTCAGCTGCCTTCGTTCTCGAGTAACTGCCAATAAATCGAGTTTTTGCGAATTTTAGGTGTCTCTCCCTCATTTCACAGAAACATGAGGATTCAGAACTCATTCAAAACTGACTCTTCGTATCAATTCCATCAATGCACAATCAGGTGTATCATCGAATTCGTTCCAGCTGCCTTCGTTCTCGAGTAACCGCCAATAAATCGAGTTTTTACGAATTTGAGGTGTCTCTCCCTCATTTCACAGAAACATGAGGATTCAGAACTCATTCAAAACTGATTTTTCTTATCAAATCCATCATTGCGCAATCAGGAGTACCCACTATTTCTCTTCAGCTGCCTTCGTTCTCGAGTAACCGCCAATAAATCGAGTTTTTGCGAATTTTACGTGTCTCTCCCTCATTTCACAGAAATATGAGGATTCAGAACTCATTCAAAACTGATGATTTTTCTTATCAAATCCATCATTGCGCAATCAGGAGTATCATCGAATTCGTTCCAGCTGCCTTCGTTCTCGAGTAACCGCCAATAAATCGAGTTTTTGCGAATTTTAGGTGTCTCTCCCTCATTTCACAGAAATATGAGGATACAGAACTCATTCAAAACTGATTTTTCTTATCAATTCCATCATTGCGCATTCAGGAGTACCATCGAATATGCTCCAGCTCCCTTAGTTCTCGAGTAATCGCCAATAAATCGAGTTTTTGCGAATTTTACGTGTCTCTCCCTCATTTCACAGAAATATGAGGATACAGAACTCATTCAAAACTGATTTTTCTTCTCAATTTCATCATTGCGCATTCAGGAGTACCATCGAATATGCTCCAGCTCCCTTAGTTCTCGAGTAATCGCCAATAAATCGAGTTTTTGCGAATTTTAGGTGTCTCTCCCTCATTTCACAGAAATATGAGGATACAGAACTCATTCAAAACTGATTTTTCTTATCAAATCCATCATTGCGCAATCAGGAGTATCATCGAATTCGTTCCAGCTGCCTTCGTTCTCGAGTAACCGCCAATAAATCGAGTTTTTGCGAATTTTAGGTGCCTCTCCCTCATTTCACAGAAATATGAGGAAACAGAACTCATTCAAAACTGATTTTTCTTATCAATTCCATCATTGCGCATTCAGGAGTACCATCGAATATTCTCCAGCTCCCTTAGTTCTCGAGTAATCGCCAATAAATCGAGTTTTTGCGAATTTTAGGTGTCTCTCCCTCATTTCACAGAAATATGAGGATACAGAACTCATTCAAAACTGATTTTTCTTATCAATTCCATCATTGCGCAATCAGGAGTACCATCGAATATGCTCCAGCTGCCTTCGTTCTCGAGTAATCGCCAATAAATCGAGTTTTTACGAATTTTAAGTGACTCTCCCTCATTTCACAGAAACATGAGGATTCAGAACTCATTCGAAACTGACTTTTCTTATCAATTTCATCAATGCACATTCAGGAGTATCATCGAATTCGTTCCAGCTCTTCGTTCTTGAGTAACCGCCAATAAATCGAGTTTTTACGAATTTTAAGTGTCTCTCCCTCATTTCACAGAAACATGAGGATTCAGAACTCATTCAATCCTAATTTTCCTCATCAAATCCATCATTGCGCAATCAGGAGTACCCACTAATTCACTTCAGCTGCCTTCGTTCTCGAGTAACCGCCACTAAATCGAGTTTTTGCGAAATTTACGTGAATCTCCCTCATTTCACAGAAACATGAGGATTCAGAACTCATTCAAAACTAATTTTTCCCATCAATTCCATCATTGCACAATCAGGAGTACCATCGAATATGCTCCAGCTGCCTTCGTTCTCGAGTAATCGCCAATAAATCGAGTTTCTACGAATTTAAGGTGTCTCTCCCTCATTTCACAGAAACATGAGGATTCAAAACTCATTCAAAACTGATTTTTCTTATCAAATCCATCATTGCGCAATCAGGAGTACCCACTATTTCACTTCAGCTGCCTTCGTTCTCGAGTAACCGCCAATAAATCGAGTTTTTGCGAATTTTACGTGGCTCTCCCTCATTTCACAGAAACATGAGGATTCAGAACTCATTCGAAACTGACTCTTCCTATCAATTCCATCATTGCACAATCAGGAGTATCATCGAATTCGTCCCAGCTGCCTTCGTTCTCGAGTAACCGCCAATAAATCGAGTTTTTACGAATTTAAGGTGTCTCTCCCTCATTTCACAGAAACATGAGTATTCAGAACTCATTCTAAAATGATTTTTCTTATTATTTCCATCATTGCGCAATCAAGAGTACCATGGAGTATGCTTCAGCTGCCTTCGTTCTCGAGTAACTGCCAATAAATCGAGTTTTTGCGAATTTTAGGTGCCTCTCCCTCATTTCACAGAAACATGAGGATTCAGAACTCATTCAAAACTGACTCTTCGTATCAATTCCATCAATGCACAATCAGGAGTATCATCGAATTCGTTCCAGCTGCCTTCGTTCTCGAGTAACCGCCAATAAATCGAGTTTTTGCGAATTTTACGTGTCTCTCCCTCATTTCACAGAAATATGAGGATTCAGAACTCATTCAAAACTGATTTTTCTTATCAAATCCTACATTGCGCAATCAGGAGTACCCACTATTTCACTTCAGCTGCCTTCGTTCTCGAGTAACCGCCAATAAATTGAGTTTTTGCGAATTTTACGTGTCTCTTCCTCATTTCACAGAAACATGAGGATTCAGAACTCATTCAAAACTGATTTTTCTTATCGAATCCATCATTGCGCAATCAGGAGTACCTTCGAATGTGCTCCAGCTGCCTTAGTTCTCGAGTAATCGCCAATAAATCGAGTTTTTGCGAGTTTTAGGTGTCTCTCCCTCATTTCACAGAAACATGAGGATTCAGAACTCATTCGAAACTGATTTTTCTTATCAAATCCATCATTGCGCAATCAGGATTACCCACTATTTCACTTCAGCTACCTTAGTTCTCGAGTAATCGCCAATAAATTGAGTTTTTGCGAATTTTACGTGTCTCTCCCTCATTTCACAGAAACATGAGGATTCAGAACTCATTCAAAACTGATTTTTCTTATCAAATCCATCATTGCGCAATCAGGAGTACCCACTATTTCACTTCAGCTGCCTTCGTTCTCGAGTAACCGCCCATAAATCGAGTTTTTGCGAATTTTACGTGTCTCTCCCTCATTTCACAGAAACATGAGGATTCAAAACTCATTCAAAACTGATTTCTCTTATCAAATCCATCATTGCCTAATCAGGAGTACCCACTATTTCACTTCAGCTGCATTCGTTCTCGAGTAATTGCCAATTAATCGAGTTTTTACGAATTTTAGGTGTCTCTCCCTCATTTCACAGAAACATGAGGATTCAGAACTCTTTCAAAACTGATTTTTCTTATCAAATCCATCATTGCGCAATCAGGAGTACCCACTATTTCACTTCAGCTGCCTTCGTTCTCGAGTAACCGCCAATAAATCGAGTTTTTGCGAATTTTACGTGTCTCTCCCTCATTTCACAGAAACATGAGGATTCAAAACTCATTCAAAACTGATTTCTCTTATCAAATCCATCATTGCCTAATCAGGAGTACCCACTATTTCACTTCAGCTGCATTCGTTCTCGAGTAATTGCCAATTAATCCAGTTTTTACGAATTTTAGGTGCCTCTCCCTCATTTCACAGAAACATGAGGATTCAAAACTCATTCAAAACTGATTTCTCTTATCAAATCCATCATTGCCTAATCAGGAGTACCCACTATTTCACTTCAGCTGCATTCGTTCTCGAGTAATTGCCCATTAATCAAGTTTTTACGAATTTTAGGTGCCTCTCCCTCATTTCACAGAAACATGAGGATTCAAAACTCATTCAAAACTGATTTCTCTTATCAAATCCATCATTGCCTAATCAGGAGTACCCACTATTTCACTTCAGCTGCATTCGTTCTCGAGTAATTGCCAATTAATCGAGTTTTTACGAATTTTAGGTGCCTCTCCCTCATTTCACAGAAACATGAGGATTCAAAACTCATTCAAAACTGATTTCTCTTATCAAATCCATCATTGCCTAATCAGGAGTACCCACTATTTCACTTCAGCTGCATTCGTTCTCGAGTAATTGCCAATTAATCGAGTTTTTACGAATTTTAGGTGTCTCTCCCTCATTTCACAGAAACATGAGGATTCAGAACTCTTTCAAAACTGATTTTTCTTATCAAATCCATCATTGCGCAATCAGGAGTACCCACTATTTCACTTCAGCTGCATTCGTTCTCGAGTAATTGCCAATTAATCGAGTTTTTACGAATTTCATGTGTCTCTCCCTCATTTCACAGAAACATGAGGATTCAGAACTCTTTCACAACTGATTTTTCTTATCAAATCCATCATTGCCTAATCAGGAGTACCCACTATTTCACTTCAGCTGCATTCGTTCTCGAGTAATTGCCAATTACGAGTTTTTACGAATTTTAGGTGTCTCTCCCTCATTTCACAGAAACATGAGGATTCAGAACTCTTTCAAAACTGATTTCTCTTATCAAATCCATCATTGCCTAATCAGGAGTACCCACTATTTCACTTCAGCTGCATTCGTTCTCGAGTAATTGCCAATTAATCGAGTTTTTACGAATTTTAGGTGTCTCTCCCTCATTTCACAGAAACATGAGGATTCAGAACTCTTTCAAAACTGATTTCTCTTATCAAATCCATCATTGCCTAATCAGGAGTACCCACTAATTCACCCCAGCTGCCTTCGTTCTCGAGCAATGGCCAATAAATCGAGTTTTTGCGAATTTTACGTGTCTCTCCCTCATTTCACAGAAACATGAGGATTCAAAACTCATTCAAAACTGATTTCTCTTATCAAATCCATCATTGCCTAATCAGAAGTACCCACTATTTCACTTCAGCTGCATTCGTTCTCGAGTAATTGCCAATTAATCCAGTTTTTACGAATTTTAGGTGCCTCTCCCTCATTTCACAGAAACATGAGGATTCTAAACTCATTCAAAACTGATTTCTCTTATCAAATCCATCATTGCCTAATCAGGAGTACCCACTATTTCACTTCAGCTGCATTCATTCTCGAGTAATTGCCAATTAATCGAGTTTTTACGAATTTTAGGTGTCTCTCCCTCATTTCACAGAAACATGAGGATTCAGAACTCTTTCAAAACTGATTTTTCTTATCAAATCCATCATTGCGCAATCAGGAGTACCCACTATTTCACTTCAGCTGCATTTGTTCTCGAGTAATTGCCAATAAATCGAGTTTTTACGAATTTTAGGTGTCTCTCCCTCATTTCACAGAAACATGAGGATTCAGAACTCATTCGAAACTGATTTTTCTTATCAAATCCATCATTGCGCAATCAGGAGTACCCACTAATTCACCCCAGCTGCCTTCGTTCTCGAGCAATGGCCAATAAATCCAGTTTTTACGAATTTTAGGTGCCTCTCCCTCATTTCACAGAAACATGAGGATTCTAAACTCATTCAAAACTGATTTCTCTTATCAAATCCATCATTGCCTAATCAGGAGTACCCACTATTTCACTTCAGCTGCATTCATTCTCGAGTAATTGCCAATTAATCGAGTTTTTACGAATTTTAGGTGTCTCTCCCTCATTTCACAGAAACATGAGGATTCAGAACTCTTTCAAAACTGATTTTTCTTATCAAATCCATCATTGCGCAATCAGGAGTACCCACTATTTCACTTCAGCTGCATTTGTTCTCGAGTAATTGCCAATAAATCGAGTTTTTACGAATTTTAGGTGTCTCTCCCTCATTTCACAGAAACATGAGGATTCAGAACTCATTCGAAACTGATTTTTCTTATCAAATCCATCATTGCGCAATCAGGAGTACCCACTAATTCACCCCAGCTGCCTTCGTTCTCGAGCAATGGCCAATAAATCGAGTTTTTGCGAATTTTAGGTGTCTCTCCCTCATTTCACAGAAACATGAGGATTCAAAACTCATTCAAAACTGATTTCTCTTATCAAATCCATCATTGCGCAATCAGGAGTACCCACTATTTCACTTCAGCTGCATTCGTTCTCGAGTAATTGCCAATTAATCGAGTTTTTACGAATTTTAGGTGTCTCTCCCTCATTTCACAGAAACATGAGGATTCAGAACTCTTTCAAAACTGATTTTTCTTATCAAATCCATCATTGCGCAATCAGGAGGACCCACTATTTCACTTCAGCTGCATTTGTTCTCGAGTAATTGCCAATAAATCGAGTTTTTACGAATTTTAGGTGTCTCTCCCTCATTTCACAGAAACATGAGGATTCAGAACTCTTTAAAAACTGATTTTTCTCATCAAATCCATCATTGCGCAATCAGGAGTACCCACTAATTCACCCCAGCTGCCTTCGTTCTCGAGCAATGGCCAATAAATCGAGTTTTTGCGAATTTTAGGTGTCTCTCCCTCATTTCACAGAAACATGAGGATTCAAAACTCATTCAAAACTGATTTCTCTTATCAAATCCATCATTGCGCAATCAGGAGTACCCACTATCTCACTTCAGCTGCATTCGTTCTCGAGTAATTGCCAATTAATCGAGTTTTTACGAAATTTAGGTGTCTCTCCCTCATTTCACAGAAACATGAGGATTCAGAACTCTTTCAAAACTGATTTTTCTTATCAAATCCATCATTGCGCAATCAGGAGTACCCACTATTTCACTTCAGCTGCATTTGTTCTCGAGTAATTGCCAATAAATCGAGTTTTTACGAATTTTAGGTGTCTCTCCCTCATTTCACAGAAACATGAGGATTCAGAACTCTTTCAAAACTGATTTTTCTCATCAAATCCATCATTGCGCAATCAGGAGTACCCACTAATTCACCCCAGCTGCCTTCGTTCTCGAGCAATGGCCAATAAATCGAGTTTTTGCGAATTTAAGGTGTCTCTCCCTCATTTCACAGAAACATGAGGATTCAAAACTCATTCGAAACTGATTTCTCTTATCAAATCCATCATTGCGCAATCAGGAGTACCCACTATTTCACTTCAGCTGCATTCGTTCTCGAGTAATTGCCAATTAATCGAGTTTTTACGAATTTTAGGTGTCTCTCCCTCATTTCACAGAAACATGAGGATTCAGAAATCTTTCAAAACTGATTTTTCTTATCAAATCCATCATTGCGCAATCAGGAGTACCCACTATTTCACTTCAGCTGCATTTGTTCTCGAGTAATTGCCAATAAATCGAGTTTTTACGAATTTTAGGTGTCTCTCCATCATTTCACAGAAACATGAGGATTCAGAACTCATTCGAAACTGATTTTTCTTATCAATTCCGTCAATGCACAATCAGCAATATCATCGAATTCGTTCCAGCTGCCTTCGTTCTCGAGTAACCGCCAATAAATCGAGTTTTTACGAATTTTAGGTTTCATTCCCTCATTTCACAGAAACATAAGGATTCAGAATTCATTCAAAACTGATTTTTCTCATCAAATCCATCATTGCGCAATCAGGAGTACCCACTAATTCACCCCAGCTGCCTTCGTTCTCGAGCAATGGCCAATAAATCGAGTTTTTGCGAATTTTAGGTGTCTCTCCCTCATTTCACAGAAACATGAGGATTCAAAACTCATTCAAAACTGATTTCTCTTATCAAATCCATCATTGCGCAATCAGGAGTACCCACTATTTCACTTCAGCTGCATTTGTTCTCGAGTAATTGCCAATAAATCGAGTTTTTACGAATTTTAGGTGTCTCTCCCTCATTTCACAGAAACATGAGGATTCAGAACTCATTCGAAACTGATTTTTCTTATCAATTCCGTCAATGCACAATCAGCAATATCATCGAATTCGTTCCAGCTGCCTTCGTTCTCGAGTAACCGCCAATAAATCGAGTTTTTGCGAATTTTAGGTGTCTCTCCCTCATTTCACAGAAACATGAGGATTCAAAACTCATTCAAAACTGATTTCTCTTATCAAATCCATCATTGCGCAATCAGGAGTACCCACTATTTCACTTCAGCTGCATTTGTTCTCGAGTAATTGCCAATAAATCGAGTTTTTACGAATTTTAGGTGTCTCTCCCTCATTTCACAGAAACATGAGGATTCAGAACTCTTTCAAAACTGATTTTTCTCATCGAATCCATCATTGCGCAATCAGGAGTACCCACTAATTCACCCCAGCTGCCTTCGTTCTCGAGCAATGGCCAATAAATCGAGTTTTTGCGAAATTTAGGTGAATCTCCCTCATTTCACAGAAACATGAGGATTCAGAACTCTTTCAAAACTGATTTTTCTCATCAAATCCGTCATTGCGCAATCAGGAGTACCCACTAATTCACCCCAGCTGCCTTCGTTCTCGAGCAATGGCCAATAAATCGAGTTTTTGCGAATTTTAGGTGTCTCTCCCTCATTTCACAGAAACATGAGGATTCAGAACTCATTCGAAACTGATTTTTCTTATCAATTCCGTCAATGCACAATCAGCAATATCATCGAATTCGTTCCAGCTGCCTTCGTTCTCGAGTAACCGCCAATAAATCGAGTTTTTACGAATTTTAGGTTTCATTCCCTCATTTCACAGAAACATAAGGATTCAGAATTCATTCAAAACTGATTTTTCTCATCAAATCCATCATTGCGCAATCAGGAGTACCCACTAATTCACCCCAGCTGCCTTCGTTCTCGAGCAATGGCCAATAAATCGAGTTTTTGCGAATTTTAGGTGTCTCTCCCTCATTTCACAGAAACATGAGGATTCAAAACTCATTCAAAACTGATTTCTCTTATCAAATCCATCATTGCGCAATCAGGAGTACCCACTATTTCACTTCAGCTGCATTCGTTCTCGAGTAATTGCCAATTAATCGAGTTTTTACGAATTTTAGGTGTCTCTCCCTCATTTCACAGAAACATGAGGATTCAGAACTCTTTCAAAACTGATTTTTCTTATCAAATCCATCATTGCGCAATCAGGAGTACCCACTATTTCACTTCAGCTGCATTTGTTCTCGAGTAATTGCCAATAAATCGAGTTTTTACGAATTTTAGGTGTCTCTCCCTCATTTCACAGAAACCTGAGGATTCAGAACTCATTCAAAACTTATTTTTTTTCTCATCAAATCCATCATTGCGCAATCAGGAGTACCCACTAATTCACCCCAGCTGCCTTCGTTCTCGAGCAATGGCCAATAAATCGAGTTTTTGCGAAATTTAGGTGAATCTCCCTCATTTCACAGAAACATGAGGATTCAGAACTCTTTCAAAACTGATTTTTCTCATCAAATCCGTCATTGCGCAATCAGGAGTACCCACTAATTCACCCCAGCTGCCTTCGTTCTCGAGCAATGGCCAATAAATCGAGTTTTTGCGAATTTTAGGTGTCTCTCCCTCATTTCACAGAAACATGAGGATTCAAAACTCATTCAAAACTGTTTTTTCTTATCAAATCCATCATTGCGCAATCAGGAGTACCCACTATTTCACTTCAGCTGCATTCGTTCTCGAGTAATTGCCAATTAATCGAGTTTTTACGAATTTTAGGTGTCTCTCCCTCATTTCACAGAAACATGAGGATTCAGAACTCTTTCAAAACTGATTTTTCTTATCAAATCCATCATTGCGCAATCAGGAGTACCCACTATTTCACTTCAGCTGCATTTGTTCTCGAGTAATTGCCAATAAATCGAGTTTTTACGAATTTTAGGTGTCTCTCCCTCATTTCACAGAAACATGAGGATTCAGAACTCTTTCAAAACTGATTTTTCTCATCGAATCCATCATTGCGCAATCAGGAGTACCCACTAATTCACCCCAGCTGCCTTCGTTCTCGAGCAATGGCCAATAAATCGAGTTTTTGCGAATTTTAGGTGTCTCTCCCTCATTTCACTGAAACATGAGGATTCAAAACTCTTTCAAAACTGATTTCTCTTATCAAATCCATCATTGCGCAATCAGAAGTACCCACTATTTCACTTCAGCTGCATTCGTTCTCGAGTAATTGCCAATTAATCGAGTTTTTACGAATTTTAGGTGTCTCTCCCTCATTTCACAGAAACATGAGGATTCAAAACTCTTTCAAAACTGATTTTTCTTATCAAATCCATCATTGCGCAATCAGGAGTACCCACTATTTCACTTCAGCTGCATTTGTTCTCGAGTAATTGCCAATAAATCGAGTTTTTACGAATTTTAGGTGTCTCTCCCTCATTTCACAGAAACATGAGGATTCAGAACTCATTCGAAACTGATTTTTCTTATCAATTCCGTCAATGCACAATCAGCAATATCATCGAATTCGTTCCAGCTGCCTTCGTTCTCGAGTAACCGCCAATAAATCGAGTTTTTGCGAATTTTAGGTGTCTCTCCCTCATTTCACAGAAACATGAGGATTCAGAACTCTTTCAAAACTGATTTTTCTTATCAAATCCATCATTGCGCAATCAGGAGTACCCACTATTTCACTTCAGCTGCATTTGTTCTCGAGTAATTGCCAATAAATCGAGTTTTTACGAATTTTAGGTGTCTCTCCCTCATTTCACAGAAACCTGAGGATTCAGAACTCATTCAAAACTAATTTTTCCCATCAAATCCATCATTGCGCAATCAGGAGTACCCACTAATTCACCCCAGCTGCCTTCGTTCTCGAGCAATGGCCATTAAATCGAGTTTTTGCGAAATTTAGGTGAATCTCCCTCATTTCACAGAAACATGAGGATTCAGAACTCTTTCAAAACTGATTTTTCTTATCAAATCCATCATTGCGCAATCAGGAGTACCCACTATTTCACTTCAGCTGCATTTGTTCTCGAGTAATTGCCAATAAATCGAGTTTTTAAGAATTTTAGGTGTCTCTCCCTCATTTCACAGAAACATGAGGATTCAGAACTCATTCAAAACTTATTTTCCCCATCAATTCCATCATTGCGCAATCAGTAGTACCATCGAATATGCTCCAGCTGCTTTCGTTCCCGAGTAACTGCCAATAAATCGAGTTTTTGCGAAATTTAGGTGAATCTCCCTCATTTCACAGAAACATGAGGATTCAGAACTCTTTCAAAACTGATTTTTCTCATCAAATCCATCATTGCGCAATCAGGAGTACCCACTATTTCACTTCAGCTGCATTTGTTCTCGAGTAATCGCCAATAAATCGAGTTTTTACGAATTTAAGGTGTCTCTCCCTCATTTCACAGAAACATGAGGATTCAGAACTCATTCAAAACTTATTTTTCTCATCAATTCCATCATTGCGCAATCAGGAGTACCATCGAATATGCTCCAGCTGCTTTCGTTCCCGAGTAACCGCCAATAAATCAAGTTTTTGCGAATTTTAGGTGTCTCTCCCTAATTTCACAGAAACCTGAGGATTCAGAACTCATTCGAAACAGATTTCTCTTATCAAATCCATCATTGCGCAATCAGGAATACCCACTATTTCACTTCAGCTGCATTCGTTCTCGAGTAATTGCCAATAAATCGAGTTTTTACGAATTTTAGGTGTCTCTCCCTCATTTCACAGAAACATGAGGATTTAGAACTCATTCAAAACTTATTTTCCTCATCAATTCCATCATTGCGCAATCAGGAGTACCATCGAATATGCTCCAGCTGCCTTCGTTCTCGAGTAACCGCCAATAAATCGAGTTTTTGCGAATTTTAGGTGTCTCTCCCTAATTTCACAGAAACCTGAGGATTCAGAACTCATTCAAGACTGATTTGTCCCAATAATTCCATCATTGCGCAAACAGGAGTACTATCAGATTTGCTCCAGCTGCCTTCGTTCTCGAGTAACCGCCAATAAATTGATTTTTTGCGAATTTTACGTGTCTCTTCCTCATTTCACAGAAACATGAGGATTCAGAACTCATTCAAAACTGATTTTTCTTATCGAATCCATCATTGCGCAATCAGGAGTACCATCGAATGTGCTCCAGCTACCTTAGTTCTCGAGTAATCGCCAATAAATTGAGTTTTTGCGAATTTTACGTGTCTCTCCCTCATTTCACAGAAACATGAGGATTCAGAACTCATTCGAAACTGATTTTTCTTATCAAATCCATCATTGCGCAATCAGAAGTACCCACTATTTCACTTCAGCTGCATTTGTTCTCGAGTAATTGCCAATAAATCGTGTTTTTACGAATTTTAGGTGTCTCTCCCTCATTTCACAGAAACATGAGGATTCAGAACTCATTCGAAACTGATTTTTCTTATCAAATCCATCATTGCGCAATCAGGAGTACCCACTAATTCACCCCAGCTGCCTTCGTTCTCGAGCAATGGCCAATAAATCGAGTTTTTGCGAATTTTAGGTGTCTCTCCCTCATTTCACAGAAACATGAGGATTCAGAACTCTTTCAAAACTGATTTTTCTCATCGAATCCATCATTGCGCAATCAGGAGTACCCACTAATTCACCCCAGCTGCCTTCGTTCTCGAGCAATGGCCAATAAATCGAGTTTTTGCGAAATTTAGGTGAATCTCCCTCATTTCACAGAAACATGAGGATTCAGAACTCTTTCAAAACTGATTTTTCTTATCAAATCCATCATTGCGCAATCAGGAGTACCCACTATTTCACTTCAGCTGCATTTGTTCTCGAGTAATTGCCAATAAATCGAGTTTTTACGAATTTTAGGTGTCTCTCCCTCATTTCACAGAAACATGAGGATTCAGAACTCTTTCAAAACTGATTTTTCTCATCAAATTCATCATTGCGCAATCAGGAGTACCCACTAATTCACCCCAGCTGCCTTCGTTCTCGAGCAATGGCCAATAAATCGAGTTTTTGCGAATTTTAGGTGTCTCTCCCTCATTTCACAGAAACATGAGGATTCAAAACTCATTCAAAACTGATTTCTCTTATCAAATCCATCATTGCGCAATCAGGAGTACCCACTATCTCACTTCAGCTGCATTCGTTCTCGAGTAATTGCCAATTAATCCAGTTTTTACGAAATTTAGGTGTCTCTCCCTCATTTCACAGAAACATGAGGATTCAGAACTCTTTCAAAACTAATTTTTCTTATCAAATCCATCATTGCGCAATCAGGAGTACCCACTATTTCACTTCAGCTGCATTTGTTCTCGAGTAATTGCCAATAAATCGAGTTTTTACGAATTTTAGGTGTCTCTCCCTCATTTCACAGAAACATGAGGATTCAGAACTCTTTCAAAACTGATTTTTCTCATCAGATCCATCATTGCGCAATCAGGAGTACCCACTAATTCACCCCAGCTGCCTTCGTTCTCGAGCAATGGCCAATAAATCGAGTTTTTGCGAATTTTAGGTGTCTCTCCCTCATTTCACAGAAACATGAGGATTCAAAACTCATTCAAAACTGATTTCTCTTATCAAATCCATCATTGCGCAATCAGGAGTACCCACTATTTCACTTCAGCTGCATTCGTTCTCGAGTAATTGCCAATTAATCGAGTTTTTACGAATTTTAGGTGTCTCTCCCTCATTTCACAGAAACATGAGGATTCAGAAATCTTTCAAAACTGATTTTTCTTATCAAATCCATCATTGCGCAATCAGGAGTACCCACTATTTCACTTCAGCTGCATTTGTTCTCGAGTAATTGCCAATAAATCGAGTTTTTACGAATTTTAGGTGTCTCTCCATCATTTCACAGAAACATGAGGATTCAGAACTCATTCGAAACTGATTTTTCTTATCAATTCCGTCAATGCACAATCAGCAATATCATCGAATTCGTTCCAGCTGCCTTCGTTCTCGAGTAACCGCCAATAAATCGAGTTTTTACGAATTTTAGGTTTCATTCCCTCATTTCACAGAAACATAAGGATTCAGAATCCATTCAAAACTGATTTTTCTCATCAAATCCATCATTGCGCAATCAGGAGTACCCACTAATTCACCCCAGCTGCCTTCGTTCTCGAGCAATGGCCAATAAATCGAGTTTTTGCGAATTTTAGGTGTCTCTCCCTCATTTCACAGAAACATGAGGATTCAAAACTCATTCAAAACTGATTTCTCTTATCAAATCCATCATTGCGCAATCAGGAGTACCCACTATTTCACTTCAGCTGCATTCGTTCTCGAGTAATTGCCAATTAATCGAGTTTTTACGAATTTTAGGTGTCTCTCCCTCATTTCACAGAAACATGAGGATTCAGAACTCTTTCAAAACTGATTTTTCTTATCAAATCCATCATTGCGCAATCAGGAGTACCCACTATTTCACTTCAGCTGCATTTGTTCTCGAGTAATTGCCAATAAATCGAGTTTTTACGAATTTTAGGTGTCTCTCCCTCATTTCACAGAAACATGAGGATTCAGAACTCTTTCAAAACTGATTTTTCTCATCGAATCCATCATTGCGCAATCAGGAGTACCCACTAATTCACCCCAGCTGCCTTCGTTCTCGAGCAATGGCCAATAAATCGAGTTTTTGCGAATTTTAGGTGTCTCTCCCTCATTTCACAGAAACATGAGGATTCAAAACTCATTCAAAACTGATTTCTCTTATCAAATCCATCATTGCGCAATCAGGAGTACCCACTATTTCACTTCAGCTGCATTCGTTCTCGAGTAATTGCCAATTAATCGAGTTTTTACGAATTTTAGGTGTCTCTCCCTCATTTCACAGAAACATGAGGATTCAGAACTATTTCAAAACTGATTTTTCTTATCAAATCCATCATTGCGCAATCAGGAGTACCCACTATTTCACTTCAGCTGCATTTGTTCTCGAGTAATTGCCAATAAATCGAGTTTTTACGAATTTTAGGTGTCTCTCCATCATTTCACAGAAACATGAGGATTCAGAACTCATTCGAAACTGATTTTTCTTATCAATTCCGTCAATGCACAATCAGCAATATCATCGAATTCGTTCCAGCTGCCTTCGTTCTCGAGTAACCGCCAATAAATCGAGTTTTTACGAATTTTAGGTTTCATTCCCTCATTTCACAGAAACATAAGGATTCAGAATCCATTCAAAACTGATTTTTCTCATCAAATCCATCATTGCGCAATCAGGAGTACCCACTAATTCACCCCAGCTGCCTTCGTTCTCGAGCAATGGCCAATAAATCGAGTTTTTGCGAATTTTAGGTGTCTCTCCCTCATTTCACAGAAACATGAGGATTCAAAACTCATTCAAAACTGATTTCTCTTATCAAATCCATCATTGCGCAATCAGGAGTACCCACTATTTCACTTCAGCTGCATTCGTTCTCGAGTAATTGCCAATTAATCGAGTTTTTACGAATTTTAGGTGTCTCTCCCTCATTTCACAGAAACATGAGGATTCAGAACTCTTTCAAAACTGATTTTTCTTATCAAATCCATCATTGCGCAATCAGGAGTACCCACTATTTCACTTCAGCTGCATTTGTTCTCGAGTAATTGCCAATAAATCGAGTTTTTACGAATTTTAGGTGTCTCTCCCTCATTTCACAGAAACATGAGGATTCAGAACTCTTTCAAAACTGATTTTTCTCATCGAATCCATCATTGCGCAATCAGGAGTACCCACTAATTCACCCCAGCTGCCTTCGTTCTCGAGCAATGGCCAATAAATCGAGTTTTTGCGAATTTTAGGTGTCTCTCCCTCATTTCACAGAAACATGAGGATTCAAAACTCATTCAAAACTGATTTCTCTTATCAAATCCATCATTGCGCAATCAGGAGTACCCACTATTTCACTTCAGCTGCATTCGTTCTCGAGTAATTGCCAATTAATCGAGTTTTTACGAATTTTAGGTGTCTCTCCCTCATTTCACAGAAACATGAGGATTCAGAACTATTTCAAAACTGATTTTTCTTATCAAATCCATCATTGCGCAATCAGGAGTACCCACTATTTCACTTCAGCTGCATTTGTTCTCGAGTAATTGCCAATAAATCGAGTTTTTACGAATTTTAGGTGTCTCTCCCTCATTTCACAGAAACATGAGGATTCAGAACTCATTCGAAACTGATTTTTCTTATCAATTCCGTCAATGCACAATCAGCAATATCATCGAATTCGTTCCAGCTGCCTTCGTTCTCGAGTAACCGCCAATAAATCGAGTTTTTGCGAATTTTAGGTGTCTCTCCCTAATTTCACAGAAACATGAGGATTCAAAACTCATTCAAAACTGATTTCTCTTATCAAATCCATCATTGCGCAATCAGGAGTACCCACTATTTCACTTCAGCTGCATTCGTTCTCGAGTAATTGCCAATTAATCGAGTTTTTACGAATTTTAGGTGTCTCTCCCTCATTTCACAGAAACATGAGGATTCAGAACTCATTCGAAACTGATTTTTCTTATCAATTCCGTCAATGCACAATCAGCAATATCATCGAATTCGTTCCAGCTGCCTTCGTTCTCGAGTAACCGCCAATAAATCGAGTTTTTGCGAATTTTAGGTGTCTCTCCCTCATTTCACAGAAACATGAGGATTCAGAACTCTTTCAAAACTGATTTTTCTTATCAAATCCATCATTGCGCAATCAGGAGTACCCACTATTTCACTTCAGCTGCATTTGTTCTCGAGTAATTGCCAATAAATCGAGTTTTTACGAATTTTAGGTGTCTCTCCCTCATTTCACAGAAACCTGAGGATTCAGAACTCATTCAAAACTAATTTTTCCCATCAAATCCATCATTGCGCAATCAGGAGTACCCACTAATTCACCCCAGCTGCCTTCGTTCTCGAGCAATGGCCATTAAATCGAGTTTTTGCGAAATTTAGGTGAATCTCCCTCATTTCACAGAAACATGAGGATTCAGAACTCATTCGAAACTGATTTTTCTTATCAATTCCGTCAATGCACAATCAGCAATATCATCGAATTCGTTCCAGCTGCCTTCGTTCTCGAGTAACCGCCAATAAATCGAGTTTTTACGAATTTTAGGTTTCATTCCCTCATTTCACAGAAACATAAGGATTCAGAATTCATTCAAAACTGATTTTTCTCATCAAATCCATCATTGCGCAATCAGGAGTACCCACTAATTCACCCCAGCTGCCTTCGTTCTCGAGCAATGGCCAATAAATCGAGTTTTTGCGAATTTTAGGTGAATCTCCCTCATTTCACAGAAACATGAGGATTCAGAACTCTTTCAAAACTGATTTTTCTCATCAAATCCGTCATTGCGCAATCAGGAGTACCCACTAATTCACCCCAGCTGCCTTCGTTCTCGAGCAATGGCCAATAAATCGAGTTTTTGCGAATTTTAGGTGTCTCTCCCTCATTTCACAGAAACATGAGGATTCAAAACTCATTCAAAACTGATTTCTCTTATCAAATCCATCATTGCGCAATCAGGAGTACCCACTATTTCACTTCAGCTGCATTCGTTCTCGAGTAATTGCCAATTAATCGAGTTTTTACGAATTTTAGGTGTCTCTCCCTCATTTCACAGAAACATGAGGATTCAGAACTCTTTCAAAACTGATTTTTCTTATCAAATCCATCATTGCGCAATCAGGAGTACCCACTATTTCACTTCAGCTGCATTTGTTCTCGAGTAATTGCCAATAAATCGAGTTTTTACGAATTTTAGGTGTCTCTCCCTCATTTCACAGAAACATGAGGATTCAGAACTCTTTCAAAACTGATTTTTCTCATCGAATCCATCATTGCGCAATCAGGAGTACCCACTAATTCACCCCAGCTGCCTTCGTTCTCGAGCAATGGCCAATAAATCGAGTTTTTGCGAAATTTAGGTGAATCTCCCTCATTTCACAGAAACATGAGGATTCAGAACTCTTTCAAAACTGATTTTTCTCATCAAATCCGTCATTGCGCAATCAGGAGTACCCACTAATTCACCCCAGCTGCCTTCGTTCTCGAGCAATGGCCAATAAATCGAGTTTTTGCGAATTTTAGGTGTCTCTCCCTCATTTCACAGAAACATGAGGATTCAGAACTCATTCGAAACTGATTTTTCTTATCAATTCCGTCAATGCACAATCAGCAATATCATCGAATTCGTTCCAGCTGCCTTCGTTCTCGAGTAACCGCCAATAAATCGAGTTTTTACGAATTTTAGGTTTCATTCCCTCATTTCACAGAAACATAAGGATTCAGAATTCATTCAAAACTGATTTTTCTCATCAAATCCATCATTGCGCAATCAGGAGTACCCACTAATTCACCCCAGCTGCCTTCGTTCTCGAGCAATGGCCAATAAATCGAGTTTTTGCGAATTTTAGGTGTCTCTCCCTCATTTCACAGAAACATGAGGATTCAAAACTCATTCAAAACTGATTTCTCTTATCAAATCCATCATTGCGCAATCAGGAGTACCCACTATTTCACTTCAGCTGCATTCGTTCTCGAGTAATTGCCAATTAATCGAGTTTTTACGAATTTTAGGTGTCTCTCCCTCATTTCACAGAAACATGAGGATTCAGAACTCTTTCAAAACTGATTTTTCTTATCAAATCCATCATTGCGCAATCAGGAGTACCCACTATTTCACTTCAGCTGCATTTGTTCTCGAGTAATTGCCAATAAATCGAGTTTTTACGAATTTTAGGTGTCTCTCCCTCATTTCACAGAAACCTGAGGATTCAGAACTCATTCAAAACTTATTTTTTTTCTCATCAAATCCATCATTGCGCAATCAGGAGTACCCACTAATTCACCCCAGCTGCCTTCGTTCTCGAGCAATGGCCAATAAATCGAGTTTTTGCGAAATTTAGGTGAATCTCCCTCATTTCACAGAAACATGAGGATTCAGAACTCTTTCAAAACTGATTTTTCTCATCAAATCCGTCATTGCGCAATCAGGAGTACCCACTAATTCACCCCAGCTGCCTTCGTTCTCGAGCAATGGCCAATAAATCGAGTTTTTGCGAATTTTAGGTGTCTCTCCCTCATTTCACAGAAACATGAGGATTCAAAACTCATTCAAAACTGATTTCTCTTATCAAATCCATCATTGCGCAATCAGGAGTACCCACTATTTCACTTCAGCTGCATTCGTTCTCGAGTAATTGCCAATTAATCGAGTTTTTACGAATTTTAGGTGTCTCTCCCTCATTTCACAGAAACATGAGGATTCAGAACTCTTTCAAAACTGATTTTTCTTATCAAATCCATCATTGCGCAATCAGGAGTACCCACTATTTCACTTCAGCTGCATTTGTTCTCGAGTAATTGCCAATAAATCGAGTTTTTACGAATTTTAGGTGTCTCTCCCTCATTTCACAGAAACATGAGGATTCAGAACTCTTTCAAAACTGATTTTTCTCATCGAATCCATCATTGCGCAATCAGGAGTACCCACTAATTCACCCCAGCTGCCTTCGTTCTCGAGCAATGGCCAATAAATCGAGTTTTTGCGAATTTTAGGTGTCTCTCCCTCATTTCACTGAAACATGAGGATTCAAAACTCTTTCAAAACTGATTTCTCTTATCAAATCCATCATTGCGCAATCAGGAGTACCCACTATTTCACTTCAGCTGCATTCGTTCTCGAGTAATTGCCAATTAATCGAGTTTTTACGAATTTTAGGTGTCTCTCCCTCATTTCACAGAAACATGAGGATTCAAAACTCTTTCAAAACTGATTTTTCTTATCAAATCCATCATTGCGCAATCAGGAGTACCCACTATTTCACTTCAGCTGCATTTGTTCTCGAGTAATTGCCAATAAATCGAGTTTTTACGAATTTTAGGTGTCTCTCCCTCATTTCACAGAAACATGAGGATTCAGAACTCATTCGAAACTGATTTTTCTTATCAATTCCGTCAATGCACAATCAGCAATATCATCGAATTCGTAGCTGCCTTCGTTCTCGAGTAACCGCCAATAAATCGAGTTTTTGCGAATTTTAGGTGTCTCTCCCTCATTTCACAGAAACATGAGGATTCAGAACTCTTTCAAAACTGATTTTTCTTATCAAATCCATCATTGCGCAATCAGGAGTACCCACTATTTCACTTCAGCTGCATTTGTTCTCGAGTAATTGCCAATAAATCGAGTTTTTACGAATTTTAGGTGTCTCTCCCTCATTTCACAGAAACCTGAGGATTCAGAACTCATTCAAAACTAATTTTTCCCATCAAATCCATCATTGCGCAATCAGGAGTACCCACTAATTCACCCCAGCTGCCTTCGTTCTCGAGCAATGGCCAATAAATCGAGTTTTTGCGAAATTTAGGTGAATCTCCCTCATTTCACAGAAACATGAGGATTCAGAACTCTTTCAAAACTGATTTTTCTTATCAAATCCATCATTGCGCAATCAGGAGTACCCACTATTTCACTTCAGCTGCATTTGTTCTCGAGTAATTGCCAATAAATCGAGTTTTTACGAATTTTAGGTGTCTCTCCCTCATTTCACAGAAACATGAGGATTCAGAACTCATTCAAAACTTATTTTCCTCATCAATTCCATCATTGCGCAATCAGTAGTACCATCGAATATGCTCCAGCTGCTTTCGTTCCCGAGTAACCGCCAATAAATCGAGTTTTTGCGAAATTTAGGTGAATCTCCCTCATTTCACAGAAACATGAGGATTCAGAACTCTTTCAAAACTGATTTTTCTTATCAAATCCATCATTGCGCAATCAGGAGTACCCACTATTTCACTTCAGCTGCATTTGTTCTCGAGTAATCGCCAATAAATCGAGTTTTTACGAATTTAAGGTGTCTCTCCCTCATTTCACAGAAACATGAGGATTCAGAACTCATTCAAAACTTATTTTTCTCATCAATTCCATCATTGCGCAATCAGGAGTACCATCGAATATGCTCCAGCTGCTTTCGTTCCCGAGTAACCGCCAATAAATCAAGTTTTTGCGAATTTTAGGTGTCTCTCCCTAATTTCACAGAAACCTGAGGATTCAGAACTCATTCGAAACAGATTTCTCTTATCAAATCCATCATTGCGCAATCAGGAATACCCACTATTTCACTTCAGCTGCATTCGTTCTCGAGTAATTGCCAATAAATCGAGTTTTTACGAATTTTAGGTGTCTCTCCCTCATTTCACAGAAACATGAGGATTTAGAACTCATTCAAAACTTATTTTTCTCATCAATTCCATCATTGCGCAATCAGGAGTACCATCGAATATGCTCCAGCTGCCTTCGTTCTCGAGTAACCGCCAATAAATCGAGTTTTTACGAATTTTAGGTGTCTCTCCCTAATTTCACAGAAACCTGAGGATTCAGAACTCATTCAAGACTGATTTGTCCCATTAATTCCATCATTGCGCAAACAGGAGTACTATCAGATTTGCTCCAGCTGCCTTCGTTCTCGAGTAATCGCCAATAAATCTAGTTTTTGCGATTTTTTGGTGTCTCTCCCTCATTTCACAGAAACATGAGGGTTCAGAACTCTTTCAAAACTCATATATCTCATTAATTCCATGATTGCGCAATCAGGAGTACCATCATATTTGCTCTAGCTGCCTTCGTTATTGAGTATTGTCCAATAAATCGGGATTTCGCGAATTCTTGGTGTCTCTCTTTTTCGAAACTTAATAATATTACCAATTCCATGATTTTGCAGTCAAGAGTACCATCAGATACGCGTTAGCAACCTTCGTTCTCGAGTTACTGAATCGAATTATTGCGAATTTTAGGTGTCATTTATTGTTCTTCTTATTGCACTTCCTTAATTTTATCATTATTATCAAATTATTATTGATATTGTCTCCATTATTTCGTAATCCACTGAATTACGAAAAATGTTCTGGTTTTTTCAGTATTTTAATAGATTGTTCCCTGACTATTATGCGCCCCATTCACGGCGTATCACAAAAACATCGAACAGCACTAAATGTTCCAACACAGTGTACACAAAATTCGAACATCTTATGTAAGAAACAACCGAAGCACGTTGCTAAACTCTCTCAAAGAGTGCCTCATTAATATACAGCCCTGGGCTATTTGTTCCAGCCAAGCCCTTTATACCTCCTTCCCTTTGCCGCAACTCTCATGGATGGATTAGATTTGATATTGTTGAAATTACTGAGGATTACGATCTGAACGTATGTGATGAATTACACAGAAAAAAAGGTAAAATTCATGATTTATGATAAATAGATACTGGACTGAACAGTACCTAAAACGTTTAATATTAGTGAAATATTTTACTTTCTACAACCATGCGTTTTAAATCACTTTTCCGTACGCAATTTAGTTTAGAAAGTGTCACCTTCCCGCCCTATTGCGGAAAAAATAGTTATAGTTTGGAAAAGTAAAATTTGTTAATTCAAAGTTATTATATATAATATGTCGAAGACTCATTTTCTTGAGCGTTGAGAGTATTATACAAAATATAACCAACACTTATAACGATTGAACCGTAAGTTCGATATCGAATCCACGGTCAGCAGGAGCAAGTCTTTACTTCTTCCACCTAGAACTGTACCATCTTCCCTACCCTTGTGCATTCTCAGGTCAAAATTATCAATAACGCCTGCAACTATCTACGTCAAGCCAACTTTAGTTTGTTCTCCTATGCCAATCACCGGCTTATGGCCTTCTCCATCACGGCTATCTGTGGATGGTCAGGTCTCTGTTGAACAAGATAGACGGTCCTTGGACGCTTGACCTCTCTCCCGGTTTTCCCTGATGTAGATTTTTGAGTCCTCACAGGCGCTCCTTGAGAAGTCTGTTGAAAGTGGAGGTTCCAGTGTCACCTTTGGAGGTTTTGACGCCTCTGTAACGAAAGCCACCGCCTTCTTCTGGAACTCTTGCCTCCTTCACTTAGTAACGGCTTCACTTACGTTGGGTCTTTCGAGTTCGATCCAGCTCTTGGGTTGGAATTGTTCTGCTGCCGTCTGCAAATGTTCCCCGACTTCTGTAGGTGTGACCTGTGGTAATGTTGATTCGAAGATGGGGAAAGGTGGGGAGGAGAAATGAGGTTGGTGGGCTCGTTTCTCTGTCGCCTAGCTCTGAGGTCATCACTAGTGTGACCTCAGGGGTAACCTTGGAAGGTGCGGTGCATAAGAGCTCTGAGAGCTTTCCTGTATCATCTTCGCTACCTATTTGGTTCAGGTTTGGAATGAGGTAGGGGATCCTTCGAAAGTTCCCCTTGGTTGATATGAGGGTCTCTGAAAGGTTTCTCAACTTTGGGATTGTGGCGTAATCTACAGATTTCTTCACTGCTTTGATATTTTTTTTGGAGGGTTGGTCACTTGCATATTATGTACTCATGTGGAAGTTGTCAAAACAACAATAATACCAAAATTGTATTATTCTTCAGAAGTTTCGAGACAGTCTTCAAGGAAATCATTTCATCATTATCACTGCAGTGATCATCTGCAAAAAATTTCTTGCACAATTATCTCCTGATGAAGCACGATTTTTCAGAAAAGCCTGTATACTTTATCGTCATAATATTATCGTCATCCTGTGGGCTTCGTTTGCACCTTTTCCCGCAATACAGTACCTACAATGTTTCCATTAAACTTGATCGTTAGCTTCCATCTAATTATGCACCTGTCCAGTTTCTTTAACATATATAATTATCTAAAACCGGTAGCGAAACATATTTTTATCCTAAATTAGCAAATTATTTAAATCAACCAACTAATTGGCAGTGTCTCTCTTGCAGTTTTTTCCATTCTCTTAACTTTATCATAATTTATTGACATATGAAGTATATTTTGATGGAAGTCGGTTCATTAGGTTTCATTTATTTTATGAGTGTTTTTAGCTCTGCTACGGGCAGTGGTGAACTCACCTTGTTGAAAAAAATTTAAAAATTCGTGATGAGAAACTAGTGTATAATGCTTACAGCCTATAATCGTTTTGACACAAATATTTTTTTTGAAAACGCTGATTGATATAAATTGAATTTTTTATTTTTTCGTCTCTTTATGATCTACTGCAAGTAATTTTTTTTCTAGTGATGAACAAAACTGGCGTGTAAGTTGGTACTTTTTCTTCTGTTTTGTGGCACACCACAGACCACAAATAGACAGTCATTTGACATCAATGAAACACGAATTACTCTAAATAAACCGAAAGGGCAAAGGCAGAAAGGCACGCTGTTTCCTGTGAATGGTTTTGGCTGTTTTATATTCGTGGCTGTTGTGAAGGAAAGTTATGAATGCCCTAAATTGTGTGCTTGTGAAGTTTTTTATTTATTTTCTGTGATCAGGGTAGTGTTCTTATATAATAACCTAATTATTCTTAAACAATAAATAGTTCCAGAATTAAATGAAATCGGTAATGAAACAGCTCTTCAATCATAAAAACCTTTGGAATTGATACTGTCATTAATACTTCAAGAGCTATCATAACCTCATAATGCATGATTATGTATTTTCATATTATATTTTCGATTGAATTTGAAGAAGCCCTTGCCAGAATGCTAAAAGAAAAAATATATCAGGTTTAACGGGTAGGAAAAGCCTACTGTGAAGATTGCTAAGTCGACAGATATTAATTAATTTTGAAAAAATCGCGAATATTCACAAATAAATGGTGCGTAGAAATTCATGATAAAACTACTTGGTTACTATGGAAGTGTATTAAGGTTGAATTGTCAAACTTGACGCTCATTAATCAATTGCTGTTTTTTTCGAAAGTAAAATGATAAGAGATGAAAAAATTACCATTCCTGGAACTCCTCCAGAGCAGGTTGAGGCTGCGAATACTGCTTCATTGAAATTGTTGCCAGAGAAATCAAGAGAATAGTACGGAAATGCATATAAACGTTTTATGGATTATCACAAGAGTAAAAACACGAGTTCTTTCCCAGAAAATGTGATGGCATACTTCGTTGACCTTTGTTCAAAAATAAAATCTTCAACATTATGGGCCAATTATTCAATGCTGAAGTCGATTTCAATTAGGCACAATGTAGATATATCTACATATTCATAACTTCATTCTTTATTAACGGCAATCTCAAGGTTATAGGGAAAAGAAATTTAAGATTTCAAGGATATATCGAAGAATCGCTTAACAAGAAGGTTGAGGTGGAAAATAAAGTTTTCACAGTACAAAATAATCAACAAAATAATCCTACCACCCCGCATGTTGTCCAAAATGTTTCTCATAGCCTAGCACTACGAACTGTCAAATAACTGTAAATTTAACAAGTAGTGGTATTTTTTTGTGAGAAAACTGCCTCTATTTCTTGAATTTTTTCTTTACTAAAACTCGGGTTTGGTAATGCAGAAGCATGAAGGGATTTTCCAGTCTGTGAAACAGCAGTGAAGGACTTCAAGTAGATTCTGAAACCAGTCGTTTCAGATGATTCTGTTTCACAATGGGATAATTTGACTGCTGCTCATGTTGAACGCGGAATTGAGGCTAGTTGACAATGTCCGGTTGCAAGCAGACTGTCTTGCAGGAACAGTTGTGTAAAACTAATTGGGTGGCAGGACGAATACCACTTTTTATCAGAGATAAATGCTTCGTAAAGAATACAATTAAAGCAGTTAGTGATGAAAACACACTCGACATAATTTAAACTGTTTTGGTATGCGGGTAAATGAATAAAACAACTATTTTACAGCTACTCATGTTCCAGAAGATTTTTCTCATGTCATAGGTATTGATAAAAGTATGTGGCGGTCGTTTTTTATTCAGAAAGAGTTTGAATTGAATATAGAAAATGCGGTATATTTCTTGGAAATAGTGTACAATACTGAAAACAAGCCTTCTTTTTTATCATTGTGTCCTTTGGACCATAGGAATCATATAAAAACTGCTGGAAAAAGAACCAGACCTTTTCAATGAAAAAAACACTTAAGCAAGGTTTTCAAATAGGAAAAAACACTCCAATTAGCCAAAGAAGAAAACAAACAGAAATGTTTTGTTGTTGCTCTGTGAGAACAATAGAAGTTTTCCCCTTCACCACACTACACTGAGGAAAATACTGCTATTAAAGTTTTTGCTGGGTTATTTCTTGCTACTGTAATGAGAAATACTATTACTGTAACAAATTATAGAATAGAAGTAGCACATTAAAATTCTATGGCAGCAAAAATGATTTTGCTGAAGGTGGTTTTTCTGCCACAGGTAGGTATAATGCTGTCGCTATTAGGAAGTCAGTCTAGGACAGTAAGTTTTTCAATCAGAAAATCACAAATTCACAAGTGAATAACCACTAATGAATTACATGCCTATGACCGTAAGGTTTTCGCTTACGATAAGTGTATCATCGCATAGAAGTTCATCCACTTACGGTAATACAGTTGTCAACCTGCCACTAAAATATTACTTGAAGAACCTACTTACGACTACTTTGTTCCATGCTGTGGTTATTCGAAGTTTTGCTGAAATTCTGACGGAAATTACCCCCTCCACGAACGCAATGAACATTTGAAGGTTGTTTCAGTGTTACCGGCTGTTCCACTGTTCCTGGCTGTTCTTGTCCAGCCATAGTGCCGAATAGTGCTCTTTGCAAACAAGCAACATACGAATTATGTGATAATGGGTGAAGTGAATGAATATAATCAAATGCTATTACTTGAGTTTTTTCGAGACATACATATTCGTGTTAATGAAGTATGCGGAATATTAATCAATAGTAAGAGCTTCTGCTGAAATTTATTCACATAAATTCAAATGATTTGGTACCAATCCTCAGTTTAGTAATCCTACTGATGAAGTTAACTTGGTTAACAAAATGCACATCTAGGAATGAAGGAGAAAACTTCTTTTGTTCCCTTTGAGTGACACTACAGGTGTCCAATACCCCATTTTCTTGTTGTTGTTCTGTCAAATATCAAATGCAACGTTGCCGTACTGATCAGACTATATCGACAATGAAAAATCTCCGTTCGTCGGTGGAAATACTATCGTTTTTACAAGCAACCAACAAGCTGCAATGAACGTTTCAAATATATATTTCATTCAAGACAGTATTTTTGGGTTTTCGTTGCCATGAATAAAGCCGACAGAAATCAAAATCTAGCTGACGTGCTTATTGTATTCTTAAAAAATTGCGACATGGCAACAATGTTGTTACATTATGTAAAGATGTTACCTTTAGTACTATTTTTTTAATTACTCATCTAGGTTGTGTTACTTGATCGGAGTAATTTACTCAATAGTTGGTGACGAAATAAATGCCTAGAAAGTTCGTTTTTCCTGAATGACATGCTCTCTACACTGATTTGATTGGCCTACCACTCCCGCTTTCTCCTCAACACTCAGTCCTTCGCAGGATAACTGTCGCCTCCTTCAGCAACCGCTGAGATCGTGACTGGAATACAGGATGCGTCGTTGATATTGAATTCAGCGAACGAAACCCTTTTATGATGCTGTGTGGAATGTAGTGATTGAAAAACAGATTGATCTGTGATTGAAAAATTCCTTCTTGTCCGAAATATTTAGTTTAATACTTGACGAAAGCAATGAGCATAGGTGGTAACCACTTGAATGGAAAAAAATTCTCATTTCTATGCCTAGTTGATGTTCAACTATAAGCAATATGTTGAAATAAGAGAACATTCAGTGACATTCAAAAAGTACGCAACGAAGGAAAAAAATCTTTATTTGTAATGAAATAAAAATTATCTACATTCAACTCAGGCTCCTATGAAATATACTGAGTGATTTTCGTGTTTTTGAAAAAAATATTTTCTTCTAAATTAGCAAAATCTCAAAAGTTATCAGTGTCAAAAATCCTCATAACTCTCGGACAAATGGTGACAAGCGTCAACTTAATGTAGGTAATGCAAACTCTTGTCAATAACAAGTTTAGGTAAGATCTAAGAGAAACTTTTGGAAATAGGGAACTAGCCTCCTTTGAAAAAATTTTTCGATCTTTGATTCACAATTCGGTTTTCAAGATGGAAAAAGTATGCAAGATGCAATAATCGAGTTAACCAAACCAATTCTATTCTGTGTTTATGTGAAAGGTCTTTTTTCAGTCGAACTCTGGCAGAGTAGTCAGCTTTTACCGGTGATACTACCGTACTTTATACAGGAGATAGCTGGTTCATAGTTAATCAAGAAGTAGAAAATTATACAGATAATTGGAGACTGGTTTGACTTCAAAACATGGTGTTATTTCTAATTTATCCATATTCCTGAAATGATAGCATTTTGTTATTCCATTCAGTTCTGAATAAATTATTATATTATTGAAGATGCTTGCACATCACTTTCGTAGAATAGAGAGATTCTGTATCGGCATAGTCAGCAGTTCACACAGGAAACGACAATATACCTAATTCAAACTATTGTGATATTTTTCAATGTGTAGACATGACAAAATGGATAAGTATATCCCATTTCATCACCCTTTATATCATGAAATCACTATTAGTCATTATATCTTCACCTCAACACCATACATAACAACAATCAGACATCTACTTATATTTCGAAATCACTTCTTCTCTCAATACCGTCCTTCAGAATACCAGTTTGCGTCATTATAATCTTCGAGCTTTGAATAATTCTCAACTTATGAAATAAGTCGAGACATTTGTGTCAAAATAGTGTCTAAATGTAGAAGGCCGTGGCTAATATCCCGATAAAATTACAACGTATAAAAGATAGGATAATGAATTACTAAATTAAATAAATTAACATTTCAAATTCATGGAAATGGCGAACCACCATCAGACAATGAGAGTTTTTGTTTTAGTTCCAACAGAATACCGTGTGACACACACTCATGGTTGCACCCCCCTTTTCTCCTTTCCTTTTATCCTTTATTTTCCAAATATGCCAAAAAGTGCCGTCCAGTGAGCATATTCAATGTTCCAAATTTCAAAAATATTGCTGGAGAAACAGAAGGGGAAAGCAATGAATCTGTTTAAAATTGTTTTTTCTACTAGCCAGCTGTCGTCGGCTTACGAACGGCAGTCCTCAGTAGTCGAAACTTGTGCGAGCCAAGAATTAACGAGGTCTCACCTTTCAACGTGCGATTCCTAGCACACGGTGTATTCCAATTATTATGAATCCAGTGATATCAGGTTTGATAGGATAAAGAAACATGGAGGCAGAGATATGTTCATGAAATTTCCTCATTTGCCCAGTGAGTTTACTAGAAACTTTTGACCTCCCTACTGTATTCTAATTTCAGTCACACTCATATACGGAAGTTGTTTTATCCATACCTCCGCAGCCGTTAGACACAAATCCATCCAATCCTAATTTTATCCACATTAATGCAATTTCTGTAGATGTAACGGTTGTTCAGAAAACTAGATTGCAACCTTTTATATCAAAAAATGAGTTTCCATTCAAACATGACTAAAACTCAGAAAAGTAATATTCTAGACTTAGGTATTCAAACTTTTTAAATTACCTATTCGTGCATGGATGCAAGGACACACTGTATAATGATAAATGAATAAATATCTAAGAAGTGAAAATAGACCAATTGAAATATATTTGGTAATGAAATACTCAACACATGATTAACAAAAAATGTATTAATTTATTTATTTATGTATTGCGAGCATGTAGAACTATGTTCCATTTATGAAAGTAAAAACAAAATTTAAAATATTCAATCACTTTCAGATTCAGAACTGTCACCAATGTTTATAATGGGTTTAATAACCATATGAATGAGTGATTCAGTGTGTGTTGATGAAATGGGTTTATTTTCGTTTATTTTGATGTACATCGTTTTTCGAGATATTTTAAGTGCATCTGCAAATCTCTAAAACAGAGTAGAGAAAAGTTATGACACTTCTTTTGTAGTTTGAATTGTTACCGTTCAAACAGATGAAAGTGGTAAAAAAGGTCCACCATTCGCTCTTTCCCTTTCAATACAAATTGTTGTGCTTATGTATTAGTTACAGGCAAAATTTAAAAAAGAGTTCAAATATATTGTGAATGATTTTATCTGTATTTATAGATTTAGGTAATGTTTTTTAGGATTGTCACACTATGAATATCTCTTGTGTGAATATCCCGGCAGTTCAAGATTATAGTCACAAATGTCAATTGTGAGGTTAAAAATTTTAAACAGTATTTGTGATAAAACACATTGTATTGTACTTACTTTGGAAGTAATGAATCTAAGAGACGTTTAGCTTCGAAAAAAACAGTTTTTATAATATATTCGACTGCAAAACAAAGTAAAACTGGCGACAAACAATCCCAATGACAGGAAACAATGACGCCATTGATGGTTGGAAAGTTTAGTTAAAATGTAAAACACTGTCGGTTTTATGGCTATCTCTTTTTACTGTTTTGAGTTATAATCGATCATTACAATACCATAATTCTCAGCTAAGAAGACAAATGTTAACGAATTTTCATTCGCTCATAGCGGTTGATAGAAAGAGATGTTCGATAGGGGGTGTGTGATTTCTTCGATCATAACTTGATGACGCATGGGTAAAGATAAAATAATCGAACTGTATACGCGCCTAGAATTGATTGGCCTAATGGTCGCCCCGACGAAGACTACATCGCAGAAATCCAGCAGGAGTGTATCGGGCCGCGATCACTTCAGCCTGAGAACCGAGAGAGCTGTTACTTACATGCAGATGCTGATGTCCGCAGGCCTCGCTAGAAGGGATATCTTCTCCTAATGTGCTTTCCATGTCGCCACGGTAGTCTGCACCTCAACACGTGTCGCACCCCCGTCTCCTGCTGGGGCCTTGTATTCCTGCTAGGGCCGTGTATTATCGATGTATCGCCGTGTACTACTACGAGCTCTCTCGTAGGACGTGGGGATTTGCAGCAGCCAACCGCGAAGTATGACACGGCGTTCCTTTCAGCGAATTTTATATTTGACGGGATGTGATGTAGCCCTTTTGTCGGAGCTAAGTGTGCGGTGGAAGGGTCTTACGGTCACGAGTGGGTGGGAGGGCGTGTAGATTCTTTATGTTCGTTCGTTGGCCGCATACAGGGCTCGCCAAACGTCTGGTAGTTGAAAAATGGACCACGCACACATCGTATGCAAAAAGACCTTGGTCAAATTGTCCAAATTTTCAATATGTTGGTGAACTCGGGGTTCTGAGCAGAAGTTACCGTGGGCACACAAAAATTCTATGTAAAGTTTACGAGTGTTGAAGTTGTAAAATGTCACATTCAGGCCATTATTAACTGAACATTATTGGTGGTAATAACACAAAATTATTCGTGGGTTTTTTATCCACACCACAGTATTACATTTGGCCAGTGCAACAGTATGTTTTGTACGACTTTTTAAGAACAATATACAGGATAAATCATGACTTTTTCAGAGTTATGAAAAATTTAAATTATTTTAGAATTAATCATCAACGCCATGAGTCGGATCGTACGAAAAGTGAAGTTTCTGTGTTGGATATATCCGATAAAGCGGCTGAATTCGAGAAATATGTATTTTTATTATATATACAGAGGAAATTTAATGTGTACGTGTATATGTAATATATTCTTTGGAATACGTGATTTGATCAATTCAGTGCATCAGTTGTATGAGCCATATGTGGCCACTTGACAGAACGTAAATTATGAATATCATACAATGTGACTCCAGTATACATGAGACTAATATTGAGAGAAATTACAGAAATACCCCGTATAAAGAAAACGAGCAGGTTAATTTTCATGATTTCTTCTCATTTAACAGAGGATATATCATATGAATTTTTGTAAAAAATACAGATTTTTCCTATGTATAGTTTTTGTTCAACATAAAAAAAACAAAACCTTTCGGTTCATGTTTCAAATACCAATAAACTTTGTTCGAATCAATTGAAAATTTTCGATAACAAGAAGGTGATAGGTCAAAGGGAGCTTTTCACAATAATTTAGGTGTAAGAACACTCCCCTTACTACTACTGTTCGCATCAATCAATATGTTTATACTGATGGCAGCCATGGTGTAAACTTCACATGTCTATATCGTTATTTCATTAAGTACGGTCAAATCCCGTATTTTGAAAACAAATTCGGCATGTCTATAATCTGAGAGCACTCGCAGCAAGGAGAAAATTTGGGGTCATTCTGTCAGGAATCAATATCAGATATACTTCAAAACACTAATTAACGATATTTCAGCATCTTCATCCTGAAACAAAGATCATGCATAGAAAAATTCTGTATTCGATGCACAAGTTCATAGTATATATTCTCTATAAAACGAGAAAAATCTGAAAATAACGCATCAGTTTATTTATTCAGGATGTTTCTGTAATTTTTAGTAATATTGGTTTGTTTTATTTTTGAGTCAAAATTCAGGTTTTTTTGAAATCGTTTCATGGTACATATAGTCGGTGACCAGAATTGATTGAAACACATAATTCGATGCGAATATAAAGAAGACACATATACTTTCAATCCCCTCAGTATGTAAAATGAGTTTTTATATATTTTGAATTCAACCGTTCTTATAGAATATATCTAACCAAGAAACATCAATTTTGATATGAACTGGTAAGATTTCAACAGATTTGAATGAAGTTTAGTGGTATACTTGAAGCATAAATTGGAAGGTAGCGATATTGATTTTTTCATGTTAAACGAAAACTAGACATTCTCAATATATATATAGTCTCGTATATACTCAAGTAATACTGTATAATATTCATAATTTAGGTTTTGTCAAGTGGCCACATGGTTCATATAACTGCACTGAATTGATCAAATCACGTATTCCGAAGAATATATAACAGATAATATAATAATAATAATAATACTTCCTCATAAACACTCGTTGAGTGTACTCAAAGGTATAGCCTGTGCGGGTAGAGGGCGGCTATTATTATTATTTGCCGTGGCGCTCCAGGGCGACTTACTGTTTTAGGAGATGTATTCACTTTTTAGCTACAGGGAAACTAATATCTTTGTGATATTATCACCAATAATGCTCAGTTAATAATGGTGACATTTTACAACTTCAATACTCTGTATCTCGTAAACTATACATAATATATTTGTGTGCACACGGTAAGTTTTGTTCAGAACCTCGAGTTCAACAACATATTGAAAATTTGGACAATTTGACCGGAATACTTTTTGCATAAGAAGTGTGCGTGGTCCTTTGTCGTTCACCAACGAGCTTCATACGGATGATTTTAGAAGTTGACAATCGGTCATTCTTCACCTGGCGTTACATCTTGCTCAAGGAGATATGGAAATTTTGAAGATCAGATAGTCACGAGGGTCACAGATACTTCCTGCCTAGTTGATTTTTCACGTTCACAGTTATTGGTCAGGAACAATTTTCTGTTTTTAAACACATAAACGGACATTTCCAAAATAAATATACATACCAGGGGCAGAATCTTGTACTCCTCGAATAAAGGTTTACAGGAACTGCTTTGGGAGACACCAGAGCGATCATTCTCCCGATTTTTTTTTGGGCTGTGAATATCTTAGGTGCTAAAGATGAATTTCCTCAGAACTGAAGACCATATCTCAAACGGGATTCGACTTTATCGAAGTATAATATAACTAGTTGCTCACAAGTTAACAACGGTTTTAAATTCCGAAATAAGAAACAAAACGAGTTTAATTTTCGTATAAGAGACTCGCAATGTGCTCTCAAGTTCAGTCTGTCATCCAAAACAGTTCCCAAGAACCTGACAGAATCTGACTGAGTTAAATGTTCGTCCCCATCATTAATTTTGATATTCAGTTCTTGCGCATTCTTCTGTCTGATATGAAATCTCACAATTTCAGTTTTATCAGGATTGAGGAATAAATTGTTTTCAGACCACCAATCTACCGTGCGGTTCATATCGGAACCAATAGCTTCTATAATCAATAAAAGAATCATTGCAGGAATTTTTTTACTACATAAACGAAGACAACAAAAGTGTGATCAACCACAGACCCATCTCGGTGACAACCAACTCTGACAAAATATTTAAAAATAATGTACAAAGGTTTTTCAAATACCTCAGAGGGTATGAATTATTATATCTCTCCGACAAACAATTGGAATTCTGTAAAGGCATTTCCACACAAAATGCATTTCTAAACCTCACCTCGGAAATTCACTCCAGCCTAGACAGAAGTAGACCATCTGTATGTATTTTCATTGAATCGTCAAAAACCTTTGATGCGATAAGTCATATTCTACCATAATGAATCAATGGAAGATATAGGAATCAGAGAAAATCATCTCAAATCATTAGAATTATTTTTATCAAATCGAACTCAAAGGGTGGAAATAACAGTAATAGAGTATGTTGTACCACAATACACTATTCTAAGGCTGATACTTTTCAATATATACCTGAATGGTCTATTGTCTAATGAGAGCTGTGAAAAAATTGCTGCACCAAAAACTAGAGATCTCTAAATTATATAATTGCAAACGATTTCAAGAATATCAAACAATGGTTTGAAAAGCTCCATACAATCAATGCCAAAAAGATTTATCATTTTTCATTTTACATGAATGGAGTACCCTTTCCAAATTTCCTTAATCTGTATATAGACAGAAGCCTCAATATGAAATCATGCATGGAAAAATATCTCGGAATAATTTTTCAATAAATCTTTTTACTTCAAAATATGAAAAAAAATTAGTGTACATGAACTCATCAGAAAGGCAGATGTTGGAAAGGAATTTCCTATCAGCATCTATTTTTGCACAGAAACAAGTTAAACAACAAAAGCTTGTAACGAACGTGGAATTATAGTTCTTGAAGCACATTTGACGTACCTGAAATATGCCAGTAATGATTTCAGAGTGACATTCATGGAAAGTAACCAGTGCTACAAACTGATTATCTGGCTCCACACTTGTTAATGGAAACTCCACCATTTCAGCCTCCACCACGATGACTTTTCACTTCTACAAAGCACTCGGTGGTTGATATCGATCAGCGGGGATGTTTTTACAGGGCAGCAAGAAATACATTAGCCAATTTCGGCGAAAGGGCGCAACAAATGAAGTCGCCACGCGTCCAAAAAGTAAACCGAACGCCCTTCCATTCACTCAGCCGCTTGCAGCTATATTCATTACTGTCACGTGCTGCCAACTCCGCTCAACACTATTATTGTTTGTTGTGTCATGAACGAAGTTTTATTGCATCCTTAATCCTCGACACTTGTCCCATATTTTGTTAAGTATGGCTTTTTCGCGAGATGCTTTTAATGAATGTTACGGTTTTGTTAGACGGCGTTGAGTTGTTTTTTCGCTCTTTATGGCAGCCTGTTCTTTTGTCGAGTGAAATGTGTAAACTAGACACACCGATGAAGGAAAAGTATTCCATCATATTTTTTTTTCGTATTATTGAAAATTGAGCTTACTTCTTTAAATTAAATCTCTAATACAAATTATTAACATGAAAACATAAAAACGCATAATACAGTACCAAAAAAAGGAAGAAAGAGAAACCATATCCCTATGATTTCAAGTCACGATGTTTCGATTATTAGTTATCTACAATCATTTTCAGTAATTTTCTAAATAATGTCACAGGATTAACGTCTCCGTCAGATATTACCGCAAAAAAACCTTCCTTGAATCAGGAATTGTGATTATTAGCTTGCTCTCTAGAATGTCAACATTTTCCATGGACATTTTCAATAATTCATTGATTCTTCAAGCTCCGCCAATTCCAGTTGAAAAGCCACTTTCATCGTCAAAAATGCCTCTTTAGTGAATACTTTCGATATTTTTCGCTCTATATCAAACATTTTTTTTTCCTAATAAATCGTATGAAGGCGCCATACCTATCGATTTCTACTCTTCCCTTCAACTCCAAACAAGCTCGTGACATATAATATTCAGACCACAGAGATGACGGAAAGTATTCAATTGAGAGTTTCACAAAAAATAAAGCAAGTAATGCCGTTTCTCCGGCAACTTGAACTTGTTCTGTATTTCGCCACTCACAAAACTAGAGTACCGGATTTTTGCAAATCCAATGTAACAGTGTTTGCAGCGGCGAATATATTTTCAGAAATAATAATGCCATGATTTTCGCCAAAACTCGTGAAATTTAAATCAGAAAAGTCCGCAAAATTAGTGAAAAATATTTGACCATCGGATAAAAGATTTTCAAACAATGTCCTCCTTTGAATACTAGATAAAGAACATGTAGGAATTCAAAAAAAATTCGGTTATTTTGAAATTATAAAATTATTACCAAAGAAATTGGTTTGGGCCTCTGAATCTCCACATTCTCGAAAAAAGTTAGAAAATCTCGAGAAAATAATACGTAAGACTATTGAAAACATCGCAGCCTCAGATAATTAAGTTTAAAAAAATGTTACCCCTCTGATTACTTCCAGGATTGAGAATTATGAAAATAATCTGTGTAAAAATTGATACAGGAGAAATCAGCCTTGAATCAAGGATTACTGTAATACAAAAATCCCCAAAAAGGAAAAATAGGAATGTTCGTTGTGTTGGGGTATCTTCCTATCGAAAGCATTGGGTGATGACTGAAGCATCCTAATAGTTGAATGAGTTCTGAAGAAATCAAAACAATTTACAAAAGAACTAACGACAGGACCGTAATTAAAAATTGTTGTCACTGATGATGCCAGTTATTTTATATGAAACGCTATAAAAATGTCAAGTGTGATATACCACTGAATTGTGATTTCATCGCTTTATCAATATTTGTGATGAAATAGAGAGGTCCGTATTTGAAAAAAATTGTTGATGTTGGCCGTGTTGACACGAAACGTTTAATTAAAAATTTATCATTACGTAGTTCTAGTACATTTTGAATACAATAAAACTTTCTTCTTTCATTTTTTATATTTTCTGAAATAACAATTCTATTCGTAAAAAACGAAAACAGCATTTTCAGTTTTCCTTGTATAAGTAATTTTCTGTGACCAATTTACTGCTCACCACAATAGTTACCTTTTTTCCCATTTAATTGTCTTTGTATCTATTACGGTTTAGAATATAGCAATGTTACCACATGACAGAAGAGACGGCCTGTATAGAAAATAGTTTGAATAACAAAATTGAGATTTCTAAAAAAATATTGACTTGTCGATTTTCTTCCGAACAAATTAAAATATCTGATAAAATTGTGGAATCAACTCTTTAATAAGTTTCTGATCAGCAGCAACATAGAACATATTCGGGTATTTATGTTGGAAGTAAATGTTCAAATTCACTATCAATCATTATCCAATAAATGAAATTGTTTAATGATAATCAATGAATAATCAATTGATAATTGATTCTGTTAAAAATAAGTATTTCAAAAGTAATGTTTTATGTTTATTTTGTGAATTATTTTGGCATTGAAAAAAAGTTACCATTTACGCATCAGTAGAGATGCAGAAATGTCAAGTTTTTTTGACAGTTGTACAAAAATATATTTTATAATATTATGTAGCAAAATGATGAATTCGTTTCTTCTTTTTAGTGCATTTAACTAAAACCCTCGTTGAGTTTTCCTTTACGTTTTATTATAGAAATATAATTATCTGTGTCAATTTCGTTAACTGAAAGATGCAAGCACACTTTTAATCACCCAAAAATAACATCTCGCATCAAATCACCATAAATTCTCATGGTATTGAGCCACTTTCGGCAAACCACTCATGAGTTCGTATTTTCCACACAACACTCCCAATCGGGCTTATCTGATCATCGGAGTTTGTCAATTACGCCGCGTACGCGTTTCAGCAAGTAACAGCAAGAATTCGGAATATATCAAGTATTCCTATAAATCGCGGGCAAGAGGTGTACTCGAATATTATCTGATAAGGTGGCATTGTACGTTTTCCGCAGATATGCATTCCGGGAGTGAGAATCCTGCGAATAAGATGTAACACGGTGCCGGTTACACGCAGATCTTGGACGGATAGGAGGTCGCATACCGTTCGCATTCACAGTGTTGATTTATAACAGATTGATAATGCATCTGCGACACCACAATGTGAATTACAATAGGCTGTTGCTGTAAATATGGGCTGCTGATGGTCCCGAATGTTCTCGGCGAGGAGGCTTATGCATTCCAGGTGCGAACTCGATCTTTCATAATACTGCAGTTAATTTTCATTTCAGGAAAATTCTATCCACGATATTCTTATATCCCATACACAGATTGACGGAGGATTTTAGGATGTTAGGACTGAAAATTGAATTGGCTATCAATGACTCAAAATAATTTCTAGTGACTTCATTCACAGCATTTTGCTCCACAATATACTACTCTTATACATGACATATCATGTAATGTAGTCCGATCAAGCTCGTCTGATCACGAAAAAATTCTCTTCAAAATATTTTTCGTGACAATGAAAATTAAACCGATCACGAAACAAAACAAAGCGGAGCAGAGCAGAGCAGAGCAGAGCAGAGCAGAGCAGAGCAGAGCAGAGCAGAGCAGAGCAGAGCAGAGCAGAGCAGAGCAGAGCAGAGCAGAGCAGAGCAGAGCAGAGCAGAGCAGAGCAGAGCAGAGCAGAGCAGAGCAGAGCAGAGCAGAGCAGAGCAGAGCAGAGCAGAGCAGAGCAGAGCAGAGCAGAGCAGAGCAGAGCAGAGCAGAGCAGAGCAGAGCAGAGCAGAGCAGAGCAGAGCAGAGCAGAGCAGAGCAGAGCAGAGCAGAGCAGAGCAGAGCAGAGCAGGGCAGGGCAGGGCAGGGCAGGGCAGGGCAGGGCAGGGCAGGGCAGGGCAGGGCAGGGCAGGGCAGGGCAGGGCAGGGCAGGGCAGGGCAGGGCAGGGCAGGGCAGGGCAGGGCAGGGCAGGGCAGGGCAGGGCAGAGCAGAGCAGAGCAGAGCAGAGCAGAGCAGAGCAGAGCAGAGCAGAGCAGAGCAGAGCAGAGCAGAGCAGAGCAGAGCAGAGCAGAGCAGAGCAGAGCAGAGCAGAGCAGAGCAGAGCAGAGCAGAGCAGAGCAGAGCAGAGCAGAGCAGAGCAGAGCAGAGCAGAGCAGAGCAGAGCAGAGCAGAGCAGAGCAGAGCAGAGCAGAGCAGAGCAGAGCAGAGCAGAGCAGAGCAGAGCAGAGCAGAGCAGAGCAGAGCAGAGCAGAGCAGAGCAGAGCAGAGCAGAGCAGAGCAGAGCAGAGCAGAGCAGAGCAGAGCAGAGCAGAGCAGAGCAGAGCAGAGCAGAGCAGAGCAGAGCAGAGCAGAGCAGAGCAGAGCAGAGCAGAGCAGAGCAGAGCAGAGCAGAGCAGAGCAGAGCAGAGCAGAGCAGAGCAGAGCAGAGCAGAGCAGAGCAGAGCAGAGCAGAGCAGAGCAGAGCAGAGCAGAGCAGAGCAGAGCAGAGCAGAGCAGAGCAGAGCAGAGCAGAGCAGAGCAGAGCAGAGCAGAGCAGAGCAGAGCAGAGCAGAGCAGAGCAGAGCAGAGCAGAGCAGAGCAGAGCAGAGCAGAGCAGAGCAGAGCAGAGCAGAGCAGAGCAGAGCAGAGCAGAGCAGAGCAGAGCAGAGCAGAGCAGAGCAGAGCAGAGCAGAGCAGAGCAGAGCAGAGCAGAGCAGAGCAGAGCAGAGCAGAGCAGAGCAGAGCAGAGCAGAGCAGAGCAGAGCAGAGCAGAGCAGAGCAGAGCAGAGCAGAGCAGAGCAGAGCAGAGCAGAGCAGAGCAGAGCAGAGCAGAGCAGAGCAGAGCAGAGCAGAGCAGAGCAGAGCAGAGCAGAGCAGAGCAGAGCAGAGCAGAGCAGAGCAGAGCAGAGCAGAGCAGAGCAGAGCAGAGCAGAGCAGAGCAGAGCAGAGCAGAGCAGAGCAGAGCAGAGCAGAGCAGAGCAGAGCAGAGCAGAGCAGAGCAGAGCAGAGCAGAGCAGAGCAGAGCAGAGCAGAGCAGAGCAGAGCAGAGCAGAGCAGAGCAGAGCAGAGCAGAGCAGAGCAGAGCAGAGCAGAGCAGAGCAGAGCAGAGCAGAGCAGAGCAGAGCAGAGCAGAGCAGAGCAGAGCAGAGCAGAGCAGAGCAGAGCAGAGCAGAGCAGAGCAGAGCAGAGCAGAGCAGAGCAGAGCAGAGCAGAGCAGAGCAGAGCAGAGCAGAGCAGAGCAGAGCAGAGCAGAGCAGAGCAGAGCAGAGCAGAGCAGAGCAGAGCAGAGCAGAGCAGAGCAGAGCAGAGCAGAGCAGAGCAGAGCAGAGCAGAGCAGAGCAGAGCAGAGCAGAGCAGAGCAGAGCAGAGCAGAGCAGAGCAGAGCAGAGCAGAGCAGAGCAGAGCAGAGCAGAGCAGAGCAGAGCAGAGCAGAGCAGAGCAGAGCAGAGCAGAGCAGAGCAGAGCAGAGCAGAGCAGAGCAGAGCAGAGCAGAGCAGAGCAGAGCAGAGCAGAGCAGAGCAGAGCAGAGCAGAGCAGAGCAGAGCAGAGCAGAGCAGAGCAGAGCAGAGCAGAGCAGAGCAGAGCAGAGCAGAGCAGAGCAGAGCAGAGCATAGCAGAGCAGAGCAGAGCAGAGCAGAGCAGAGCAGAGCAGAGCAGAGCAGAGCAGAGCAGAGCAGAGCACAGCAGGGCAACTGTTAGATGTAGTTTTCGAGCGTATAATAATTTTTCGCAAGTTTTTTTAATTAATTCTATAAATCTCATATTCCTCATTTTCACCATGAGAAAAGCAATAAAACAAAATATCTATAACCAAATTCACAAAACAACATTCATCGATTTATCTCAATATTTTATCATTCAGTATGCCGGCTTTTCCGTTCTATACAAATTAGTCCTATCATATACAGACTTTTTTGCGTTTTCGATACTGTGGGTGAGTTCAAGAAGGGCCAATGTCAAATTTTGAGTGCTAAAAAGGCCGAATTGTATATTTTTTCACTTTTGGCTACAATTAAAGTTAATGTAAGTTCTTTATTGATTAACAGAATCAATTCAGATTCATCAAGTAGGTGCAGTATAATATGTTAATTAATTAAAAAAGGTAATGCAACTGTTCATCAGCATAATATAGAAGTAGCAAAATTGACAGAATAAATAGGGGACTTATATTAGCACAACACTTCCGAATGGTATTCTGTAAATGTATGTGCTTATACACTTTTTGTTTCGGATAACCCCATAGAAAAAAGTCCATTGGAGATAAATCCGGTAATCTTGGTGGCCAATAATCTTCTCAATCTCGTCCTATCACTTTACCCCTAAACGTCTGACTGAGACACTGTTTCTCTTCTACTGTTTGATGAATCGGTGCCCCGTCCAGCTGATACCACAAATTTCGTCTGACACTCAGAGGCAGAATATCCAAAACTTCAGACAACTATTTTATAATGAAATTTTTGTTTATGTGTGCGTTTACATTTTCTCTATAAATATATGGTTCAATTATTGGGTTATGTAATAAACCATACCACACATTTGTCTTGAATAAATTTTGGTCACGGCATTCTGTTACAAAATATTGATCATTGTTGGACCTCTACGGACTGGTCTCGTTTGTACATAAAATCCTGTAGGGAAATGTGATATGATTTTCTCTCTTACCTTGGAACCAAAATGAAAATCCTACTCGAATTTCGAAATCTCTGTCTTCAAGAGTTTGTACGAACTTTGGCTTTCACTCATTTTTCCAACACAAACTAACTGCCACGTCAAATTTTCATTATATTTACCAATAAATAAAACTTCCAAGTGTTGCAAACTATGTAGTTATTCGTTGTTTGAACAATTGGAATCATAAAAGTTACAATCATTATTGCTTTTGTATGTCATATAAATGTGTTTTTGAGCAAAATTTTGGCCTTACCTGCTGAAGGCAGTTATCCAATACTTTACTATTACTTTCTTTAGAACCCCCAAACGAAAGATTGTTACAGATATCAGACTGAAAGAGTGTTATATTCAAATAGTTGTGGGAATCCACTTCCACAATCTCAACAAAAAATGTATATATATATATATATAGCCTTAAAATACGGACCTGTCGACTGGCATTTAGTTTGTCGAATTTGCAGCACCTTGTGTTATTAGTAGTTCTACGCGGTAACAAACTACCGTCCTCGGCCAGCCTTTGTGAACTTTCTTCTTCTTCTCCTTTTTGCGATCGCCGATAAGCCGTTCAGCTGAAGTCTGGAAATAAACGAGCAGACATCTAATAAATATTGAAACCGCCAAGTAAGGTTTGAAGAACCATGTCAATGTGACAGTCCGCGACGTTGACTGGACCACCCGTACGCTACGCTATATATAGGCAGCACGATCGGAAAAATAATGATTTATTATAATTACGTATGAATGCGATCGGAATTTGCTTTTCGCGACTGGGAATAATAAGATATTTATTATAATGTTCGTAGCGGGATTTTCAATACACAGAATAATTCTCAGTTGAACCATGAGCGTCAGGTGATGGGAAAACGAAGGCAATAGGGTTGTTCATTGAACTGCTCTATGTACTCGAGATCACTTGAATGACGTCATTAGAATGTTGGATCAAAATCCAGCACGAGCAATTTACTCTTGCTGCTCTCTTCTATGACAGAAGTGGGGGTAGTTACTTCACTATTCGGAAATTTCGTCCTTCACCTAGCAACGTTGAAAAAGATCATTTATTCCAGGATATTATAAACTCATATCGTAATAGTTACGCTATCAATAAAGAGGGCCATGCTTCCTTGGGATATTATAGAATCTATGATTCTCTCTACCTTTCACAAGTAAAAATAAAATAAGAAATATATGTTCATATATATATATATATATGAAATTAAAATCGAACCATATTTTATTTATTCACGTCATTACAAATAATAAATGTACACTTTTGAAATTTGCCCTGAAAATTACTCCGCCACTGGAAACAATTTCTTCTTTTGTACGGCTGGAGCTCCTGTTCACTACTGTCGAGGAACCTGCCTCTTCTAATGGCAAAGTAGACAACCAAATACCTCTCCGCCATCGTGGCACTTTTCCAACCTCCGTGTCCCTTAAAGTTAGTCATAGTTGCCCCTGCATTAGCTAGGGCAGTAGCAAAAGTGCGACGAAGGCAATGTCCCGTATATGAAGATGGGTTTGACAATCCTAAATACATTGCGATTTTGCTGGGGATTTTCCCAAACATGTTTTCTCCAATTGACTGAGATGTACGATGTACATTTATTTTGTCAGAAGCTACAGAAAATCGTTCAATACCTTCAGGACGTAAAGACATCTAAAGTCTTAATAAACGCAAAGCGGAGAAATCTGTTTCATCCACAACTGTACATTTCTTCTGTACACCAGTTTTACTTATCGGTACGTTCATTACCATAACAGAATTTTGGTCCTCTATATCCGATATCTTCATATCCAAAAGTTCCTGACTTCTGCGTCCTCCAGGATAACCCATAATCGAAACAACCTAAAACGAAAAAATTTGCTGATGCAACAAATTAATTTCATTAGGGGCGTTTTTTAGATATCTGATGACATCATTAGGAGATAAAACGGCAGACTCTTTCGGCTCATAACTCTCACTCTTCCATTTCAAAATATCCTCTACCTCGTTTCTCATGTATAGTTACCATCGATTTTAGCATTGACCATTTAGTCCATGAGGAATTCGGACTATACGTTTCTGACTGTATCGAATAAACACAATAATCACTACCGAATCTACCAAAAAACATTGAAAATTAAAAGTGAGCCCGAAACAGAATTTTTTGGCGTACATATTGACAATAATCTAAAATTTGTGACAAAAAAAGTTGTTTCGTGGTTCCTACGTTGTCAATATAATGACCCACTAGCTAAGAATACTACTATAAGGATGTTTTTGTGAAATAAAATCTCTTTGCGCATCACGTCCCTGACCGCAGATTATGACACTGTTGCAGAGTAAGCATAAGCATATTATATGTTCAGCAGGGTGTTTCGGTCTAGCATAGACTTTAATACGGTCAATAAGTGAACACATTGATTAATCGTTTCACAAACACTATCAATCTGCTTTCCCATGTAAAATAACTGCCGAACGTTGTTCCCAAAAATTTCACTGACTCACATATTCCAAGTTTCAATGCAATACAATAATCTGCTGTATCCAGCATCTCGTCAGCACAAACAAAATTACAACTTCGACCAGCTTTTGAACGTGGAAGAAAATGACCGGAATACACGGGTCATCAGATCCCTGGCGACAAATAAGAAATATAGGAATCGTCCCTCGAAGCGGACCATTACCCAGCATCCGCCAGAAATCATCGTGGTAAAAGCATTTCCTCCGCGGTCGAACATTTTAAATCGGAAGTAGCCATTTGCGGCCTGCTCTGACAAGTGTCACAAGCCGGAACCGTGATTTTGAATTATGTAATTTTTAATGTTATTCAATGTTATTCGCGAGTGGTTTAGGGCGTGTTTTCCACTTTTTGCGGCTATAACGGCCTCTCTAATGAAAAGCGTAGGGCTGGCGACAAGCCAAACGGAACGCAGGAGAAAAGAACGCTGGTCGGATTCCGGAGCTATAGCACAGGAAAAGTACAAAAAAATTGATTGGGTAGTCAGTTCAAGAAATAGAATAGAATTAGAATAGAATAGTCTTGTCCAATGTTGACATGGGTGAAATATTGTCAATTTTTTCGACCAGCGTAACTATTCTATTACTTGTCCACCCATCACTGCTGGGTCTTCCTTCCACCGCTTTCTCCCAAATAGTATAGCGAACTTGGACCAACAATTTGATACATATGGATAGATTACTGCTCTTACGACTTTGGCTGAGTGTGTCATTTCATTTTTCATCTTTCGAAAAATCGCAAGTTCATCTAAAATATATCTCGACGAGCTGATTCCGATTCTTATTTAAAGAAAATGGCACGAATTAACCCCTGTCAACTCCAAATGAACTTTTCAACTCGCGAACGGTTGAAGATGAAGTTTTCCGTAAGATATAAACTCTCAACTTTTTTTCCCTTGTGCAGGTATATGGAAATTAGCCAGTGATACACAAGTTTATATTCACAGCAAACGATACCATTGAAAACAGTAACAACTTCTGAATTATTCAACTACTATAAATGTTCTGGGTCGATTCGAATATTTCTCGGATTTCAGTTAAGATCATCTTGATTCCGATCTGCATACCTTGAGGATTACTATGGAGTTGTTCACATCTTCAATAGCGCATTTGACTGATCCAGTTGTATGGGCTCACCGCTTTGCGATTCAAGAAGACATGAGAAATCCCACTTATCTAAGTATCCTTTGGCAACTATACCAATTTTGGATATTTCCTGCCACGCAGGTCTAACTAAATTTTTCAGCCAGCTTCAGACCAACTTCAAATTGTTCTCATTCTTTTCATTCCTTTTTATTTATTCTTCACTCCATAAATCAGATTCTTCGGAATCAACAGTTATGGTGGCAGCTCGCAGTATTTCCTTACAATGCTCCTCATTCTAAATGTTTTCTATGTTTTCAAGTTTCTGTCAATATCATCATTACTGCTCTAACTATGGACGTCTCGATAATTTGTCTGCTTTGCTGAGTATTATGAGAGTGCGATACACATTTTGAAACTTCTCATTCGTGGCACAGAAGTTCCTTTTGACTCTGACCACAGTTCAACTGAAGTAGGCTACTCCTTTCTTTTCGCCTACTCCTGCGATGAAACAGATCCACTGCCTTGTTGAGAAGCATCACAGTCCAGAATGAAAGTGTTTTCCTTTCGTGAATAAGCTAATATAAGTGCTGTGATGGATTTATTTTTCAATTAATTAAATGGAATATTATCTCTGCTTACTGAGAATGTTCTGCAGAATGTCTGATACTTTTTCCCGTAAAAAGAGGGCCAGTGAAGTGGCTATTTCCTACTAGCATTAGCCGTTTGCGTTTGCTATAGCTTCAAATTGATGTCGATACATAAATCACGAGCATTACTAAACAATGTTTGAAGATTCAAAGATATCACTAGTGTAAGCCTTGATAGTATCAGTGCCTCTGGGGGTGCCTGCTTATGTAGAAAGTGCATCATTTCCAGCCTCTCTTTGATCTTATCTACTTTTTCGTTGATTATCTTGTCCACCTCTCATGCCACGAGTAAATATATTGGATAGTCCGTTTCCGATATGTTTAATTCTATTGCTAACTCCCTGTATTTCACCTCTGACCTCCTTGACTTTCTATACTATTTTTGATCTTTTATTCTGAAAGCTATGTTTACTTGGACTGATTTGTTGAAGAAGTTCAACCTGTTGTTATAATTGCTGAACTAACGGGACTCCTTGATTTCTTCTTCTTTCCATTCTGAATGATTAAAATCTATCTGTTTCTCTAGTGTTTTCCGGATTACAAAATGTTGGAAGAGCTCTCATTGTTCCTGTTTTCTCCTCCACATTTACTAGAGCAACTCTACTGGGAAGGTTGCAAAATGGTTTTTCGATTGCGGATATCGTTTGCCTTACGAGCCTCACAAAAGATATAGTAATTCAAGTCACCCATCTCGTAGGTCTTGAAAACAAATTTGAGAAGAATAATTTGCAATATATGAATAGCGCTTCACATGCTCTACCTGGGAAATTTCATCTAGAATACTCAGCGAGTATAATGTAATCAGCGTCTTTGTCAATTGCCAGAGCACTTATCTTTCTTCTCGCCGACTACATTTTCGAAGTATTTGAGGTTCACTTATGTCATCTTGGTTATGAAATTATACAGTTTTCTTCAATTCATCCCATACAAAACACCCTGTTAAAGTAATTTGAGGACTTCTCGTTTTGACATTATATAATATATTAACCCTGTGTTCGTATCTGCTTTTTTGATTCATTCTGTATATCATCTCAGTTAATCCTGAGAAACTGCTTCTGGTCAATTATCACAATAGTCTTCATGTCACTTGTAAAGGAAATTCTTGCAATAAATAAACAAACAAGCAATATCCTAGTGGATATCACAGTGACTTATTTCAGTTGATAGGATAACGAGGGCCTTCCTAACCCAATAAATTGTAAATCACAGGGGTGGGACAGTTAATAGCATAGTGCCAAAAATCATCGTGGCGCGTAATAATGTGATGTATGAGGACGTTTTGCGGGTAATTTGTGGGGTTGCTCGTCTTTCCGTTACAGTCCAGTAGAACTGTGAGAGATTTTATTAGTAGGGTAGAAGATGAAAAAGTTCCGATATTTAAAGAACTCTCTCGGAGCAGTTTATAAAATTACCTATCCATTGTTCTTACTTCCAGTTATTTTCTCCTTCAATAATGCTGTATTTAGAATATGGTAGATTCAGATATGGTGTTTTTGGGAAAACGTAAAAGATAATATTCACTAGGAGGAGAAAGAGAAATTGAGAAAAGTAAGAAAAGGGCGCTTTCTTCAACATTTGGAGATTGTTGTTGTTAGAGAAAACTTCCTAATGCACTGAAGTCTAAGGCTGTGGCGTTTGGTACAATCGAAGTTCCTTGAGATCAAAAGGGTGTATGCCAAAGTGAAACAAGCGCTACCCCAATTCATTTTTATTTTAACGTGTCTTGTGTTGTGTATCATATGTTTGTTAACCCTGTATAAAAAATCTGTTTTTACGTCTATTTCGTCAGTTGTACGTAACTCAGACCAAATATGGTCTCAGGATACTCAATCCTCATTTATTTTGCCCTGATATCGAAGTTTATAAAAAAAAGCAATATTCTTGACTTTTCTTATTGCTATTTTTATTAGAGTTATCAGGCCGTCGTTATTCGGAATTTTCGTGGAGTTTCATTGAAACGATTGGCCAACCTTTTCAGAGGTTTCATCTCGATAATTCGACCATGACTCAAGGTTTCTTACTACTCAAATTGTAATCTGTTCCAGGTAGTCTGGCTCAATAATTATAGTTTCTTGATTAGTACCTATACTTGTGACTGCATTTTCATTCAATAACATGTTTATACGTGCTGTCATCAGATTGTTTTCGATTATTCTTTCCCTTGCATTTGTGAGTATGTTTTCTGACCCACCACCAATCGCGCCAACCTATATTCTATTTTTTATTCTTCAAAAAAAAAAAATGGCTGAACCCCTGTGATGACCCTACAACGACTTCTTATCATGAAAATTTGTGAACTGGACTGAAATGAATGTTTTCTGACGCACTACCAATCGTGCCAATGCAAACAAATCCTATTTTTAAAACCACTTCAAAAAATTTAAAAAGTTGGTCGAACCCCTCTGACCCCTTTGATGACCCGACAATGACTTTCAATCATGAAATGTTGTGAATTATACTGAAATGAATGTTGTCTGACCCACCACCAATCGCGCCAACTCATATCCTATATTTGAGACCACTTAAAAAAATAAAAAATTGGCCAAGCCCCTCTGACGACCCGACAATGACTACCAATCATGGAAAGTTGTGAATTGGATTGGACTGAATGTTTTCTGACCCACGACCAATCGCATCAACCCAAATCCTATTATTGAGACCACTTCAAAAATTAAAAAAATTAGCCGAGCCCCTCTGACGACCCGACAATGACTCTCAATCATGAAAAATTGTAAATTGGACTGAAATCAGTATTTTTTGATCCACCAGCAATCGTGCCAACTCATATCCTCTTTTTGAGACCACTTCAAAAAATAAAAAAATCGGCCGAGTCATTCTGACGACCCGATAATGACTTTCAATCATGAAAAGTTCCAAACTAGACTGAAATGAATGTTTTCTGACCCACCACCAATCGCGCCAAATCATATCCTATATTTGAAACCAGTTCAAAAATTAAAAAAATTGCCGAGCCCCCCTGACGACCCGACAATGACTCTCAACTATGAAACATCGTATATTGGACTGAAATGAATGTTTTTTGACCCACCACCAATAGGGCCAACTCATATCCTATTTTTTGATACCACTTCAAAAAGTAAAAAAACCGGCCGAGCCCCTCTGACGAACCGACAATGACTCTCAATCATGAAAAATTCTGAATTGGATTGAAATGAATATTTTCTCACCCACGACCAATCGCGCCAACCCAAATCCTATTATTGAGACCATTTCCAAAAATAAAAAAATCAGTCGAGCCCCTCTCACGACCCTACAATGAATTTCACTCATAAAAAGTTGCAAACTGAATTGAAATGAATGTTTTCTGACCCACCACCAAACACGCCAACTCATATCCTATTTTTGAGACCACTTCAAAAAATAAAAAAATCGGCTGAGCCCCTCTGACGACCTGACAATGACTTTCAATCATGAAAAGTTGTAAATTGGTGTGGAATAGATGATTTCTCACCCATCACCAATCACGGTAACTCATATCCTATTTTTGAGTCCACTTCAAAAAATAAAAAAACCGCCTGAACCGTTATGACGACCCGACAATGACTTTCAACCATGAAAAATTGGTAAACTGGACTATAGTGAATGTTTTCTGACCCACTACTAATCGCGCTAACTCATATCCTAATTTTGAGATCACTTCAAAAAATCAGCCGATCCCCTCTCATGATACTACAATGACTTTCAATCATAAAAAGTTGTAAACTGGTTTGGAATGAATGTTTTCTGACTCACTACCAACGCGCCAACTCATATCCTATTTTTGAGACCACTTCAAAAAATGGAAAAAATCGGCTGAGCCCCTCTGACGACCTGACAATGATCTTCAATCATGAAAAGTTGTAAATTGGAATGAAATGAATGTTATCCCACCCACCACCAATCTCCCTAACTCATATCCTATTTTTGAGACTACTTCAAAAAATAAAAAAATCGGCCGAGCCATTATGACGAACCGACAATGACTTTCAATCATGCAAATATGTAAACTGGACTAACATGAATGTTTTCTGGCCCACCACCAATCGCGCCAACTCATATCCTATTTTTGAGCACACTTCAAATAATAAAAAAATCGGCCGATCCTCTCTGACGACACGACAATGACTATCAATCATGAAAAGTTGGAAATTAGACTGAAATTAATGTTTTCTGACCACCAACCTCGCCAACTAATATCGTATTTTTAAGATCACTTCAAAAAATAAAAAAAATCAGCCGAGCTCCAGTGACGATCCGACATTGACTTTCAATCATAAAAAGTTATAAATTGTACTGTAATGGATGTTTTCTGACCCACCACCAATCGCGCCAACTAATATCCTATATTTGAGACCGCTTCAAAAAATTTAAAATCGGCTGAGCCATTTTGACGACCCGACAATGACTTTCAATCGTGAAAAGTTGTAAACCGAACTGAAATGAATGTTTTCTGACCCTCTACCAATCGCGCCAACTCATATCCTATTTTTGAGACCACTTCAAAAATAATGAAATCGGCTGAGCCATTCTGACGACCCGACAATTACTTTCAATCGTGAAAAGTTGTAAACTGGACTGAAATGAATGTTTTCTGACCCTCTACCAATCGCGCCAACTCATATCCTATTTTTGAGACCACTTCAAAAATAATGAAATCGGCTGAGCCATTCTGACGACCCGACAATTACTTTCAATCGTGAAAAGTTGTAAACTGGACTGAAATGAATTTTTTCTGACCCACTACCAATTGCGCCAACTCATATCCTATTTTTGAGACCACTTCAAAAAAATAATAAAATCGACTGAACCCCTCTGACGACTTAATAATGACTTTCAATCATGAAAAGTTGTGAATTGGATTGAAATGAATGTTTTCTGACCCACCACCAATCGCGCCAACTCATATGCTATTTTTGAGACTACTTCAAAAAATTAATAAAATAATAATATCGGCTGAACCCCTCTGACGACCCGACAATGACTTTCAATCATGAAAAGTTGTAATTGCCTTCGTTCAGTCATATCCAACCAAAGCTTCAACCAATTTGAATAATTTTTTCCATGGTTTTTTACATTTTATATCGATGAATTTTTGTCAAACAGGAACCGTATAGTGGGTGTCAGCTAAATTTTTTATTTACAAAACTAGACTTGTGTATAGAATAATTCTGGTATTCCTAGCCCTTTCAGTACCAAACTCAAATTCTTCTTCTGAGAAATCAAAATTTGGAAGTTTCATATTATTTGTTATTTTTTCAGTTTTTCAGTAAAACAAAAATTACTCGATTTTTTTTTGTTCTTGAGTTTGAAAATGCAGGAGGGAAAAAAATTACTCCATGTACCAATTGAATGTTGAAAAAATGAGGAAATTGTGAAGTTGATTCATTATTTATTACGGTATTCGAAAAGGCAATATTAATTTTTCAAGATGCTCACATGTACATTACATTTATTAAAAAAAATATGTATTTTGAGGTTGCTATTCTAGATTTCACGAGTTAAACTTCGAGTTGTTTTTTTTTTGAGACAATATTTTCTGGGTCGATCAAATCGTGTGAAGGTCTGAGTTGTCATTCAAGCAAATCCATCGCTTCAGCTCGTTTTTTATATTCCATCCATTTTATTTTCATTTGCAGCTTCATTTTTATTCAATTCAGTTTTATCATCGCCATGTAACTCACCTTCATAAAAATTTTCCTCATATGGATACATCATTCAATTTATTCACCTCTTCTCCAACATCTTCGATATTATTATCATTCATATCATCTGATACATTGTTGGTAATGTTGGTTGTGTTTCCGCCGATTTGAAAAATCAGAATACTCCCAGTAACTTTGTACTTCTCTGTCAACAAAAAAAATATGTTTTGCTTACCTGCTGTCCCTTTTACGAAGAATAACCAGAGTGATGATTCAATAAAAACAGAACTTTGAACAATGCGAGTAAGAGTGTTGAACACTATGCGCAAACAAGTCAACTTATTTGTCGTTGTGAAGGATTGTAAATAGAGCTCAGAGATAAAAAAGGTCCCATGTGTGGATGAAAGTATCTAAAAGGAATAAATGGAAGTGTTTTCTTCACTTCATTTAATTAAAGTTCATGTCCCGTAGGGGGAACGAAAGGGCTAGACAGGAAAGCTCTAATTCCATATATCAATTCATGTCCTATAAAATTTTTGAATAAGTTTTTTACACGTGCTTCAAATCTCAAAGTAGAAAGCCTCTAGTTTTCTTGACAACCGCAAACTCATTATGATTTATTGTAATTTCAACCGCGCGTTCAATTTTTTTATAGCATTCTATTCAAATATCTTATATTAATTGGGATTATTTGCCAGGCAATATTCTTTAGCGATCTTAACAGAACTTTCAACAACTCTGTTAATTGTGAAGCAGGCTAGTCTGATTCAACATAACCAGGTTTGAATTTATTTATTTACATATTGACAGCATGTGAAAGGCCAAACTTCAATGATTAAACAAGCTCATTAGTGTAAATGGAAAACACAAACGGACCGAGTACTGAGCCTTGTGGTACTCCTGACTTTAACACAAAAAAATCAGACTACGATATAAAGTAAAACAGCTTGATGTCATCTTTCGAAATACTTCTTCAAATATTAAGCAGCAGTTTTTAAGAAGAGTTTGGTGCAGAATGGAGTAGTACTTTATTTTTTATAGTGTCGAGTGGTCCAATGAAATCAACCAGAATCGTGACATTGACCATGAAAAGTTGCAATGGGAATATTATCGACTATATGCAATAGTGCAGTGGTACAACTATAAGTCTCGCTCTGAATCCTGATAGAATGGAGAGCAAAATGGAAGTTGTTGGTTTTTTGTTACTTTTTCCAAAATTTGAGTCATTGAAGGTACTATTCTCACGCACTTTGCCTTTGGGTACACTATTATTATCATTATTATGTTCGAAAATGAGCTATACAGCCATCAGCAAACAACGTATTATTAAGTGTAAAGTTTTCTTCCACATATTCAACATTTATGCCATCATGAATATCATGATATATCTACCAGAGCTGGGGACCATTTCCATTTGGTTTTTTCAAGTCTTTTCTCCATATTTTTCATGAATAACTCATGGAACAGTCGTATTAATGGCAAGATATCAACGCCAGCTGCATTAATTAGTAAAATCGTACCGAATTCGGTTCACTCCAATCTCCCAGAAGTGCGAAATGAAAAAGCACTCAATTTTTAATTGGATTTAGTTAATTGCAGAGAATTTTAATGGATATTTTACATTACCCATCATCGTTTTTGAACAGTCTAACTTCTACAACTCAAACAAATCTTTTATCAGTTTCTTGATGCTTGATATAAAAATGATTCGGAGGGATTTGAATTTTAATACTTCTGTCAGCTCGAGTTTTTCCGGGAGTAATTAAAAGTATGACGAAGTTTTAGAGTTGTCCGGATTTTCTTGGAGTTGAATCGATACTTTTAATCTTCGCTGGAAATGTCTCGAGAAGCGCAGGAACGATTGAAAAGTGTAATTTGCAGTAAACAAGGAGAGAGATATTGTTCGGAAATTGGTTTATCCAAATGCAAATTGAATGGTATCCAGCGAAGACGTTCTACATAACATTTGTCATGATCATGACGTCTATCACACATATTTTCTCCTTCTAAAATCTCGAGTTGTAGTATTTTTTTTTTTAATTGACGGTGGTTTTCTACCACAAAATTATCCTTACATTATTTCCATTCACGAACTTACTTGCTTCTTCTCGGTTAGTGAATACGCATTGCTGACATAAACTTTGCGTGTTGATTCCCATTCAGTCTGCTCTGACTGCTGGTTTATATTATGGTAATTGAGTATGTTGTTATTCATTTTCAAAGTTTTGTTTTCATCGTGAGGATACTGTTGATGTTGATTTCGATATCATCTTAGATATTTCATCTTTTCTTTAATAAAATATTCAAACATAATAACTTTGCGACAAGGACTAAAGAAACATAATTCATATCAATTAATTATTTAAGAATTCACCTCAATACTTCCACAAATTAATTCATTACGCTTAAGTGATCTAGTCAATTATTTTCAACTACAACATCATCATTAATCTTCGGTGGAAGAAATATTGTTGTCACAAACTGAAAAATTTAAAGGATTTCATAAAGAGGTAATGAAAAAAATAGAACAAAAGTCAGCACAGTTACTTTGAAAATGAAGTTCAGCAATATTTGCATTTATTTAGTTTTTTTTTAGAAAAATGGTATGAAACAACATGAGCCGGTCTCACTCTAGCAGTCTTCCTCAACTTCCTCATTATCGAAACTGCCCGTTTTATATTCCAGTTTGACAATCAGAATACGTAGAGAAAAATCATCAACCAGTCCTTACCCGAAATTATCAGCGTTTAAATCCCGCAAAGAGACTATATTGGTTTGTATTATGTCCCCTACCGTTTTTCTAAAAAAATTAATCTAAATAGAAATGTTGCTAGACGTTGTACCGCATTACCAAAAAAATATGACATTTGAGAATCATTGGTTACTTATGTACCGTTAATACATGAATTTGGCGCAGTCGGTAGAATTTGGAGTGATATGTTGTTGCACCTATCGAAACTAAAGCTGTCGTGTTTGAATGGACTAGACAACGGATAATCAAATCTCAAAAACATTACGAGCTGTCTGGAAACATAATAGAGCACTCCATTTGAGGGAAAATATTATGGAACTTGGTCTCGTCAAAGTGATGGTTTCTAAGCATCATGACACTCACTAACTGGACACAAAAGCATACTTCAGTACCAACACCAACACTGAAAGGATAATAATGTCATAGTATTTTATTTTATAATTTCAGCACAATATATCAACCTATATGAAAATGAAAATTTTCATAATGCAAAATTATGATTATTGTACTATTTATAATATGTATATTTATCCCTATATTATTATAATTCTTCTCAACTCTGCATTATGATGATTACTGAATTGGATTAATATGCTAATGTCATTAAATGAGTTCTGGAAAGAGAAATGAATATTCAACCATAAATTCATCATAATTATGAATGATGTGTTACAGAAATGAAATTTTGTATAAGTGCTGATTTTTACACAGGGTGTTTTCATTATGATCATGGATAGTAATCGTTGAGTTTAAAATTTTCTTCATCAAATGAAGGAAAGTTGAATACAATATTGAGCTCTCATCTGAATAAAGTAGAAAGAAACATTGCCGTAACTGTGAAAGAACTGGCCATCTACAGAGCAGCTGTAAGAATAGATCCAAAACTTTAGGGAGAGAACGGCCATCGTTCACAAGCAAGAAAGTAAAATCAAGTTCTCCAAGCTCAGGAAAATAACAATATGACTGTTCCACCAGAGAAGGTTCGAAAGGGTGGATTAGGAAAATGAGAATCAGAGGGCACTTCCTGACTTCCAGAGTTCATAAATCTAGTGATCTCTTTCCCGACATTAAAGAAAAACTGACGAAGTTTCCAAGTCCGAGGCTACCTGAAAGATACCAAATGCACCCATGCCTTCAGATACAGGAGCCTCAAAATCAGCCATTTGACGAGAAGAGATATGAAGAGGAAACCTAACGGATGAAGATGTATGTTGGGAGAAGACATCCATATTTCGAAAACATTCCAAAAACCATTTTGTGGTCACGATTAAATTTGGTTTGCCCGAAGTCTTGTGAATACTAAACAACAAATTCCTTCCAAAATTGCTGTTACCACAGAAAAAAGTTCTTTTTTTTTCATGTTCTGGTTTTTATTTATAGGAAAATACTGTACTGTTCAGAATACATCGTGTGAGTTGAAGGAGATTGGGTAAAAATTCATGTTTTTCTTCAATTCCTGCTTTATATGTAGACTGCTGCCATACATGTTTAGGTTCTCGGACATAACAGATAGCATTGCGTTAGGTCTGAAGTTGCAAGAGATCAGTAATTGAGAAGGACGGATAAATCTGATGTTCGCTGGAATATCATCAACTGATTTAAATCATGATGGAGTCGCACGAAGTTTGGGGCTATTGCCAAGAGATTCCCAATATCTTGGTGATGGTCTGCAGTGTAGTGAATGATTCTGTCAAAGGATCACATGTGTTCGAACAACTTTACAGTGCTCAATCAACCACATAGAAAGTTCGGAATCAAGAGGACCCTAGCTCAAATTCGACCAAGATTTTGTTGATCAAATTTTGGTCGAGATGTTGAAGGATGATTCAGGAGATGTGACTCATTTATTTCTTGTTACTCATCATTAAAATGACTACTTGATGGTAGATATTGCCCATTTCCGCATGTACCAATTCCAAACCAAGAGACTTGAACAGTCGCAGAGGCAATCAAAGGAAATTTCACCTGAAATTATGACCATTCTTAGTCAGATGAAATGATTGAACGACAATTGAGCCCATGATTCCGCAAACGTTTGACATAAGCCCATTAAAACTGCCATTACTTGATTTGTAATGACGTAATCATGACCCTTAACCAAATATGGATAAATATACCAGGTGTCCCATTGAAAACTATCACTAGTGTCATTTTACTCAAATGTCGATAGTTATATGTACCCATTCAATCTACGTTTTATAAACTGACCACTAGAACAAATAAAAACAATCTATCCGAATATTTTTCAAATTCATGATTGATGAATTTATGTCGTGGTCTATAGACACATTGTATATCTACCCAATTTTCAGCTTGTACAGTAAAATACTCATTCCATATCGTGATTATTCCAACTGTGTAAATGAATTGTGATTATTGCGGGCAATGAAGCTTATCTATCTTTCCATCCAAAACAATGAAACATGCAAGATAGCGTTCCAGTCAGCACAAACTGAATCCGTCCTTCCATAGTGGATTGTCAACTAAAATGGAAAAAACATACAACCATTGTAAACACCCAATAAAAATAATTAGTCCCAAAGCTCCGACATGAAAAAGCACAGTGTACAAAAGCTCTCAATTTACTACTCAAGTTATGGTGTAAAGGCGGAACAGATATCGTATCAGTCAACTGAACATGGCGGCGCCACGCCCAGGAAATGAGTTGCCTGACAAAAAGTTCTACACCGAATATCGTGTAGTGAAACCTTATTTCACGTCAGATATCGGAGTTCGAGGATAACAACGATAAGATCGAGGATTTGTTAGTAGTTGACCCACTTTGGAAATGGTCAGGGTTGGACGGAAATATGTTATAAAACCGCACTTACGACAGATGAATAATAATAATAGTCATTCCTTTCGACACTCGTTAGTACACTCGTGGGTACTGTTACAATCCTGCAGTTCGTGGATGCAGAGAAAACATTCATGAACTGTTCAATCTTTGCAAATTTCTTAAATATACAACTACAACACACTACTGGAAAAATCTAAGAACTCTATTGAATACGTATCTACTATTCTAACTAAACTAAATTTGATTCGTACTGAAACAACTTCTACAAGAGATCCATATTCAGTTAAGATAATCTCTAAGTCTTTATACATCTATAGTTATGGTCATCAATTCTGTCTGCTCTCTGAACTATTTTCGTACGTACTCTATCCATCTTCGCATCTGGTCCCAGACTTTTTCTTCCCAATGCCCTTTGGAAAACTTGCAAATAATTCTTCTGATGATCTGGAGCTTGTTTACCAGCTTGGTTTTGTGCAGCTCCGAAATGTCCTGTAGCCGGACCTGTTTTCGTTGTCTGTCTCAACAACTTTTTTCAATTCGTTTTTTGACTTCTAGAAGCCGGCCCTGTTTCTCTGGCAATATTTCCTGAACAAAAAAGGATGAAGAGAAAACTTGTTTCTAATTTCCACTAAGGCTTATATTTAATACTACCGTGGTTTCGGCTTTTTGACCATTTTCAAGTATTACTGACAATATTTCCTGCAACTGAACTTGTTTTCCTGATTTTTCAACATATCATCACTCTTCTGTTATTGTGGAGTCGGTCTTGATGTTTTTCAATACACTCTTATTCCTGTGTTTGCATAACTCGCTGAAACCGGTCCTGTTCTTCCTGTCTAATAATAACTCTCGTCTCTTTTTTTAAATAGTCAGAAGAAGATCCATTTGACTTATCTCACTTGTCTTCGTATCTGTCGCGGTTTATTTCCTTCTTATACCTTTCTATCTCTTTGTTATTCCTTTTCTTGATACACTCTAGATCTCAATTCCTTTTCTGCCTGCTTCTATTTTGCATTTTTCCCATTTTTCTTTGTGCCTGTCAAAAGTGACCTATTTCAACGCTCATTGGTCGCTATTTGTTCATATTTATCGAGTTCTTGGAAACGTACGACGCTACACCAGGTCGTTTTGAGTGTCATAAGTTGAGACTATGCTTTCAGAACATTCTACAACCTTCCGAAGCCTCTTTTCTGATTCATTCTACGGTTTCCTGGAATTTTCCGGAACTTACCAGAGCTTCTAGGCCATTCCAGACTATTCCGGATATTTTCCACTCATTTTTTTGAAAATTTCCAAATTTTAATACCAACTATGCCCTATTACAAGTGGCAGAACTTTGCAGTATTTGACTCTAGTACCTTGTCAGTATGTTCTTTAGTCTTCCGGAGTTTCTGTTCGGGTTAATACCACAGTTTTTTTGAAATTTCTTCGAAAACATTGTAGAATTTTCTGCGATATTCTGTGATATTTCCCAGATTCACAGATCACCAACCACGCCATGTCGTCAGTCTTTTTTCAGCACGTTTTGGATCATAATAGAGCTTCTGTTCTGGTCTATTCCATGATTATCTTGCATTTACCATTACTTTCCAGAAACTTTGAGATCATTCCAGAGGTTTCTCAAATATACTCTGAAAAATTTCAGATATTTCCACCCTCTACTACTATGCCCCCAGACTGGTAGCTGAATTTTCCAGGGTTCCTATTGTGTATCTTACCAGTACGTTTCGGAGTCCCTAGGAGCTTCTAGGAGCTTCTGGAACACTCTGAATCTATCTCCCTTATATTCTAGTAATTTCCAGAGAGTTCTATCGATGGAGCCGAACTTCCAGAATATCATTTGATGGTCTGGTCAGTATATTTTTTAGACTTGCAGATTCTCATTTTATGGAAATAAAATCAAAGAGCCTTAGCATTTCAAAAAAATTCTGAGTGATTTATGATTTGTGTGATGTTTTGATAAAATTATAAATGAAAGTGCTATAAAGAAGGCAATTGTTTTATAAAATTATAAGATTGTTTCATCCTGATGCATTTCACAGTTTTCTCAAATTTACCAGCACTTTCCAAAAGATTCGAGAACATTAAAGACTTCTTTTTATTATACTCGCGAATTTTTCAAATAGTTCCTACCACGCCCCTTCAGTGGTTGAAGGATTTTCAAAGTTCAATTTCAGTGTTTTTTCAGTACTTTCAAGATCCTTCCAGAGCCTTTGTTATGGTCCATTCCATTATTTTCTTGATGCTTCGAGAACATTATGAACGTTTCTCTATTATAATTTCACAAAAATTTCCAGAAAGTTTCACCGACCACGATCCTTCCAGAGTTTTTGTTATCGTTTTCCAGCACTTTCTAGTAACTTTGAGAATATTACAGACATTCCTCCCGTATATTCTACTTTCCAGAGAGTTCCACCCACCACTCATCACTGTTCTGTATCATTCCACAGTTTTATTTTATCAGCTTCTGGAACACTCTTAAGTCTCCTTTCTTAGATTCAAGAAATTTCAGAGTGTTCTCTTCTCACCACGCCTCTAATAGTGGCCAAAATTGCCAGAATTTCTCTTGAGTATCTCAACACGTTTGGGAGTCACTGTTCTTCATCATTTCATGAGTTCTCTCTACGACCTTCTAGAACATTATAAACTGTTTTCTTTGGATTTCAGAAATGTACAGAAAATTCCATCTACGCCCCCTATGATGGACTAACTTTCCAGAAATTCATTCTATAGTCTTCCGGAGTCTTTGTTCTGTTTCATTACACAATTTTATTTTATTAGCTTCTTGACCTTTTCAGCACTGTCCAGAAGCTTCGAAAATATTCTATAATATTCCCTGTTATATTCTTGGAATTTACAGACAGTGTCATTTACCACGCTCCTTCAGCGTCTGCTACATTTTCAAAGTTTCACTTGAGTGATTTTTCAGTACATTCTGGATCCCTCCAGAGCTTTTGTTTTGGTTTATTCCACGGTTTCCTTGAATTTTCCAGCACATCTCAGAAAATTTCAGTACCTTACAGACTGTCCTCTCTTATATCCTAGACATTTCCAGATCGTTCTATCTACCACTACCCCATATCGGTGTCCAAACTTTCCAGAATATCCCTAGAGTGTCAGTACGTTCTATAAACTTCTGGTTCATTCCACGGTATTTTTCTAGGGTCTTCTAGGATCATCTAGAATACTCTAGACTTTTCTCTCTTATATTCTTCAAATTTTCGAAGAGTTCTACCCATTATGCCCCCTCAATGGTGACCAAACTTTTCAGAATATCACTTGAATTTTCTAAGCTTCGAGAACATTACAGATTTGACCCTTCTACCAATATTACAGATCGTTTTAGAATATTTGGATGTATTTTCGAAAATTAGAATTTTGAAACATTCTCGAACATTCTCTACTCTCTAGATCTTACAACATTTTTGGTTATTTTCAAACATTCTTGATTACTCTTATTCATTGTAGAGCATTCAAGATTATTCTGGCACGTTGAAGATCATTCTAGAGCGTTTTTGACTATTTTAGATCATTTTCCAAATTATGGAGCATTTTGGAACTTTCTGAAAAAACCTGGATTATTTACGCTACTCTGAACATTTTATACTTCCAATATGTGGCAGTGGGAAGTTTCGAAAAAAATGGTGTATTTAAGTGAATACATTTGCCTTTCAAATATTCGAGCAGTATAACATGAACTTCTCTAATATGTTAGAAGGAGGGATATGAAATTCTGTTACTTTTACTGTTTATCTATACTATAACTCTTGCAAAATTATAGAAATGCATTGTTATTTTGTAGCATTTTTAGCCACCACATATGACTGTCATATAAGCCCTGAATGTGGAAATTTTTTGAATCGGCTCTGGAAATCGCTAATATTTACGACATCCCACTGAGGGAATATTTTGAAGACCCCATCACTTCGCTGTAAATCATGTTGCTTATTGAAATCATTTCTCAAAATACGTTAAATTGAAATAGAAAATCGAACTGTCCAAATCATTTTCAAAACCCAAGAGATTTTGATCGAAAAAAGATTTGTGCCTGACACCACGAACTTAATATCCTCTCAATTACTTTTTGTAATAGAAAACTTGCTTCTTATCACATAATATTAGTGTGCCCAGCCGAATTAATCTTACCAGCGAACTTCGAAAAGGACGCGAACAATATAAGTTCCAGGGAGTAAAACTTTTTAATTAAAACCAAGCCGAATATTGAGCTGCAGAAAGTCTGAAAATTAAAACATCGATAGTAATTCCATTAACATCAATTTTTATCAGAGGGAGTAATCTCCGGAATCAAATGATTAAAAAAGTTGTCTTCAATGCAATCCCATCTAGGATCGCCTTGTTTAATGCGATTGAATTAAAGATTGAGTCTTAAATAGGCTTTTAATCAATGTCTCTACTTCATTACGCTTTTAGATTACCGATAAACTGGGAACTCTTTTCTGCCGTTTCCTCTTCGTATTTTGAGTCAGAGGTTTGCGATACCCTACTATCGGACACAGAGGGGGAAAATTTTATTTATTGCGTTTCAACGGAACGAAAAAAATCAATTTTATACTGAGAATTGGGTAGTAAGAAAATTATTGATTCTCTCAGAAAAACTAACAAGTTAACAAAAAATATATAAGGTAAGCTCGGGTAAGTGTGAATTTGGGGCAAGTGTGAGTTTGCTCGCTATCTTCGCTAAACCGGGCGACAGCCCAATGCCATCTATTGACGAAAAGCCTACACTCATAATGAATCCATAACCATCATATAAAATACCAAAGAGATCTTGTGAAATCCAAACATTTTCCCCAATTTTCTAACCTACAATTCATCAACCCGAACGAGTATAACGAGTTTATTTCAAGCTTTGAGTGTATTGTTAAAATCTAAGGTAAGATTCCATTCACTTTTCTTCTACCTAAACAATGAATCTGACTATAGATTGTCGTTTTTTCATGAAGTTGTTTTTTTTTTTCATTTTTCCATTGCATGTCACACTTACCCCGAAATTAAATTTTATTGGGGATAGTGCGACCTATCTGTCGGAATAAGTGGGAACCTGGTTCATTTGGCCAATCTAAACAGTAATATTTTTTCAGCTATAGTACGAAATTATACACGGAAATCTCAGAGAGCCAAACAATATACCTGGCCAGATGTGAAAGACATTGATACACTTTCTGAGGATGAAATAACAACTGTGCTTCCATCACCACTCGTCAGAAGATGGGGATCATTGAAGTTCTCATTCGATTTCTACATGTAAATTTTTCTTTTCAACAAATGTTCACTTTCACGATTATTTTTTGTTTTTTTCCAATGGGGCATTTCAAATTCAATATTAAAAAGTTCCTACCTATGTTTTGAATAAAGATATTAAAGATTAAATTAAATTAAATTAAATTAAAGATTATATGGGCCGTAATGGTCATGATGGTAGAGCGCTTGTCTCTTAACCTAAGGGTCATGGGTTCGATTCCCAGCATGGTCATCGGTCTCGTGCATGGCATCACACGTTAAAAGGTAAGGGCTGCGTCTTCCCTAGCTCGGACAAGTCTTTCGAAGACTTTTGAGGGTTGTACTCTTAAGGGTGTGCAGCTGGTTGACGGAAATAACAATTATAACAATTTTTAACAACAATCTCGAAACAAATAAATTATGGTGAAAGTTCCTTTACTGTTTACTCACACCTGCCCCAAAGAGAGATTTACGTGCATTAATATCTTTAAATTTAGCCCCAAATATCCGGGGAAGTGTGACCTATGGAGATTTATATCTGAATATATAAATAAAATTCATAGAATACGTTTTTTAACAGTTTTCTGTGGCGTATTACAAAGACAGACCTTCGAAGTAAATACCTGCAAAATTTCATTGTTATATTAGTTCAAGTTCATCAGAAGGACTGAATTCAATGCAAACTAATGAAAATCACGGTCACACTTACCCGAGCTTACCTTAGTTTTGTCTATCCCAATTAGGAAAAAACTTGCATTGATGTATCAACATTGCAGATTAGCTTTTATGCTGACCAAAAAACAATGTATCTCGCGATTTCTTTTTAGTTTTACTTTTCTGTAAAGATTGATAGTACTCCAGACTTCATAACTTCCATTGACACTTACATTTCGATTATTTTATCTTTACCCGTGCGTCATCAATGTTATGCATATGAAATAAGTCGGGACGTTTTAGTCAAAATAACGTCCAAATGTATAATTCCGTGGCTAATATCCCAATAAAATTATAACGTGCAGGTAATAAGATAGGATAATGAATTACTAAATTAACTAAATTAACATTTTCAAATTCATGGCGAACCTTTTCTCCTTCCTTTTTTCCTCTCCTTTTTTCCTTTATTTTCCAAATATGTCAAATAGTGCCGTCCAGTGAACATATACAATGTTCCAAATTTCAAAAATATTGCTGGAGAAACAGAAGCGAAAAGGAATGAATCTGTTTCAAATACTTTTTTTTTTCATTAACCAGCTGTTGTCCCCTTACAAACGGCAGTCCTCAGTAGTCGAAACGAAACGAGGTCTCACCTTTTAACGTGCGATTCCTAGCACACGGTGTATTCCAATTATTATGAATCCAGTGATACCAGGTTTGATAGTATATTATGAAACATGGAGGCAGAGTTTTGTTCATGGAATTTCCTCATTTGCCCAGTGAGTTTACTAGAAAATTTTGACCTCCCTACTGTATTCTAATTTCAGTCACACCCATATAAGGAAGTCGTTTTATCCATACCTCCGCAGCCGTGTGACACATATCCATCAAATCCTAATTTTATCCACATTAATTCAATTTCTGTAGATGTAACAGTTGACGAAAGAAGTTGTTCAGAAAACTAGGTTGGAGTGCAATATTTCCAAAACCTTTGCATACTTTGATATCAAAAAATTAGATTTCATTCAAGCAGGACGAAAACTCAGTAAAGGAATCTTCTAGATTTGGGTATTCAAACTTTTTCAATTTCCTATTCGTGCAAGGATGCAAAGGACACACTGTATAATGATAAATAAATGAATACCTAACAATTAAAAATTCACCAGTTGAAATAAATTTGGTAATGAAATACTCAACACATGATTAACAAAAAATGTATTCATACATTTATTTATGTATTGCGAGCATGAAGAGCATGTCCAGTTATGAAATGAAAAACCAAATTAATATATTTAATCACTTTCAGATTCAGAACTATCACCAATGTTCATAATATTGGGTTTAATAACCATATCACAAAGGAGCTTTTCTTGTTTCTACCATTTTTCAATGAGTGATTCAGCGTGTGTTGATGGAATGGGTTTATTTTCGATTATTTTGATGTACACCGTTTTTCCAGATATTTTAAGTGCATCTGCAAATCTCTAAAATACAGTAAAGAAAAGTTATGAAACTTCTTTTGTGGTTTAAATTGTTACCTCTTGAACAGATGAAAGTGGTAAAAAAGGTCCACCATTCGCTCTTTCCCTTTCAATACAAATTGTTGTGCTTGTGAATTAGTTACAGGCATAATCTAAAAAAGAGTTCAAATATATTGTGAATGTTTTTACCTGTATTTATAGATTTTGGTAATGATTTTTTTCTCAATTAGGATTTTCACACTATGAATAACTCTTGTGTGAATATCCCGGGAGTACGGGATTTTAGTCACATATGTCATTTGTAAGGTTAGAAATTTTGAAGAGTATTTGTGGATAAAACACATTGTATTGTACTTACTTTGGAAGTAATGATTCCAAGAGAAGTTTAGCTTTGAAAAAAACAGTTTTTTTTAATATATTTGCCTAGATAGAAAAGTAAAACTGGCTTCAAACAATACCCCAATGACAGAAAACAGTGACGCAATTGATGGTTGGCATGTTTAGTTGAAATGTGAAACACTGTCGGTTTTATGGCTTTCTCTTTTCACTGTTTTGATTTTTAATCGATCATCACAATACCATAATTCTTAGCTTAGAAGACGTTAACGAATTTTGATTCGCTCATAGCGTTTGATAGAAAGAGATGTTCGATAGAGGGTGTGTGATTTCTTCGATCATAAATTGATGACGCATGGGTAAAGATAAAATAGTCGAACTGTATTTGTGTGAAAATATACAAATTGTGAAAATTATGAGAAGCTAGCGTTTTTATTCTTGAGCAAATTAGAAAAGGAAATCAATATTCTTTAGTTCAAAGTTACTTCACCTTGTATTTTGAAGGAATCTCGTGATGGGGTGACAAATATCAGAAAAAGTGTAAAATGTAGAATAAATTGTCTGTCTTTATTTGTGGATTATTTTGGAATACATCACAAACATGAGCGACAAAAAAAATTTAAATAATCCACACAAATCAAACGGAATCTTGAGGAAACTGAGACTCATCTAGTTTTAATATTGATATTGGAAAATATTTTCAAGTAGACTGAAACAGTTTTACAAAGCAGAATAAAGTGAAGATGAATATGAGAAGTCAATTTTATTAGTAGATATCTCGTGACAAGAAAACTTAAAAATTACATGAGATTTTGTGTATTCCTGAGACTCCGGAAAACAATAATTTAAAAAAATGTATATGATGAACATTTCTCTTCGTTCAAATGCAGTTTTTTCGAAATACAATGTTTCAATGGTGCAACAAAGAATCCACACGACATAGATTAGTTGTTAGCAGCAAAAAATCATCGAACCTCAACCTCTGTAATAGCCTCGATAACCCTGTCGAAGAACTGGAATTCAAAAAAGTCCAAAACTGTGGTAAAAAATCTTCTGCTCATTCTTGATTTCTATGATATTGATGGCTATCGTGTCTCAGCCAGTTCAGTATGTGTATAATTCGAAACTTCAATGTCATTTTTTGTACTGTTCGTATCTATACTTCCTGAGAAACTCGGGTGTGACCAAAATTGTTTCTTAAATGTTATGTCGATTTTCCTCATAACTTAAATATGATTTTGTGGTTTCTATATATTTGAATATTCTATATCTTGATATTCATATTTCCATAGTTCTCACTGTCATTTGTCGATATGGATCTTGAAGCATGAGATGTAGAAAGTATGTTGAACCCTTGCTATCATTCAAAAAATCGTTGGTATTGAAAATGTTTAAGAATAACAAAGTCTCAGTACCCAATAACTACTATCTGCTTCCTCTACAACTCCTGGATAATTCGACATCCAACATAATTACTCATCAAACTGTAATTTGGTGAGAAAACAAAATCCCGAGTAATTCTCAGAGATAAATGTTGACTATTACAAAATACCAAGAACCAAAATGTAGCGTAACGAAGTTATAGTCATAATAAAAATGCTATTCCTGCAAAGACAGCGGTTCAAACCCCCTTACACTGATAAAACCAGACCGAGGATTTAGAAAAGCTAGGTGGAATCGCTTACACATCACCAGAGATGTAGGTAAGGGGTTTTCATCCGGTTCATTTCTGTATCGTGACATGAATGAGAACCTTGAAAGGAATATTTCACCTGACATCGTAAAATATTACATACTGCTTGAGAAATTTGCTAACTTTCACCATTTGATTATGACAAATTGATGATATGAATGAATTCAGTTTTACTGGTACCTAAGAATTGTTTATCCAAGTGTGAACTTCCTGTTGGAGAAGTTTTGAAAACCTTTTTTCACCTTTTTGCTGCGGGACTATCAAAATCACTATTGCTTTGCGTGTATTTATCAAATGTATCAAACAATATTCAATGGTCAGAAAATTAATCAATTACTTTTGGTTAGTAGCTCAATTTGTTCGAAACATTGGGTAATGTGTCATCTACATACCTCAAAATAATTCACCTACAAACTCGGTAAAAATCTGTTCGAAAGTGAACCTTGTGGCACCCCAAATGTGAATATATTTTTTGAAGGAATATACTGGTATACGGAATTGAAGATACTGAATAGCATCGGGCATGGAATACTCTTTGAATAATTCATCCACTATAAACACAGTTGAAATTTCTATTAAAAGAAATCTATGAAGTGTTTGTAAAATCATTATGTCCATTAGAAAATGGTAAAAGTCTCTCTAGCAAAGGGTATGAAAATATCTGACAAATTTGATGGAATTTCAACAAATCTGAAATTTGCTAGCGAGTGTGGAGTATTTTTATATCAACTGGTATGATTACAACTATTTTGATCTAAATAAAGTAACTTGTATAAATTTTTTTTGCAACAGATTAATAATTATGATATCTCTCTTCAATTTGACTAGTTTACTTCATTAAAGTAATAATTGAACAAATGTAGGTGTTGTATTTGGATGACTCAAAAACAAAACTTCAAACTGGTTTTGAGGATTTTGAGACTCAGCAATAATTTTTCGAAAATATTCTACCTTTGTTGATTTGACTAACCTCAAATGTTTTTATTTCTCCATTTTATAACAGATCTGAAAGTCATCTAAAACTTGTTTGATATTATATGGGTGTTTCAGATTTCTTCTTCGCAGAAACCCTAACGCTACGCCCATGTACTCGATATAGAAACAAGCGACCGACTCGCTATATTTTCCGCGTGACTACACGTTAATTTGCTTGCAATGTCGTGGTCGTTTCGACCTTTCGTTCATCATCATTCACATGGAAGATGTAGGGATTTGGGCCTTACGCAGTTTAAAATTGGATTCTGCGATTCTACACGGTAGGCAGCTCGAATGGCTGATTTTAAATATATGTTTGGGTTGGAATTCATTAATTCGAGAAAGCACTGGTTTGATAACAATTATGTTTCAATGAAATGAGCTCTATAAATATGTATCGACTGATCTGATGAATCATCATTTTATAAATTTATATGAAAATGCTCAATTGAACTAAAGAAAGCCAGTAGTATAAGTATATCAGGTCAATTCTTTCTATATATTTCATAATTTCATTCACATCAAAAAAGTTGATTTTAGAAATGGAAAATGCTCTTTTATGACATTTCCTCTAGTAACACACTAGAAGTTCACTTTTCATCACATACTATTTTTCATGACGACATAGGTAATGTGTCAAATCCCGAACAGCATCCTAATATTTGTAGAATATTCAAAATATTGGTAAAATATTCAAACGCAATGTTGGCGAGGAGAAAAATCAATTAGCCGTTGCAGAATTGCTCTTTCTTCAACCGTTCTCGAGTTGAAAAATTTATCTAGAGTTGAAAGAGGTAATATCCCTCCAAAGTTTTGTTTTCGCAATTTTGTCATTAATTTTCGTAAAATAAAAGCTTTTTATATGCACACATATGCGCATATTCAGTTTCAAGCGAATCTGATGATTTTGAATTTTTTTTTATTTTTATGGGTCTACCCATTAGGTATTTTTTTGAGTAATTTTTTGTTTTTGTCAATCAACTTGAAATTCACTTAGTACACTGACTCCATCATTCTGAATCGACTGGAGTTTGCAGAAATGCTCTATCTTCAACCGTTTTTGTCAAATAACTTGAAATCCACAGAGTTTAATAATTCCATCCTTCTGAATCTACTGGCCTTTGCAGAAATGCTCTATCTTCAACCGCTCGAGTTGAAAAGTTCATCTAGAGTTGAAAGAGGTCATTTCTCTTCAAAGTTTTGTTTTCGCAATTTTTTTCATCAACATTCATAAATTCAAACTTTTTTCATATGCACACATATGCACATATATGCAATTTCAATTTATTCTGAAGATTTTGAATTTTTTATGATTTTTAGGAGTCTTCCCCTTAGGTATTTCTCCAAGTTATTTTTTGTTACTGTCAATCAAAAGTTCATCTAGAGTTGAAAGAGGTAATATATCTCCAAAATTTTTGTTATCTTCAATCAATTCAAAATTCGCAGGAAATACCAATTTCATCATTCTGATTCGATTGGCATAGGCAAAAATGCTCTATCTTCAACCGTTCTCGAGTTGAAAATTTTACCTTTTCTCAAATGCACGCATGTGCAATTTCAAATAAATTTGATGATTTTGTATTTTTTACGATTTCCAGTGGTCCACCCGCCCTTTAGGACTTTATTCGAATATTTTTTGTTTCTGTTGATTGACTTGAAATTCACAAAGTATACCAATTTCATCAACTTGAATTGATTTTGCTTTATCTTCAACCGTTCTCGAGTTGAAAAGTTTTTCTTGAGTTGAAAGTGGTAATTTCATTCCAAAATTTCTTTTTAGTTGTTATTTTGATTTGAAATTAAAAGAGTAGGTATACTAAATTCAGGACTTGATTAAAATTTTCTCTAATATGATGACACAAAAAGTATATATTTGAAAATCATATACTACCAATTCAGGGAAATACCTCCGCTGGAAATTGTCAGTTGACAAAGTTTTTGAAAGTACAAACTATTCTTTAGAGGGAGTTCATTGAAATTTTCTCTATGTTGGCATGAACATGTACAAAAAATCTTCGGTTAGGATTTTTCGAAAAATTGCAAGTACAAACTACCCTTAGGAGGAGATTGATTCAATTTTCTCCATGGAATAAGGAGTATAGTTTGGGCCGTCATATTCTACTGTTTTAAATACCTCCTCTAGAAACCTCACCATGAATTCATTTTTAGAGTTTAGTTCTACTATATAGGTTTTTCGGAAGGTTATCAATAATCTATAATTATTATGTGACAGCCGATGAAGTTTTTCGATTTTTCCATCTATTGGACACTTATTGAAACTATGTGAATTTGTCCTAACAGATGGGGTCTTCTTCAGGTATATTAGCACAAAAATCTAATGAAAATACAACTTTGAGAAACTGAACCGTTGTTTAATACTAAAAGAAGTATGAATTATAACTTGCCAACTGTCTAAAGGCTTTAGAAGTTCTGAATATGAAAATCTGAAAGAACTTACAAAAAAGTGATCATTACGCCATCTCCTAGTAAATTACTGAAACTTTCCACAAATAATTTTATCATTTTACTTTACTAAGAATAAAGATGCCTGTAAATCACAAAATCAATATTTTCATTTCTTCGAATATAGTTCATCTTCTCGCTCATAGAAGACGCTAGTCGTACTGAACGCCGAAATGAAATAATTAAAGCTAGATAAACCCACAGGTTCGTAAATGTTGACGTGTGTAAACAACCGCGAATTAGATAGTGAAATACCTACAGGTATCGACAATTTATTTAACCAATTTTAAAGCAGTTGTTGCATTGACTGAATCGTGTGTTCTCTGAGTTTGGTGAGCCAAAATGTCCTCTACTCAAAGCGGCGACATTCCCATTCGCGATTTACCGGAAAATGCGCGAACACGGGAATTGCGTGAAGTATTTGCCGCTCGATATAAGAAGAATCCGGACTTCTTCATTCGGGTGCCTGGAAGGTAAGTTGCGTTGAAGTTGATATTGATGATAGCTGCACAGCTGTTGTGATGGTGTCACCACACCCAAACTGATAAAGCGATGTGAAGTTTGGTGACTGAGCTGGCTACATAAATATTCGAGCACTACCGAAATATTTCATTCATTTATTATAATCGTGTATATGAGTTCATAATTATTATACTGTATATTTCTTGAGCTTTGTCAACAGGAACTCATAATTCTTGACAATAAAGCATATTTTGATTGATTTGATTTCATTGACATCGATGAATATGTTCACGAAACAATGATGACGATACGGTTGAAAAAAAAATTCAAACTGTTTTTTTTTATTTCAAATGTAAACCAAAAAATAAATCCCGATGACGAATTAAAAAAAAATGCTTGAAAATAGTACCAAAAATTCCAAAAGTCCCATAATATTCCTGAAAAATTCAAAAACATCAATATTACATGATATTTACACTATACAGTGTGTTTCACTTCTCATGGAAACACCCTCGTATCTTCTGTAATTTTTGATGAAATTCTCAGGATCGATAGATACACTAGAGATGAACTTTCTGCACGAAAGGGGTCATCCTACGTGATATACACTGCTCGACAGCAGCGATGAAACCACCCATTTTTCCGGAAAGTAATATTAGGGAGTAAAATTGGCCCAAAATTCCTGCAGATTCGTGTTCAGGATCCCCAATTTACTACTAATTCACTTGTCTCCTGAAAAAATTTCAGTTCTGAAAAATTCATTTTTTTTTTCAAATACTTCACGGATGATGACCCCTTTCGTACAGAGAGTCATTATCTATCGATTCTGAAAATTTCATGATTTTTCGTCAAAAATTACAGAATATACGAAGGTGTTTCCATAAGAAGTGAAACACACTGTATATATTCATATTTTGAAATGGTAGGAAGTAAGTAGTCATTTGATATTCAACTATATTAACATTTTACCTTCTTAGCCTCGTATGCCATTTTAAAACTTTGCAATTTCTAATTGAACTTTATTTACAGTTCTCAATGGATTTTTCGCAAGTTTTACAACTAAATGCAAGTTTGTATCGGTTCATATATACAATTTTTTATGTCTTACAACTGTGTATAATATTTTATATTTTACAAATTGTCAGTTTGTTGTGATTTTCAATTAATTTGTGACCTAGTTACACTTTGGTATTAGAGTTTTTATTCTTTATAATTTAATATAAAAATAGTTTAAAATTAGTTAAAAAATTTATTTATTATTCTTACAAACAGGTGTGAAATCTGTTGTTTATTTTGAACATATTTGCGGTATTTCATTTTATGTAAATATTTTGGCAAAATAAACTTCTATTCTACTCTATAAAAAAAAACAATGGAAACGTCGTCACTCAAACCCTATAGAACTAATTTCTCCCTCATTCAGGCAATCAATTTCACTTATTAGGTACTTCTTTTATGCAGTTTGTTCTGAAGAGAGATCTTTTCTTTAGTGAATGAATTTCTGATGTAACTATTTAAATTTTCCGTCTTGTTTGTGATTCAAACCGGAAAGGCAGTAAGCCATTGTTCCTTCGGCCTCTGGTAATGTTCAGAAATCTTAATCTAGCTCTGTCAATACCATATCGCCAAATGCTATTTGTATATTTCGAGTGTAACAGGATGTAGATATGAGATATGCGAATGGGAGATTAATGCAATATCTAAGGATCCATCCATGTTTCCATCTTAACAAAGTAGATAATACAAAACTAGAAATCTATTGCATAAAATGAATTGCTGCTTTTTCAAAACTTGAGTGGATCGTATGGGGCGCTGTTAGTGTCAAAAGTAGTTGTTCTCATATATTTTATTTTTACACAAATATGTTTGTTGATGACCATATATTTATTAATTGACACCAGTATATATTGAAACTGAACAAATATTTCCATTTTAGCGTTCATTCATTCATAAATATATCGTCAATGCATATTATATGGGGCGCCGTTAGTGTCAAAAGTAGTTGTTCTCATATATTTTATTTTTACTCAAATATGTTTGTTGATGACCATATATTTATTAATTGACACCAGTATATATTGAAACTGAAGAAATATTTCCATTTTAGCGTTCATTCATTCATAAATATATCGTCAATGCATATTATATGGGACGCCGTTAGTGTCAAAAGTATTTGTTCTCATATATTTAATTTTTACTCAAATATGTTTGTTGATGACCATATATTTATTAATTGACACCAGTATATATTGAAACTGAACAAATATTTCCATTTTAGCGTTCATTCATTCATAAATATATCGTTAATGCATATTAGCAGTGAAGAGCAATATATTTATTACTTGTTACCAATCCATATATAAAAATAAGCTTTTGATTACCACCACTAGGTGGCGCTCACATCATGTTTTGGAATATAATTTGTTTTGCAAACCTGTTATGTTGATATGCATTGCATTCATACTTTTTGAAGATATGCAATGATGAAAACTCGAACAATCTTTCGATTATTTTCAACATAGCGGACGCGTAGCGAAGAAATGGCATGAATCGGTTACATGGCGCTATCTAGTGGTGGTACTCAAAAGCTCATTTTTATATATGGATTGGTAACAAGTAATAAATATATTGCTCTTCACTGCTAATATACTTTGACGATATATTTATGAATGAATGAACGCTAAAATGGAAATATTTGTTAGGTTTCAATATATATTGGTGTCAACTAATAAATATATAGTCATCAACAAATATATTTGAGTAAAAATAAAATATATGAGAACAACTACTTTTGACACTAACGGTGCCCCATAGGATCGCGATAGAATGTGAATATACAAAATTACTCGAATGCATATTAAGTAATTTGTGTTTCTAAAGCAGTATTTTTATGAATTATTGAAAAAAAATGGAGCAATCCATTAACATTTTTTCTGGATGTAAAGATATATAAAATGTGAGGTCGTAAATAGACCCCCCACTAACTTCTGACCGCTGGGTACATTGTTATTTAATTTTGATAAATTGAGAAGGGGAAGGAAATGGTACATTCTGATATAAATTGCTGACGTTTCTTCATTTACCGTGATTGTCGTAACTATGGAAATGTATACACAAGCTAGAAGCGAAACAAAAAGTCCTGTTCTCATTGGTTCGAAATAAGAAAGTTATGGCATTTGATTGGTTTATATAATATGAGGGAAATTGTCAGACAAACAACGTATGATCTCGTTCCAGTTAAAGACATTTTGTGTGTTCGTCTCCTGTCTTAGAGAAACAATTGCCTCCTATATAAGTGAAGAAACAAAAAAGATATTGTGTTTGTTAACGAAAAACTATGCCAGGAATTATTTCCTAGTTATCACCTTCTCTCAAAATACGCTTGGCTTACAGTCAAATTGGCAGATTAAAAGAAATAACAAATGGTGGATTTTGTCAAAAACAAATTCGAGCAAAAATGTTTAAAAAAGTTACGTCTTGAAATCATTTCTGATTTTTTTCTTTGCAGGGTGAACCTCATCGGCGAACACGTAGATTACTGTGGGTATTCCGTGTGTCCCATGGCTTTGGAGCAGGATATCCTTCTTGCTGTTTCTACTGAAGAAGACAAAATGCTGCACTTGCATAATTTGGACACGAAGTTCGATGATTTTCAGTGTGATCTGAGTAACTTCGAGTAAGTATAAATATATGAAAATGCGTCAATAACAAGTCAGTCAGAAGTTCTTTGAATTTGTTAACAGATTGTTTACACTTATTCGTCAGTTTCCATTGATTTTGGAAATGTTGAATTCCATAAAGACCTCGAAGAAAATATTCATCAACTTCGCTATCCTTCAGATAACTTGCTGAAGAATACAGTCAATACAAGCAAATTATCCAAAGGAAGACGAAGTTGATGAATATTTTCTTCGATGCCGTTGTGGAATTCAACAATTCAAAAATCAATTTGAACATTAGAGAGTTATGTTTAGCTTCTCATTACTCACGAACAGACGATAATGGTGGTGGCGTTGCAATATTCGTTCCTAAAGATTTCTCAGGTAGTGATAAAAAATCCCGTTGAATTGCATCGAGAAAAAAAAAGAATATACCCACCTTGACTTATTCAAGGGTAATATAACAAGACCTTGATAAATAGTCGACTATTTTTATTGCATCTAAATTTCGACTGTATTTTATAATAATTCAATGAGACATTATTTTGGCATCAATAATCTGATTATTAATGCCAAAATAATGTCGAGTAAAATTAATAAATACAAGAGAAATTTAGCAGCAATAAAATAGTCTACAATTGATTGAAGGTTTTATTTATGACGATTATTTCTTGAATCCAATTCTTTATATCAGATATGAATATCACTGTGTCAGGGATTGTAGCCTCGACTACCCTATCTATCTCTTCGTTTTTGGTTTCTCCAAACCGATTCATTTTCTAATACTTATACAGCTTCAACACGATTGATTTTATTTGATGTTTAAGAGTATTGTCAGATGCACAGGTTCCTTGATAATATATAGGTACCATGCAAATAGTCGCTAATAGAGCGTGTTGATTGGTCCTGTCAAATAGGAAACAAACGTATGATTGGTTGATGACTGATATTTAATAGACGAAAGAAATAATAACTGCGATATCTCAGACCACTTTATGCAGACCAGTCTTATCCTACAAAAGCCATCTTTTACTCTTAAACGGTCATTTACAGGTGAAGCTAGTGTCATAACATCTCCTTGATTGACTGAAATTCAGTTTTTTTGGATAGGGTGTTTCTTGGATGAAGAGTTTAACAAGTTTAATTATATTTTTCAACAAGCTCTGGAGGTCTCATTTGCCTTGGAGAAATGTTCTACAAATAAATGAACTAGGAGGGAGCCACGGCTCACTGAAAAACTTATTGATGAAGGCCATCAATACCTTAGAGATATGTATAGAAATCTTGAATATGAATATCACCATTTCGGCAGAATACATTTTATGGTATGTCAAAAACATGCAAGATTTTCTGTACAAAATAGAAAGCAATATGGAGATGATAAATAATCATTCTAAAAATGAACTGATTTCATCACGTTTCGTTGCAATCTTTCTGACCTACCTTTCTATACCACACAAATACTTGATCAAATAACAACAGGTTTCCTTGGATTAGATATGGATAATAAAATGAGATTAGAACAATAATGTCTGAAATAAGTTGGCAGCTATTTGTTTATACACATAAATTATTGGTGAGGAACTCAATATTTATCAAGTTCATGCAAAATGAACAATGATCTGCCCATCGCAATAATAAAGATTTGACAATACTGAGTCCATCTAAGTTTGAGGCTTTCCACGTGAACAATTTGAAAACCTTCCTGATAAGTCTATTTTCTATTTTGTTAGCATCTTCAGAAGCTGAAGCTTTCCTATCATACCCCAATCCTACAGTTATACAGCGTGACTCACGGTCGATGGTAGCTTAGACCTTTCTGGAAAACGCAACTCAGGATTTTTCTGAAAATTTGTTGTTTTACATTTTCTCACCTGTTCTACCGATCTAAAATAAGTACTCTCAACTCATGAAAAGTTGATATTTTGATGTTAATTTGGACAAACTCAAAGTATTTAATGTACACCGACTTCATATCATGCAGGGCCCGCTAAAATTACCATTTTTTCCGTTTTGCATGAAAGTGGTCAAAAGTTCTTTTCTTCAAATGAAACCCCCTGTATATTACTCGATAAATTGAAAGATGAAGAGAAATGCTTTAAGATGATATACCATGTCCCTATACCTAAATCATCAAGTTTTCTCAATATAGCCGCTTTTTTAGGAAATATTGTTCTTAAAGAATTTAATTTTAGGTAGCCGTGAAAATATCAAATCATTGTCAGAACATGCAGAAAATTTAACCAAATATATCCTTAATTAACACCAATGAACGAGAGGAAGTTTGTAAGATTACAAAATAATTTCCTCAACTACCTGTGATGGCTCAAAGTTTCCAGGGAACAACTGTACCAAAATTCAGCTTTTTATCTCGCATTTTTAAGTAAAAAGCTAGATTTACTTGTCTATAACATGTGAAAGTACAAATAACAGAATTAGGAAGAATAAAAATAACAAAATTGTAAACAAAATATCACATTTTCACAATAAATACTGGAAATGTTAACCATCACATTTTAAACATTTTAAAATGTGCTTTTGCACGCGACTCGTGGTTGCTTTTTCAATTTCATGGGGATCCAGATCTTCAATACACCGCAATATTCGCCGTCGCAGTTCTCCTTCGGTAGGTACTGTACACCATTTCTTTTAAAACAAACCATAAAAAAAGCCAAGCAGCGTGTGATCGGGTGATCTCGGTATGGCCAATCCTACGGCCCTAAATGCCTGAACCAACGATCGTCAAACATTTCGTAAAGTTCCCTGGACACTTCTTGGGTGGAATGAGCTTGTCCAGTTGAAACCACGAATTCCTATAATTCCTCTAACGGCAAATTTTCGAGGAAATCAGTAACAGTCGTCGTTAATATTTGGAGATATCTCTCAGCATTTAGTGTGTCATTATAAATAAAAAAGGCAACTTTATTGTACTTTGAAATGCACAAAACATTTGGTCAAATTTTTCTTGAGAACCCCTTTTTTTGTCACTAGAAGTGTCATTGCCGCTGTCCAAAGATTACCGCGCTCTGCTTCGCGAAGCGCGATAACTCTCTTTGTCGAGCAACAATCAATCTGCGCTAAATACACAAAAAGCTATTTCCTAAAAAAGCGGTTTTATTAAGAAAACTTAATGATTCAGTTATAGGAACATGAAGCATTTCTCTACATCTTTCAATTCATCGACAGGGGGTTTCATTTGTGAAAACGAACTTTTGCCCTCTTTCATGCAAAACGGAAATGCTTTGAGTTTGTACAAACTAACATCAAAATATCAAGTTTTCATGAGTTGAGAGTACTTATTTACTTAAGTTCAATAAGTGCTATGTTTTGGACCATATTTAACACAAATTATTTTTTATCTCGAAACCCGATAGACAAAGGTATAGGACATTATCAACAAAAAAGTATTGTAATGAAAGGGCGATTCCAAAAATGTATCAATATACGGGGTGTTCTATTCAAAATATTAAAGTTGCTAAGACTTTTTGATAGAAGCGGCAACGTCGCAATGCTGAAAACATTTTAGATCGGTAGAATAGACGAAAAAACGTAAAAATTTAAATTTTCAGAAAAATCCTGAGTTGCGTTTTCCAGAAACGTCTAACCTACTATCGACCGTGAGTCACGCTGTATGACCTCGCTATCATTAGTATAAAATGACAGACTTAGATACTTTTGTTTTAGAATTGAATAATCAGAAAAATAGTGGATTCATCAAATTAGTTGCGAATACTGCCAGAAGAAGAATGTGGGTCAAACCAGAAGGTCCATGAAAGTACGGGTCAAAGAGCACACTACCCATAACACATTCCAGAGAGCAGAAAAATCGATTCGATGGCATAAATATGGACATCCAGCTATAATTAATTGATAAAACTAATAGAGAAATCCGTTACTAGAAATGACCACTGAAAATTATTTTTATTGAAATTTGTAAAAACGTTTTTATGGGTACGCCACTGTAATCTGAAACTTTTCAGCAACCTCGAGCTCGAAAACTGGAGTCGTTAGTTCGAACTTTTCAATTAATCCGTTGAATAAAGTTAGTTTTAATTCAGCTATTAATCTCGCTTTTAAGAAATAGGAGATTCTCTCATAAAATTAAAATGGAAATTAAAATGTTTTGATTACGCATTTAATCACTCCAGAGGAAAATGGATTCAACCCTTTGTTATTTCAGTAAACAGAACAAGCGGTCGAATCTTCAATAGAAAATGTTGAAAACAACAAATATTTGTTTTCGATATAATCCAGTTGAAATAATCCGGAGTAAAAATTGAAGAGAAGAGATTGAGTTACTTATTGTTGTGGCAGTCTAGCGTCTGGGGCTATTTTTAAAAGAAAACAAAAATAAAGTGAAATGAGTATACGAATTTTCAATGATGTTTTCTTTTTTTTTTGAACTGTGAAATTTTCTCTCAGTTGATGAACTGATAATATTAACTATTTATTCTTGTCTTGTGAATAAAAAAGGTTGATCAGGCCAGACAACATTGGGTTTGTAGGCTAACTAATTTCCAAAGAGCTGGAAATGGTTTTAATCACTTCATTTGCATCTGAATGAAAGTTTGAAAGTCTGTTATGGTAAAAAGTTGATACCTAGAGGGTGATCACCTGTATAATAACTAAAAAATAGTAACTATTAGAAGTCTCTTTTAGTATTTTATTAAACTATCTCTGAATCGAGTCTGCTGAGAAAGGTTACTAAGAAATATCATTATTCCGTTTGAAAAATAGTTTACAGGGTGAGTCAGAATGAGACCGACAAACTCCGACTACAGATTCCTCACCTTATTTCGATGTGAAAAGTTCCTATCAAGGTATGTTCTAAAACTTATCCCCTCTGAGATACAAGGTGTCAAAAGAAAAAAAAAATATTTAATTTTTTTTTCCAGAATTCTCGAAGCAAAAAATATCCAACTTGGTACACCAATCAAGTTTTATCAACGTGATAATTTGAAGTTATAATTCTTAATTTTCGTAATCCAGTGGCGTAGTTACGTTGGTATGTGGAAATACTTTCCTTCATATTTTCTTCGGACAAGTGAATGGACAAGAGAGCGTTTCACATCAGTTAGGCTCATCAATACTCAATTTAAAAGTCATAACATTCCATGTACCTAAAAGTAAAGGTTTCTGAGAAAATTATCAAAATAATTTCATATGCAAAAATCGCATAATGCTAAGTTCTTACAACATATCGGAATATTTGTCAACCTCCTGAACATTTTTCAATGTTGAAAGAATCGGAAACATAGTACAGGTGAGTCATTCATTCGTCATATTATTTTTATGAAATTGATGTCGTGTATTCACTGAGTTAGGTTTCATTCTGAATCACCCGTACTATGTTTCCGATTCACCCAACATTAGAAAATGCTGAGGAGGTTGACAAATATTCCAATATGTTGTGAGAAATTAGTGTTATGAGATTATTTTACAGAGAATATTATTTTGCCACTCCAAGACATATCTTCAGTTTTTTTCAATTTCCTCAGAAACCTTTACTTTTAGGTACATGAAATTATGACTTTTAAATTGAGTATCGATGAGCCTAACTGATGTCAAATGCTCACTTGTCCATTCACTTGTCCAAAGAAAATGTGAAGGGAAAATATTTCCACATACCAACGTAACTACGCCAATGGTTTACGAAAATTAAAAATTATAACTTCCAATTATCACGTTGATAAACCTTGATTAATGAACCGAGTTTGGTATATTTTGCTTCAGGAATTTTGGAGAAAATAAAATAAATCAAATTTTTTTTCCTACATTCGACACCCTGTATCTCAGAGGGGATACATTTTAGGACATACCTTGAACTTTTCACGTGAGGAATCTGTAGTCGGATTTTGTCGGTCTTATTCTGTCACCCTGTATAGTGCGGTTCATAGGTATGACGGGTCGATTTCTAGTCCCAATTTGACAAATTACAGTATGAAAATATTACAGCGCCTTCTTACACCCCACTGAATTATGAGCAAACATTTTAAATAAGAAGTGGATCATGTGTCTCCTTGTTCGAAACGGATTTTCATTCTCTCTTCTAAAATATCCGGTTTTTGAAACTGGATTCAACCATAACTGAATTTCATTTTGAATAACCTTGTAAAAAGAAGTCGAGACAAGTCAGATCGGGCGATTTAGGAGGCTATTCAATTGTACGCAAATTGGGAAAACCTCCGTCGAAATAATTTCTAACAATATGTTTCTAATGCAGTGGAGCTCAATCCTGTTGATACCCAATTGAACCATTCATTGTAGGGTAATTACGGGAGAGATGGACCACCGCCTGAGATGGACCACTCTCCTACTTTCTAACGTAAAAGGAAGAGGGGAGGAATATAGATGTAGACACGTACCTAAGCAACAACCAGTCACTGCCGAATAGTTGCGAAGGGAGTGTGTTTCATTTGAAGCTGGGAATATTTGAGTGTTTACACGTGGTGAAAAATTTTACCGCCAAAATTTGAAGTTGTGATTCTGACCAAATGTATGTATTAAAATTGGATTTTTTGATACAAATTTGAAGCTTATAATTAATTCCTTCTTATATACTCTCTGTTAATACTTTTATGCTCTTGGAAATCCTGAACCGGAGTGGTCCATCTATCCCTTAAATTTGGGATAGATGGACCAAATCAGATCGGGATAAATGAACCAGTTTTATTTTACATTTTTCAGAATGCCTACAAAATACCTAAGGAAGTTGCGCTCGGGCGCTCGGACAGAGCTGCTTGGACTGAAGACGACCTCAAGAATGCCATAGCAGCTATAGATACCAAAACAATGGGGGTAAATGTCGCAGCAAAACACTTCAATGTCCCTAAGGCTACTCTATCGAGAAGGAAAAAATCAGGTATCCGTCATCCACACTAGGAGAAGAAAATGAGGCGAAATTGGTAGCACATATAAAAAAACTACAAAATTTTGGATTTGCCCCAACACGGACGGATGTAGGATATATGGCGTTTTCTCTGACTGAGCAACTGAAGTTGAAGCACCGTTTCAAGACACCACCAAATTGGCAGGATATGACTGGTTACATCTCTTTCTAAGCCGTCATCCAGATCTCAGCATAAGAGTTGCTGAAGGTGTTTCAGTAAACCGTTCCACTGCATTATGTCGGACAACTGTAAACAATTACTTCGACCTGTTAGAAACGATACTGACCACTAATCAGCTTGATGATAAACCTGGCAATATTTTCAATATTGACGAGACTGGCTTGCAAATTAACAATAAGCCAGGGCAAGTTATAGTAGCTAAAGGGTCTAAAGCTGTAACGTCAATTACGTCAAGTGAGAAAGGTGAAACAATAAGTGTTATAGCTTGTTGTAATGGTGAAGGTACATTTCTGCCTCCCTATTGCATTTTTAAAGGAAAGAATCTGAAAGACGAATTTCCATCAGGCATGCCACCAGGTTCTGTAGTTCGCATGTCCCAGAAATCTGCCTATGTCAACACAGAATTTTTTTTCAATTGGCCAAAGGAGCATTTCATGCCTAGAAAACCATTCGGTAAAGTTCTTCTAATTCTTGATGGACACACCTCCCACTGTATCATCATGTTGTGCCTCCCACCTCATACCACCCACTATTTACAGCCTCTTGATAGGGCAGTATTCAAATCTCTTAAGTCTCATTACTACGCAGCTTGTAATAACTTCATGAGAATCCTGGGCAAAAGCAGCAGTAGCAAGCAATGCTATATCCGGTTTTCGAGCTACTGGGATAATTCCTTTTTCACCTAGTGCTATTCCAGATTATGCTTTTTTTTTCTGATGAAGAAAATAGAACAGACCAAATGATAGTCAATAACAAACAGAATGAGGTGAGCAACTTCATAATAAATACATAGAATCAACTTATATCATTATTATTCTTTACAGAAGACAAACTCAACTGAAGCAAATGTACCTATTCCCATTGCATCAGAAGCAGCAAACACTCATGAAGTTTTACAGGAATCTTCTGAAATCAAACGAAAGACGGTAAAATTTTTTGTTCATGAATTTTCTCTTGTTAATTTTATTCTGTTTCAGGGTCGAAATAAAATTTGCAAAAAAGAAAATATTTCACCATCATCCAGATGTTCAACCAAGCTTGTTGCGGATCGTACAGTTGATCAGCCAGGATGTTCCCATTGGGAACCGATTTCTACCAATGAACACAGCTCGATCAAACCTCCTGTTCTATCACCGTTGCAAAGGGAAAATAAAGGAATATCTTCAAATCATCTTGACAAAAATAATGATGTCATAACACTAGGAAAAATGTTAGATTCTATAAGGCCAGTTCCAAAAAGCAGTGAGAATGTGGCTACTGTGAAAAAACGTGGCGGAGCACTTGCTTTAATTCTGACTTCACCTGAGCACATTTCAGGTAAAAAAAAAGTAGCAAGGTAAAAAATAAATTAAAAACACTTGAAAAGAATAATAAAAAATCACAGAATAAAAAAATGTGTACAAATAAGAAACGAGTGAAAGCGAGAAGAATAGTGCTACTTATTCTGAGTCAGAAGAATACGTTTCTCTAGAAGATGAAAGCGACATTGAAAATGAATGGGAAGAAGATAGTTGTGCCGGGTGTGGGGAAAATTATAATGAAACAAAAAAAAAAGACGATTGGGTTCAGTGTATTTTATGTACCCGCTGGCTTCATGAATCGTGCCTTAAATACACAAATATGTGTGACAGATGTGGGAAAAAAGTTGCTGCTTCTTCTTAGTATTTATTTTGTACAATAAATCTTTGTTGGTTTAGATTTTCTTCATGATTTCCTAATCTGGTTCGTCTCTCCCTGTGTGGTTCAACTATCCCGATTTAATGGTTCAACTAACCCGCACATTCAGGGCGAGTTGGACCATAATAAGATTTTCAATTTGAATTTATTATGAAAAAACTATTTATTCTATTACTATTCAGAGACAGTTATTATTATGGTCGGTTAGGAGGTTTGCAAAAAAAATTATTTTATGTCAGTAGGGCAATTATTTTTTTAATTATTGGAAAAATAAAAAACGTGGTCCATCTATTCCGTAATTACCCTATTTGGAGCATTGACATCAGGAAAAAGTCGGTTTTATGTAGGCTGTAGAAAATTCATCAAAAAATCTAGATAAACGTCACCACTAATTGTGCCTTTCAAAAGGTCTAATCATTTTATTGTTGATGATACCAGCACAAACGTTAACTTTTCAAGGATATTGAGTGGAAGCCTCACACATTCAATGGGGATTTTCTCTGCTGCAATATCTATAGCTTTCACTATTAATCGTTCGATTTGAATGAAAATTTGCTTTATCAATGAAAATATCTTTGTTTTCGCACTGCAAATCGCCTTCCATTCTGTCCATCATCTGTTCACAGAATTATTGCCTTCTACCAGAATCATTTTCATTTAACTCCTGAACTTATACAATTTCATGAGGATGATTTTTTTTTTATAAAAAGCTCTCAATATCGATTATTTAATTTCATCATCGAGTGGAGTTTCAGGCTTATACAGACGACCTTGTCATTTTGGCAATGACCACGTCGGGAAGAATAGCCTCTGATATCCTCCAAAGAACGTTGGACGACGTTCACAGTTGGTGCCAGAGGAAACAAATGTCTATCAACTCCAGCAAAACTGTGATAATACCCTTTGCTAGAAAAATAAATCTGGAAGACATAACTTCACTTCCTTTTGATGGCAAAGTTATTCTATTTGCAGCAAAACTGAAATATGTGCGGGTCCCAAACAAATCCACTGAATATATGTGATGGTTATTAGACCAATGATCACATACGGTGCCATTGCCTGATGGCCGAAAACTTCACAGCAAACAGCCCAGGTGAAGCTCTCAAGTTTACAGAGACAGACTTGTTTTGCGATCACTGGTGCCATCAGCATTGCACTGTCAGCAGCTATGGAAATCCTCCTTGACCGACCTCTTCTCCACATCTTCCTGAAGAGAGAGGCTAGATGGACAGCCTTACAACACAAAAAGCCTTCATGTGAGAAATTGACCAACTCCAGGTTTTTTGATACAAATATATAATAATGCTAAAGAATTATTTATGAACCACACTGAGGAGTTCTTTCAAATGAATGCGGTTTGAATAGCAGAATCCTGAATGAGAACCCCAAGTTTAACAACAAATTGAAATTTTGGACAATTTGACCGAAAGACTTTTTGCATAAGATGTGAGCATGGTTCTTTCGTTTGCTGAATGCCATCGATTTGAAATGTTTTTCTCTATCACTCTATTAACCTTTTCTGTCTGCTTGTAGGATAACTTCTGGCGAAGGAGCTCCCCAGTGGCACCAGTATTTCATATGTGGAGTCAAAGGCATCATCGATGTTCTTCCACAAGATGTGCCGCTGAAAGGCATGAATATAGTGGTGAGCGGAACAGTCCCACAAAGCGCGGGGTTATCGAGCAGCAGTGCGCTTGTCAGTGCTGCAGCTTTGGCTACATCGCATGCTAATAAGGTAAGCATAAATTTGCTACTATACTAATTCTGTTATTTTCTGTACTTTCACATGTTATAGCCCAGAAAATCTTACTTTCATACCTAAAAATGTCTGATTTTTGGTACAGTTGTTCCCTGGAAACTTTGAACCATTTTTAATGATTTTTTCTCAAACTTGTTGCCATTTGGCAATAGCCACTCGTATCTATTGCCTGGCACAAGTTATCGAAAAATCTGTCAAATTATTTTCAGTTGTAATATCGCAAGAGAGTGAGAATACAGTGAAAATAATTTGATAGATTTTTCGAAAACTTGTCGCCAAATGGCAACAAGTTTGAGAAAAAGTCTGGAGAATTATTTTCCACTTTATCGAACTCTCGTGTGGTATTCCATAGATTATTTTTTGATGCCCCATTCATAGAATAATTCTCTTATAGATATAACATTTTTATTTCAACAGTTTACTTGAATCACTATAAACAGAATGAAGTTAGGAATTTGAAATTCTTATCATGAAATATACAATTATTATGGATGTTTTGTCCTTGGCTGGAGGATTCCGTAACATTGTTTTGTTTTGTTGGATTGAAAGCTATTGCTTTCTCTCTGTCCCTAGGTTATCAAATGAAACTGTTTCCAAATTGTAATTTTAGCATGCCCTGTATGATGAGGAATAAATTTTTTGGTGTTAATTGAAAACCTTGATTTTTTCCAAACTATAATCAAAATATCAAATTTTCATGAATTGAGAGTACTAATGTACTAAAGTTCAATAAGGGCTATATTTCAGACCATATTTACCACAAATTATTTTTTTATCTCGACAATCGATAGAGATATCAACAAAAAAGTATTATTCTTAAATAGAAATTTAAAAAATGTGTTAATATACGGGGTTTTCGATAAAAATTTTTTTTTTTGATATTACTGGCAACGCCGCAATACTGAAAATATTTCAGATCGATAGAACAGGCAATGAAATGTAGTAAATTTTCAGGAAAATCCTGCTTTGCGTTAATATAAACGTCTTAACTACCTCCGACCTAATTCACGCTGTATACATTCATAACCAAATCTTGAAAACTTTTTGTTTCTCAGTGTAATATTGCTCTTGCACATCCTCCCATACATGGCTCCGGAAATCGAAGTAGAACCCAATTTCATTCTGCGGCACCTACGAGACATCGGTGAATTAATTCTCCCGAACACACGAGAGTAAGTACTGTTTGCCATTAGACAAGACTCATTAACCAACGTTAAATCTCATTACTACTGATTGCCAGCATAAACGGTAGTTACCCAACGTGACCTAATGGAAGTTATGTCCAAGTAAATTGGATAATAATTCACAGTTGTGTAGTGGATTAGTCATGAAAATTATGACGTACAGTGCACCCCTTTACCAGGGAAAATATTCACCTCTGTTGGTGGTTTCTGAAAGGATTCAGTGGATTAAACACACAACAAAATATAATTTTTATAGATTATTCTTAAGTAGTGGATGAAGGGATGATTTCCGACACAAAAGTACTTTTTCTCTAGATTATAACAAACATTCAAAGTCGGATAAATCCATTATCATACCATCACTCCATCCAGAGTTAAAAAAATATCCACTTTCTCTCGTGAGAAAAACAAGAAGCACCCCTTCCAGACATAGTGGATGTATATATATATACAGTTTCTATACACGCCTTGTGGGGTTAAGCCGCAAAAGCTATCTAGATCTAGATTTTTGGGTAGATCACGCCCAATCTATTAATTTGTGCTTTTGGCTATGTTTCTCCACCATATCCTGTCTTTGGTTTTTTCTTGACAGTTTATCACTCCTGCCCTGCGTGTGTCCTCTTCCACTTCCTGGATCCATTTTGATCTTGGCCTTCCTATTCCCATTGAGTAAGTTACTGCCCCTTTTCCCGGACTCCATACATGCCCCAACCATCTAATTCTGTGTTGTTTTATTTTACATATTAACTCTTCTCTTAATTCCTGTCTAAACAATAGGTAAAGGAATCCCAGAGCCATCCGATGGAACCTCTATGAGGGTGAATTTTACTGAAGAAAAGGTTCGGGATCATGCCTACACGTTACGGATCGGAGGCGGAAATTGAGACGTTTGCAGATTGTCTCAATTCTGCCATCCCATCATAATACGAAGCCAGCTGTCCCCTGAAAAAGATAGACAAGGCAGGCAAGACCCCATGGTGGAACTCACAAATAGAAACCCACCGCAAAGAAGTCCGAAAGCGTCTCAATAAATCCAAATGAACCAAACGACCCACACACTAGGATTACTATAATTCAACACAAAGGGAATACAAAAGAAGTATTCGAGAAGCACAGAGGAAAACTTGAAGAACCTATTACCAAGGTATTAGCACCTTGCCAGAGGCAGCGAGACTCAACAAGGTCCTATCCAAAGTTCCAGGAGTGAGGCTGGAAGTGCTCGCCCTGACCGGGGGCAAATACACTACCTCGGACAGGGAGACATTCCAACACATGCTCTCAGTCCATTTTCCAGGCAGTGACACTTCAGCACCCAATCCACAGCTGCTGGGATTGTAACTCATGGCAGAGTGGTCTGAGCCATTGAGTCATTTTCACCTTTCACATCTCCGGGGGAAGATGGCATTTTTCCAGCCCAAGTGCAATGAGGACGGCACCTACCTTGGCGCTGGAGATGCTCTTAGGACTCCCCCTCTTGTACTTCCTCATCAAACATAAGACACGCGAAGCCGCAGCTCGCCTAAGAAGTTAAGGGATTGTCCCCATCTTGAAATGTCTTACGATTCAGCAAAAGGCCGCAGTCAGTCATTTCCAAAACGGCAGACAGGGAGGGGATCGGGAACCGCCTGATTTCCACTACAGATGGTTCCAGCATGGATAGGAACCTTTGCTACTGTATTTCAGGCAGAAATGTTTGCCATACCCGCCTGCGTATAAGGAAATCTCAACAGAGGCGACCACGGTCCGCAAATCACGATATGCACCGACAGCCAAGCGGTGATCAAGGCTCTTACATCATATAGAGTCACTTCGTTGCTGGTGTCTGAATGCATTGATGATCTGCTATCTTCCACCAATAAACTAAGGCTACTTTGGGATGGGATGTCACCTTGAATGTGATATAGATATATCGGCACATTTTCTTCAGGAATTTTTGTAAATTCCATTTACCTCTGAACTGAATGGAACACCTCGCATGCTTTTCAATTTTGTGATGTAGAATTGGGACAAGAAGATTTATACTTGGTTTATTTGATCATGTTATGTTCAGGAATCTTCGTAAACTCCATTTGCCTCTGAACTGAATGGAACACCTCGCATGCTTTTCAATTTTGTGATGTAGAATTGGGACAAGAAGATTTATACTTGGTTTATTTGATCATGTTATGTTCAGGAATCTTCGTAAACTCCATTTGCCTCTGAACTGAATGGAACACCTCGCATGCTTTTCAATTTTGTGATGTAAAATTGGAACACGAACATTTATAGTTGGTTTATTTGATCATGTTATGTTACAAACAACAGCATTGAAGTGATATCTGTTTTTGTTCGATTTCGTGAAATAGGAATAGTATTATGCATCGGACTCGTGCAATTATTTTCAGTTACTTTTTGCCTGGTTTCAGCCAAATGTTCACAATGATCCCTCATTGTAAGTAATCACTAATTAGTAATTTGATTATGGATTTAACCATGAATTCATTAGTTTCCAGCACCATTCCTGTAAGTGCTGTTGGCAGTTATCGGGCATATTATTAATTCTGTATCTCATTCAATCAATATTGATCAGAAATGGATTATTGCCCCAACAACGATTGTTACGGCATGAACAGATCTGCCTGACCTTCACACTAGATGTTATCGGTTTAGTGGAGTTTGAAACCGTAGTCAGCATAAAATAACCCAGCGTTTCGTTTGAGTTAGTTGCGGACTGTATTTTTCTAGATAAAGTACAGTTTCTTGGGGAACTTCAGTATTGAAGTCTACTATTCTTATCCTGCTGGACAATAATATCCCTGAAGGAAGAGAAGTAGAGCTTATGATGATGACCTTGTTATTATAACATTAAAGAATCGATACTGTTTTGATCGATATCCGGACAAAATACTGGGTGATTGGTAGACGCTCTGCTGTAGTCAATTTTTGCTGATTGCTAATACTGTAAGGGTAAGAAATCAAGACCTTTTGTTGAATTGATGGGACAAATTCCAAAAGAGAGATTTACAACCAATGTCAGACAGACCATTCACTTATGTAGACTATTTCGGGACACTAACAGTTACGTTTGGAAAAAGAAGTGAAAAGTGTTGGGGAGTCGTATTGTCATGTCTTTCGTTACACTTGGAGGTAGCCCATACTTTGACCACAGACTCCGCGGTAATGGCCCTCCTCCAAACGTTAGCAAGACAAGGATCGTCGAAGATTAGGATATCAGACATCGGGACTAATCTACGAGGATCATCTAGAGAACTCAAAAAAGCCATCGAAGTCCTGGATTGGGATGGAATCAGTGAAATGGTTTTGAAAAATATTAAATTGAATTCACCAGCTCTGATTCATATGGGAGGGCTATGGGAACGCTTGATTCGCTCAATGAAGAACTTCTTAATGGGTTGAATGATGTTTGACTTTTTTCACTTTTTCACAAGTTTTCAATTGCTTGTATCCGCAATCATCTTCAGGTTGATACTGACAAATTCAGATGCTACGAGGTCTTTATAGGTCTGTTGGATGACGTTATTAAGGAGTAATAATGTTGGTGTTGTGGTGCGTGTAGTTTCGCACTTTTTCTTCCCTCTAAAGCGTTCTATCTGTCTCCATGCATTTTTAGTCTCTATGCTCGGCTGACTGAAAGCACCATTTACTTCGAGAATTAATCGAAATCGCGTATGATTTCGATTAATTCTCGTTTTAACTAATATTTTTCTCTTTGAAAAAGACCAGCCTCTTTTCTAAGAATCCGATGGCACCCAGTCCAGGCATGGTCAGCAATTCCCGATTTAGTTGGGTCCATTTTTGTGTTCGGAAATTCTTATGGATAACGGTGTCTTGGTCTCTCCGATGTAAGAATCCCAACATTCACACGAGACTTCATGAATGCAGTTTTTGCTGGATTCTGGTGTATTCCCAGGTTTAGTATTGGTGAGGAAGATCCGTAAGGTACTGCTGGATTGAAAGCAGCTCTTAATGTTGTTCTTATTTCCAATCTTTCTGATATTCTCGGATATACCTCTGTGGTATGGTAGGATGATAACCTGGCTTTGTGGTCGTTTTACAGTCGTCTTGGTCCTTCCGAGTTGCTTTTGTACTCCCCCTAGGATTTTCTCAGAGTTTCCATTTCAGCGTAAGTCTTATCTGATATGTTTCATCTCCGCATCTAGTGACTCCTGGTCATCAAAAATTTGCATCGCTCTTTCCACCAACGATCTTACAATTCCCCTCTTTGAAGACTTTGGATGATTGGAGCAGAAGTTAGGATATTGTCTTGTGTGGATTTTCTTTATGTAAATAGAGGTGCGGATGCCAGTGTCTGTGTCGTGGACTCTTATCACTTTCTATCTAAATTCTCTTTCCTGGATAGGGTTCATTCTATTACTCATTAACTTTTTCACGGTTCTGAAAAATAGGACACTGAAAGATGAATTTTTACTTACTTTCTTTACCAAAGTGGAAGCATTTATTAATGGAAGATCTATAGTGAAAGTATGAATAGATCCAAATGATTTAGATGCTCAATCGTCCAATCATGGGAACTTCCAATGAATAAAGTTCCTTTGACACATTCGAAAATCCTAATCTGAAGTCTCTTTGGAGAAAGATGCTTCAAATTACTAATGTGTATTGGAGAAGGTTAATTATAGCGTATTTGCCCAACCTAACTAGAAAATGCAAATGGTGCCATGACGGAAAGCAACTACAAGTGAATGATGTCGTTCTCATCACTGAGGAAAATACCCCGCAAAACGGGGGAACCTTCAAAATTTGACAAAGTATTTCCTGGGCTAGATGAACGGATTCGAGTTGTACATGCTAAGACAAAAAATGGGATTTACAAACGTCTAGTAACCAAAGTGGCCAGGATTCAAATTATCGAATGTAAAGAGATTTCTTCATGGGAAAAACAAATATAAAGTCGTGTTAGTAGAAATATTTATGATTGATATGTTGTTGAGAATTTTGATGAATAACAGAATCGTTTTGTGACTGACTTGAATAAAATCCAAAAGTAATTTTTGGTCTATTTCATTAGATTTTCATTAAAAATCTAAAGATCTTATATACTTATGTAAGGATTGCGATCAGCTACATCGAAATACTGCTTGTGAAGTGGTGAAGTGGTGTTGAGACTCTCCTTCCCACTCAGACGGTCCGCGTTCGATCCCCACCGACTGCCACCGAGCTAAAGTGGTTTGGAATCCACTTGTACGTTAGCTGTAGGTTCCGCATCCCCCTTTCTGCATTCGAGGAGTTTCCTCCAAAAAACTGGGTGAGTCGTTAAAACAAGTTTTACAAAATAAGAAATTTTACAAAAATTTCAGAAAAATTATTCTGAAGTCATTGGGCATATACCATATTCCTGCCAAAGCTGGCTTTTTTTAAAGAATGACGAAGTTTCGGAAACTATTTACTGAGAAGGTGATCTCCGAATCTTGATATAATCAAAAGTAAGAATTATTCCTACTTTCTCAACGATTATCATATTCTTATCACTCAGAGATGTGATTCTCTCCAAAAAATCGTGGGTGAGTTACCAAATTGCATATAGATAATGAAGATAATCGACCCATAAATACGGGAATAGTTCGAATACTGTGAGCGGAATTATGCATCAATTTATTAATCTCAAAACTCGTCCTTCATCATTCGCGGCTGGAAACTTTCTAATTGCATTTCGCCAAACTCATTTTCGAGGCTGAAAGCCGACCCACTTCAAGTGTAAATAGACAATGCCAAGATCAGTAACTGAATATGTGAAGAGGATTCCAGGTAAGAGTTAATGACGAAAATAATGAAATTTTGTTGCTCGCTGTTTAAGCCCGAGAAAATGGCAAAGGCGTCATCTTGTGGCTGTTTCAGTAATTACATCCTGAGTGGTACTTAGCCGCGCGAGAGTGTATTATAATTGGATGGTAATTAGGAAAGCCGTAAAAAGCATTTTGGAAAGTCATTTGATGTGCAAATTCTGAAGTCATGAGGTACCATAATTAAATAGTTATTGAAGAAACTTGGGTTAAGTATGTGGAATATTGCTATGATTTTTGAAATGCAAAGCACAATACTTTGATTATATTGCTTGCATATCGTGAAAACAATTGACTATGTTCTTATTTTACACTATTACTTACACAGGTTTTTGCTTATTTATTCTTCTCAAAAAAGTGATTTTCCAGTGCGGTATATCAAAGATTTTTGGAATTCTGTATGCAATACTTTACCCAATATTATGTTGTGGCATAACAATGATGCAAGTTGCTGGATCAACAATACCAATCTCTTTTCTAAGCACTTTTCTTCGGCTTGAACTAATCATTTTTTAACTCCTTATAATTTCTAAAAACGATCTATATCGACGGATACCCATACCACCATATACTCTCAATAATATAAATATCTAAACTTAAACTTGAAATTCATTTTACTCAAAAATTGTAGTTTTGCACTTTATCATCCTCATTTATATATTTCCAACATTCAGGTAAATTTCCTGACCACTAGAAATTCTCTTGTGCCACCCCCATATGAAAATCAGGATATAAATTTATCTCAGCACAATTTCTAATTTGTTCGTATCAAACTCACTTATGACTGTTCCACTGTAATAACATCAACTTGGTTTTCCTTCAGGCTAAATCAAGTTCAATAAACTAAGTTTACCTGTCAGTGGCACTGTCTGCGTTGTTCATATACGTTGCCCGTGACATCCGGGCTACCTCATGGTTCTCACTTGGACCCCCTTCTGTTTAATCTATGCATAAATTAGAATTTTTCCTGTTTCCTAACTAGAAACGCTGTTATTTGACCTCAAATGTTTCAGAGTCATCCAAAACGTTGATGATGCCATGAGTTTGCAGCCTGATATCAATAGCCTCTGGAGTTATAATTCATTAAATTATATGTACTTGAACTGTACATATCAGCCATTAACATTCAGCAATAATGTTAACACACAATCGCTACCTACACTCTGCTAACCAGATTGAAGAATTGGTCATCATAATTGACTGTACTGTCACTCACAAGAATAATCTTAGTCAGGTCCACACAATTTTCTGAGGTATATAGCTTTTGGAGTTCGAATAGACCATGACTACAGTGAAATAGAGTAGGTACTATTTCAATATTCCATTTCTTGAAGTTAGGAGAAACCACAAGATTTTACATTGCTGTTCAAGATAATAAATAATGATGAATGTTACACTCCTGAACTTTCACTATTCAATTTTAATTTGAAGGCAGTTTGTTTGCAATAATTGTTTATAAGATTGTTATGGACAGAAGACGCCCCAATACTGATCTTTAGGCAACACCATGTCAAACAAGTTTGAAATTCGAAATGAAATGATACAATTAGCTGCTTGAGTCAAATCACATCCACTTATTCACAATAAAAAAAACAAAACTCGTCAAATTCTAATAAATACACATTTCAGTATCAGTTCCTGACAATTATTCCAGGAGCCATGTACATTCTACCTGGACTCAATTCCGAAGTTAACAAAAATTCGTAGGATTGTTCAGGGATGGTAGAGGGTGTGTTTGCTGAGTTTTCGAACACGAGGATCCTGTGCTCTTTACGGGGGGGAGGTGAAAACGTGATTTTTCAGGACTTCTTCCGGTTATTTGCCTATATCTTCTGAACTGTTTGCTGTTTAGCGAAAATCCGGAAAAACTGTGTGAAAGAGCATTAAATTTCCTTTGAAATTCATTGGTTAAAAGTTTTTTTGGATGAAATAATAACCAAGATACAGGCTGTCAAGAAAAGGTAAAATTTCTCAAACTTGGCAGAATCGCGTGTAGAATGCAGTCTTGCTAATTGAAATTTTGGCTTTGCCACCACAGTTTGGAACATGCCATATCTCATGTCGTCCAAGTTGTCCACTCCAACTGTCCCTCCATACAGCGTAACCAGGAACTTTTTCCCGTCATCAGATATTTGATGTGGCGTCGCATCAGGGTCCCGGAAAATGCTGACTGTATCGGAAAGCCACGGATGTTTTCCGAGCACTTGCAGGGCCTTCTTTTTTTCAATTCCAAATAGAGCTGAGGTGGTATCGCATCCAGTCATTGCATGCAGTAAAAGGATGTCCTTGCAATTGAATTTGAAGGAATGCGATGAATGTAGGAAGCTTTGGACGTTACTTATTCCACTCTTCTGGAAAAATATGTTCTTTTTGGAAGAACCCAACGCCGTCAGCAAAACCAGCAGATCGACATCTTCACCGGAGATGGTGACGCTACCGTAGCTCATAGCTTGAGTGATGGCAATCCCCACTATCAAGACGTCAGCGTCTTCTTCGGCCTGCTTTGCGTGAATGCCATTGGCTTCCATTTCCGTCATCAGCAAGGCGATAAAATGTTTCTTATAAGTATCATTTGCCAGAAATTTTGCCTGTGGAATTGAACTTCTGGTTGTAGACTTATTGAAGGCGAATTTGGTAGATGAATGAAGCAAAGAGCGTCTATACCTTTCAGCTGCTTTGATGCTTGGTAGCTGAGGTCTGAGGGTTATCTGTCAAAAACTACGATAGCATTGCTGCCAAAATGTCGCTTCACGTGATCATCATATAAGGCACATATGACTTCAAATGTCGCTTCTCTCGATTTGCTCTAGACAACCATATGTAGCAGGAAGCCTCCATCGATTACTGAACATGTCCTCTTGCCGAAGTCCATGTCTTCTTGTACAGGAATGAATGCCTCGTACAAGAAAGATTTTTTGCCTTTGTGCATCTCCTCTTCATTGAAGATAGACAGAGGGAAGGGGGCAAGCTCATATTTGAACATGTTCCTCAGGTCATCTTCTGACTGTTTGGTGATGCAGATCCGTTGAAAGAAAGTGAGAGGGTCGACGGTAATTTTTTTGTTTTCAATTTTTAGGGATGTGGTTACAGATGCAAGGGTTACAACCTTATCCTTGCGCCTCAACTTTTCAAGTCATGAAAGTTGCCTTTCTCCAAACAGGTTTTCATTCTGGTTATTAATATCCAATAACTCACGTGATAGATATTTGATTTTATTTCTGACTAAGTAAAATACGATTTTGATCAAATGCAGCTTTTGGATATTGAATAATGGGTTAGATCGAGTGGGGGTTCATAATATTGTAATAATAAATAGGTAAGTGTGAAAATATAATATTATTAGCCCAAAATTAATTTTTTTTTGCATTTTCTCACATTTTAAGAAATTTTACCTTCTTTTGAACTCCTGTATCTTGATTATTATGTCGACAGATGAATTTTGAAGGAAATGTAATGCTCTTTCACACGGTTTTCCCGATTATTGATAAACCACATAGTTTAGAAGATTTGGACAAAAAACCGAAAAAAGTTCTGAAAAATCACGTTTCCCCCTCCACCCTGTAAAGAGCACAGGGCCCTCGTGTTCGAAAACTCAACAAACACCCTCTACCGTCCCTTAACAATCCCTCAAATTTTCGATAACTTCGGGGTTGAGTCCAGCACACCCCGAATTATTTTACAAGGCTCCTACATTAAATACAATGCAAGAAATTGCACGAAAATGTATTCATGATATCCCAAAACGACTTCCGAATCGGAGAGCCTCTTGTTCAAGTTCTGGAAATAAACGGCAAAATACGCCAAACCGGGTCGCAGACCTGTCATGTAGGTGAACACTGAGAGTTATTCACGATCACCTTCATCAATTTCAGAATCCGATGTCAAAAGAGAAGATGGCGAATTTGTGCGCAGAGTGTGAATGCTATATCGGGACCCAAGGAGGCGGAATGGACCAGGCAATCGCTTTTTTGGCCAGCGAGGGTGAGTTATTGTCTTGTGTTTTACTGACAGATTTGAATTATTTATAGAGCGAATTTTGAAGAGGTAAAGTGGCTGTGTAGCATGTCACTTGCGAAATTATTAATTGTGAACCAAAGCAAAAAGTATAAAATCATTTTCAAATTCTTCTCTGAGAAAACAGTTATTATACAAGGTCCGTCAAAATTATAGTCATCATAAAATGATTTTCTACTGCATTATACATCCGAAGCACAACATTTTGTCTCTTTTTCAGTTGAAGCTACGAAGAAAGCATTACTGCAATATTTTCAAAAGAAGAAAAAAAAAAAAGAAATGTATATAAAAATGGTATTTGTTTCTGTTCGGGAAGTTGAGCTTTCGCTATTCTTACACTGAACCACAATACATTCGGATGATTTTATGATATGCGTAATTGATATAAGTTTTCCTCAAAACAACTCATTTATATCTATGAAAAATTGTTTTTTAATGTCACTCAAGTCTTTACTAAAGACGCACAAAAAAACGCATACACTCGAATTTGTGAATGGAGAATGTAAGATCGGATGAAAGTAGATGGAATGGCATGCATAAATGAGCTTCAAGAGGTGATGAGTGTTTATATAGAGCTGAGAAGTACCGTGAAAGAGTTCATAAGATTACGTGACAAAAAATTTCTAGAGTGAAAATAATGACTCGTTTCGATTTTTGATCACATATATTAGGGACTCTGACTTTGACAATTCGTTTCATCATTGAAAAAAAAAATAAAATTATATTGCGGATATCATGTATCTTCATCAATGATTCGCCACTCTTTTTCATCATCAACGGAAACCAAGTGTTTGTTATGATGCATAGTATAGCCCAAATCACAATTCATTAATTAGTGGGGTTTACAGATACAAGCACGCCGATGATTACAGTGGCCTTTTCGTTTGCCTTGTATCCGACAGATGGCGTTGCAAGCAGCTTCTCCAAATAAAGACTGGCACGCCAAAGTCTTGGTTTGTGATCCTTCTGAAAAATAAGCAATGGTGAAATGTTAATTTGAGTAAATACAGTATCATTGCATCAAGGGCAACAGTTTTGGGACAACTGAATTCCTTTAATATAAATTGGGAGAACTCTGATTGGTTATGATGAAAGGGGTGATGCTGAAGTAGAAGTGGTGGAGGTTGTCTAAAGTGGCGCCATACCTACTGGCAATACATCTACCACTTATATCCCAAGGTATAATCGGTACCAAACGTTCTGATGATATTCTTAAAAAATTTGCAGTTTATATCAAGATTTCTCATTAATTTGAATGCTTATATTTTTTATTTAATGGTGGAATTTGTAGGATACTGTTAATTGAGTATATATGTGAATGTATTTTTAAATATTTCATTTTATTTTTCATAGTTTTCAAGACATGTCCAACTTCTGTTCAATACTTTGTACAAATTATGTGTGAAACTTATGTGATGAATGAATTTCATGTATCTAGGTCTTTATATCTATTTACCTTTCTTCTTTGTCGTTGAAATATGAAAAACAATCAATCTGCCTACAATTGTTTGTGTCAAAACTTTGACATCCTATTATTGTTATCTACATGCTGTTTTTCAATATTCCATAGCACGTTTTCATGGAAATGTTTCTTTGCGAGAAATATGTAAAAAGAAAAATTCAAAATAATCTAAATTATATCTATATTTGTGCCTTCAAATTATGCTGATACATATATAATAAAAAATACCTTCAATATGGATCAGAAAAGTTTTTTGATCTGATATTTGTGTCCAAATTGTACACCTTTGAATGGAAAGTTCAATTTTTCAACTAGATGAATAAAAAGTGAAGTGTCGGTTTATAAAAAAGTAGACATGGAGTGTTTTTCGGAAATGTGCATTTTCCAGAAGTTCCTCTGAGTGCATTGTTTCGAAGAAAACATTTTCTTAGCACCTTTTTGCGTAGAATTCAATGATTTCAATAAAACTTTTCCAAAGTTACATGTCAATGAGTAGCTATAAATATAAAATATTTTTTTTTCAAATAAAACGTCCTTTATATTTTTGCTTATTTCAATAGGAATAATTCAGAGGTTATGAACCTTTTTGTAATACGAGAGGTATCGAAAATTTATACAAACAACAAATTCTAATTAACGTTGTAAATATAAGCAGAGCTGCCAACAAGAAAGTTTCGGATGATTATGAAAATATCCAAATTCAAACCATACAGGACCAAACTAATTCGTCACTACAGATACCGATATTTTGGACGCAAAATAAATTATTGTCGATGGTTCCAAAAAAGCTGAGGGCGTGGTTTGGTTTTTCTTGGAATTGAATTTGAACAGACGAATCTCTCATAAGCAGTGCTAGTATTTTCAATAGCTACAACTCGTACTTCAGAAGATGGTTATTTGTATACTGAAACACGTGTCTCAGTGTTGAAAATAGTGGATTTGTGTTGAGAAAAAACTTCACGGTATTTATTAATAATGAATAATGGATTGACAATTCTGATCTCCGCATACACGTACACAATCAGAAAGCAACTACTGTCGCCTACGACGGTTGATTTATATCTGCATAACATTCGAATTAAGTTTATAAATATAGTGATTGTTCAGATGCATGAGGATTGCTGTATTATCAGAAGTTTCAAACCACTAGATATAGCGTTTTAGCATTTGCTCAAGGATCTATCTTGATTGTTCTTTCCAAGAGCGTTGCCAGGCAAGGTAATAGTTAATGATAAAGCTAAACAATGTAATATAATTTTTGAATTCTTCAATATCCAATTTTCCAGAAACATAACAGGAATTCGTTTACAAACAAATTAAAGTGTATTGTGATGGAACATTTGGTTAATTTTGATCATATTTGTCATATTTGATGCACATATTGGATGTGAAATAATTTTTTGATGACATTTAACAAAACAGAATTCAACTCAAAGTATGGACTACTTGAAACTACTATTTCTAGGAAATGCAAATCATCGAATCGTATACGTATTCATTTGAGATTCGTCTGCATCAACTAGAAATTGCGATCACATAAATGCTCTACATAAAAGATATGACATTTGAATATTTACCCTCATCTGTCTGAATATCCTCCGATATCCCACTTTCACTTTGTGTTTCGCAGACTCCAATCAGTAAGCACGCTATCATAAAACAACCTATGGTAACTGAATTCATGATTAATGTTGTACAATTTGCATACACTTTCGAATCAACTGCTCTCACATGAATTATATACTTGAATGATCGGTCCTTTCGGAGAAAACGCAGGAAATTCAGGTATTCCCTCATGGGTTGAGACATCGGCTATGATAGTTATAGACCAGTCGATGAGAATGAAATATTGAATCGTTCGTATGATGGAAATTTATCTCTATTTTCCTTTTTTTTCGAGAATATGAGAATGAACTGATAGTTCATTAGACTATTTTCATCAAACTGAAATTTTTAATATGGTGTCCCAAATAAAAGTATTCCAACTTTCTCTCTTGTTCATTTGTTTGATAATAATAATAATAACAATAACGTTCATTTATCAAGGTTTACAGGGGGATGCTTCCTATGTTTGATATAAACGTTGGAATATATTCGCAAGTGTCAAGCGCTTATAAAGGATAAGCACTAAACACTGTGTGCGAAAACATAATACATATTGAAATAAGATAAAAAGAATCATTTACAAATTTATGATAGAAATGGTATGTTGTGTGATATAACAATATCTACACATACACCCGTACACACATATAACGTATTTAATACACACATAAAAGTAGATATAAAATTTAAACATAGAAATATAAAATACAAAATATTGATTACGAGTTAAAGTATAAAAATATGAAATATTAAATCTTAAATATAAAATTTTGCATCTGAACTATAAAATTGAACATCATGAAAGAGGAGCGACACCACTTGACGGATGACCATAAAACTAATAATGAAATATGGTGGATTACGTAATCCAATCTTCCGCAAAAAAACCTATACAATAGGTATGGTCGTCTGGTTATTCTCATTATAATTATTCTCAGTGTATTTGTATGTGTAATTATTGTAAATTAGCCAAATGGACTAAAAAACAATTAATATATCCTCGATTCTCGAATTTCATCACCAAATATACTTCGTAACTATAAACTATATCGTTTTTTGCACCAGTCCAAAAAACAGATTCCAAATAGATATTTTGTTTCCCCTTAACAGCATCATAATTAAATTGCCACCTATTAATTGGTAATTCTCAGAGTCCTTATTGTTTCTGAAGAATACCACATGCCTAGGCTTAACCTTGTCTACCTTAGTTTCCGCAGCTTTTAAGTGAGCTTTTTGATGATCGAGTTACAGTTGGGTCACACAGTTGGGTCACCTCATTCAGTGTCGAACCTGAGATCAAGTGCATTAGTTGCACAAACTGTGCTGCCTCAGGAAACATTACCCATCCCTGCTTTGTCAGGATCACAGACTATGCAAATAAGGGATTCTGAACTCTTGATGACTTTACAGGCTTCATTCAATACCATCATGTCATGGAGACACTCCTTGTTGTCTAAGGAAGTATATCCGTTCTGATGACTAAACCTGTGGTAGTTCATTCTGATACTACCGCAGACAGAATTTTCAATTGTGGTTGTCTCATGGGAATGATGTTGTTTCACCTCTATATTTTACTGTAGTCTGAAAAATATATTACCTGCTCACTCCATTGAATTTAATGTTAATAAAGCTCTGAAAATGTTTTCATAGAAACGAAGAATGTTTGACAACTTTTCGAAAGTACTTATTTTCGAAAAGTATTCCATAACTCAAAAACAATGATAGATATCGATATGCCGTGTTCACACTTCACCATTAAATTTGTAATAAAAATTGACCAGTTTTCATTCATCTAGTTTTTCTTTAAAAGTGTCCAAATTTGGACCACCGTGTTCAGCTCAGGCCTGGGCAGTGCTTTGCCCAGAGTTTTTTGATAACAGAAATGGGTAGTACCTAATCTTATCAAAATTTTTCCGGATACTTTCCTTTGATGACCTGTCTATCAGTGTCTTGTTTGAATACATGTGTGAAATCTACATTGGTCTCTGTTGGCCCATTTATTGTCAAACTATTAGTAATAGATAATAATGCAAATTATTTCATCCAAACATTATACTATTTCGACATAAACATTTTGGTCAACCAACTTTCTCCCCTGTAAGAACTGAACATTAGTTGAGAATTTTATCGATCGATGAAAACAGCCAGAATAATCGAGGAATCCATGAACATATGCAGTACCTAGAAAAGCAAGCATTGAGCTCATATTTTTCACGGAAGATCGTTTGTAATGAAGAATGCTGACACTTTTTCCCCCATTCACGGTTAGACGTTTCGAGACAAATGATCTGTTTGAGAATTTAATTGTTACCATATTCGGGCATTCTCTACACAACTGAAATATTTTCGACAATGTGGTGTTGCCACTTCTATAAGAGAGTAGCAGCAACTTTGATTTTTCAAATAGAACACCCTGTATATAATATTATTTTTGGAATCTTCAATTATTGCCCGACCACTCTTCTTGATATTACCCTTTACCCATCCAATAAAAATAATAAAAATAAAAATTAATTTTAATTTCTTTGCTTTTTTTTATGGTATCAAAATTTGAATTGGGGTTAGGTGATACTTGGAGGCTAACCACACTTCAGCCTAATACTTGTTACTTCAATACAGGGTGATGAAAAATACAGTTTTTTCGTTTGCTTGAAAAAGTGACTGAAAGTTGATTATTTCAAATGGAACAACCTGTATATTATTGAAAATTTTTTTCTCGAAAGTATTCAGCTTGAAAAAAAAAATAGAATTTAAAAAAGAGTTGTATATTATTGAAAGTTTTATTATATCACATCTGTCAAATTATAACAACTATTCAAGAATGGTTGCGAGTTATTTCCTGCAGTTGCATACTCTGCGTCCATCGCACCAACCTCCTCCTTTTCCCAAAAGTAAGCAGTGGACACCACAGGCAGCGTCGTTCAATTTGACACCTTTGGCTTCAAAACTCAAAACGTCGCAGGTGAATCGTCTTACTCGAGTATGTCCTGAAAAATAAAGTATCTGGTTCAAATTACTCAAAGCTACAGAAAATCCGATTTTCCAGGGAGTCTGGTGAAAGCAGTAAAATCAAAAATTGTTCATCATTATATAGTTTTATTAAGTAAAGCTAGTAATAAAGAATTTGTCTGGAACAAATGGAAGTGACCAACGCCAGGAAATAGACATTTAAAAGTCACCACACAAAATATTATATTACATACTTTTATGTTCGTAAACGCCTCACATAACGTAATATTTCTAGGAACTCATATTAAAACAACAAAACTAAGTTTCATTGAGTTAAATTCAGTTTTGTGAGTTGAGAAAGATATAGAAGTAAATATTGGAACATATTATGCCAAACAAATCTTCCTTAGGGCTCATTTTTCCAATGAACGACAACACTTTAGAATTCACTGCCCCGGAAAGTGTTCCCTGAGGCATACAGCCTGCAGAAGTTCAAGAATGTCACCAATTCTAACCTTCGTTCACTTGGATATCGAAATGTGTTCTAAACATCAGAAGATTTCATTTTTCGTGGGAACCGGAACAAAAAAATCTGCCTTTGATGATTAATCAATAAGAAGTGTTTCCAAAAACAAATGCAGGTGAATTTAAGTCTCACAACACATCGAAAACACTGATTGGTCATCTATAGACGATAACATGATAAATACTGATGATGAAATTAAAATCTTCATCAAAATACTATTGAGAGCTGCCAGTGAGTTTTTTCTATGACTGTTGTAAGCGAAAAAAAACTTATAACTCTTGGTTCAATGATTGAATAAGAAAAATGAGAGGACCACTACATCTTTCGAATGTAATATACGGAGAGCATTCTTCCGATAACCTCAAGAAATTAAAAGTTTTAAGAAATTAACAAGAATAATGATGACCATACAAGAAAATCCAGAAGTTCCACCAAATACCTTCAATAACTACGTCATCAATAATGCAAGAAATTTAATTTAGGAAATGGAAAGCTCATGCTTAGACCCTTCAGATAAACCCCACAATATGATCCCAAAATTTTTTTCATTCACTGAAGTTACTTACAATGAATGAGAGCAGTAATAAACTCTTTGAAAAATAAACCTTGTCGAAATATATATGTTGAAGCTCTTAATGACATAAAAAATATAATTTCACCTCGCTTACAAAACTGTTAAACCGATGTATTGAAGACTGCATTTTTTCCTCTGTTCTGAAAGAAGCACTAGTAATATCTATCTTCAAAACTGTAAATCCAAATGATCCATCAAACTACAGACCAATATCTTTACTGTCAATAATATCAAAAATACTCGATAAATTTATTGCCCAAAAAATGTATAACCACTTTCGAAGCAATAAAAAATCTATATAAACTGCTAGTATAGATTTCCAAAAAGGAAAAAACTCCGAAATGGCAATATTAGACCTCAATAACAAAATAACAAAAATCTTTGAAAAGCTGGAGTATACAGAAACAACATTCCGCGATCTGAGTAAAGACTATGTATCACATGAAGTTCACTTGAAGAATTTAGAAAAATACAATTTTTCTGACAACAGTGAGAAGTTGGATGGTTGAAAATCGTTTTCAAACTGTGATAGTGGGAGAAAATCTACCAACAAAAAAATATTACTCTTGGAGTACCGCAGTAACCCATTTTGGGACCTCTTTTGTTCAGCGGACTACCACATGGTGAGAAGTTCATATACTTTGTATGCTGACGATACTACAATTCAATAAAATGTAAATACTTTTGATAAAGTCCTTGCACTTCCTTCTGGGCCAACAACAAAAACTGAAAAATTATTTAATGCCAACGAACTCTACCTAAATCAAAAACAAATTTGAAACGTGGTATTTTCTTTAGGAAATATGTAAATTTAACTGAACCCTCAAACTAGGGTGAAATTTCTGAGGATTTGTATTGAGAGCCATTTGAAATTAGATCAATACATGAATGAAGCATCAAAAAAACTCAATAGAAATTTATTTTCACTGAGAAACCATATTTTTTACTGCTTGTGGATATGCAATACACTGTGATAGAATATTTCTAATAAATATAAAAAATAAACTTTCCAACTAAGTATGAAAGTTCAGAAATATTCAATACCGATAAATTTCATCCAAATCATTGAATATTAAAATACTAAATTTCACCTTGATCCAATTGGTCCGTCACAGCAATTTCATCCCGTTGAAGTGATTTGCCCGAGGAACTGACCAATAAACACAAAAATACGAAACACAATATTGCTGTATCTCTCATTTTCAACAAGAACCCGCCAGTCTGTCTAAGAATCAAAAAATAATATGCTGGGCTTTTCACAATCCATCTCTTTTATATAGTGTTCTCAAAAAAACTTCCTGGTAATTGGGGATTTACCTCTACCTAGCCAAATGTAAAGCACATGAACCATCAAGAGTTTATTTTCGTCAAACGTTGTTATGATTATGTTTAGAAGCGATAAAAGAAATCATAAATAATAAACAACCTTCCAGCAAAATTTAGTGATATATTTTCAATAACAATAGTTTGACTATGATCAGTTGGCGAAATACTTTATCACTTGTTACTGTGAGAACACTAAAAAGTGCTATTTCTGAAAAAGAATTCTTTAGCTTTATAATGGCCCCAAATGCGCCTTAAAATTCGTATTGTACCAAGTGTTTCCTTAAGAATATAAAGACCATTTTGACCATTTTGAAATATATCTTCAACTATTTCACTCATCTAAAATTTCTTAGGTATTTTGACCAATCACAAACAAGAGACAAATGGTAATACCGCAAAAACATCAGCTGTCTTTCAATACTAATTGGTCCATCAGCGTTGGTATTTTCAATGATGTAATTGTGGCTGGTAAAATTTGATATTTTGACAAAAAGTTATTGTAGCTGCAGACGTCAATTCCTTTATGGATATAATGGATGTTCATGTTTATCGTAAATAATTATTATGCTTCGTGAAACAGACTCAGTAAATATCACTCATGCTCTCAATACTTTAAAAAAATCTGTTTCTAGCCCATATGTTTGTGTAATTTGACCGACTTGAAATTCACATAGTGAGTTTACCAATTTCATCATTCTGAATCGACTGGCGTTCGCAGAATTGCTTTAACCGTTCGTAGGTTGATGAATTTATCTGGAGTTGTGAAGTAATTTCTCGTCAATTTTTTTTATGAAAAATAAAAAAAAAAAATTGATATGTCAGTGTTTTCAATATCGTAAATTGCATTCACTGACTTGTATAGTATGTTGGTCTCTTGAAAATGCGAAATCTGCTCATATTTCTGTATTAGAACGCTATTCCACCTATAAAATGTTGATTTTGTGGATAGATAGATGCATTTTATCCATTAAAAACGTTCTGAAATATTGTCAATTCCTCATTAAAATTAATTTTATTTATGATTCGAAATTAGCTCGTTGAGATACATTTTAGGGGCGTGTACGATTTTTTGAAAAATGAGAAATAAAAATATTCGAATGTTTGATGATGTCAGGGAAATTTCGAATTTTTTTCCCTTTTTATGCAAAACCTGACATTTTGTGTATATAGTGCAAATTTCACATAGATCTGAAAATTTTTTAAATTTTTTTTTTTCGCTGGTATACTTGAAATTCACAGAGTACACTGATTTAATCATTTCGAATCGACTGGCATTGACAGAATTTCTCTAGTTTACGTATGTATCTGGAGTTGTGAGGGGTAATTTCCCTCCAATTTTTCTTTAAGAAAAACAAACTTTTTCGAAAATTCAGATTTCAACATCGAATATTACATTAGGTACCTGACTTTCCAGTGGATGGATAAAATATTCGAAATTAGCTCCTTTTCTCCAATCAGACTGCCATTTCACGTAGAAAATGTTGATCTTGTGGATAGATGCATTTTTTTCAACTGAAAATCTTCTGAAATCTTGACAATTTCTCATCAAAATTAAATTTTTTCTGATATAATTTGGAAACAGCTCTTCCAGATACATTCGAGAGAAATTTGAGATATTTGGGAAAATGAGAAGTGAATTTGTTTAAATATTTTATCCTAACGGGGATTTTTCAACATTTTATTAATTTTTTTTATGCGTACATGGTGGATCTGATGATTTTGTTTTATTTTAATTTTAAGGTCACTTAAAGGATTTTGGCAATATTTTGAAAAATATAATAGAAATTTTCGAAAATTTGTTTTTTTTAATATTGAATATTGCAGAACTTGACTTTATTCTTCTGTAGATCCCTTGAAAATGCTAATTCAGCTCGTATTTTTGTTACAAAATGTTGATTTTGTGAACAGATGCATTTTTTCTGAAATTTAGTCAATCCGTATACAAAATTATTATTTTTTACATGATTTGGAATCAGCTGGTCAAGATACATTTGAGCGATATTTCCGATTTTTGAAAAAGGGAAAATAAAGGTATTCGAAAATTTGACAGTGCGAAGGTACCTAACTCTGTATCTGAGCATATTATATTTATATATTTTCGTAATCAGGATGAAATTTTGCATATATAGTGCGAATTTCAATTGAATCTGATGATATTTATAATTATTATAATTTCTATGGGGATCAAATTGAAAAGCACTAAGTATACCAATTTCATCACTCTGAATCGATTGGCGTTGGCAGAATTGCTCTATCTTCAACTGTTCGCGAGTTGAAGAATTTATCAGGAGAGGGGTCTTGGGAATTTTTTCAGAAATTATTCTTGGAATTCACAGAGTCTACTAATTTCATAATTTTGAATCGATTGGCGTTGTTTGCAGAATTGATCTATCTTTAACTGTTCTCCAGTTCTCGAAGTGCGAATTTTCTTAAAAAATTCGCAACTGAGGAAAATTTCCAGAATTCATGCTCGTGGGAGATTTGGTAAGAAAATGTTATACCAAAACTTTTTAAAAATCTCTTAATATCAAAAATTTTAATTTCCCTATTCTCTAGTGAAATATGGTTTAAATAATTAAATAGAGAAGCAAATATTCTTCCAAAATCACATAATTTCATAGTACTAGAGGAAAGGGAAAAAACTTAAGGTCTACTTCTATCGAATTTTCCTCCACGCAGGGAAATTTCCGAAGAAATTAGGTTATTGTCATAGCAACATGTCAAAATGCAGGCATCTGATTGGCTAAAATTAACTGGTATAAAATTTTCCGCCAAATTCCTTTCATATAACTCGGAATTAGCTTTGTCGAGATACATTTGTGAAGTTCTAACGATATTTTGAAAAATGAAATAAAAAAATTCTCAAATTTAGTATTCTCAATATCGAATATTGCCTTACTTGAATTTGTTCGCTTGTGAATCTCTTGAAACTGAGAATTCAACTTGTATTCTTGAATGAAAACACATTTTCACATTTTTTCGCTTGAGAATCTTCTGAAATTTTGCCAGTTTGTCAACAAAATTTATTCTGTTTCCAAATTCCAAGTGAATCAGATTGTGTATTTTTCATGAATTTTAATTAGCCAATTGACTTGAAATTCACACAGTATACGAATGTCATCTATCTGACTCGATTGGCTTTTGCGGTATTGATCTATCATCAACCGTTCTCCAGAAAAAATGTAAAAATATTTTTTTTTACCTCGTGAATATTTTCATTATTCCGTTAATCCACCATCGAAAATCATAACCAGACAAATAAAAATATCTGAATATTCACTTGTCACTAGCACTAACCTCTAAACCTGATAGCGCAGATGTATATTGTGAAACAGGCATTTGAGAGGAAATGAACCAAATCTTCGAGTAGAGAGGTTGCTTCGACATTCGCTACATGACATTAATGGTAGACTAATCATAAAATATGATGGTTTAATTTTTGTACCACCGCGCACATCGCCGAAATTCTCATTGATACATGTCAACTACTGTCCTTCAGAGAGTTAACTGTTAGCTTCCCCCTCATGTTCTTGAGCGTTTCTTGGAAAATCCAAAGAAGAAGGACTGGAAGTTGAGTATAGCAACAGCATTGAGGTTTAAAGAACTTCACAATTGCGCAACTACCTTTAAATGGAATTGCAATAATTTATTCAGTATTATGATAACATTTTAGCCAAATTATGATACAAAACACTGATACAGAAATTGTTGTGAATCATCCCCTACAATTGCAAGCTAGTTGATCATCGCACCAACCTCCTTTTTTTCCCCTGAGTAAGCAGTAGGTAGCACAGGCAGAATGATTCAGTTTGACACCTTTTATTTCCAGACTCAAAACGTCGCAGGTGAATCGCTTAACTCGAGAATGTTCTGAAAAATAAAGGTTTTTTGGTGTATAGTTATTGAATTTTGAATGATTTCTCAATATTTATGCATATCGACTCAATTGCCACACGACATATCTCGCTACACTGTAGCTCAATTGAGGAAATAAGTACGACTCCAAGGTACCTACATAGTGGAACGACGTCACAAGGGATGCCAATGAGATATTTAGTTTTTCATACCTTATCGTGATCGGATTGGATAGCTAGGTTAGGTTACGTTAGGTTGTGTCCCCATCTTTTACGATGATTAACTAGGACTATGGTCTTCGGATTCGTGTTTGGGAAACAACACTAACTACGTGAGTTGGGTACATATTTTTTTATTTTAAGGACGAGCCCGATAAACTTACATTCACCTTGCTTACCGACTAGACCCGCCGAAACTTCAAAAATCCCAATCTCACTTAAGGTATGTGTGTGTATAGTCTTTATTTTTGTAAAGCCGAACGCTGAATTTCTCTCTGCGTTTACATTACTTACGCATATGTGTGCCCATGTTAACGCACATGCTCGCGTGCATGTGTATATACAGGGTGTAGTCTATTTAGAGGTAAAATTATCGGTCCATTTTTCTACCATGGTTCTTTGAACGGACCCCGTTATATTAATTTATTAACAAGAGGGTTGGAAGACTTTTTCGATGATCTTGATCTGGAGGCTCGTCCGATGTTCTTTTTTCAGCAGGATGGAGCAACTGCACATAATGTCAGTGGCGAGGCTGTTTTGGAAACAGATGGATTGTCACAAATGGTCCTGTTGTGTGGCCCCCTCGTTCACCAGACATGACACCTCTAGATTTATATTTTTGGGGATTTCTAAAAAATGAGATGGTACAAAATGAAACATAATAATGTAGATGAACTGAAAAATTATATTGAAACTATAATTAATAGAATTGATGGCCGAACTGTGTTGAATGCCACACGTAGTGTCAATAGAAGGTCCCAAATATTTGTTCAACAAGAAGACGGTGTTTTTGAACATTTACTCGATATTTTATAGCGCTTTATCAAATCCGTTTGTTATAAAAGTTTCCTATTGATAAAACTGTCGTATTTTCACATTTACGAAAAAAAATCAAATGAGATTTGTTGTTGAGAATGTTATTACGAATCGAAATGCATGAAAAAATATAGGGAGTTCCATTGAAAGAAATATCATTTTATGAAATATTCTAAAAGCGCATCAAGAAGGCAATTAAAAATGCTACTAGTTTGCCCATTTAACTGAATTCGTGGCATCAATAATAACGGAGTTGGCAATGGTGCCGACTTAATTTTAATATGGAACACCCTGTATATTTGCGCACATGAAAAAATTCCTTAATTCTATCAAGTCTTTTGAATTCTGCCTGTCTGCATTCATTTGAAAACATTTTGAGTACCAACGTTCCAAATGTGCAGTTGATGGAATGATAGATAAATATATCCACTCATTTTCCATAACTCATTCTCTGAAATATCTCAAGTGATAGTGAATTGAATATTTCTGGAATCAAATAGGCGACGGCGCAAACATTTTTTCTCTGTTATGAGGGAGCTGTTATTTGACATTCAAAATGAATGCATATCTGTTGACTACAAAAGTGATCACTTCTTTTTTAATTTTTGACGATTATTTTACTCATAAATTGCTACAACTTAATGTTTATAGTATTTTCTGCTAGACACACAGTGCGTTTCAACCAAAAAGATACAATGAAATACCTATTCCAATTATTTGTGTTTTGAAAATGAGAAGGTATCAGCTTTCTTTAGAAAAAAATTGTAAAAATGGCCTTTTCGCTGAAAATGGATATTTAATTTTTATCCGTCTCTTATAATGTCAAAAATGTATGACAGCTTTAATCGTTTTTGAGGAAACCAATAAGATAACAGAATAAAAATGAAAGTCGTGAACGCAAAACGCCGTTATGCGTAATACGCCTAACACTTTTTTGTCAGCGATATTAGCACAGCGTAGCGGAGAATCGGGAACTAGTACCTAATCCAACAGGTGGTGCCGTCCGAAAAAATCAAATTAAAATCGAATCGTTGCATTCACCAGGGTTTTTAGACATCTCAGATTTTTTAATACATGTAAACTGATATTCATTTTTATACGAGGTGAAAAATTATTGAACAATCTAGGACCCATGTAATTTGGATATTGTTTGCTCAACATTATTATTTGCCGTGGCGCACAATACACCTGCTCTTCAACAAGGCATGCGTTCGCCTATCGATACGATATGAAGTAGATGAGTGCTGGAGTTTCGAATGGTCTGTGCATTAGACCGCTGATCCACCGACCACTTCTGATCCGCCGACCACTTCTGATCCACCGACCACTCCTGATCCACCGATCACTCCTGATCCGCCGACCACTCCATACTAACTATATATTAAGTTTTTCAATAAATTGTGAATTCGATTGAAATTAATATTCATCAGTATTTGATATCGAAATCTCACCTTTGATCGATTTATCAGTTGCACCAATAACGTTTATCTGAACAGATTTGCAAGAAGAACTGGTCATCAAGTACAAAAATGCCAGACAAAATACTGCTGTACCTCTCATTCTTGATATTCATAGGTGCTCGCCAATATGATCGTTAACTGACTAACTCCGATATGACTTACCTACATACATTGCGTATATTTTATAACAATTACGATGAATTTGGGATTTACTTCAATAAAAACAAAACACAAATAATCAAAAGTTGACCTTCGTCAAAAAATAATAGATTTTTCGGTCGTAATAACACAACAAAAGAAAATCACAAATAATTCCATGTCAAAAGTCATTAAAAATATTACATTTCAAAATTAACAATGATTATGAGAAATATTTCCATAGCCGGAGTGAAACTACGTCCTGCAGTTTATCACGGGAGTCGCAAATACTCATGAAAATAAAATTCATTGAGAATGGATGACATTACTTGACAGAAGATAATTAAATTATTATAAAAAAATTGGATAATGATAAATTATTTAAATGATCCAACCGATCTCAAAAAACTCTATAGGCGTTTTCGTCGGCGAGTATCCAACAGGAAATAACTACTATCCCCTACAAACGTTGAATTATATCTGATACTCAGCAACTACTTTGTAATACTCTTCATGATAGTGTAGTGTAACGTATAGCGAATCTAGGCCGGACCTTTCCTTTGATTTCAATAATATATCACAGATCTACCGCTTCCTGAAATGACCAGAACGAGAGAGACATCTGTGTTCCAGAAGATGCGTCGAACGCTCTCGAGTGCTACTGGATATATTGGAGGAGCGAGAAGTATGATTCCGAAATGAATATTTGCATCCATTTGGTTTGTGACTATACAATGTTTATATGTAGTTCTAATGGTTTTTTGTGGGTATTATTAACAATTATCGCGTATACTGACTGAAAAAAATTGATATCTGATGATTATATTTTAGATTTCACAACATGCAGAACTTTTTGTATATACTTACTATATATTAAGTTTTTCAATACATTGTGATTTCGATTGGGATTATTGGTCATCAGTATTTGATTGAAATCTCACCTTTGATCGGTTTGTCAGTTGCACCAATAACGTTTATCTGAACGGATTTGCAAGAAGAACTGGTCATCAAGTACAAAAATGCCAAACAAAATATTGCTGTACCTCTCATTCTGGATATCCGTGGTCGCCAATCTGTTCGTGAACTGAATAATACTAACTGTGATAGGACTTAACTACATACATTTCGTATATTTTATTACAATTACTATGAATTTGATTAACTTCAATTAAAACAAAAGTTTAGAACAGAAATCATTAAAAGTTGACCTTCGCCAACTAATAATTGATTTTTTGGTCGTAATAACACAACAAAAGAAAATCACAAATGATCAGAAGTCATTAAAAAAATTATATTTCAGAATTATTAATGATTATGAAAAACTTTGCCATAGCCGGAGTGACACTACGTCCTGCAGTTCAATACGGGAGACGGAAATACTAATGAAATTAAAATATTTCAAGAATGCATGTCATTACTTGACAGAAGATAATTAAACTAATATTAAAAATTGGATTTTATAATCCAGTGTTTCACATAACAATGATAAATTAATTAAATCGACCAACCGCTCTCAAAAAACTCTATTAGTATTTTCCAATAGAAAACAACTTCTGCCCCCTACAAACGTTGAATTATATCTGATACTCAGCAAAATTTTCTAAAGGAACTACTTTATAACGCTTTTCATAGAGAGCTTTTTAGAGAGAAAGAGAGAGAGAGAGAGTGAGAGAGAGAGAGAAAGAGAGGGATTGACATACTTTATTGTTTCAAGATATATCATGGTCACAAAGCAACGATTGAAATGAATATATACAGCCCATTAGGCAGTCATTATAATCACGAAAGTAATTTGTATTTGTATAAATATATCTATAAACATTCAAGCGCACATATTGTGAAAAGGTAGAACAGACAAAAGCTTTATCAGATGAATGATGAAGGTGACAGAGGAATGATATTATGGCTTGATTTTATATAATTCTTCATTATAAAATACATAATAAAGTTTCTTGTGAAAAAGGCAACTGAAATAAACATTATTTTCAAATTCTAAACAAATACAAAACATTACATAGACATGTTTGACTGTTTCAACAATTCAACAATGTTCTTTCATTGCCTAATTCTAATAACGATCCCCGCTTGAAAATCTTCTTCACGTCACTTTGCAGACAATATTTCTTCAATATTTCTCCCGACAGCATGTGTTTGAAAGCCTGCTTTTCTTTCGTACCCTTCAGAATTCCGTAGTTATTCTTCAATTGATCATCGATAGCCTCTGCAAATAATAATCGTTTCACAACATCAACCTTCTTCATCTCATGTGATTTCTTGAAGGGGTTGAAACATCATCCTTGTTTTGCTTCTTTTCCTTTCTTTTCTTATAACGTTCACACTTCTTTTTGTACTTTTTGACTCTTCTTTGAAGATTTCTGATCAATTCGTCTTTATGTCTCATTTCTCTACTTCTCGCTTTTCTTTTCTTTGCCGCCCTTCTTTGTCCTTGAACTATTCGAATACTTTGAACAGCTTGAACCTCAATTTCTTCATTTTCAGACAAAGGAGGGGTATTCACTGTGAGATACTGATTTTCTTCTTTCTTCCAATTTCTATAGCTTCTCGAATGTTCTCTCCATATTTTCCTTTTCATACGCTTCTCTCTCTCTCAGTCATTTGATCAACTGGTTTCACAATTTTCTTAGCGTTTTTCTTCAGATATTGGTCCCTTTCTTTTTGCCTTAGTCTATTTCTACCTTCAGGGTCTTGCTTCATATCTGCGTTTTTCAGATTCTCGCTTTTTTTTCAACCTTTCTGCGTTATCACGTTCTGTTCTTATTTTGGCCATTACTTCTTATCTAAACACAAAAAAAATTGGTGCTAAATATTGATTTGTTGTAAAAGTATTGTGTCAATCTATACTGAATTCACTAATTTCACTGAAACTGTCACTTTCAATAGTATGAGCAGTAAAATAATTGGATCTAACCAATGGTTTCAAATTATGCTGCCAAAGTTGAAACGACTACTGCCAAAGTATTTGAAATAAAAGCCAATAAGCAAGAAATTAAGAATTGAGAAAGGTAATTACAGTTGCAACATCAAACTGTCTTCTTAAACTTTAAACAATTATCAATGTTATAGTAACATCATAATTCTGGATACTGATTATTACTCTGCTTGACAAGGAGCCAGAGGAATGACGACAGTGGAATGACGAGTTTCAATGTTTCCTGAATTAATGCACCCTGCTCTAATTCCATAACCTCACAATTTGCTCAAGGAAATACACGAGAATAATACGAATCTCTCTATAATGTTTGAATGGAAACTGTACAATTAATATTCCTGAAACAACTATCAGAGGAATGATATTTTACAGTGTGACTTACCACGATTTCCTTTTAAAACCACTAATAACAAACAACTACGACAATAACTTTTATCAACAACCCCAGTTTCTAACTTGCGAAACTTCCACTTGCCTTCTGTCATTGACACAACTGAAGGGGCGTCATCTACTATACAGTTAGTGAATTCTAATGTTATGGCAGAGGAATGCGGTTGAAGCTAAGGACATTGATTATCAATTTAATGAAAATTTAAAGAAGAATGAGTAAAATAATTTCCAAAGTTTGTTTCAAGTGTTTTCATTAGTTATTCACCTCTATGAAAGTTACCAGTGTCTAGCCAGTTCACTCTAAATTATACTCTGCCTTTGGTACAGTGAGAGTCCAGAGGAATGATTTTTGATCACTTTGATTCAACAAATAAAATACTTGTCGAAGTTTGTCGAAAGTTTCTGAATGGGTATATCGAAAATGTATGTTTGAATGGTATACCGCAATAACTCTTGTCTAAAAGTTGTCAATTTTTTTTTAAAGACGCGGGACATCAAATATCATAGTTTCGGAATTTTGACCCAAATATGATGAAAGGTAGGTACTTACAGTACGGTTTTATAGTGAAGCCAGGGACTGAAACCCGTGAAATTCCTATTCTTCAATGTATAGTATGTCTTGAAACACTTTCGGATCAAAGCATGAAGCCTTCTTTACTGATGCATTTCCAAATTCCTAAGCACCCTGATTTGATTGGTAAGATTTTTTAAAAAAATATCTTTCTTTTTTCCTTACGTGTTTGGGCATATATCTTTTATTGTAGAAAATATTATAGCCTTAGAAGATAACATATCTTAGCAAAGTTATGGTGTTGTCTCGAAGAGTTGAACTGGTGCCGTTTTTATAAGGCGCATCCACCAAAACGTGATTTTTTTGACAGCCACCTATGATCCTAACGAAACAACTTTTAATCATCCCTATTTACTTATACATATTGAATATTCGAATCAAATTGGTAGAACCTACATTCGCATAGCACGCAATATTTTATGTCCCCTATTGTGTTCCTTCTAGAACAGTTTGACAAAACAATTACACAATACTTTAATGAAACTAACAAGTTATATTACTGTGAATGTTGCTAATAGTAGAATAGTCTGTCGAACAAATTGTATACATAATTCGCAAAATGAGTAGATTTTATAATACATTTTCAACATGAGAGCTTGAAACTTTTGATATATCGTCTGACTTGCACTTGCACTCTGCCTTATCATTGCAATATCCTCCGCCTTTTCTCAGGAGAAGACAATAGGCTGCACAAGCGGAATGGTTGAGGGAAGATCCGAATATGTTGAAACTCAGAAGACCACAAGTGCTGCGCCTCATTCGTACATTTTCTGCAAGAAAATAACCAAATCGATAAATATTAACCAATTTCATTGGCAATTCAACTCATATCGCATATACCACAGTGCAATTATCACTTTGACAGCGGCAAAAGATAGCTGCAACTATTATAGCGATTATTTTTTGACAATTCTTGCAACCAATCGAAACCATCAATTCAAAGCATTCATGTACGTTCAGGTCAATCACAGCATTATTATAGTGGGAATTTTCTACCTTGAAAATTGCCGAGAGAATTTTTTGTTATATTTTGTTTTCATTATGTGACAACTGATACCTTTGATCCGACGTCTGGCATCAATTTGCATAAAAAGTGAAAAATGATTCGAAAACGTTTTATTAGAAATTTCAAGAAAATCAACGAAAATGCATGGAAGAATACTATTTTGTGTAACGTGTCAATTTGGAAACAGTTTCGGTAAAATTCCGTTAACGCCAGGCAACCGATTTTCAAAAAAAATCCAAATGAAATTCTCGGCGGTCTCAAGTAGTTTCGGAGATACGGCTCTTTCTTTGGATGGAAACAGGCAGTTTCTAGCACACGTTTCTGCTGTGAACAAACACTCACAATGCTTCCTTCTTTTTGTCAACACAATGTACACACCCTAATTCACCTGTTTCATACATTTTTTTAAATTAAAAACTGTATTTTTGTTAACAAATTCATCCTTCTTTATAGACTGTTACAAACGACATTTTTATTGTAATTCTGATAAATGACAGCCAAAAATCTAGTGTACTCTACTCATGTTGGGTTGGTAACGGTATGCTCAACCACCGCCAACTTATGAAAGTCAAATCAAATTTGACATATTTTACCCTTTAACATATTTTAACCCTTTCGGGGTATTTAAATGTTGATGTATTCAACGCATTCAATATAAAATCAGGCCATGATTCAGAATGGCCAATAGCATCTTGGACCAGGCATAAAGCATCATCTAAAATCATTGTAATTTTAGAAATAAGTTAATTTAAATAATAACAGGTTTATTTACTTGGTCTATATTCCGGTTCGTAGGCATTTTTCAATCTGTATCTCAGATCCATTTCCTTTTATTTAAGTATTTTTTTTAATTATGCGAAATTAAATTTATTGACGTTTTGAAGAAAAATTTGTTTCTTCGCGTTTGAATTTCATAAGTTGGCGGTGGTTGAGCGTACCGTTACCAATCCAACATGAGTAAAGTACACTAGATTTTTGGCTGTCATTTATCAGAATCACGATAAAAATGTCGTTTGTAACAGTCTATAAAGAAGGAAGAACTTGTTAATAAAAATACAGTTTTTAATTTAAAAAAATGTATTAAACAGGTGAATTAGGGTGTGTACATTGTGTTGACAAAAAGAAGGAAGCATTGTGAGTGTTTGTTCACAGCAGAAACGTGTGCTAGAAAATGCCTGTTTCCATCCAAAGAAAGGGCCGTAATTCTGAAACTACTTGAGACCGCCGAGAATTTCATTTGGATTTTTTTTTCAGAACAGGAAATTTTTTTGGATAATCGGTTGCCTGGCGTTTACGGAATTTTACCACAGTTTGATAACCTAGGGACAGAGAGAAAGCAACAGCTTTCAATCCAACAGAACAAAACAATGTTACGGAATCCTCCAACCAAGGACAAAACATCCATAATAATTGTATATTTCGTGGTGAGCACTTCAAATTTCAAACTTCATTCTGTTTATAGTGATTCAAGTAAATTGTTGAAATAAAAATGTTTTATGTATAGAAAATAGGTCTATGATTGTGGCATCAAAAAATAATTTATCGAATACCACACGAGAGTAAAGTAGAAAATAATTCTCAAGATTTTTTCTCAAACTTGTTGCCATTTGGCAATAGCCACTCGAGCCCTTCGTTTTCGTTTCGTTTTTGTTGTGAAAATTATGTAATAATTTTAGAATAACTAAATGTATATTAATTATTTTAGGAAATATATTTGGGTATATAGGTACTTCAAAATAGTTGTTTGAGAATGTCCATATAGGACGAAACTGTAGTAACGAAGTGTTATAAATTGAAGTGGTATAAAAACCTAGAAATTTTCTTTCCTCATTTTTTATAATTTTGAATAAATTCCAGACTTACCGCGATGAATTTGATGGTTTTCTTCAGTATCATCGAGTACTGGCAAGCAGGTAAATCCAATCACTAGACATGAAAAAGCGAAAAATAAGATAGCAATACCCCTCATTTCACTTCGGAATTCTTTCAAATTCATCAGAAACAATGATACCTTCGGAGGAGTTTTTTGTTATTTATATAGTAGAGAACTGGGAATTTCCAATTTCAAAAAATATAACTCAATCTGAGAGGTCAGGCGATGGCAATCATTGACGCTAATTTTAATTAATTATGATGTCTTATCTTATTATGCATTTTTACAAATTTTGAACTCGAAAATAAATCGTTTTTTGCAGAGAATAATTTGAAAAATAGGATAGATGGACGGGTTCACTCGAACTCACACTTCCTGACGCGCAAATTTTAATCTCTACTGGCTATTATCTGTGTCACTTATTTTTTGTTTCGCCCTCTTACTGAAATATTACAAGATTTATATTGCTGTTTATCAGTTAAACAATACACAAGATCTTATAATACGATGCAAAATTTGCAGACATTCCCATTATACTCCCTCTCTAATACCACCAAACTCAACGGAATAGCCTGTGCGGATAGAGGGACGAGTTACTGATTTCACTTTTCAGCTGTAGAAAAACCCGGATAACCTAGAGCACTCCCAGGTGATCGGTGTGCATCCCAAGCAAGCACCAGATGACGGGATAGGCATTGAGGCTACTCACATCACATTTACTTTTCAACAAGACATGTGGTACCCCATCGATTCCGAGAAATTTCCGAAAAATTTTTTCAGACTTAGGGATCGAACCTGTCCCAGTGTTACCGATCACCTCACTATTTATTACTACGAAATTTGGATATTTGCACATGGCACATTGAAAGAAAGTAACTTCAGAAATAATTATATTGATTCAATATTACAAAGAAATTCTATCACCAATATTTTAATTTGAATATTGGTCGAATATTCAAAACACATTATTGAAATGAATAATTATAATAAAACCTGTTTATATGAAACATAAACTGATGCCTACGAAAATATGTGAAGTACTTTTCGCAACTTGTTTTTTAAGACAGTTCACTCAGTGGTTATGACGACCAAAATGCAGTCAGACTCTGTTGACTTCTTTATAAAGGAGAACTATAATTGTAGAAGTTCCGAGTCATTACACATTTTCATGAAATAGTTTACTTAATTTCAATATTCTACCAATATATCCAAATGATATTGTATCAATATTACTTTAAAATATCCCACCAATATTATTTTTATGTCCAAACAATATTTGACCAATATTGCCAAATGTTCACATTTTTCTCGCCAATATTACGTTTTAATATTTTGAAAATATTTTCATAATATTGTACCAATATTGTCCCTGGGTTACAGAGATAGATTTGAAAACGGTAATGGGTGAATGGGTTTCGTCAAACTTATCCCTCCTGAACCGTTAGGGTTAGAACGGTATATACAGACATTTCTTGAAGAGCAAAGAAAAATCTCTACTGACTATTGTCTGTGAAGGAAAAAATCACGATTATGACTTATTTCTGCTACAATGAGGAATATACTCCCTGTAGCATTTTTCGCACCTACCTGGTGCGTAAAAACGTCAAGAAATAGGGAGACAGGAGGCAAAAAGTACTCTGAACGTTTTATTCAACAAGAAACATATAAATCTTGGATAAGTTATTTTCGTTCTTTTTTTGAAACTGACAATCAATAATAATAATTACACATCCCTAAAAGTAAACAACAGGGTGATAAAAAAATTATCATATCTTCAATTCTATCATTTTCCCCACCGCAACTCGTATTCTACAAGAACTGACAGAAAAATTAGATCCCCTGACAGATTGAATCTGTAATATACTAGAAGATATATTCTTACCGTCAGTTCTTGTAATAACTTCCACTCTTTCATTGACTGCATCCTCGTATCTTTTCCTTAGAGGGTCACTATCCTCATCTCGCGCCATTTCTGATAGATGTAATCTTTGGATTGGTCTAATGATATATCCATTGGCTGTTTCAAGTCTAACAACCCTGTATTCGCCATCTTTACCAGCGATTAATTCTTCTATTCTAGCTAATGGCCAGTCAATACGATTTCTGCTTCATTCTCAACTATGAGAATCCTCAGATCCTCTTTGAGTTTGTTCCCATATCTGTATCTTCGTCTGAGATCATTCGACTCAATTCTATCTGTATCTAGCACACCGATTTCCTTGATGTCTTGAAGAAACATGGCTGGAGTAAGAGTTATAGTCCACCACAGATTCACAACCGCATAGAATAGAAGTAACTCTTAATATTTCAGACTTGCTTTGCCACAAACCTTTCCGAGCAAGCAATTTTTTCCACTTTGTGGATTTTTTCAACTTCATTTCAGTCCAAAGAATCCAAGGCATTTTTAGCTCCAATGAAACCTCCACCATTGTCTGAGTACAGACCACAGAAGGACGTCCTTGCCTTGCAATAAGTCTTCGAATGTAGCATTTCTCGCACCTACCTGGTGCGTAAAAACGTCAAGAAAAAAGTGGGACAGGAAGGAAAAGTACTCTGAACGTTTTATTCAACAAGACACATATAAATCTTAAAAAAGTTATTTTCGTTCTTTTTGTAAATCGATACTCGAAGAGGGAAGATTCTTTCTTCATTCTCCACTGCTTTCCTGATGAAATTCATAAGTTGATCAAGCCGTTTCTTTAGGTTATCAGCGGGAAATTGAGGACAACGTTGCCAGACACGAAGAATATCTTCAGCTATGCAAGATTCTATGAGGGGATAGAGCATTGCTGCACACTTATCTGAGGTATCCCTAGAGTATCCAATGCACGAAGTTGTGTTTCAATTTTGTCGTACATATAATTCAGTTTGGACTTCCCATTCATATTATTTAAAATCAATTTCAATAGCTCTCGTACGTATACTTTCACTAGGAGATCTTCTCTACCAAACCTGGATTTCAAACTTTCAATTGCTTTTGGATAGTTTTCCCTTGATGGAGGGTAGCTGTCATCAATTAATCTTGCTCGTGATTTGGGAACGGTTGCTTGTATCAAATATTGCAATTTGTCTTCTCTTTCAGTTTGATCATCTTCGTGAATCTGTTTGAACTGTCTCCGAAAAGGTAACCAATCACGAATGTCGCCTCCAAATTTCTTGAATTCGATCTTGGGTAAATTCAACTTACTTTGACTGTGACCTGCTTGGCTTTGTCTGTCTTGGTTGTTCATACCAGTAGAACTTAGGCGATGTTCGATTCTCAACTTCAAATCATTGAGCTGGCATATGAATGGGTCAGCTTTCTCTACTTCTGCATCGATATTTTCACTTACTGAATCATCGGTTTCTAATAATATTTCGAGCAACTTCTCATCAAGTTCCAGCATGAAATCCATTTTTTGTTTGAAATTACTTTGTATTTCGAACATATCGGCGTTTTCAAATTGAAGTTCTTTTGATGTAGTATATGGTGTATTCTCGTAAATGATAAACTTTATATAATTTTCATCTATTTGAGAAGAAGATAAAAAGCAATTCTGCATGTCAAGCTGCTTAAAACCAAAAAAAGAACAGCGCTATTGGTATTTCAAAGAAACAGAACAACCCGTAATTGTCCACTACAGGAATATTACTGAAGAAAGAAAATGCGAAAGCTTCACACGCTCTGCCAAGTTTTCCTTCAGATTACACGTGTATGATTCGAAGTCATATTGACCATTTCACGGTCTGAGAGGTAGACGGGAATGAGATTTTACACGAAATCTGGTTTCATGAAAACGTATCACACCAGAGATCGGGTCATGTGGTGCACGAACCGATTGTTGAGAGAACGAGTGGTGAGGTTGAGTGATAGCCTCGGGAAAATTGGATTTTATGAAAATAATAATGCAGAACGAATTTTTCAGTTCATATAAATATTACAATAGGAATTTGCGTCGGCAACTATTTTGGGTTTTTTACAAGAATTCAAAATATTTTATGGTCTCATTTGTCAAACAGAAAACTACATGTATAATATGAAGGAGAGAAAAGTTTCAACTTTTTAACAATGTCTGGGGTTCCTCAAGGATCCAACCTTGGACCACTTTTGTTGTTACTAATCCTTAATTATATCTGTGATTCAATTAGATCTAACAAACTACTGTTTGCCGATGGCGTGAAAATATTTAGAATTATACGAAGTGATTTCGACGATGAGACGCTGCAGAACGATCTCAAACAATGTCGGTTTGTACCACCAGAATATCGGGAAATTTCCCGTTAGGCCCTCACGCAAGATACCTTTGAAGTTGACCATCAATTTCATTTCTCTCCTCTGGCATTTGTTGTCAATAATTCGAGGACTTAGTGTCACAGAAGCGTAACTACAGATTATCAATTTCGAGAAAAACAGAAATAACTTAATTTTATATACTAATTCATCTGTAACGACCATAATGTTCGAAATAGGACATATATTTTCAGATGAATAACTACTTGATATTCAGGGACCATGTCAAATATTTGAAACACTTGATAATGAAAAATATCTCAAAATGTAGTTACGCCTTTGTGACACTAAGGCCTCGAATTTTGAAAGAGGAGAATTCCATTCTACTAGTTTTACAACATTTTTGGGAGTTACGTTTTTCATTACAAGTACCTAATGTCTCAATTTTAGAAAAAAGATATATCTTTTTTCTCTCGCGGAAGCTGAAAGACTGGTTCTGTAATAATTTTGTCAATACTGGAGTATTGCCATTTGAGTTTTTCAAATAATTCTGACGTATTTTCCACTGCATCTGTTACCATTAAAAATAGAACATTTCCTAATTCCGTGGCTGTTCACTCTGCGTTTTTCACACACCCCGACAGGTACAGGTACGAACGTCGACAGCTATGGATTTCTCATGCAGGGTCGGCACGCATGTATCTGAATCGGCCTATAAGTATCTAACAGTTTGAAAAGTGCTTAGTGCTCCCTGACTAGAATTACTTTTTGAAAGTACTCAGTAGTCGCGAGTATTTTATTAATAAAATTTCTTAGTGCTCAAGATTTTGGACCTCTCTTCAAAAAGGCTCGGCACAGCTCTCTTTGACAAAACAAAATAAAAGAAATGTCAAAAACTACACGGATAGAAGTAAAAATGATATTGGGGAAAATGACTCCTTCCAACTCCAGATGAACTCTCCAACTCGAGAACTGTCCAATACAATGTCAAAATTTCACGAATAATTATAGAAAAAAATTTGGAGGGAAATGACTCCTTCCTCTCTCCAAATGAACTTTTCAACTCTAGAACTGTTGAAGATAGAGCAATTCTGCGAACGCCAATCAATTCAGAATGAGCAAAATAATATAAATTGATAATGTCATAATCGACCGCGTAAATGAATTTGACGATCTGGGAGTATCGATAAGAGATCAATATTTGCACCACATAAAAAAAATATCACATTCAAATCTGCTCAACTATTGGGTTTCGTTATTCGCAACAGTAAAAAAATTCTCTCCATCAAGGCAATGAAAGCAATCTATTTTTCTTTAGTACTCCCCACAACCGAAAGTTTTTTTCATCCAAAACATGTCCTTCAGTTGTTTACCCATTTCTACAAGTTCATCAGTTATCCATAAGACTTTATGTTTGAATTTCATATCACCGTGTACAGTTTTCATCACAATGGGTCAGAATAGGTCAACACCATGAATAACAATATTTAAAAAAACACTGAACTCATCATTCATATACTTTAAGAAGATCTTCATTTGGAAAGTAATGTTTCAATTGATGAAGAACAGTGTCATTTACATTCCTATACCTAATTCTTTGTGGTAGATTTGTTTTTTCTGCTTCATTTTCATATGTTGATCATCTTCAGACAATTCTAAGGTCTAACAGAGACATTTTTGTACTAAAATGTACTTCAGTGTCATTTATGTTTCTATATCTAATTCTTTGTGGTAGATTTGTTTCTTCTGTTTCATTTTCATATGTTAATCATCTACAGACTATATTCCAAGTTCTAACAGAGACATTTTTGTACTACCACGTCTGGAAGATCTTTGGTAAAGTATCATTATCAAACTTATCACCACCTTAACACAGTGAACCCAAATCATCCGATCAAAGCTGAATGTGTTAGCAAACCAATTTGTATTTGTTCCACATTCTCTTCCCCAGAGAACGGAAAATCCGCACGAAGTGAGCATACGAGAAAACCGCACACGAAATATACTAATTAAAATGTTAGGTAGTATGTCATGATCTGGAACAGTATGGTATCAGAGCGTGCTGAGCATGCATATCACTGAATTTTCCACTCTCGAATACTCTGTTTGGATCCATTGGCTTCGTCGAACTACAGTGGCAGACTGATAGTCATGTCAAAAATCTTCAGACTGATGGTTGTGAAGCATTCATGATCAATTAATAGGAATGAGTTTCGAAAATATTGGCAAAATATTCAAGCGTACAATTGGAGAGAAAAAATTTTTAAAATATTATTTTGGTCCAATATTACGTGGATATTTGCAGAAATATAGACGGAATATTCCAGAGGCAATGTTGATTGTCGAGATGGGTACATCTACATTTGGTCAATATTTTCACAGTGCTATGAAAATATTGGCAAAATATTCAAATTTACTTGCGAGAAAAATGTGTTGGCATTTCGAAATATTGGGCCGTATTGCTTGGGTATTTCAAAATTAATATTGGCGAAATATCCTTAAAGATATATTGGCTTCAAAATTTTCGACGATATAGCCAATATTGGTAGGTATATTCTTATTAGCTTACAATGCTACGAAATTATGAAAATATTGGTATGATGAAGTAGTCAAGAATAATATTGTCAGGAAAAGATATAAACATATTGTGATATTGGTTCAATATTTCTTTGGAAATAACAACGGCTTGATATTCTTGAAGCAATATTGACCTCCAAAAATTTAGCGACAATTCCGATATGGACACACTTATAATGGATTAAGTATTCAAGCGTAATATTGTCGAGAGAGGAATATGAACAAACTATGATATTGGTCGTTTTGAAAATGAAATTGGCAAAATGTTCTTGAAGCAATATTGACCTCAAAACATTTAGCGATATTGCTGAAATCGGTAAACTTGTCTCAATTCACTAATGTAATGACATTATCTTTTCCACGTTGAACAGTTGACTTCAAAAAAAAAAATCTGATGTTAAGCCCTAAAAGTCACAGGCTCCAAGCCTCCCTCATTAAATTATAAAACGGGATACAGGCTCCTAGCCTCCCTTATTACTACTTTTAATTAATGTTAAAAACAATTAACTTTTCAGTGCCCACATAACTCCTTGGGGAATCATGTGGTGACACTCATTTTATTTCTTTAATAATTTTCTACATAATTTTCTCTTCATAATTTCAAATTTAGCTGATGATGAACCTATATAGGTTCGAAACATGTACTACTATGAAACCGTTGAACTGATCGATAGTCATTTATCGTTCTAACAGCACTAAGATTTGGTGGTCATATTAAATTTGTGGAGATGATTTTGAGTTTTTCTTCATCGTGACACTTGTATTTGGATTTGGTTCATTTTTGTACAATATCGTGAAAATATCAGCAAAATATTCAAATGTAATGTTGACGAGAAAAATGTGTTAGCTTTCCGAAATATCGGTCATTTATTGGTTGGACATTTCAAAATCAATATTGGAAAGAAATCCTCAAAGTAATATTGGCCCCAAAATATTCAGCGATATAGCCGATATCGGTACATTCATATTAGGTTATTTTGGTATGATATTATGATAAAGGCGAGAAATATGAATGTATCGCGATACTGGTCAAATATTTCGCAGGCATTTTGAAAATACTATCGACGAAATATTCTTAGAGCAAAATTGACTTTGAAATATTCAGCAATATTTCCGATATTGACACACTTATGGTGGGTTGATATTGCTGGAAAAAAATAATAGTACTTGGACATTTTGAAAATAAAATTGGCGAAATATTCGCGAAATAATATGGACTTCAATGATATTTGCATTCTTATATTGGGTTAATATTGGTAAATATTATGAAAATATTGGCAAAATATTGAAACTTAGAATTTGGGATAAATTTTCAAATATTGGTCCAATACAACCTTTTTTTTATTATAATTTTTTTTATTTTTTTTTAAGTTTGGGGGGGAAATCGCATGACGTCCTGGCCTTGATGTTCTATCAGCCAGGGTAGTGTGAGTCGCTACTCCCACTAAACCCCCCCCCATCGCCCATTGGTCAAGTCCTCAGATTTCTTTACTGTGCCTGTCTTTCCCTCTCTTCTCTTTCTTTGGTGGAGAGAACCACTTTTACATATGCGTGGACTTTTTCCCAGGTTTGTCTGTTTTTCTCATATTTTTTATTATGTTATCAGGGTCTATGTGTGTTTCGATGTGCAGTTCCAGGGCTATTCTTTCTCTCTCCCATCTTACACAGTCGAAGATTTTGTGCTTGAGAGAGTCCTCGGTATCACAATAAGGACAGCTTGGATTTTCGGTTTTCCCTATTCTTACTTTATAATTTTCGAAGGTTCCATGACCTGTAAGGAACTGGGTAAGGAAGTATTCTGTTTTCCTGTGCGAACACATAGTCCAATTTGGTCCAATACAACCTGGATGTTCCAAAAATAATGTAGTCAAGAAATCTTTGAAGTAATATTGGCCTCATAACATTGAATATTATTTGAATATATTGGTGGAGAATTGGTAAATTATTTTCAGAAAATTTCAAATATCTCGGAACATCTACAATTACAGTTCTTTTTGTTAAGATGTCACCAGAGTATGCATTTTGATCATTATAACCACTGAGTAAACTGTCATGAAAACAAGTATTGAGAAATATTCAATATATTTCATTAGGTTTTAATTATTAGCTTTATACAGGACTATTCAAATTCGAGTCTATGCATAGGGATCTCGGTCATGCTAAAAGACAAAAGGGTGGATAAATGTGGGTAAAGTTGCGTATTCCAGAGGTCAATAACGTGACACAAAAATATCTGATCTTCTTTGGTTCTGGAGTTATACGGAAAAAATAAAAAATTTCGAAATTATTTTTTTGCCTATATCTTTTTATTTTGTGAAGATTTTTTGAAACTGTTGGCAATTTGCCATAGCGACTTTCTGTAGACTATCGAAATATGCAATTAAACATTATATACAAAGTATCGTATGTTTTTTTATAACTTTTATTCAAATGCTAAGAGTCGTGTTTCATGTTGGCGTAGTATTAACATCTGAACTAGAGAGTGTTTTGGGAGTAGTGAAATATTAACAGTAAAATCAACATTATTTAATTCCATAACAGATATAATTGAAAAATATCAAAGAATAAAAAAATTATAATTTTACTGCTAATAGTTCACTACTTCCAAAACACCCTGTAACTCAGATGAAAATATTACGCCAACGGATAAATCAATATGAAATATGACTCTTGACATTAGAAAAATGCAGTAAAAAATACAGGTCCGTATTTGAAAATAAAAAGTTGAGGGTGGCCCTGGTTGTACGATGCTTTGTATATAATTTGTTTTCACGAAATAAAAAGATATAGACAAATAAAGAATTCCGAAATTTTCGATTTTTCCAGAACCAAAGAAGCTAGATCGAATTATGTCACGTAATTGACCTCTGAAATACTCAACTTTGCCCCCATTTAACCACCCTTCTATCTTTTACCGTTACCGAGATCCCCATGCATATACTCAAATTTGAATAGCCCTGTATATGTAGAGCTAACTGGTGGTTTCATATGCAGTTTTGATCGTGATTCCTTTCAATACTTGGAAAATATTAAAATTTCAATATTGGCAATGAGTTTTCCTTTCAATATTGTTTCAATATCATCATTTCAATATTGGCATAAGGTATCGTTACCATTTTAGTCAATGTGTGCTTTCAAACTTGAATATACCATATGGTTTTTCTTCTCTAAAATTGATGTGGGGTGCATTGGAATTGAAATATTTATTCCAGATGTTGCAAATGATATTTTGACAATATAGTTCAATCGTAATTTGTTGAAATTTACATTCTGGTTGAGATTGAGCCCAATGTTTCACCAATATATTTGATAAAATATTGTTTTTCCAATATTCTCCCATGTTGGATCCATATTTTCATATTTTGTCCCGTAAAAGTTTATAATTGGAGGTTGAATAACATGCTTGCTTGTATGAAATATTACGGAAAGTACCCAAATCGACAGGCATTTCAAACCCTAACTTTCCTAAACTAATCTCAACCCTGAATCCTTCCCAGTCTATCTACCGGCCTCAGGATAACAAATTATGACAGATAGAGCTTCATTCGCGATATTAAATTCCTCTCGTAGAAGTCCATTGCTTAATAACTCATATAGTTATGGCGACAACTCCAATATTGCGAAGAACGATGGCCCCCCATTTGTCACAACGGTATTATGTCAGCTCTACGGCCGGAGAGCCAATTAATCAAAAAGGGACAGTGATCCCACCCGTTCCTTTCCTTTATCGCTCTGATGATCAGACTGAATGAATACTGAAGGTCGTGAAAACTCATTCGTCCTTTAAACAGCCTGTCTCACTTCTCATTGAAACACCCTCGTAACCTACTTAATTCTCACAGTCACAGTCACTGCACGCCAGCAGCGATGAAACCAACGATATTCTCAAAAAATTATAGTGAGAAAAAAAAATGGGTCGAAAATGTCTTTGAAACAAAGTATGAAGTAAAATGATCGTTCAGATTACGGTTTCGGATATATTTCCAAGCTATTTGGACTCCTACTATAGTTTTTCCAAAAATGTCGGTGGTTAACCTCAGTGTATATCGATTGGAATTCATGCTTTTTACCATATAGAGGCACCGTTTAATCATGGGAATTGTTCAAGCACAACCACGCTCTCGCACTCATATGCTCAAGCAGTGTTGTCACCTGGTACGATCGCCAAATGAAGAAGAGAAGAAAATCAATTACGTTGGATGTACAGTTATTTTTCTACACTTATTACACAAAGAATACCCACTGCGTGTGTACGTTCCATTGAAAACTCTCATCTACATAGGCACAGACATTCGATGATAATTGTCAAACTTTTATGGTGCAGTTTTGTGTCCTGAAAAAAACATTCAGTTTTGCAAATTACTAATGAGAATCTTGCTAAAACTATACATCAAACCACCAGCTCATGTTCTGAATGTTCGTCCTTTTGAGCCTAGACAAATAACTAATTATGAGCCGCGATGGTCATGATGGTTGAGCGCTTGTCTCTTAACCTAAGGGTCATGTGTTCGATTCCCAGCATGTCATCGGTCTCGTGCATGGCATCACACGTTAAAAGGTAAGGGCTGCGTCTTCCCTAACTCGGACAAGTCCTTCGAAGACTTTTGATGGTTGTACTGCAGCTGCCTGGTCTGCAGCTGCAACAAATAACAATTTAATAATATCGACTCTGCCAAAAAAATCAGCCTCTTTCAAATGCCAAGCAAAGAAATTTATGAACATGCCATCAGTGCTTCAGCCCCAAAAATGGTAGAATTTGGCTTATCTGTATACCAAATTTTAGCTGGTTAGTCCAAGAATATCATCCTTCTTCTGTAACTTCTGAAGAATAAATTGAAATCAATATTACTTTCCTGAAAACTGTCACATATAATCGATAAAGGGAGTAGAATTTAAAATATCTGGGTTGAGCTAATCAAGATTGTGCATTTAGTTGGTGGTAATGCTCGATCAATGAGGAAAACCGCTGAATAATTCAACAGAAGACTTCCACATCATGAACCAATGCACCACACCACCGTATTCAATACAACCCTGAAAGATGATGAAAAACAAACGAATGAATTCCACGGTATGTTTAAGAAAAACCGAAAAATAGCTTCAGGCAGATCTAAATACGTACATGTTTGAAAAAAAAAAAAAAAGTTATTTCCTTCAAACCAAAAATCATGCATACGTTAAAACATGGTGATGAGGTCATGAGATTTATTCTGCCAAGATGAATATTTGAATGATGACAACTTTCTAAGCAATATTTTCTTCGCCGATGAGGCGACATTAACCATAAATGGTACAGCGTCCACTCAGAATTCTAAATGCAAAAAGATAATATTCACGAAAAATCAATGTCTGGATAGAGATATTCAAAAATCACATTGTTCGTCCAGTGTGTTTTGAACAAACACTGAATGGTGAAACATTTCATAATATTTTGACTGCAAATTTCTTCGATTTTTAAGCATTGGAGATAGCAAAAATACAATATTCCAGCTAGATGGTTCCTTCTTTCATAATGTGATTGCTGTATGGAAATGGCTTGATGAAACATTTCAAGAAAGAAAAATCATTTTATTAGTTGGTCCCCTCGGTCACCAGACCTGAATTCATTAGAATTTTTCTGTAGGCATATTTAAAACAAAGTGTTTATGAAAACATACCACTATACTCGAACGAATTAAAGGAGAGGATAAGACAAATGTGTGGTGAAATAAAACCAAAAATTTGAGATTATTGTTCTCGAATTGAATAGACGTTTTCAACTTTGTTAAAGATAATGAGTAATAATTACGGATAACTATCATCATCAACCTAAATATCTGAAAGGTTGGGGATGTTACATATAATCATTTATTATTTGAAGCCGGTTTATTTTCCTCACTTTTTATGAGTTTACGTATTTTGAATGATCACATTACTCTGCTGTTCATTAGACATAAGCTTTGCAGGGGGCAAGATAATTCTGAAAATTGAATTTACAAATTTTTCAGAGATACAGGAACCACCTAATCGACTAAGTATTAATGTAATATATTTCTATTCAAACTGGAGTATTGTATATATTGTATATATTTTGTGTTTTCTAATATATTTATCTGAATATCATGAACGCAAGAAATTTGCAATTGAACCTCTTCCGCTTGTTTATTTGTTCTTATTCATTGACCACGGATTCAAATTCCAATAAAATATTTTTTTCACTTGTGTGATTGAAAAAAATCCATTCGTAAAAAAAGATTGATTCTGGAACACATAAGATTGCCTGATGGCACGAAGTCTTAAAAACAGTAATTGTTTTACCAGTGAAACAAATAACTATTTCACTCATCTCACGCAATGTTGCTGAAGAAGTTTGTCAAACCAAACCAACCAATCTTCGACGTTAAATTGCTACAAAATGTTTTGTTATATTTTAGTGATACTGCTATAAGGAAATATCTTCTATAAATATTTTAAATTGAACGTTGAAATACATCTACAATTTATATAAACCAGTAGCAGACACTCTTTCGATTTGAGAGCACTATTGAAGAAAAATTCAAAGTTTGAAAAAATGTTCCTCTTAATAATTTGAAAGTTTCCAATAATTTGATTTTACCATTTTAGTTGTACGAGAGTTATATAATAAATAGCTTATTTCACGTTTTCATTTGTTGGGACTATTCGGTAAATATTTTGGAGAAAACAAAATAGCGAGAGGCATAGTTACTCGTTCAAATATTTGTTATGCCGACAGTCCAAGATAAAGCTACAGGAAGTATACAGCTGACATGGGAAACCCCTTTAAGCTCTTGCTATGGCTTTATAAAATTTTTGAATAGTTATTGATGCATAAATTAAAGGCGCATTATCATTAAATCATGCACGTGGTGCAAAAACTAATTTCTATTTCTGGTATACAAAATCCTAAAATATAAGGAAATAAAACGATTGCAGCTGTAAGAAACATTATTTCTGATCATACCAGTACATTTTTTTTTTTTCGAAACATCTAAATTCAACATTTTTGGAAAAACCAATTTCAACTTTTTTTCATTTCTATCGAATATAACATTTTTCAAAACATATAACCAACATTTTGACTTTTGTTGAATATACTTTCAAGAAAGAAGTGTTCTTTTCAATCTACTCTTCACTTGTCATATAGGCAATAGGGGAAACTGTAAATAATGTAGCAGGTGTTATGAGCCAAAACGACGGCTCATTAAGCCTCAAGGCATCCTTCCTGAAAACAATGCATCTTTTCATTGTGGCGCAAATTCAAGAATACCTTGTTTAATGTTCACTTTGCATGATTCACGTGCATGTAACCTCCTCAAATTGTTGAACGTAATTGCTACTGATAGTTCAAAATATGATCACAATCAGTAACACTACTACCGTCTAGCGTACCTGTGTACGGCCCTGCTATTCAAATGTCATCAATGACTCTTTCTGATGTAAGAACTCTGGCAATAGTGTTATCCTATCTTGCATTACTGACTTCTCAATGGGGATCTGACTATAGTGTCAGGGACCTCCATACTTTGGTAGACGAGGCTGTTGATGATACCATCCTGGGAGGCTATTATAAAGTCCTCGGTTTCCGTCATCAATGACTCTTTCTGATGTAAGAACTCTGGCAATAGTGTTATCCTATCTTGCATTACTGAGTTCTCAATGGGGATCTGACTATAGTGTCAGGGACCTCTATACTTTGGTAGACAGTAGGCATCCTGGGAGGCTATTATAAAGTCCTCGGTTTCCGTCATCAGCCCACTCAGAAATATGGAGGTCAGGTTTTTGGATAGGTCTTCAATCTCCTTGAAGAAGACTCCATGCAGTAGCTTATCCTTATCTCACTCTCCAAAGCTTTGACGTTGGCTTTTTGCTGGACGGGTCCCAACTCGATGACAGAGTTTGGGTGCGTTCGTTCAGTATCTAATGCGAGACTGAGTTCATCGGCCGTTCTGGTTGCTGCCTTGAGAAGAAAATAAATGCTCCAATCCCTGATGGTCGCAGACCATGCAGAGAAGGGGATCTGAACTCCTGAATAGAATCCGTATATACTACAAATACAAAAATTGGTGGCAAACTTGAATCTAAGTTAAGGATAAAGGCACATTTAGGACTAGAGGGCAATGAACATGTGGATCAACTGGCCAGAGCAGGTGTTGAAAGAGGTGAAAACATTGGTCATCATGTGTGTGCAAATGATTTTTTTGGTAATTTGAAAATACAACAGCGTTTAACACGGTCATCCAGCTGGAATGAATACTGTCATACCAATCCCACAAGATACACACTATTACAACCGTGTATACCCTCACAACATTGGTTTTCCAATCTCAATATACCTCGAAGATTCATTACAACTCTGATAAGACTGTGATCATTGTGATGAAGGAGGAGACCTAGTTCATATATTTTTCGCATGCTCCAAGTATTCTGATAAATCGAATGAACTACATGACAAACTTTGTACTTTGAATATGCCGATTCCCTTCAATGTCATGTCGATCTTAGCCTCAAACAGGGATAAAATCAAATTGTCGCCGCCTGGTATCGTTCACCCTGACTATCAGTCTGATCCAGGAACACAAAAGGAAAAGTTGGTGCTAGCGGAAGCAAACCTTAGATCGAGAACAGAGCGACGAGCCGCAAGGCATTCCGGACGCCCTTATGTACGTTTCCAGCCTAACGATTTAGTCCTGCTGAAGGCGAATAGCATGTCGTCTGCTATTAGGGCAGAGACTAAAAAATTATTGCTGCTCTTTGAAGGGCCTTACCGAATCAAAAAACGAATTTCTTACGACACTTATATTCTTAGTCACATCGACCAAAACTCTGAGCGGGTGACGCCAGCCATCTCAAAACATACAATTTACCATGCGTTTAAAAAACTTTATGTTTATATGATTCCTTTTGTTTTGGAATCAACATGGGGGAAGGCGGATGTAGCAGAACATGCGGCAATAGTCGCCGTTTGGATACTCAATAAAACTTCTTTTTGGAAGCCTAGTCTCTGATTTCCAAAACCAAAACCCCACAAAAAGCCCTGAAATATAAACGGTCCATTACATGTTTGATAGAATTCCTAATCAAGACAAATGTCAAGAAGTTGTAATAGTTTTTAGAGTTGCTTTTTGTGTGTAGACCGTCAAGTTGTCGCAGCTTCTTTTGAGTCCATTTCGTTACTCTAAAGGAGTGAAGTAGAATCGGAACGACAAGCTCATTAGTTGCAACAACTTTGTTCTTCCCCGACAGTTCTGATGACCAGATCTGTCTGATTGTGTGCTGATACTTGCTGCAAAGAGAGTTTTCAACAGTTGTTATCTCTAGGGAATGACGTTGTTCCATCCCTAGGTCTCTCCGGCATCCAGATGTTGTAGGATGCTTCCGTCTACGAGCTGAACGTCCTCTCCGTATTTCTCGCATCTTCCTCTTCTGAGATTAACCGAGGCTCATTTGTTGATCCCAAACTCCATTCCGATAGCATGCGTGTACTTTTGTACCACCCTCAAGAACTGATGAAGATCCTTCTCTCCGAAGGCATATAGTTTGGGGTCATCTATGTAGAACAGATGGGTGATATTATGTTTCCGGTTGCTGGGGGAGGTAATTGAGCAAATGCATGATGAGCTCATGCGATGTTGTATCAAATGCCTTGCGATAATCGATCCAGGCCATTGGAAGATTACTCTTACACGGAGTCCTGCGTGATACATCTTTCGATTTTCAGATTCCATTGTGACTCCCTATCTGTCCATGTACTGGATAACTCTTGGGATCAGACAAATCTCCAGAGCCCTGTATAGCTGCCAATAAGCTGCAGAAAAATCCAAAACTATTTTCTTATACGACGTCAGGATCATAACATCAACTTCGGGAAATAAATCTTTTCACGCTTCCGAAGCAAACCAACCATCCAGGGCGTAACACTTTAAATACATCTCATTGTTGTCATAAATCATTTCCCACCGCTGAGCAAACTCAACAAAACATTTCCAATTCAATTTCCACTTTAACATCGTTTCCGCTATTTTTCAGGGTGCGCCAAGCTCATCGAGTTCTCTCCCTTGAGATCCACCGACATCACTCTTCCTTCGGGGGCCGTTTTCGTCATAGCACACAGTCTGACAAATCTGAACAAGGCCGCCACGGCCGATTTCAACTGCAGGGTCATCGAATGCCGACTCGCTGCTCAGGTGAGTGTTTTTTATTCTTCCAGAAAAATATTTGTTAAGTTTATGATACTCGTTAACGATTCAAAATTAATCCGTGTGTACTGCCATCTACCTACAGTGTTAGGAACAGTATGTCTATTCAAAGAACGCGGATTCTTTTAGAATATATGATCAGAACAATGTAGATGAATAAAATTCATATTTAGTCAATATCCTGAAAAATTTGTTTCGACAATAGTTGAGCGTAGAGTAACAAAACCCCGGGCGCCCTGGCTGACAGACACTCTCAAGGATATGATGTCTACCAGAGACAAAGCTCTGACAAAATACAAAAAAAAACAAGCAAGAAACACATTTACAATTTTATAAAGATATGAGGAATTACATCAACAAAGCAGTAAAGCGAGAAAAAATTGCATTTTTTTCTTATCAATTGAGAGTGTCCAAAACTTCGAGGGATACGTGGAAATTTTTGAGAAGTAATCAAATCATTCACCAGAAAAGCAAGACTATTCCTTCCGATATGTTTGATGTAGACCAAATCAATAACTTTTTCATTAATTCAATACCAAAAACTAACCCACCACAATACTTATTAGAGTTTTATAGAAATAACAAAATCTCAAACAGCATTCTGGAATTCACCAACTCTAATCATTTTTATCAAACCATTCTCTGATTCCTTCAGTTTAGTCTGGGTTCCGTCAAGGATATAGCTCTACCACCGCACTTTTACATATTTCTGATGACATACTGAAAGTAACAGATCGAGGGCTTTGTACAATATTGATCTTATTAGATTTCAGCAGAGCATTTGACACGCTGAATCATGAGCTATTGATTGTCATCCTAAATGATCTGGGTTTATCAGAAACTGCTTTTAGTTTGTTGGGACACTATCTCAAGGAAAGATGTCAAAAAGTGCACCTTGAAGAAAAAATTTCCAATCATGAATATATGTCAGCTGGTGTGCCTCAAGGATCTATTTTGGGCCCACTCTTATTCAGTTTATATATATATATATATCTAATATGATAAAAAGTTTAATTCAATGTCCTATATGCTGATGACACCCAACTCTACTTATCTTTTCCTCCTGAAGAGGTCTAAACAGCTATAATCAACAGCGAACTGAATTCCTTCATAACATCATCTGAGGAACACTGTCTCATTATTAATGCAAATAAATCTAAAGTGATTCTATTTGGTCCAAAAATGAAACGAGTGCTCGTTACCCCCAGTATTGATATTCAAATAGATAACGTATCCTTTGACTTAGTTGATGAAGTGAAAAACCTTGGTGTCATCATAGATAGTGAAATGAGATTCCACAAACACGTGAACCGACTCATTTAACGAGCATACATTAATTTGAAAGTAATTTATGGAAACCGTTATCTCTTACCAAAGAATGTTAAAATCACACTATGTGAACAATTGATTCTGTCAATATTTAATTACGCTGACAGCCTATATGGTCCAAATGTTACCGTCCAATATCAAAATAAAATACAAAAAGTTCAAAATTCTTGTTTGAGATTGATCCATGGCGTAATACGGCGACAACCAATTTCACATAAATTAAAGGAAACAAAATGGCTTAATATGACTAATAGAAGGTTACACCATGCTTCCTGTCTTTTTTATAAAATAATATTATTTAGAACACCCCCATATCACATTCAGGTAACATTCAGAATTGATGTTATTATTATTAATATTGGGTACAAAGGTACATTGACATCCCCACCTTTCCGCACTGAACTTTTCATACGGTCGTTTTCATACCAAATCTGCAATGTTCATAATTCGCTGATCTCAAACTGCTAAATAGTAACAACTTAAAAAAAAACTGAAAGCCTATCTCTTGGAATTATAATTTATTTTCTGATAAAACATCACCTGCTGATAATTATGTTAAAAATCGAGTCAATATTTTTTAAGGTTCAGTAGAAGAACAATATTTGATAGGTCTCCTGTCAATTATTGAACTTCGCCTTTTGTCATCAAATTATTTTATTTTATTTTGATATGTTTGTATTATATGATGATAATAAAGACGTTTATTATTATTATTATTATTTCAGTTTTAAAGCTGCTCATTCTTCAAATATTTTCAAAATTTCTGTCTGTTTGATAAAAGCGGAACGACTCAGAGACGAGTTATCTTCAAACAGAACACCCTGTAGGAAAACGATACCAGGTAATTCAATATGTGAGTAATTCAGATGTACCATCTTACGTTTCGTCTCTTGGCCACAATCATCAATTTAATTTTTTTTCGTGGGCGTCATATTGAACTGTTACAAATCAAAATATAGTTTTTCATTCTTATTCCAACGATGTATAAAATGTGATACTATGTTATGTCACAACCTTTTATATTTCACAAAAACTAAAATTTTCAAGTAGTCTCTGACTCCGTTAAAAACTCTTGTTAAATGAGTTGAGTCGTTGATATTATAATATTATTATTATATTATTATTATAATATTATTATTATTATAATATTCCCGCAATCGAATCAAACGAAAGAACCATACCTTATAAATATCCCTGTGATAGTGGTAAATTCAGGGAATCTACTCATAACATGACAACGCCGCAACCGATTTTAATTTTTTTCAGCGATGGAAAGACGAAAGATATAAGACTGAATTTCTGATGAAAAATACAGGATGTCCCATTTGGAAATCTCCAATGAATGTCGTTCGATTTTTAACTATCGTCCCGCTTTTATAAACGCCTAGTAGTGATGCAAATATTTTCGAAATGATTACCTTCAGTAACTGAAGGAGTTTTTTCCTCGGAGTTTTTCTCTGATGGTTATGGCTTTGAAAATATCAAAGAATTACGGAATAAAAGGATACATTGTATATCCTTCATTTACCAGAACTACTAGTACATAAATGTGCGTGAACTGAAAAAAAAATTAAATATAACTTTGAAAAAGAGAGGCTGAAAATATAATTATATGACCAAAAATAAAAAAAATGGAATGCAGACAAAAGGGGAAGGAAGCACAGTTAAAAATGGTTTTCGGGGATCATTCGTCAATGGAGAAAAATGAGCTTGTGATGCTTTGTACTCAGTTTATAATTATAATATGTGGCTTCCACATTGCATTCAATTTCGCAGGCAGCTGTGGATGCAGGATTAAAATTCGCAGAACGGTTGTCATATGCTAGAAATTCACAATCAACTTTGATGTGAATAAGAATAATAATTTTTTTTGATATTTCCATAAAGAAATGAAATTACTTCTCTCATATTCAAATATATGCAGAATGCTTCCAATTTAGTCGCAGATATAATTGGAATTTTCTGAAACGGTATAAGGAAATCAGATATTTTACGAGAAAGAACAGACTGAACACAAAATTAGAATCTGAAATGCTTTCAATGTGAGCCATTTAGGAAGGATTATAGAGTGGAATTGCAATTGTAGGTACCTACTTATGTTAAAGAAGGATATATTGAAAGATGATAATAATAATAATATATTTTTATTCATACAGATAATTATAGTTTGACACACAAAGTAGCTTAAATTATGAATAAATATACCTAATCGATAAGTGCAGGACACTTGTTTCGTATAGGCGTATAGGAGAAATATGAATAATAATATACAAAAAAAGTAATGATAATTTTCATATGAGTGAATCCCATATCTGGTGTGAATAAAATGAATGGGAATCTTTTCTGTATTTGTATCTGAAAAAATCTTATAACTGTATAAATAAAAGGGACAAGTTGAAATTATAAACCACTCAGTATAAAACATCGAATATAAGTAAAATTTACATAAAAAGTATCGATGAAAATAAAACTTGAGGGGATAGATAGAGTTCATCAATCCTACGTGCTACAGATTCTGTAGATGTGATAAGCCATACATAAATAAAACGAAATGAAATACAGTTCATTCCATTTAAAACAAGCCACCCTGAATAACTTTTGGTACAATAATTTTCAGAAGAAATAAAAAAACACGCGAACAATAGTATACAGGGGGACACACTATGACATATTTCACATCATAGGACTTTTTTTAATAGATGATAATTTGACTGGTGAGAAATACTTGGATAAGTTGGAGAATCGAATAATACCGTGTATCGATAGGGCAATTGAGGAGGATATGAATTCATTCGAAAACGAAATAGTGTTTCAGCAGGATGATGCACCTCCTCATTATGCAGATCCAATGCGAAAATTTTTGGATGATCATTTTCCTGGTCGCTGGATTGGCAGAAGAGGTCCTACAGAATGGCCACCAAGGTCTTCGGATCTCACTCATTTATATTTATTTCTATGGGGTTATTTGAAGCCTAAAGTGTATAAGATAGAATCAACAACATAAGAAGATTTGAGAGAGAATATCATGAGATATTGCAGAGAAATAACTCCCGAGATACTCAACCATGAGAGGGCGGCAATTGAAGCTCATTTGTACCATTGCATGGAAGTTGGTGGAAACGTTTTGGAACATTTACTATAGAAAATTTGTTACTTCTCATTGTCGAGTCATCAGATTTTGATTCAAGATTTCAAAAAAAAAAATTTTTTTTTGATTTATTGCTTCAATATTTGTATCTAGAACTAATATTTCAAAATGTGGCCTCCTGTATAGTTGTTGATCTGTTTTTTATTTCTACTGCAAATCATTGTTTCAATAGTTATTCAGGGTGGCTCGTTTCAAATGGAATGCACTGTATAATGTGTACAGGCGCTGTGGTATGTGATTTGAATAAATATGACATTAAAAAATTTTAATTAAAATTAATTATATCAACAAATGATCATTATGGCCCGATGTCTGGGCAAAAATATGAATATAAAAACCTATTCACACACATATTAAAAAAAATACATCAATATAAAAATAACAAAGAAGGACACTAGTGAGGCAAGAACATTTAAAAATTTTATTTTCAGAATAAACACGGTGTAATATTGCTCATTTCAAGTGTAAATTCATCTATCCTGCAAAAACATTTTTGTGATAAAAAAATTTTAGAATTTTTTTTTAAGTATCATGTCAACAGATTGTACAGGCGAATATCAAATTTGGGGAATTTTTTATAGGTATGGTAATGTTTCTGGGTAGTAATCGTATATTGAAGTGAAATGGTTTGTGGTTGTAAATAAATACAACTTCTAACTTAATGAAGTTCTACTAATTTTGATATAATATTACAGCAAATGTACCTACTCAACGTTTGTCCTCTCGAACTGATAATAATACGATTGTTTTGATAATTTTCAGTCAGTTTTCATATTGGTTTCTGAAATATGAAAATTCTGATAATGGGTGTATTTGGTTAGATTATTTATAATCAGTAGTAATACTATAAGTACTTCAAAATAATCAGGTTATACATCGATAACTTGGTGCATAATTATAAAGAGTGTCAGTTTGACAGTTTAAATAATCCGACCGCGAAGCGGGAGGATTATTCTGTCAAACTGACACGATTTATAATTATGCAGGAAGTTTGAGATGTATAACCGTATTTATTTTGAAGTACGTATTGTATTTGATACGATTATTTTTTGAGTAAATTAAGTAAATATATAAACAATTTATTAATTTGAATACAAATTGGTGCAATGAAAGTTACAATTATTATATACTACGTTTTTTTAACTGAGTTATTTTCGTCGCAGGAAACGTGGCCAGTGCTCATTGAAGTGCTGGAAATACTGGAGGTGTTATTACTTGAACCTGCAGCGTTTTTAAAATTGGATCTCATCTTATTTATTATGTTTTGGTGATGTTGTTCATCTATCTGTAGGTAGGGTTTGATAGAATTGCTATTACCATGTCCTGTTATTTTAATAAGTTCTTGTTCCGATACACCTGCTTTTGCCAATTGTGAAACAGCATCAGTGGCTCGGTGAGAATGATTTGAAAATTTTTTGTTTGTCATATTCAAATTTCATGAAAGAGGGGCGACACCACTTGACGGAAGACCATAAAACTAATAATGAAATATGGTGGATTACGTACTCCAATCTTCCGCAATAAAACCTATACAATAGGTAAAGTCGTCGGCAAGTATTCATCAAATAACAAAAAAAAAAACAAAAAACAAAAAAAGGGGGCAGTAGTTGTTTTTTGTTGAATACTTGCCGACGACTTTACCTAATGTATAGGTTTTATTGCGGAAGATTGGATTACGTAATCCACCATATTTCATTATTAATATTCAAATTTGCCAATTCTGCAGACTTTTTGGTCCATTTACTAATTTCATGCACTCCAATTGGCATATTTTTGTACCAGCCAAGGGATTTTTCTTTTCTCCAGTTGGGATTTACTGTCAGAAATAACCTATCTGTTTTAATATTGATGTTTTCGCTTCTTTTCATCATTAGCTTATCTAGAAGTCTCACTGGACAACGACTCACTTCATTATGGTTAGGTACAAGCCATTTATTATTAGCCATGTGGTTTTGCTCCTCCCTGTGTGGTTTTAGTAAAAATAGGATTATATTGTATTCTACCAGTCGGAGTATCATCATTTCCAGTTTCTTTTTGAAAATAATGAGTCAAGCATGACGCTCCTTCATTTCCTCTCCACGCAAGTTCTACAGAAGCAATTAAGAAAATTTTAATTTGTAATCCTTCCGGTGTATTTTCATCCCACGCTTCTATCATTGCTATGTACTCGTTATCTTTAAATGCTGATGCACTAACCTTTCTCTTGTCCGGTAATATTTGAAGTTCCCTTCTTTTTGAATTTCTTGCGTTTCGTGCGGCTAAAAATATGGGGCTAGAGAATGGATCAATTACTCTAACTCCTTCATATATTTTTCTTGTACTTGTTTTGCCGTAATGTTCCCCATCGTTTTAACCACATTTCCTTTATAATTTTCTCCATTACATTTTCGCATATTGAAAGCCCAATCTTTCAAAATGGACGCTATCATTTCAGTGGAAATTGATTCATTTAGCACATAGTTTCTTTCACTGCAAAACGTAAGAAATTGTTTCCATACGTACTTTTTTGTTTTCACTGTATTATGAGGCTCAGTATTTTGTATACTTTCGTCTATTGCATTTGATGATAAATCTCCGAATCGACTCATTTTTGAACAATTTTTGATAAACGTCACAATTTGACAGTTCTGTTTGTTGAATATTGATGTCGATGTGGTTACTATGAAAATGAAATTATTTTAAAATTTTCGATTGGTGGAGCTACTCTATATATAATCAGGTATTATCGAAATTATACGAGGTAACTTAACTAAATTGGACATTCTGATTGGTTGAAAATCATACGAAAAAAATAATCAATGTAATCATCTGGGAATATATTGCCTTTCGTCAAGTACACCCGTTCAACATGAATAATATTCTAATTTTTTTATGATGGAATAAATGTTCACTTTTTGCATGATCTTCTGAAGTTTTTGATTTTATGTTCCTATTTTTTTCGTTTCTGTTTCACAATATTTCGGTTTACTTTCAATTCGTGCTATTCATTCTTATCAAACCTTCATTAATTTACCATCTTGTTTCTGTATATTCCCTTTCTGTATACCTCACTGTGACTTTGAGATTTCACCGAAGATATCATTTACGTTCCCTTTATAAAAATATATTTTTCTCCTCTGAGAAGAAATATAAAATATTTTAGACGATGCGGCGTTGCCGCTTCTACTGTAAAGTAGCGGTTACTTTGATTTTTCAAATGGAACACCCTGTATATAATATCATATTATGATTTCTTATCACTTCGTCAACAACTTCATATAGTATCTCCTTATACCTATCTCTTACCGTTTAAGAGATATAAATTAATTTTGATTTTTTTTTCACCAAACATGTACTTTTATAAACGCTGATAATCTTGAACTCTCTGGTACTAAGACGATCAAATTCGGAATGGAGTGAAGTGATACCATAAGGATCCTCGGATCCATATTTTTTTTGCCTCATACAGGGTCGTTAGAAAATGCGGATACTTTGTTCACATGAAAAAATTAGTGGAAGTCAATTTTTTCAAATGGAACACCCTGTAGTTTTCCACATTTTTGAGCTCTACATCCAATTTCAGATTGACTTTCTTCAGATAATCCTATTTCGATTTCGAACCGTTTTCGAGATAAACTGTTTCAAACAGAAACTGACGTGGTTCCCTTGTATTCATCAATTATTTTTGAAATTTAACAGATTCCATTCGATGATCCTTCATCAAAGGACAATTTTTTGACTTATTTCAAGAAAAAAGTTCATATGAACATGTACCTATACTCAAATGTATCGTTTCGGGGATACAGGGTGTTGAGGTTGAAATTTTATTTTCAATTATTTTGTGTAACTTTTGCAAAAAATTAACTTATTGAGCAAAATTTCGTATACTAGGTTTTCTTGAGGTAAGAAATCAAAATTTGGCAATAATTTTTATGTAAGACTTAGAGGGCTCCACGTACGCTATCATTATTTATTTTAATTTGCCCTAGGTTTAGGTTAGGTTAGGTTTGAACGTGAGTGGGCCCTTATCAGGCCCTCCACAGCGGCCAATGGCCTATTGTGGCTCACCCTATGGTTATATTTCTCCCAGTATATCCAGTCTCTTAACGAAATTGAGGAGTACGTTGGAAGAACAATTTACGAGGTTCTCTGGCCTTACTGTTGTATTGCCAAATGTTGAAAATCTGGTTCTGGCCGCTGCGGGGCATGTACATAAATGTGCTTAGCCGTTTCATTCTCCTCCATGCATAGGCGGCACTCTGCATCTTGTGCAAGTCCGATTTTATGCATGTGGTGTTTGAGTTTGCAGTGGCCAGTGAGCAAACCTACTATAACTCTGAGATGTGCTCTACTGAGTTCTAGCAGCTTGTCAGAGTCCTGTTTTTTCCTTGTACAAGCAATAAATGCTTTGGAATGGGCTAGGCCCGGTAGACTACGCCAGTACTCGAGTCTTTTGTTGTCAGCCCAGGATGTTATGACATTCTTGGCAGTGCTATGTGCTATACCGATTACCGGTTCTGGCCCAGTGAACGTTGTTTCGGCCGCCCCTTTTGCTAGGGCGCCCGCTATTTCGTTTCCTTCTAGGCCCGTGTGACCTGGTATCCAGACTAGGTAATTTGCCCTAACTCACTTGACAAACTTTTGAGAATTTTTATACCCAAATCATACTCCTAGTTAATGCCATCACTAAAGCAAATTTTATTTGATTTTATATATCTGTTCATATTGAGCGGTGTGCCTTGCAGGAACTTTACCCGACAGAAATAGTTCGCAGTTCACTGTACACGAAGAGATTGTAGAAAAAGTGCATGTAATCAGGGCCAGAACACAAGGGAGTCGGGATTCTGTCTCACAAAAGCTAATCTAATTTCCGGCGAATACGTTCCAACATTGTTTTTCCACCTAGAACGGGAAAATTAAAGAGCAGTGGTGGCGTAAATCAAAAGTTTCCTCAAAAATTGATCGTTTTCATTTTTTCTCATTCGATAGATTCGGATTGTACCAGAATGCCATACAAGGAGTCTTCATTCATTGATGTTTCAATATGGGGTTCGTGACTATAGAAATACTAGTAATTTTGAGACAGAGATCATTGACAATTCTTTTTGTTTTTCCATTCAGATCAACTGTCCTCACGATTCTCCTTCTTTAACTACATCATTCGAATATTCCAGAACGTTGATAATGCCAAGAAACTCATAGATCCTTGCGTATGGATTATTTTTTGTCGAAACCTTCATAAGGATGCGTTGCTGTTGTTTACATTGGTGGAAGATGTTGTTGATGAGTATTACAAATGATTCACGTGCATTAAGTTGAATATTTTGCATAATTTTAATTGATATACCGTCTTTACCAGATGTATTTCCACTCTGTATATTCAGTATAGTTCCTTTCAACCAATTCAGAATGATTGGTGTCATATGAAATGTGGTTTTCCTCAGTCATCACAGCTGCCAGATTTGTGAGGGGTCATATAAGGACTCATTATCTTCCCACTCACGTTTTGTGCAACACTGCAATAGTATTCATTAATTTTATTGGGGCTAAGTGACAAATCTACATCTTTTTTTAAATTTTCCTGTTGTTTCGCCTAGTTTCTTCCATTTCATCACTTGGTTTATCAATTTCATTGTCACAGTGACTTTCCTTCGCTCTTCGGATTGTCAACCTATGAATACAGCGACACTCATTAAATAGTTATGAGAGCTTTGGTAATTTCTAGTCAATTGTGATGAAACCTATAGTAGTTTTCCCTGATGTAGAGTCTTCTAGATATTCTTCATGATCGTATAAACCTGGTGGAATCACTGAGCATGACAACTTCTGCTCATCAAGGTTGCTACATACAGTGCATTCCATTTAAAACGAGCCACCCTGAATAACTTCTGCAACAATGATTTTCAGGAAAATAAAAAAACATGTCAACAATAGTATACAGGAGGACACATTTTGACATATTCACATTTGATGTTACTTTCTCTATCGCACCCCCAGAGCATGTCATCACTTTTTTTAATGTTGTTTTTAATATTGTTTTGCATTATCAGATGTTCCATGATGAACAGATTTCAACAAAGTAGAATACATTATGGTCTGAAGCTCGTAGTTTGGAAATAAAATTTATTTGAGTTGAAAACGAGCCACCATGATTGAATTTCGGTACAATCTGTTACGTAGGTTTCATAGATGTTTTTTGAAGTATTATTCAAAAAATTCTTATTTTGCCTAGTTAAGTTTCAATTCGATATCCCTTTCTTTTTGTAATTGTCTTATTCTACGATAACGATTACATACCAGGTGAAGTTACAATTGGCGTTTCATTATTTGTGAATTCTTGAGAAGCAATGGTTTATACGCTTCGAGAACGGATTGAAATAGTGAGTTTGTACTACCAGAATGGAAATAGTGCATAATTTCTTGTAAATAATTTGTTTTTCGGATGAAAGTATGTTTAGTTCGAATGGAGAGGTGAATCGGCAAAATTGTCGATTATGGAGTGATACGAATCCTCATTTATACCGTCAAATTCACACCCAACGATCCCAAAAACTTAATGTTTGGGCAGGAATATTAAGTGACTACATCATAGGATCTTTTTTTATCGATGATAATTTGACTGGTGAGAAATATTTGGATATGTTGGAGAATCAAATAATACCGTGCATCAATACGGCAATTGAGGAGGATATGAATTTATTCGAAAACGAAATAGTTTTTCAGCAGAATGGAGGTGCACCATTCTGCAGCTCCAGTGCGACAATTTTTGGTTGATCGTTTTCCTGGTCACTGGATTGGCAGAAGAGGTCCTACAGAATGGCTACCAAGGTCTCCGGATCTCACTCCTTTAGATATTTTCTTTGGGGTCATTTGAAGTCTGAAGTGGATGAGACGGAATCAACAACATTAGAAGATTTGAGAGAGAATATCATGAGGCATTGCAGAGAAATAACTCCCGAGATTATCAAACATGTGAGGGCGACAATGGAAGCTCTTTTGTACCATTGTATGGAAGTTGGTGAAAACGTTTTTCAACAAAGTTTGTTTCTTCTCATTGTCATCAGATTTTGATTTAAGATTTTAATAAAAAATCTCATTTTCTGATTTATTGCTTCCATATTTGTCTCTAGAACGAATATTTCGAAATGTGGACTCCTGTAATTGTTGATCTGTTTTTTTTTGTATCAACAGTTATTCAGGGTGGCTTGTTTTAAATGGAATGAACTATATATAATCAATATAACTATTAGAGAATTGGGAGATACGAGTATACACGTCAACGTGCATACTCGATTCAAAAGTTAGCCTCTCCTGTTACATCCCTGTGAAACTACGTTGGGGAAAAGCTCAATAAATCCAAAGTGGAAGACGCATCTTTTGTGTCAACTGGAATTTAACAGAATATTGCTCGTTTATTTGGATAGTTTCATCAAGTTTATAAAATTACGGAGTGCCTGTGCGGGGTAAAATGCCAGGCGTACATTCATTAAAGAAGACGTCGGTTTTTGCGTCTTTGTCCCGTTTTTGTTTCAGAGACTGATTGTTTGTCGTTCACGCTCCAAAGCTTTTCTTAACTCGTTTCGTACTTCGTGTGTTTCTATTGACGTCTCTGCAAGCGATATGGAAATATGAAGGAATGCCGAACGATTCTATATTCGTTCTCCCAGTTGATTTGTGGAGAGATACGGGACAAATGAAGCGTGGGAGTCTCAAAGATGAAACCTCAAGCCATGAGATTTGTTTATGTGAAATCTTTCTTTTGATCAACTTGGAGTGGTGTACGAATTGAGGTGAAGATCTTTGGGTATCGGTTGCATTGAAGGAAGGTAAGAAACAATTCTATTGATTTACTCCTGATATAACCTCCGAAAAACTCGCAATGGATGGATTTTTTTGTCCGATTCTTTCAGATGTTTTGAGTGACTCCTCCCGGATTCTTCTTCCGAAAGGAGTGCTTGTTACGTTCACCGCGAGTGGCGCTTCGGCCAACAGTAAAATGATAAAAGTACAAATATAAAAATTATGTGACTTGTCAAAAGACAAAACACAATCACAGTTTGTTAAAAAATAAGAACACAAGAATACATGTATATCTTTATTTAAAAAATCAATCAGAATATAAAAAATATGTGACTAGACAATCGATAAAATCGACAAAATACAATCACAAAATGGGGTAACAAACACGATCACAAGAATACATATATATATTTATAAATCACTCCTAATTTTTCAGTGAGGAATTCTTTTTCATCGGACTGTTGCGACAAATCCATTTCAGAGGAAATTTTTTGTTCAACCATCTTCGTATATTACCAGCATTATGGATGGAAGCACCATCCAATTAAAAAATTATAACTTTATGATCATTTATGGGGATTTTTTTGAGAATGCAGGACCGCTTCAGCATTCATCGTCCCATCAAAGAAAAATGGGCCGATAATTCTGGTGTCTAAAATTCCGCACCAAACATTAAATTTTTCAGAATATTGATTTCTACAGTTGATGACCCAATGAGAATTTTCCAATGCCCAGTATCTCGAATTTTGAGATTCAAATACCCCATTTGTTGTAAATGTAGCTTCATCTGTGAATGAAATGTTCTTGAGGAAGCCTTGAGATCACAAACAGAACTATATTCTCCTTTTATCATCAGCAGGTCTGAGTGTGTGAAGGAATTCAGGTTTGGAAGGTTTTTTCATCAGTACCCTCCACACACGTGTGTGTTCCAGACCGAAGTCGAGAGCTATTAGAAGGATCAGCTGCAACTCTCTCTAAAATCGCATCTTCATTTGCAGTTATTCTTCCTTCTTGATCCCTTCTTGTCGAATCTGCTATATCACCAGTTAGTTCGAATTGTTTATTTATTCTCGAAATGATTTTGTGGTCTCTGAAATGGATTGGTCTGAATATTCCGTTGATTCATTGGCCGCCGCGTTCGCCCGATCTCACCACTCTGGATTTCTACTTTTGTGGAAATATTAAACAGAATGATTATGAAACTGGACCATGTACTGAAGAAGAATTACGACGATGTATTGTGGCACTGTGCAGAGAAATTTTACAAGGAGAATTGCCAAAAGTAAGACATAACTTACGCAGAAGGTGTGGAAATGTTGTATTTTCATTAACAATCATAAACAGATCTTCTGATTCCGACCCCTTGCCTCAATTCATTCCAATTTACATAGAATTTTCTATTTCGAAAATTGTAGCAGGTATAGAAAATACCCCGTGAAAGATATCATGTTGAAATTTTACATGGAGGTATTCGAGAATATTTCGAATCGAATGCCCTAACCAAAATTTTGCTAAAAAAAACCTAGTACCTTTTCCAGATTTTTGGCATGCATTCTGTGGTCGTAGTAGGTCGTGAAAAGGTAATTGATGAAACTTTTTAACCTGACAAGATAGATCCATTCGAAAAGTACATATTGAAAAAAAAAACTTAATGATCTAAAAAATAATTTTATAGGATCAATTCACATATAATTATTCATAAATCAACTTAAAACAAAATTATTTGTGTGGATTGAATTCAAAGTAGATGGACTGACTGAGAACAGAAAATGGACTAAAAAAAATTAAATTAGATATAGTTTTGGAAATTCTTCACTAAGAACTGACTCTTTTTCATTTCATTCTAGAGTGAATAATTGTAAATAACTATACTATCATGATATATTGATTTCTTTTTAAGTTATTCCTGGAATAGCTCTGGACTAAAAAATTTTCTTGTATTATTCTGTGTGAATCACTTCAATGAAATTTCAATAAATCATAATTTCTTCAACAAATTGTAACTTTCCAGTTATAATCCACTCCTAAACTCAAAGCTCCAGTCAAAAAATATTTTTGTTTCGTGATTTAATGTACGAATAGTGGTAAGAAGAACCATAAATAAATAAAACACCATTTAACAGCTCTATGAATTTTTCACCAAAAATTATTCAACCTTCCCAACTCTGCCTCTACTTTTTCCAAAATTAAATTTTTTATCGCATGACTTATCGATGGTTGAAGTGCAAAAGTCGATTTTTATAATTTTTACAAAGTCTTCAATTGAGAAATTTGAGAAGGATTTACGAGGTTTTGATAGATGGCGCCACGGGTCCCCAAAGATTATGAATATTTGTAATGTTTGCCGCATAAAAGGTTAAATGGGAAAAAATCGCATAACCATCGTTATCTTTCACTGGTAGACGATGTATGATCGATTCTTTTTTTACCATTTTTGATCAAATTGTGTGTTAACCGACAAATCTCTTTTTATGCCTTCCATTGACGATCCTGATATCGTTCTTCGATATTGTAATTTAATAATAAATCACATCACACGATATCTTCCGAGACCCACCAAGTCCTTTTCGTCGAACTCTTTTTCGATCTTTTACGAAACGCGGTAAATATTTGTCTTGGGAAAGGTTATTACCTCTCCGGAGCGTGCCCTGGAAACGGGCATCTAAAATTTATTAGTTCGTTACTTTTTTCCATTTACAAAGTAAAGGAATCAGTGATCATTAAATTGCACCATCAACACAATCTCGGCGAATGAAATTTCAATGTGATGCCCCGTTAAACTCCCCAACAACTTTGTACCGAATATCCAATGAGTTGTAAACTGAAATCGCCGAACTCTAAGAAACTCTATTGTAATACTTTAGTCCGATCAATGAGGGCACTAGAGCGAGAACTTTGAAAACAAGCATACTTCAGCGGTAAACAATGTGTCGGTTTGGTTGGACAAGTTTGATAGAATGAATCAACATCGAATCAAACTTCAGAGGGACCAATGACCAATCCGGTCTACGTCAAAATTATTTGATAGATTAAGAAAGAATTAATAAGTCTGGGAGGACCTGGAGCCGTAGTGAAGGGGCGCTGTATCCCCTGATACTTTGGTAGCTTGCTCAGAAGTTGTACCACTGACCATCCTCCCGTATTTCTAGGGCAGCCATAGCTGTTTCCGATAAAGATTCTGCTTGTGTGAATCTGACGATCAAATCTTGTAGGACTCTACACAACTCTGTTAATCCTACAACTATAATACTCTAAAGTCCAGCGTGCCTTGTATGGAAATGCCTACGCACTGGCGATTGGGAAGATTTGTAAGGGATAGGAGGATAGGAGTAGTTAAGCAGGAATCAAATTAGGATCTTCTCACTGGTCATAGTCCAATGAGAGGACACCTGCACAAGATGGGGCTGTAGAATTGAAGAACTTTCCTGCTGACAATGTGACAAAGGGACAGAAATGGCCAAACAAGTACTGCCAGAATGCGATGTATTAGACCACAAAAGACAGGAAATATTCGGTAAACATATGCTTACTCCCGAAGAATACAACAGCTAACCATTGAAGAACCTGTACAGACTGGTAGAGGGGACTAGAGTCATGGAGTGGGTGCTGTGAACTAACCCGGAAAATACAAAAAGCCCAAAAGGCTGAGATGTAGCTGGCGATAGAACCAGCATCCGAAGAAAAAAAAGGGATAGGAGGGGATTCAGGGTTATTCTGCATACGATGCCAGCTTCTTGTTGGTAGTTATTCAGCTCTTCTTCCATACATTGGTCTGTACCATATAAGCTGGTACTCGTTTCCATGTCTGCGAAGACTTGACGTTTCTCTTTTCCAAAAACTGCATCCGTCCTAACCTCTCGAGTACAGTTTGATGTTGCATGTCCTCATCTCTGGGATCGATGGCATTGAACGATAGCACGTTAATGTCTCCATTATTATTCCAAAGTGACACGGATGTGGTGGAGTACCTTCACTCTTCTCTGCAGTTGGCTGGGAGTGATGTTTTTTGGAGTAGTGATGAGATATAAGTTCATTCTCATCATTTTCTATATTTGTATACCATGTAACGTTTTCATTTCCAAGATCCGGTCATCGTTAACTTACATCCGCATCCAAGCCTCCTAGAACAAATGCATGTATTCTGTTTTCGGGTATGAGTGTGAAACTCTGTCTCCATAGTCTTCAGAATAATGACAATAATAACATGGCATTTATTGCCCAACAGTAACAATTTACAATGCAATTTTGGAGGATGGCTTATTAATTAAATATAGTAGTAGTGACACTGTAGCGACATAAGATAAAATATGGCAAAGAGACATCATGAAAATTAAAATAGTTTATTTAGTTTCAATTTGCCTAGACATGTGCACGAGATTTATTCCTCAGCTCAAGCCCACAGCAGTTAAAAAAAAAAATACATATATTTGATAGTGTTTTATCATTAGAACACAGTACACTATTCAATGCTGCAGACATAATATCAGTTTTAGCTCTTTTGCACTTAGAAGTGGTATTTGGTCTAGATAAAATCAATTCGTGATAATAGTACTGGTTAGTTCACTCTACCATTTAATAACTTATGCAGAAATATAATGGTTACTGTATTTCTGCGTTTTTTAAAGACATGATATCAAACCTATGTAGTATATTCATATAATCACATCCTCTTGAAGCATAAATTCCATCGACCTTGAAGCATAGAAACTTTTTCTGGAGTTTCTAGATGGTGGTTGAGGACTGAGTATAAATGGGGTACATTATCATTCATTGACGACCAGTATTTGCAACAGTTTCTCCAAATTTCATCTTGATTTCACTAACAGAGGAGAATTATTACTTCGATTCTCCTGTTTCCTTTGATGGGACCATTATTTATTTATGTGATGCAATGAACTAGTCCTCATAAGAAAATGAAAAACTCTCTTAAACTCGATTGTTGAAAAGTATACTTTATACTATAGTTTTTTGCTAACGTAGATTGTAGATTGTAAGGGGGGTCGTACAGACTGTGTAGCCTCACAAGCACTTCGACCCATAAGTTCTTTTGTGCGTGACCCTTGATCTATTCGAAGCCCGGGATTCTGAGACTTCTTGCGAAGTTTTCCCAGTTTCCTGGGAGCTAAGTTCCTGATGTCGGAGGGCGTTAAGAAGGCCCCTTCTAAGCAAAAAGGCGCTGGTCTTTCGCACAGCAAATGTTCTGCAGTTTCCGCGGAGTTCGCGCAGTAGCGGCAACTATCACTCTCTGATTCACTTATCTTTTTGAGGTGGTACCCCAGATTTCTGCCCTTCGAGTGCCTCTTTCAATGGGTTTAGAGAGTCTGAAATTTGATCCTGTAACGCCCACTCCAACCCTCTCGTCTTAGATCCATCTGTGTACCACACTGATGCATCCCTTTCCAGTTGAGGTCCGTTCTCTGTGCAAGTTTGGTGGTTGTTTATGAGCACTTCAAACTGCATTCCGAAGTCGTACCTAACTGGCATGAAATCTGTCGGTTTAGACGTACTAGCGTACTATTAGTTCTAAGGCTCCTCCACCATTTTCTCTGTGGAAATCGAAAATATTCATTCTCGTTTTGGGTTTGTTTTTTAAAATTGTCTGATCCTACCCTTCGATAAATGAACTGAGTTCCTGTAACTGAACAAATTTCGATTGAACAGAAACATCACAAACGTGATCATTATTTTCTGCATTGCTAATTGAATACCAATAACTGACCAATTAAATTATTTGTCGCTACAGAGAGAATATAAAACGGTGTTTCATGGCTAGTAAACAAATGTTTGATATTCATTATGTGATCAATTGAATAGACTACCCGTTATTGAATTACAGCGCATCCAACGCAGAGCAATTCCGCGGAGCCTGTTCAGATTGTCGAATGGAATTGAATTTCAATCAGTGAATAATGGAGGTGTTATTTGATACATGATAACTATCGAGAAACAATCGAAATACATCATTCTTCGTTCAATTCATTTCAAGGGGTATATTTAGTGTTCTTTCAGAAAGGATGGAGGAATTGAATAAATGAACAGATATTCAACAATTATATTTCACAATTATTACAATAAAAATAATATATAGTGAGGCTTTGAATAGTGTTCCCCTGTTAACTTTCGAAAGCTTTTACTAACAAAATATGAATAGGAATAAAATATAGTTTGAAACACGCTTTTATAACACATTGAACTAAAAGTGAAAAATAATTTTCCGAATATGAAGTTGATAGGTAGATAAAAAGATAACTCGAAAAAAGTCCAGAGGGGTAAGCCCCTAAAAATCGTGATAAATACAAAATCATTAGATCCACTCTAAATTCGCACTATATATGCGAAATTTCTCAAATATTCCGAAAATATGTGATTTGTATACTCGAAATGTCCTAAGCAAGACAGAAATGGTGGAGATGCCGTAAAAGCATAATAAATCTTTTTTTACCACGGATCTACTTGAAACTGGGAGAGCATATTCAATGAAGATTGCATTTCTCGAAAGAGCGTAGAAGATAAATTGAAAATGTTTTTGGAGGGAATGACCCCTTTCAACTCTAAATCAAATTTTCAACTAGAGAACGGTTGCAGCAGTTCTGCAAACGCCAATCGATTCAGAATGATCAAGTTATTGAATTTTCTGAATTTGTAGTTATCAGGCAGATGAGAAAGATTACCAGAAAAAAGTCCTAAGGTATAGACCCCTAAAAGTCATGAAAAATACAAATTCAACAGATCTACTAGAAATTCACACTATGCATGCAAAATCTTATGTAAATTCCGAAAATATGTAATTTGTACATGCTCAGATATGGGGTTTAGGAGTAAAATGGAATAAAATGTCGAAATATCTGTGCAAGATAGATATGGCGAAGGTGCCTAAAACGCCATTGAAATCTGTATTTACCCGGAATCTACTTGAAACTTGAATTGCATATTCAGAAAAGATTGCATTTCTCGAAATAGAGGGAATATTAAAAATTTTTCTCAATTCTAAATGAAATTTTCAACTCGAGAACAATTTGAAATAGAGCAATTCTGCGTGCGCCAATCGATTCAGAATAATCAAATTAGTATCATCTGTGAATTTCGAGTCAATCGGTATAATTATTCGAAAAATCGAAAAAAGTTCAAAGGGGTGACCCCTAAAAATTATTATGAGAGATACAAAAAATCAGATTCAGTCGAAATTTGCACTACATACGCAAAATTTCATGCAGATTCTGGAAATAAGTGATTTGTATAAGCATAGATATGAGGTTTGGCAGAAAAAGGAATAAAATGTCGAAATGTCTCTTCCAAGATAGAAAACGATAACTTGATGCATAATTATAAAGAGTGTTAGTTTGACAGTTTAAATCATGTGACCGCGAAGTTATTTTGAAAATGAAATTAATAATAATAATAATAATAATAAAGCATCTTCATTCACCATGAGATACAAGAAATAAATAGTAAACCTAAGAAAATTTCATAGTGAATAGGCGGAGGTGTCAGCTTTCGCTGTTTTTAAACTCAACCTTAAAAATGTATGTAAAATTTCCGATTGGCGGAGTTATTCTATGTATAATGGGGTTTTATCGAAATTAGACAAGGCGAATGAACTGAATTTAATGTTCTGACTAGTTGAAAATTATATAAAAAAAATAAACAGTAGTACCTAATACCACGAGAGATCGAGTTTTCACTGAATCTGTCGATTCATTTCTGAAAAAAACTGAACTGATTCTGAAAAACACCACGGGTCCGCAAGACGAGTGGTGTTTTCTAGAAGAAATTCAGAGATAACAAAGCTGGGAAATTACTTCGTATGTTTGCTACCAACTCACAAGTTGCAACTCCATCATCAATTCAAGTTGCAAAGACTTTTTTTTAATGTGAAGTAAAAAAAAAATATATGTTGCCGTTATCGACGGAAGTGGCGAACTTTTAAGGAGACATGATATACAGAGAAACGTTTTTCCACCTTTGCCACTCTTTTGTATTTTTTGGGCCGAGATATTAACAAAAGTATAAATGAATAATTTATTCCTCAGATGCCATACTTGGACATGGTCGAATAATTGGGGAATGATGAAAGGTGATATTTTTTTATTTTCACCATTTTGTGACTCTTGCATTTTTTCTGTACAAAATAACCACAATTGTTTTTAATTTGAATTTTGAACTGTATCGCCGGCTTTATACGAAGGCGCAAAGTTTCATTCAGCACTAAACCACAATTTTTATGAAAGTTTGCATTCTTTTGCCATTTTTCCCAATTTTTTATTTTTAATGCTGAATTGATTGGCCTATTATATTTGATGTTTAACTATCTCATAAACGAATCTGAAAACACCAAACTTGACATGCCAATCAGAATCAAGAGTCAAGTTTGGTGTAAAATATTCAGTTGTAATATCACAAGAGAGTGAGAATAAAGTGAAAATAATTTGACAAATTTTTCGAAAACTTGTTGCTAGACTATAGTCACGAGAGCCCGAAGGCTATTGCCAAATGGCTACAAGTTCAAGAAAAAATCTGGAGAATTATTTTCTACTTTATCAAACTCTCGTGTGGTAGAAAATTCCCACTCTAATAATGCTCCGATTGGACTGAACGTACATGAATGCTTTGAATTGATGGTTTCGATTGGTTGCAAGAATTGTCAAATAATAATCACCTGAATGCAAACACTCATTACCATCAGCATAATCCCCATTTTCCGTAAGCAATCTGTTTTCTTACCTAATTCTATTGTACCACCAGGTAATGGCCAAGAAACGAGGACTAGAATGGTCGAAAATAAAGCGGTTAGGAGAACTACAAAAAGCTCTTTGTGTCGATCTTCAGGCTATGATTTCTCTAGTCGAGGAAACTTTGCATGAACATCCTTATATGAAGGAGGAAGTCGTAAAGGAACTAGAAACTACCTCCGAATGCTTGGCAGAAACTTCCCTGACGCAAAATACGAAACACATTCAAAGCTTCAAACTGAGACAACGTGCCCTACATGTGTTTTGGGGTGAGTATCCTTATTTTATCGATAGTTCGAAAACTGGAATTGGGGTTGAGAGAAGGAGAATGAATGGCATTTTTTGTAGGCTTGCGATGTGGTGAGAGCTAGATTTATCGTCGATATTCCACTGTTGTGTTATCCAATTGAATGCCGTTGGTGGGAAAATGTAATCAAATATCGAGTCCCTAGATGATATATCATTCTTTGGTCTCTTGTCTCCTCTAAAGCGAATGGGTTTTTTTAAGTTTGATAGTTATATCAGTAGTAAATTATGAAAGATGAACAACAAATATGTAACATACGCGTATAAGAGTAGGCGAGCCCAATAGGGGATTTTGGGATTTACTCGAGCGCGGCAAATTAACATAAAGGAGGACACCTCACGCCCTATTAAGTACCTCTACCATAATAAACACTCAATATAGGATCGCACGTCTAGGACAGCCGATCAGATTAGTAAAAAAAAATCGATCTTTCGAAATACTCGAGCGCATCAGATTGAGGTGAGGTGAGGTGATCACATGCTAAAAAGTGTGCATTTCAATAATCTGACGTTTTGAGCATGATGCAAGGAAGTGGGAAGTCACAAACCGAAGTAGCACAAAATGTCATTAAAGTTTTGAGCGTGCAGCTGCAGTGAAGCTTGTATTGCCCTCTCCGCCACAGCAGATATAACATCCGCTCCTCTTTTTCCCTTTCACGTTTTCTGTATCTCTTACTCTCTCACACTGTATCGTCAATTTTGTCTTCTGTATATGCACCAGGCAAAGGAATCGCAAACTGGTGTAATCCTTTTGATTCATCTCAGGGCGCATATTAAGTTGAGGATGGCCCAATTTGTACGTTACTTCATACATAATTTTCAATCGCATATTTTCATAGACCACAAAAAATTGTACAGCTGTACTTCATCCGGTACTTCTCCTTTCAACTGAGTAAATTTCAAGATTGATACACACTAGATTCTCCTTGTATCTGTGCTCACAATATAATCTTCATATGACTTATGTGTTAAATAAATCAAGGGTTCTGAAGTTTAAAAAATGAAATGCGTGTAACCACTTATATTTCATCAGTTAGAATTCATTTGAAAAGCGCTATCGTTGTTGGGGTGCAAGTTTGAAATATATGTATGTACTCTTTTGGATTAGGATATACACACGATAAGGATGCCAGATTATACCGAATACTTACTCGTCCACCAATGAATACCACTGGCCACACTCGTTATAAATATCATTACGATACACCGTTGATATTCAAAATTTTTTGCATTTCTTTTTTGCCCGTCAACTATCCTAAAATAGCCACAAAAATAAAACAGAATGAACTTCAAAAAAGAAAATATAGAACTGTCTTTCTCAACTTTATTACCGTTGATGTTGAGAAATGTTTCTAACAGAAGATCGCATTGCTTTTTTGCACGTCAACTATTCAATATCAGCCACAAAAATATAAAAGTAAAAAAGAACAAACTTTGAAAAAAATTTGAAGAACTGTGTCTCTTGACTTTCTTATTACCGTTGGTGGTCAAAAATGTTTCAGATAGATCAAATTGCTTTTTTCCACGTGAACTATTCAATATCAGCTACAAAAATGTAGAGGTAAAAATGATTAAACTTTAAAAAAAATTAAAGAAGGAGGACAGTAGAAAAGTAGAAATTAACAAAACAAAGAAAAATTGAAGAACTGAGTCTCTTAACTTTCCTATTGTTTTTTTCCTACGGATGCATGAGCACAGATATTTTTGATCGAAAACTTTTGCTACAGTGAATGAATATAACAACAACGAAAATTGTATTAACAAATCAGACAGCAAAATTCCCGGGCTATAAGTAATATACCAACGACCTCCTAAAAAATTTTCATCATGTTCGCCATCCTTTTCTCGGATCATCTGAAAGGTTACTACGGGTAATAGCAATTTTCCTTTGCTTGGAAAGTTTCACCTGACAAGTTGTAAAACAACAAAAAGTGATCAGATGAAAGAGATTTTCCTTTGGTACATTCCCATATATTGGTTGCTGGCATGTCTGCGATGCGAAAGTTCAGGATAGCGTGTCTGGAAAGGTCAGACCCGTTCGGATTTCGGGGATTTTCTTTCATTCCGTCGGGTCTTTGAATAAATCATTAATTCACTGCGAATATACTCAAATGAAAGCATCCATTCGAGCAACGCACTTTTCATTAAATAGGGGATGAGGGCTTTTCATAATGTTCTAATGGAACCTAATTATTTATAGAAAAGAATAGGAAATAACGATGTGTCCTTACATATTCTTGGAAATTGAAATTATCCCGTTGACGAGAACCTATTTTGAGAATTTCTACATAATAAAAAGAAATAATAAAAAAAATTATTTTAAGTATTCCCAAAACGATAAATATAAATAATTATAATAACATAATTCACCTATTCTAATCCCTTTTTTTTTGTATTGTATCCATTCAACTACCCCCAACGAATTCTATACAATAGCTATACGTGCAATAGCACTTATTGCTCTATCAACTTTATTCAAATTCATTTGTATTACCTAGAACACTATTATTTATACTTTCCATGAACAAAGTTTTCTGTATTAGTTATAAGACAGTAACAATTGTATAGGATTCGTCAGTTATGGCAGTTTATCTGTAACATAAGAACATACTTTTCGTGCGTGGTATCACACGTTAAAAGGTAAGGGCTGCGTCTTCCCTAGCTCGGACAAGTCTTTCGAAGACTTTTGAGGGTTGTACTCTTAAGGGTATGTATGTATGTTGACGAAAATACCAATTTCAACAACAATTTTTTTTCAACAACAACAATACTGTAATTATCGAATAAATAAAAACAAAACAGTACAAAAATAATATGGAAACAATAGCTATAAAATGTAATTTTCACAATTTTGAAATCGAGAGATATTCAAAAATCAAAAAATTCGTTTATAGAATAAATATGATGTTTCAATAAAAAATTCTTCAGTCTTCTTTCGAAAATATTGATACTGGCTGTTTTTTTCACAACAGTTTCAGGGCCTTAATAGTTTGGAGGATTGGAACTTATTTTTAAACGGCAAAATGGAATATAAAGTTCATCAATCTGCCGTGTATTATATCAGTGTATATTTTTCACCCCAATGAATAAATTTTTTGTATATATACTCACATTTCGAATATAAATGATAATGGAAATGGTGGAATTCCAAATTCTTGAAAGTGATTTCTGCATGATTCCCTCTGAGAAATGTTTGCTATACATCGCTGGATTTTTTTTGTGCAATACAAACTTGGGAGGCATTGGACGAATTTCCCCATAAACATAAACCATATCTAGGCCAAAAGTCAACCTGAGCAAAATAAACCGTAATAAGTTGAACTTCTAGTATCGAACAAAGATTAACAAAAAGGAATTTCAACGAATTAATTTCGCTAATTGACTGACTGCAATGAGATTTCCAGACTTTTCATCAATAAAAGTTCCTAAAATGCGAGAAGGGTCATATTAATCATCAATATTGAAGTTGTCCCAGAAGTTACAAATTTGACCAAGTTTATTTTATCAGTATTGAAAAATAAGTCAAGTTTATTGAAATAGTTAGAAATATTTTTAATCAATAAAACTCTTTTTGCAGCCAAATTTTCAGATGAAACTAAAACAAAAATATCATCAGCTTATGCAATATACTCCGGATGATTTATACAAGCATTTATGCTGGTGTACCTACAATATAAATAAAATTGGGACCTATTTTATATCCTCGAAGGACACCTATATTTACGATATCGTAATTGATACTACTTACAAGGAATTGTTACTGATCTGTAGTTTTCTATTGACATTGGATCTTTCTTTCTGAAAATTGAAAGAATTCTTTCCACTTTTAGATTAGAATGAAAACTGCCACGTTCAAAAAACATATTCACCAAACGTGTTGAAGAAGACACTATAATATTTTTATAAATAAATTTGGAATATCATCAACACCACAAGACTTTTTATTTTTGAGATCAGTTGAAATAAGTTGTACTAATTCAATAGAACAAAAAGTCACTACAAAAATTTTGTTCACTTTCATATTCTTCAAAACTTCAGCTGCAGTTTTGGAAAAAAATAATTAGATTATTTACCAGTTTCTTGTGGGTCTATCGAAAGTAAGCCGTCGTTTTTAATACTGATATTTTTGTTTTGTTCAACTTTATTGGTCAATTCGGATACCACATTCCAAGAAGCTTCAATAGTATTACTATAATTGAATTTACGGTTCTGATAATACGTTTTTCCTTGTGTTTTGAATAGACTTCTCGCTTAGAAAGGTATAATTCGAAGTAGTGTTAGAATGTATTATAGAAGTAATCAAATGAATCATTGAAGTTATCAAGTACGAATAGTCCCAGACAAAGGCTTGCTATTTCGAAAGTTGTTCGAGATATCATAAGATAACCTTTCCATTCCTGCGATTCTTGATTCACTTTTATTTACACTTATCTTCAAGTCTTGCATATAGTTCGTTTTCTTGATATTTTGGGAAGTAGGGGATTGACATCGTTTTTCACAATGTCTTCGATATCCGAACAGATATTCTCAGACCATAATCACCTATATTGAAATTCTTTACTAACAAAATGGAACGTATAGCACAAAATTGGACGCCATTAATATAGCTAGTGACGTCAAAATATCAACCATCAATAACAGTAGCAACATGTCATCAACTAATATGAGTAAATAACAATTTCAAATTTAAATTCATAAAAAGAATTGATAAACACCCAAATGCATGAAAAGGTTTTCCAAAACTTCAGGAACACAATCAGTTCGGACATTATTACCATCAGAACGAAATTTTCACAATTTTTGTGCCTTCGCCAAATATTAGGATGTCATAGGTTTTTTCCTTGACAAATTTTTGGTACATACCCTCAGTTCAATCCAGGATGATTTGCTTTTGGTAATATATTCAAACAAGCCGTCACCTCACCAAGCAAGTAAATAAAGTCACCAACCAATAGAGATATTGAAATCGGCGCATTCGCCAAATTTAAAGTATCCTCTTCCGTATCTAATCCTGTTTCGGGCACGGTATTTCCGAAAGATTATCCATAATCATGACTTCTGAGACACAAAGTATAAGTAAACAAAGTAGGATAATATTTGTTTATTCAATAACTCACAAACATAACATAATTACGTGATTTCCATAAATATCAAACTATATTAAATTCCGCGATTTTAATTGTTAATTATGTTAAACTGATCAAAAACGAAAGTACACTAGATAATAATAGAGTCCACAACCGGAAATTCCTATTGAGTATACAGGTCTGGCTGACCGAGGAAAATCTAAGGGGTTGAGTACTTCTTTTCAACAGATTGTCATGTATATTTTTCCCAGCTACATGAAAATGTTTTTTTATTGGATTGATGCCATCTGCATATGCAAACCAAAAAAATCAGTCTTTATATATGGAAATATGAAATTTTTATGTAAATCTAAAACTATTTTCATTGCCTTGAATTATAAAGGGCGGCAAACATTTTTTTCTTCCATTTTAATCTTTTTCAATGAAATAATTCTCTCATGATTTGAATATGAAAGACTTCCTATATTTTTCGACCAAATGATACAGGATTATGAGTATTTTTCTATTTTTCTAATATTGTTTTGATATACTGAATACTGGAATATTCGAGTTGATCTTTATCACGAACATGAGAAGAAAATGAACAACAGATGAGTGTCAGGTGCGTCAAATTGAAAAATTCACTTAGAAAGTATTGACGAAAAAAACTGAAAAATATAGTAAATTGAGACCTGTTAGTCAATACTGAATGATCAAATGAACATGTTTATATAACATAATAAACTGATTCCTAACTACCAATATGGGTTTCGAACACACCACAGCTCTTGCACAGCATTATTGAGTATCACAAACGATATTCTAGAAGCCGGTGATAGCGGAGATATTTCAGTTTTGATATTATTGTATTACAGTCAAGCTTTTGACAGTTTAAATTCTCATATTTCGATACATTACGTTGGCTTTTCAAAAAATATATGCAATTTTGTTTATGTTGATTATACACAATTTTACCCATCCCATCCCATTACTTTGAACGACGCACTGGAAAATATTAATGAGAATCAACAGATCATGGAAGTTCATTGGATGGAAAACTACTTCTGAATCCTACCAGACAAAAAGTTTACTTTTTGGCTCTGTCAAAAATATGAATCCAAAATTGAAGTCATATCGATCAAGGCCAAATTTGAAGTGGTGAAAGAAACTGAAAACTTCATATTTTACGACTCTTTCAGATATAACAAGCATGTTTTCAATTGTTTGCATTGGTTTTGGGTTGAATTTGAAGATTAAATATTGAATGAAATTGAATTGCATGAACCGAATATCTTGTTCGACCAACTCCTATCATAACTCATTTTGACCGGAATATTGTTATTTGCTTGAATCAGATTAGAAATATGATCAGATCTATTAAATTCTCTGATTCTCTGATTCTCTGAAAATTTGTTGATACTATTGGCGGAAATAATCAAAATAATAATCTAAAATGGCTTATATAATACAGTATTCCTCTTTAACCTATACAATGGAATTGAATTATGAATGTTTAAAACTTGGCATAGTTTTCTACAAGAAAAATTCACTTTTTCGACTCAAATGGGAAACACCTACTTCATGGTTATTGCCAATCATCAGCGACGGCATCGTGAGGTAAAAACTGAAGTATATATACAGCGCCATCTCTAGACTTACCGATGAGTTAAGGCGCAAGACTGGATGATATGATTGATTTTTTTCATCAACTCAATATATATTGTTCGATTCAAACAAATATTATAATTGTGTTGATACAAATTGTCATTTAGTATGAGTTGGAAATGGTTTCAATTGAGAACCATGTACTCAAATCGAAGAAATGTGAGCATTGCATTGAGAAATCCATTTTTTCGCCACAATATGATGATATGATCAGGCGAATACTCCTGTTTTTTGATATGAATTAAATATAGTTTGATCAAGCAAACAAAAGTAACTAAATGAATTTGGTTGAATCAACAAACCCTTTTTTTCCGTGATGTGAAAAGGTGAAAGAAGACAAACATCTTTCAACCCATTGAGACGATGAACATCGGAAAATCAACTTACATCGTCTACAACCTTAGAACAATAGTTGATATCATTTGGTATAACAAATTCAGAGATAATTCTAGTATAATGAAAGTCAACAACCTGAAAATCTCATCATATTACTGGTCAGATCGAGGTTGAATTCAATTCTCATATGTAAAAATTAATGATGTTATCTTTCCTCAACACCAGCATTTTTGGAATGATGAGAAGCTGATCTAGAAAATTGATTTACTGTCCCAACTCCATTAGAATGAGTATTTCAATGTGCCGCTTGCTGAAATATTTACACTCCAATTCCCGGATCTGCTTTCAATCTGAAAACTTAGCCGACGACGATGAGGCGAGGAATTGTAATAGAATACTGAAAAGTGATTCAATAAAACTATCCCTCCCTGGGCTTTTAGCTGGAATTATGAACTGTTTGTTGGAGATTAGATTATCATTCTGTTATGTGAATTAATTTGCATAGCAATGGATGGCTTCAAGTTTCAGAAATTATTTGAAGGAAAACATACTCGTTCATTTTGATTCATTCGAAAGTATGGAATGGTATTGCTCTATATTTGCATTTACAGAGTGGGCCATCGAAAACGAAACTGCGACTTTGTGGATCGACAGAAACGGATTAAAAAAATAGTTCGGACACGTCAACTAAATATTCGAGGGTGACATCGCGATGACACTTACCTGAAATTGATTTCAACCCTCGGTGCTATGTCCGCCACCCCTGAAATTTTAAAAAGTACCATATGATGAGTGATATCTTATTTAGAAAGTATTTATTTCCTGGACATCAAGCAACAAAGAATATTGGATTCTGTCAAGTCGTTTTAAAGATATTCAGCTAAATTTGGAAAATTACTATTCATTTATTCAATCAATGACAACAAAATGAGATAAAGCAACCAAGTACATCAAGTATTCGAATGTTTCAACTGTCTACGATTGGTTGCCGTACAAAGATGGTAGCAGATCTTTCAGGATTTCTGATTCCATTGCCTGAATCTTATTTTCCAACTGAATCAACAGGGAAAAATCAAGTGGGGTCAAATCTGGAGTTCTGGCTGGCCACTTTGTAGGACCTCTTCTTCCGATCTGATTTCCCGGAAACATACCATTCAAAAACACTCTAAGAGGCTGAGCATGATGTGAACGTATGGTTGAAAAATCAACTTGGTTTCTTGGGATCGATCGTCATTCTCAATGATATCTACTAATTGTGGATGAACAAACTGATATAGTATCTCAAAATACATTTTTCCCGTCAGATTACTTTCAAGAAAAATTGGACCAATCAAACCCATTAGATTTGAGATGTGAATCTCAATCATTTTTCGTAACACAAGTTAAAATATTTCACTTTACTTACCTGTTGATGACTTCCTCAGCTTTAATTTTTGATGAAAAAGGTGTTGTTCTAGGTTCATATTTCGATTTTAATTTGAAAGAACCCTTTGTCTATGTCCCTAGTATATCAGTAAATGCCGTTGAAAATTCTATGCTAATAATATAACCAATGTCATATAGCTTCATTTGCATGGAATATATTCAAATGAAATCAATCTCTTTCAAAAGAATAGAAGGTTCCCTAAAAGATATGATTCAGATATAGATTTCTCTATTCTTACTCTTTTATATAATATTTGAAGATTCAACACCACAAGGGTTCAGTATTTGATTATTATAGACCTTCGATTTAAGTTAGCTTCTTATGAAATTAAATACCATGTAAGCCAACATCACCAAGAATAGGCTTATAGAATTTGAATTATTGGAAATCATCAATATCATTCACTTCTACATTATTGGTAGGTATTACTGTTTGAATCGATGGAATTCCAAATTGAAATTTGATGAAAATTCTGAATAATTGTAACTTCTACGTGAAATCTGAGATCTAGTATTATCTCTAGTATTTTTGCAAACATTCTACAGGGTAATTCAAATTCGACCCCCACTATTGAGATCTCCTAAACTACAGATGATTCGCCGAAGCTTAAATGGGGGCAAAGTTGCGCTTGACAAAATATTGTTTTGAAACATGGAAACCGGAAAAATCCGGAAAAACTGAAAACCGGATTTTTTTCTCTAGCGTTATTTCACAGTTTCAAAATCAAAATTACACTTCCATTGATACTTTTTTCACATACACGTTTTCATGTTCAGATTTACTATCCGACGTTTTGTCTTCTGGCAATCATCATCAACTTTTTTTCTGATATGGGTGCCATATTTTTTTATACAGAACAATTGTGAATCTCATTCTGATTTCATCGATGTATAATTTGTTATGATTTGCTCTTTGAAACCAAAAGTATTTAAACAAAACAACTTCATCTGACTCAATCGATTTTTTTTTAATAAACACTTGTCATAACTCATCAAACATCATAAGTTTGCACAAATACTTCATTCGAATTGACGAAAAAACAAGATATGTTGAAACTTTATTATGAATTTGATAGGAACACAACGAAAACGGTACAAATTTATTTTGAATTATATCCGGAAAGACAACAGCTGGATAAAATCTTGGAGAAAATTTTCAGGACATAAGTGATAGTGACGCCAATATCGATCAGAACTCCTGTGTACCAACTAATTGCTATTGGAAACGGAGGAGGGAGAACTATAGGAAAAAATCCAACCATCTCCTTCACCAAATTTTGCTGACAAATCCGCATCCGTTTTGTATATGAAACAACAGACATTACGAACTAAGAAATTCATTACATTGAGGAGCAGATGAAAGCTTTTGAACCATTGGGCATTTGAACGTAATTTTCAAAGGACCTTTACATTTACAAAAAATGAATTGCAAAACTCGTTCAATCGATTGTTAATAGTCTAGGTGGACGTCCTAAATCGGCATCGAATATTAACAAAACACTTGATGTCGTCTTATCGACCCTTGATGAACCAAATAGTTTATCAACTGAATTAGCTCTGGACAATCAAGTCAGCCAGTCGTCAGTTATACAAATACTAAAAGAAGCTGAACTTAAACCGTATAAAGTTAAACTTCTTCATGAATTGAACGAAGATGACCCAGACAGAAGGCTACAGTTTTGTGGGATTATGATGGAAAGGATACCGAATGACAATCAGTTCATTAATAATATTCTTTTTTCGGATGAGGCTACGTTTTGTTTGAATGGAATAGTCAATCGTCAGAATTGTAGACATTGGTCATTCGAAAATCCATTTTGGACCCAAACGGCTCGTACACAATATTCCCAAAAAGTAAATGTTTGGCAGGCATTATTGGCGACAAGTTGGTAGGACCATTTGTCATCGAAGGTACACTTACTGGATACCGTTACTCGAATCTTCTGAGGAATGATGTTATGCCATCATTAGTACGTCTTCACCCCGGAGAAAACGATAATGTACACAATACGATATGGTTCCAACAAGACGGAGCTCCTCCTCATTATGCTGGGCAAGTAGGAAATGATCTGAATGATAAATTTCGGAACAGATGGATAGGATGACGTGGTACAATCGAGTGGCCAGCACGAAGTCCAGATCTCACACCACTAGACTTTTTTCTATAGGGTCGTCAAAAATATGGTCTAGGTTGACAGAAGAATTGAAGATTCGGATAAGACGAGTAATGTCGGAAATTCCCCAAGAGCATTTGCTGAATAGTATTCAGGGCGTTATTCATAGGTTATCGTATTGTCAAGGGACAAATGGACTACAGTTCGAGCATTTGATACATTAATTTTGAATAAATTGAGCAATATGCGAGTGAATGACAGAGACGGACAAATAAATACGAAACACACTCATCGAGATAGTTAAATAAATATTGGTACAACTGAAATGAGAAAAAAAAGCTTTCTATTGATACCAAACATTACATACGGTTCAATAAAATAAATGGCGATGACGTTACTTCTCCACCAATGGCACATCTAAAAAATATTTGAAATCCTAGAAAAGTGCAGAGCAAAATACCCTTCAACTTTTATGCAAACTTTTTTTTTTTGATAATCCTTATATTAACTGAGAAAAATGAGCGGGTCCATACTTTTGACAAACTCGTAGATTATAGTGCCTGTCCCCCAGCCAAGATCACTTCCGGTTCCCAATAATTAACCATCCTTTTGGTTTTCAGAGGCACTCCGAGTGGAACAGTTCGTCGTGGCATGCTCCGGACCACCCTTGGATACAACTGTGGAGACACTGGGTCGACTGATGAGCGAAAGCCACGAAAGTCTACGGGACCTCTACGAGTGTAGCCACCCCCAACTGGACAGGTTAGTCGAAATATCGAGGGATTTCACGCTGGGCACGAGATTAACGGGGGCGGGTTGGGGTGGCTGCACGGTGTCCCTTTTATTGCCCGAGAAAGTGGAGGAGTACGTCGACTTTCTCAAAGAGGAGTTTTACAAACAACTTGGAGTCGTTGGGGACTTTGGATCGGTCTTGTTCGCCACTTCGCCTAAGGGAGGGGCTTGTATCTATGTTTGATTGATTTTTGTTTGTATTTTCAATGGTATATAAGTCGTGTTCTATTTACTTTATACTGGAATAACAATTCCGGAAACCGAAAAATATGAGACACGGTTTGAAACAAGACGAAGGGTTTCCATTAGACCAACTACTGAATAAATATACTTAGTTTAAGAAAAAAAACACGCTTTCATAACACATTGAATTGAAAATAAAAAAATAATACTTCATTAGTGTTTTTAATCTATATTCATTTTTCACTTTTAGTTCTCAATTTATTATTGAACTGATCAAACCTGTATTCACTGGTCTCGGTACTTGAATCATTTTATCTTAATAATGATAATAAACAAATTTTATTTCAAGGAACGTACAATATATATCACAGATTACATAAAGCACATTTTGATTCACTAGGATAAACTGAATAACAGAGGCACTTTTTTCGGTGGCTGCCAGTCTGTGCTGGGGATAATTATAAAAGTTGTTTCTTGTTGCATAATTTGACTGAGGTTTCAGGTGATCAAATTTATCTTTGTTTTTGAAGAAATATAACAGGAATTCCTGTATGAAAAGTTCATAAAAAGTTAATAGCCTACTACTTGTGAATCTTCCCCTATTATAGGAGTCCATTTTTAATTTTCCAGGATTTTTAGTGTTTTTTTTGAGTAATAAAAATTATGATTACATATAATCCATAAAAACGGTAAAATACGGATCTGAAATAGACTATGATTAAAAAGTATCGAACCAACAAAGTTCAGAAACGATTTTATGGAGAATCGAATTTTACAGAAATGGAAAAGAATTGAAAAATAACTTTGTAAAACCAAAACATTACAATAACCATTTTTTATCAAAAACGAATTATCCCAGAATTAGAAATGATCACATCAGACTTTTGAAGAACCAAAATTTGATGAACTGAAAAATCACAAGACGGGATAGCTGTAGTACCATAAAATGAGAATAAACACAAATAAATGTGAAGACGGATATTTGATCAAACCGTCAAATAACAGAAACAATATCTCATAAAAATGATAAAACATAATAACAGAATATTGTAAGTCTGCAAAGCGTAATATTCGAAAGTCAAAGGAATTATAATCGTCGAATCAGTATACCACAACAACTGAAATTGACGAAAATGTTCCGAAATTAGAGAGGTTATAGCGCAGCGAAACGCCGGTTGAACTATTCTCTCAGAGATGGCGTAGCATGTGGTTGTTGTACTTAAATAAATTCTCATGTCGCCATTAAATTCCTTCTCATTTCTGTCTCACCACCTGATATTACTAAAATGCTAAGGCTCACATCAAATTTTATCACTAGTATAAAGTATCACGAAAATAATTTGACTCCGCCTCCAATTGTTTTGTGGATTGACACGCTACATCCTCCGAAAGCGTCCTTATGGTAGGTAGTAGATAGTATTATGCCGATATATGGGTAATAATTGAGATCTGACATATTGCTAAGGTTGATCGTACCATGACGGGATTATGAGTTCAGTGAAATTCAATGTTTTTTCGATATTCTTGAAAATAACCACCCAGAAATTGATTTCTTGAATAAATCGAGGAAGGAACAAACAAATGAACGATCAATATGAGTACGAACCAGACGATTTGATTTGTTCAACTAGAAGTTAGCGCCATCTGAGAGCTAATAGAACAAGTTTCCACCAGACTGGTATAATATTCGCTAAAATTTCTGCTGGATTTCGATTATGATCGTTTTTTTCCTACACATTTCGATTTCTTAGATTTTTCGATACATTTTTTTTTCGGAAAATTTGTTGGATTTACGTTTTTAGATTTTATTATTTTTTGATGAAATTATGTTTTGTTAGTTTTTCAATTTGGCGGTTTTATGATATGCATACCTCAGGTTATTGAGATTTGCGATTACTTAGTTATATCATTTCAGTCGTTTATTAACGAATCCAGTTCTATGAAAAATAGTTCTTACCGTTTTTGCGTATAATGCTTTATCAGTTCTCATACATACACATTAGATAGATTTCTTTTCGGATCAAAAATCAGTTCTATACATTTCATTCTGATACATTTAAGTTTTATATAAAGTTATTCTGATAAATGATTAATTCTCCATTTTATTGCTTTTACGTATTAACAGATTTCCCATTTATTATTATTATGAAAAAAATTCTAGTTTTCTTTGGCGCATCTCTACTGTTTCCGTAAAAAATTATGTCACATCTAATCACTGATTTTACGGTTGCATGATATACCGTTTTATAGTGCTGTTATTGTTGATGTTAAAATTGTTTTTTCCGTCAACCAGCTGCACACCCTTAAGAGTACAACCCTCAAAAGTCTTCGAAAGACTTGTCCGAGCTAGGGAAGACGCAGCCCTTACCTTTTAACGTGTGATACCATGCACGAGACCGATGACCATGCTGGGAATCGAACCCATGACCCTTAGGTTGAGAGACAAGCGCTCTACCATCACGGCCCATAAAAATTGTAGTTCATGTAATTGAAAATTACTCTCAGACTATAACATGCTGAATTCAATTTGGTTATGACATACCTTACAGGATGATCCCAACACAAAAATTCAACAGTTTTGGACTTTGATTCGAGAGTTAATCCACGACGCAGATTATTTGAAATTATGGCGAAGGCTCTCACACGGAGTATACAGGGTGACCCAGGGTTTAACCGCCAAACGTTCAGTATCGATTTTTTAGGTGAAAATAAGATATTTTCTTTATACAAGCATATGTCCCAACTTGCTTCGTTTTCGAGATACAGAGTGTCAAAGTTTTCATAAAAAATCAGTTTTTTATTCATTACTCAAAAACCTTTTGGTTGATTCTGATAAAACTCAGCATGTTTATTTGCGGTAATGGGAGGCTAATTTTAATGTACCTGGAATTTAAAAAAATCACTCTGACACCCTGTATCTTGAGAATGAATCAAGTTTTGCCACATGCTTATATGAAGAAAAAATCTCATTTTCATCTAAAAAACCGAAACTGAATGTTTGGCGGTTTAACCCTGGGTCACCCTGTATATATTATGAGAGGCAAATTATTTAATTCTAGCGAATCTTATCAGGATAATGAGACACTCATTAAATTATCGTATTGTCATCTGTTCTTGATTAGTGTACAGAGGTTCAATTAAATCTGTTTCTCTAAAATGGGTCAAAATCGATTCTAAAGGAGGTTACAAACATAGATACAGGTGAAGCTGAATAAAAGCGTGTGATAAATATATCTCCAGTGATGTCGAAATATTAAAAATAATTATTTAAAATTATAGAATTTGGTATATTCAATCGCAAGATCTTAGCGGAATATACAACGAATATCTTAGATTTATCAATAATCACTTGAACAGCCTGAAAACTCGAAAGAAAATAATACCCAAAATTGTAAGACCGGTTTGTAATGGACATGAGCCTGATTTTATTCTTAACGTTCATATTGTTACCAAAAACGAATTAATTGTGTAGTAACATTTTTTTATTCATTTTTATTTCATCAAATTTCTATTTGTTATATTTTCCTTTCCCTACTTTTATCTTTGTTGTTGAATTCTTTTTCGTCTCCGAGATGTTTCAGTGAGATAAATAGAACAGTGCGTGACTATGAGATGAAAATAAAAAAAATTATCAATATGTTTGAGTTTTATTTCGACATTTTTTCCAGGAAAGCATCTGATGATGAAATAACTGAAGGTGAACTTTGGTGAACTTTGGCAGAAAAACGGCTTAAATTGAGAACTACAGAGACCGGAACAGTTTTGAAAATGAAATATCAAAAATATGAACTGACTGAACTAGTTTATGGGACCAGTACTTATACTTCTTTGAAAAATTGGTTACATATTTAATTCATTATTCTCGTATTCTAGTAAATAAAAAAAAGTAGGTAATGGAACTCATCTTGAACAATACTATCTACTCGTTTGTATTCTGAATTTCCAGAGGTTTCAATGGTATAGAAACAATAGATGAACTGATGGTGTCAAATCATAAAATATATACAGTGAGGACCAAAAGTCCGTCGCCCCCCCCGTAACTTCTTCATTTTCCATATTAAAAAAAAATGTTAAATACATAAGTTGTAGGGTTTCATTCGATCTCTTTAATGGTTTAAGTTTTATTCATACAGAGTGTCTCAAAAAAGCACGGTGACTTAGAAGTTAATTTTTTTTAATGGGACACCCTGTATTTCATTGCATTATTACATTCTACGTTGAATTCTGAACAAGTTTGATAGATGGTTTTCTATCAAAAAAAGTTAATAGTTTTGGACTTATGAACACTTGTAAATAATTATTTCGACTACTTTTGCGCCAGTTCAATGAGAAAATCGTAACAAATGGATCACAATGTATTCCACTTTCCTATCCTAACTTTTTGAAAGCTATCCAATGTTGCAAACTGCTGATGGTACCATGTGTAACTTACCTCGTCGTACCATTTTACAATTGTTAGAGTTGTTGAATCTCACGAAAAACTATTACAAATGAAGTTGAAACATTTTATTAACAAATAAGGTAGTCCATAAATACAGATCAAGAATCATTAAAAACTGAAGAGATATTTTAATTTATAACTAAAAACGGTGAGTTTTTATCTATTTCAAAAGATGTTCGACATGTCCACCATGCATTTCTTGACACATAAATAATCGGGTTGTAAACTCTTCCCTAACATTAATCAAGGTTTGAGGTGTTATTTCTGAACACACTTCAATAATTCGACGGCGCAGTTCATCTAACGACCCACAAACTGTCTTGAAAACTACGGATTTCACATAGCCCCAGAGAAAGAAATCAAGCGGTGAGAGGCCCGGTGAGCGAGCTGGCCACTCTGTTGTACCTCGACGTCCAATCCACCTACCTGGATACCTTTCATCTAAGTAATTTCTCACCTCCCGATAATAGTGTGGTGGCGCTCCATCTTGCTGAAATGTTACATCCAAGTAAAATTCATGTGGGTTTTGCGCAACGATCTCATCGATACTGGGACTTATTGTGTCTTGCAGCATTTGGAGGTATCTGAGACCATTTAAATTTTATTCCAAGAATATGGGACCTACAATGTGGTTACCTAAACTACCAGCCCAAACATTAATTTTCTGGGGAAATTGAGTATGCCCCTCGCGGAATTCATGGGGAATCTCATCACTCCAATATCTACAATTCTGGGTATTCACATTTCCAATTAGGTAAAAAGTGCTTTCATCGCTAAAGCAGATGTGTTGCAAATAAAGTCGATTTGCAACAATTCTTTCTGCCATGGTCTCGCAAAATTCAAGTCGCCGGTCTGGATCATCTTCAACCAATTGGTGCAAAATTTTTATTTTGTAAGGATGGAATTTATTTTGTTTTAAAACCCTCTCTACTGATGTTTTAGAAACATCACATGTCTCAGCTACTTGCTTAGTTGATTGTTGTGGGTTATTTACCATTTCGGCTGGTACTTGAATTTCAACATCTTCCGTAATTATTTTCGGCCTCCCAGATCTCGGAGCATCTTTCACGGTGCCAGTTTGGTTAAATTTTGCCACCAATTTCTGCAGATATTTTCGACACATCGGACGTTCTGGAAACCGTTCATTGAAAATGCGAATTTCAGCGTGGTAATTTCGGTTAGCTTCACCAAATATGATAACGGCTTCAACTTTGTCTGCTACTGAACGAGCCATATTAATCAACAAGAGAAATTGAAAACCGTTTGAAACAAAGTTTTGAAAACCTACAAAATGTCAATGACATTTGGCAAAAACAGATAAGAGTTTTTTTTCGTTGTCATGGATAAAATAAACGCGCCTAGCGTGCATAGCCTACCTCATTAATTTATTCGTGAACTGGTGTAAAAGTAGTCGAAATAATTATTTACAAGTGTTCATAAGTCCAAAACTATTAACTTTTTTGATAAAAAACCATTTATTAAACTTGTTCAGAATTCAACGTAGAATGTAATAATGCAATGAAATACAGGGTGTCCCATTTAAAAAAATTAACTTCTAATTCACCGTGCTTTTTTGAGACACTCTGTATGAATGAAACTTAAACCATTAACGAGATCGAATGAAACCCTACAACTTATGTATTTAACATTTTTTTGTAATATGTAGAATAAAGAAGTTACAGGGGGGCGACGGACTTTTGGTCCTCACTGTATGTACATCTGCAGACTGGCAATTTCAAATTATTATTTTTCTGTCTAGTAGCATTATTGAAATGGTTAACTGAACTCCATTTTACGTATGTGTATGATTACAAACAGCTTAGGGCACAAAAATTGCAATAACTGTCACAATTTTATCTTTCAGAAACAGAGGTCGACATAAAATTTCGATAGCATAAATATCGCACAACACGCTCCTAAATAATTGGGAGAATATGCAAATGATGACTACAGTAAACTCGTAAAAACGCTTCGCCATATCGCTTATGCGACACGTGCGGATAATGGTTTTCATTCTTCACCTATATCAATGCAAAGCAATCACAGAACTATTCAATTTTTCAAAAAATTGTTAACATAAAGGCCTAGGATTTTTTGTCAACAAGGTTATGTTGAAAATGACATTGAATAATTTACATTTTTTTCATCTACTGCTGGCGTACTCATAATGATTCCGTTCACAAACGTCAAAACACTGGTGTCATTTTGATCTGAAATGTTGTCGAGAATAATTCACATATGTTTGTTCCATCACTTCCCTATATCAGTATCTTTTTGGCAACTGTCTCAAATTGAAAAAAGTATTCACGTTTATGATATATCGGCTATGAATAATTGCTTATTATTAGACGAGTGTGTAATGAATGCTATTACCCCTGAAAATCAAGTTTGCAACGCGATCCATAGACAAGCGCCATAATCATTCGAGTAAGTAATAGCCTTTACAGGCGAGTAGAATACTATACTTCTCCTATTATTAGTGTTCACTATTCAATTTGAGTGGAAGATGAGTTCTTGTAGTAAAATGAAGCCAAAGTAAGTAAGCCGAATTATATTCGGCACTATTCGGATTGTATCAGATAGTGAAGGCAGCAGAAACGTATTTAATCAGACTGAGCCCTTTACAGTGTTGCCGCCGCTTGCAATTAGGAAGCCGATTGGGGATTTTTTTTATTTTTAATGAAATTAAAGTAAATGTGGGTTGATTAAACGGCATATTTTTCAAATTTCATTCCTTTATAACTTTTTATTGATTGACGCATTCCAACGTAATTTACATGTAAATCATTTGAAAATGTCGCGAATCCAGTGGTGTAGTCAGATTTTTTCTAAAAAAATCGCTAGTACTTTTTTTAGATTTTTGACCTTGAAAAATAAGATTATTTGGCCCTGGAAATTGAGATTTATTCATGATATTTGGTGTCCTAATAGACTTTTTGAATATCTACCTATCAAAAAACATCATTCCAATCGGTTGAAAAATGTAAGTTTTATAAGGGTGCTTCCATCTTAAATGGGTCACACTGTATCTGGTGGTGTTTTATAAACATGCTTTTTCTGTGTTCCCACAAACAGAATCCAAAGGACTTGGGTCGGGAGAGCGAGGTGGCCATTCAATTGGGCCCCGTAGTCCTATCCATCGTCCCAGAAATATGTGATTTGAATAATTGCTTACATATTGGGAGTAATGCGGAGGAGGAGGAGCCCCGTCTTGTTAAGAAATCAGTTTCTGCTCATTGTTCCTAATGTTAGTGCTGGGTGAATGGCATTTTGTAGTAAATCCAAGGAAGGAAAAAAGTCCTTTAATGAAATTTCTGAAAATACCATCCCACTAGGGGTGAAAATCGTTAGATTGGTGTCAGCCCAGTAACAATTGCAATTGTGGCAATTCACTAACTCATTTAGGAAGGAAGACTCATCAGAAAAACATACATTAAATAGGAAATTACCAGTTTTTAAAGCTCGCTCACTCATAATTTCGCAAAATTGCAAAGTCGTCTTCATTCAGTTAGTACACTAAGCGAATTTTATAGGGATTGATTTTTTTTTAAATACCCGTTGGACAATGGTACGAAACGAAACACACCCGTCGCAATGGCCAATTATCTCTTACTACTACTGCAACTTGCCCCAATATTGCTATCATAGTAGGTTCATTCAGTTTTCGATTTTCAAGCAGCCCCTTTTTGTTATGAACGGAACCTGTTTCCCGAAATTTTGTCACCAATTTGCGAACAATTTTTCCAGAGATATGTTTGAAATTTTTTAAAAAAAAGCTCAATAATTTCCACTCTTTTTGCGATTGAATACACCATAATGATAAATTCCAAAATAGACAATTTTAAACACTCTAACCACAACAGGTAACTACTTAACCTAATTCAAACGTAAAGAAAAATCCCAATAATTTTTTACTAACTAATATAAGTTCCAAAGTACAATTGAATCGATTGTTGCACTTTTTGCCACACATCATTCCATATTCTATATTTTCTAAAAGAGTGGATCGATTTTCATGACTCCCCTTCTAATTAATTTTTTTTGAGATGACACCGTCTTAGGGGGCTGGAGGTTTTAATATGCTTTTTGCGTCAAACTGTTTTCTTCTGACAAACAATCTTTACGTGTTTTAGGATTTTTATGAAAATGTTTTCTCTTTGCGATACGTTTTCGATGGGCCACTCTGTATAAATATAAAATGACATCTCAGATGTAATTTGAATTTCAGAGAGTATGTCTTGTCATTAGGATCTACTCCTGTTTAGACAATGAAGCATTTGGTTTATCAGATGTGGGACTGAATTGATTGGAATCTATCGATAAAAATTGTCTAATGAATTAGAATCGCACAAATCCAAATACATAATTTAATATAACTTTTTTTTGTTATTTCAATGTCAAATTATAGTACTGTCATCTCTAAATGCCAGAGAAAGAGAATCTTATATTTATATTCCATTAACATCAGAAGACTGCTAAAAATAAAACCCTATGTAACAAATACCAGACTCAATAAAAATTATTCCCCTTCATCAATCTTGAATTATTCACCACAAGCAGATATAATTCTTATCGTATGCTGCAGAAGTATCCAATTGATTTTGTTTTTCCAACTCCAATTCCAACGAAGCTTCTTCATGATTAATCTCTGATATCTCTCACAATAATCTGATCTAGACGTGAAATGAACCAGCGGTAAAGAGAACAAACACACAATTTAATGAGATTGATACACAATTACATTCATTTAGAAGCTTCTTTGGATTCGCCTCACTCTTAGTTAATTGAAACTTCTTCGAAGATGGATTACGCGTCGGTAAACTCTGAGTTTATACGGAAGCACGTCTGGATGTACTCTCGGGGTTGTTTCTCATGTGGAACTGCTCTTAAATTGGGATATAAAACACAATGTAAGAGATGCCTGACAAAGTATTGAACAGGTTTATTTTTGAGTGACATGAATGATTTCGAATTTCTCGTCACATATTTACACGAAGTGGCATGTATAGTGTCCTTCGAAGAGTTGGCATCATGTAAGAAACACTTTTAGAAATAATATAATTTGGACGATTTCACAGCTGGTGGAAAACTTGTTATTTCCTGCCTCGCTGGTCTTTGAGTACTCTTCTCCCAGTCGATAACTTACACTATCTTTTAATTATTCCATTTATCATCCACTGCCATAGTGTTCTATACAGTCTTCGCGATAGGAAATCAGCATTCTTTTGGCTGGTTCCCTCTCGATGTTCAATCTCGAAGTCAAATTTCCGGAACCTCTTGACCCAAAGTGCCACTTAACTCGAGGTTTTTGGACTGTAGAAGCCATTCGAGAGCTGCATGGTAAGTTCTCAACAGAAATATTCTGCCATACACGTATTTGTAGAAGTGCTCTACTCCTTTAAAAATGGCCAATCAGCTCCCGCCTGATGACACAGTAATTGCGCTCCGGTTTACTTAGGGTCTCATTGAAGTAACCGATTACTTTTTTCTGTCCTTCCTGGATCTGGGGCAGGACAGCTCCAAGTCCCACGTTGCTGGCGTCAGTGTCCAAAAGGAACTTTCCGTCCGGAAGGGGACAGCTCAGTACGGGTGCGTTGATCTAGGCCGTTTTCAGCGTTTCTTTGCATTCCTTGGACCACTGAAAGTGTGTTAGCCCTCCCGTAAGTCTGGTCATATTGGCGATAGCAGGTGCATATGCCAAGAAAAATTCGCAGCTGGTGTATGGTCTTTTAGACTTGGCCATTCTTTGACAGCTTTCATCTTCTTTTATCTACTGCTACTCCTTCCCCAGAGACGAAGTAGCCAAGATATCCTCCTCACTCTTGGAACAAATGGCATTTCTTTGGGCTCAGTTCCAATCCAGAGCTTCTCAATTGCAGAAGCACCTCCTCCAGATTTTTCACGTGGTCCTTGAAAGATTTGCCAACCACCATCATGTAGACGAGGTACACCATGAGAGTCCCTTCAGAACCATCTCCATCATACTTCAAATGTGGCTGAAGCGTTGCAGAGCCCGAATAGTATAACTGTGAACTGCCACAATCCCAAGCCGACGGTGAAAGCTGTCCACTCTTGGTCTTCGTGATACCAGCCAGTATCCACTTTTCAGATCAAGAGTCAAAAAAATCGTGGAACCGAACAACGTGCCCATGGTGTCTTTTATCCTTGGAAGAGGATAACTGTCCTTCTTCGTCAGATTGTTCAGTTAACGATATTCTACGCAAAATCGGGTTGTCCCATCCTTCTTCTCTGCCAGTACTACTGGAGAGGACCAGGAACTGTCGGATGGCTTGATGACACCTTCTGTTTCCATATATCACTGATTATGTTGTCAGCGTCTTCCATATCGATGAGGGAAAGTCTTCAGGCTTCTGGTGGATATTATTTTGTGCTGAACCACTTTGGTTCTTCTCCTTCCCACACTCCATTATCGAAGATGTCCTGGAACTTCCTGACTAATTCATTCAGTTTCAGCTGTTGAGCTTTTTCAATGCCCTTAGGAGGGGTGACAACCAGCTTTTCTTATTCCACTAGCAAGTTGTTAATTCGGCTGACACTCCTAATCACCGAGGAAATTGACGAGCAGAGCCTCAAAATTGTTCATTTTTTCAAGGTCACCTGGTAGTAATTCATTACTACTACTGGCACGAATTCATCAAAACACAACAAGATCTTCTCTAGTGCGATTCCTCGTCCAATTTTCTCATCATCGAGCTTGGGCTCGAACATCACCACATTTTTCCTGCTCGTACCACCATTCTGGCGAGCCTACGAAATGGTTTCAGTCCCCACCGGTACGCTTACATCTTCATCCAACATGACACGAATAATTCCGTCACATCTTTTTTGAAGCACCAGCTCTTCTCCGTTGACAAGTAGGACGCCGTTTTTTATATTCAACCTAAACTCTCTGGAACTCATGAGGTCCATTCCTAGATAATTTCACTCGCTATATGAAACTCGTATCTCCTGCAATATGAAAACCAATGAAAACGGTGCTTCACTGATAGTACGCAGTTCCTTCCTTTTGAGCCGGTAATACCACGTCTTCATGGGCAACCACGCATGCAAACAACAATGAAGGATATATCTTGCTAGCAAGGATGGCATTATAAATGTCAGTCTGACAGCTTTTATTCATTGAACTAAAATGAACAAGAATATACGTTTTCCTAACTTCGTTGGCTATTGAAATTATCTCAATAAATACAACTAGTGCTCACAATACTTTCGTTAATTCTATCAGAAATCTTAAACTCGATCAAATTGCTTTGAGGTGACACCACTCGTCCTAGTGGACTCGTGATGTTACCAAGCAATTTGATCTTGTTGATTTCTGACAGAGTTACTATCGATAGTATTGCGAGCAGTCGTGGTATTACCCCCGATAGTATCATCTTCGACGTCCGCAACTAGAGCCCGGTATTTCACTTTTGTGCTGCTTGAGGTTAGTTCAAGTAGTACTTCACCATGCACAGTTGCTGGCTCCGTTGTTGCTGTGCCCGGCTTCCAATTTCACTGTTCATTTCTTGCCAGTGTGTTGGCAAAGGTAGACCCAAGGATCGTCCTAGTCGCACCTGTAACTAGCAGCCTGGTACAAGGATCGTCGTTGATGAGATCGTCTACGAAGACACCTTTGTTTTGTCGTTGAAGAATATATAGCAACATATGCGTTGTTGTTAACCAGGGCTTGCTGGATACAAGCTGATGACTGCCCCTCCCTCATCTACCTTCTATAGTGTTGATTCTTGGAATGTTCTGCATTTGCTGCGTACATGCCCCAGTTTTCCGCAATTGCAGCTTCTCATCTGTTTTCTCTCAGCCAGCACTTTCTCTATCACTTTTCTCATGACAGCTTCCATAACAGCCATATCTTCTTCAATTATCCATACTCAACCCTGGCTTTTGCATGATTGTTTTGCAGCCTCAAATTCCAAAGCTCGCGCCAGTGCGTTTGCGAGATGTGTGAGACGAGCTAGTATCAACGCTTGCATGTTTTTTTGGTCACGAAGTCCATCCAAGAATGCCTGAACCGTCAATCGCTCCGCTTTATTTTCTGTTGTGGCTGGATTTGCAAGGCGAACTAGGCGTGCAATGTCTGCTTCAAATTCATGTATGGATTTGCTTGAACTCAATTTCTGGTAACGGTTTTTCAGTTGTAAATGGTGAACGTGTCCTAGGTGAGCCTGGCCATTCCGTTGTTATGGATATTTTATCAGTTGTTCATAGTCCTCCTGTTCTTGGGCAGTGAGGGTTTATGAAATATTTGTTGTTTCTCCGCGTAATGCCAGTGTCAGTGCTACAGCTTTTCCCTCTGCCACAGCTTCAAATTGTCGGCGGTAGTTTGCCCAAGGAGTTTTTCTGTCAAATTAAGGAGGCTTCACTGAACTTTCTTGGTTCAGCATTGGCCTTGAAATATTCGATGTCCTTCTGAACTCCATCCAAGTTCACACTCAGGTCCATCACTGAACTTCTGTTCTGTTTCGTGCGCAGAATCCATTCGTTTTTCTAACTTACTCATTATTTTCATCATTTTATTCATTTTTGCCACGAAGTACTTTTTGATTTTGCCACCAATTGTTTCTTTCATTTTGTCCATTTCTGCTTCAACTTCATATTTGATTTTTCCTACTTCCTTGTTTATTCTCTCTATCTTTGTCTCGACGGTTCCCATTCTCTCTTCTAACCGGTTTACTACCCCACAAAGTTCTGCTTTCAAGCTGTTCGAGTTTTCCAAAAGCTTTCCTTCTAGATTCTTCGAATTCTCTCGAAGTTCCTCTTCTAGGTTTTTCGTGTTTTCTTGAAGTTTTTGTAGAAGTTCTTCTTTCGAACTATTCGAATTTTATCTTCTAGATTCTCTGAAGATTTTAGAAGTTTTCAGATATCTCCAATAACCACACAGAAATTTTAATTTGTCCAAGTTTCTACAAAAACTGAAGCCCATCAGATATATGATGTTTCAAATAAAGTTTTATTGAATTGATATTGGATTCTAAAAATGCAATAAAAAACAGGTTTCCTTTTGAAAAAATTGCACCGGTATAACCAAAAGTCGTAGACAACTGAAAATGTTTTAATCTAAACGATCTCCTTTGAATACTCCCTTTACAACTATAAAAAATACTACTTAGTTTCTCATATACAGGGTGTTATGTAAGTACGTGGCCAAACTTGAAGGAGTAATTCTTTGAATGATTCTAAGACTAAAAGTTCATATAAATATAGTTTCGGTAATGCTTGGTTTTCAAGATACAGGGTGTCAAATGTTGTAAAAGAAATCTTTTTTTTTTTCGTAAGTATCTTACTAATCCTACAACCGATTTTATTGAAATTTGGCAGTGATATTGAGGGTCGTAAAGGGCTGTATCGTGTACAAAGGCGTCCTGGAAGGTACCGTAACCAATATTTTTGAGAGAAAATTTGCTCCACTGATTTTTTTGCAATTTTTGAATTCGTTTCACGTTGAGCAACTGAAACTACAACTTTTTCAATTCTAGAATTCGTATCTTGCTAGCTTGCGAGAAAAAACATAAAAATCACATTGTTGTAAATCAATAAAACATTTCAACTACTGAACTTTCAAAAACTGGGGTGTTACTGTTATATTTTTTCCATACAAATCTTCACAGTCTTCACAATTATTGCAATAATGATAATAATAATACGATGAAGACGATTTCTTTTGAAAATTTTGAAAACGAAGCAATACCGGACCTATATTTATATAAACTTTTCGTCTCAGAATCACTGAAAAAAATCACCCCTTCAAGTTTGGCCACGTACTTACATAGCACCCTCTACTTATTGACTCAATATGATTAACGTAATTCAATCAACTAATTTATTGTGAAAATGGGCAATCCGTATATAATAAATAATTGAAATGTGCCTGATTTGTTTGTCATTAAACTGGATAAATCCATTTCCCAATATTGGCCGAAACTTCAAAGCCTGCTATCGAATCGAACACTAGCTCCACGTTTCTGGATGATTGGCCATTACTGTAGAGGGATTTTCAGTAATTCCTCCAATTGGTTTCAATCAATTCCGCCCTGGACTAGTTGAGCTCGTTATAGACTACTTGATTACATATCAGCACTAAGCCTTGTTGTGTAATAATTAATCTATATTTTATTCATCGACCTTCAATACGTATCTTCGTCTATTCAACGTAGCTATGAACCGCATGGCACGTTCGAAAATCACAAAAACATGTATCAATTTCAGTCGGTAGTGAAAGCACACTATAGAAATGTTTTTCTGGAATTCCTGATTGAAAGGTCGTTCGTTGACTTTTTCTGAGTAATAAGAACGAAAAATATATCAGGTTTCTAGGAAGGTATGAGGATGTATTGAGCCCATTTCAATGGCTCCTATGATGAAGCTAACAACTACAGATGCCACAATAAAGGGTCGTAGCTTGGAATGAAGGCTTCCTGAGGTATGGTTTCCGGGCTTTTTCGCTGATCTGCTCCCGTTGAATATTACCTCTTCTTCCAATTCGTTTGTTATGGTAATTATTGTTCATTCAATCTCTAACTGTAACGGAGACTTTACTAGGGTGGGTTCGTTCGATAGCGGTAATAGTCTTGTTGAAATGGATGGATTCAGTTGAATTATCTATCATTATTACAGATATCGAGAACAGCGACACTAATCACAGGGACAGAGCCCTTCTTGAGTTCCTAAGAACCAGCAACTTGAAAATCCGTCATATGTCCCCGTAAATTGCTGACCGAACTCCACTGATGGAAGAAATTACAAGACGAATTCCTACTATCGGATCACAGATCGAGCTGGACGATACAAACCCATCAGCAAAAAAAAGTTATAGAAATCCTCGAGTTTCTAAATGGGATCTCTTTCGTGAGGAACTGAAAGTAAGGCTCTTGTGACTACCGTCAAAATATGGTAATAAGGAGGAGATAGATACGGTTGTGAAGTATCTCAACAAAGCGATCATATCCTCATATGAGACTAACTGTCCTGTCAATAGAAGTACAAGCCAAGCTAAGACACCCAGGTGGAACTCGAAAATCGAGGACCACCGCAAAAAACACGAAAGCTGCTGAGTAGAGCAAACCGCAACAAAGTACAAAAAAGCGTACAAAAAAGACATCAAGCAATGTCAAAGAGACAGCTGGAGAGCAAACTGCGAGGACATCAACACAATGTTCTCAGCAGCAAGGCTGAGTAAAGTTCTCTCCAAAGATCCGGAAAGGGGGTTGGACGTTTTGTCCCTGCCAGACGGTAGGAAAACCACAACGGCGGAGAAGATTCTGAAGCACCTAATCTCTATACACTCTTCGTATTCAGAACCTCACAAGAATGCACCCTGTAGGACCAGTCCAACTAGGAGATCTCAGATGAACTCCAAAACTGCCTTGAGGGTGGTGACAAGTGAGAAATTACGATGGGCCGTAAGGTCCTTCGCACCCGTTAAGTCACCAGCACTCCTCCAAGAGGAGCTTGACACCATCATACCCCTGTTAATTGAAATTTTACGATCCTATTTGGCCCTAGGCTATATACCAGTTGCGTGGAGGTCAGTCAAAATCATCTCCATCCCAAAGCCTGGGAGAAATGACCAACCCCAAGCCAAAGCATATAATCCTATCAGCCTGACTTCCTTTGTCATGAAGACATATCAGAGAACAGTCGCTGTAGTAGACGATCCGCTATGGGGTATAGTCAAAATCGGTCTTTTCGTGCGGGTTCAAATATCATCAAGTATATGAAAAATCGAAAAACCTAGTGGTTACCAAAATGTTTTGTATTTATTGAAGTATATTTTCACGGTAGGTATCATGTGTGTGTAACACGGAAATCGTTTGTGCAATGTTATTGGAATAAACAGTCGGATAAAGTCTCACTCACCCGCACGTTACGACCGATTTTGACTATATTCATCGATATGGAAGGAGCTTTTGGCAACAAGTTCCGATATCCTAATATATTGTACCGCTGGAATAACTAAAGTTATGTTGAACGAATATCCAAGGATTCTTGAAGTTAGAAAATTCCTTACTGGGTTCACCAGGAGGCAGCGTTACAGTTTACCTGCTGATCGAACGCCGATCATATTGGTATTATTTTCGAAAGATCCGGTATGACTAATAAGTATAGCAGTCGTCAGCTGCTGCACCTGCGGGCTTGAAAATCCGCAATAGTGTCGAAGAAAATTGAATAATGAAGTAATAGAACGCCTGTTGGAGTTTCACCAGGGCAGAGACCGAGACAAACTAAGCCTCGATACTGAAGCCTCCAGGTTCTAAGCCAAGGTAACAGCTATTTCTGTCTGCATAACAGAACCAACCTTTGGTAAATTCTGAAAAGTAACTTATGACATCTACATTCACAAGTAGTTAACTACGAAACAGCGCAGTCCACGAATGATGAGCTCTCGGAAGTAAATCGAAAACACACTATTCACAAAACCTCAACGACCTAGGAGCACATAACAGGGTAAAACTTGTCTGGGTACAAGATCACCAGGGCCTCTACGGGAATGATAACGCAGATGAACTAACTAGAGCGGAGGCAGCAACAACTCTCATTCGACCACAACCAGCCTGTTGGGAATATTTGGCGGGACACCAAGAAATGGGTCAAGAACCATCATCAATCTTCCTTGAAAGAACTAACAGGAAGATGGTGGTGATGGAGCCAACTGACAGGTTATTAAGGCATCTTCTTGAACTGAGCCCGCACTCCCTCAAGAAGATTGTTTTTTTTTAATGGTGTTTTCCCTTAACCAACTGTTGTCCCCCTATGAACTACAGCCCTCAGCAGTCAAAACTTCTGCGAGCCAAAGATTAACGAGGTCTTACCTTAAAACGTGCGATCCCTAGGCTAATCAATAACAGGATGCCTCGCCGCATAATAATAATAATAAACTGATGGAACACTGTACCGGGAATGAGACAGGCAGCCAACAAGTTCAATGAAAAAACATCGCCAGAAGTCACTAATCATCGGATTGGCAGAAACAACAATATGTAGGTTTTGCCAGAAGATGGGGAAGCCTCAGCACACATGCCTGCCCAATACATGGAAGACCTGAGGTTTGGCCTATGGAATCTAGTAATAACATCGAGTCTAGACAAGGAACTCTAACAACACATGAAGGAAAACACAATAGATTTGGAGTGGAGAGGGCTCTAGAAGCACACGAATCCCTTATTAATCTCAATCTCAATGTACATTGTATTAAAATTTTACAAAAATTGGCAATTTTGAATGAAAAGTTTGCGGATCCTTTGGAATAACTTGATATTCCGCATTATTCAAAAATTCATATCTACCTTTAAGGTATCTGGATAGTTTTGTTACAACTATACAAGGTGTTTCAAATTAAGTCGGCACCATTGCCAACTCCGTTATTATTGATGCTACGAATTCGATTGAATGGGCAAACTAGTAGCATTTTTAATGGCCTTCTCGATGCCGAAAAAAAAATGCGTTTTAAGAATATTTCATAAAATGATATTTCTTTCAATAGAACACCCTGTATTTTTTCATGCATTTCGATTCGTAATAACTTTCTTAACAACAAAGCTCATATCACCTTTCTTCTTAAAGTGGAAAATGTGCGAATTATGTGGAAATATTTTTTTTCACTGGTACTAAAAAAAATTCTTTGTTTTGGCTAATAAAACCTCAAGATTGTCCAAACACCCAATTTTGGTACTTATACGAATGACAATATTTTGTTACTAATAGCAAAATAAGATAGTAAAAAGAAGAAATTGCGCTGGGATGTGAATTCGTGAAACCCGGCGTGATCATCATGTTGCACCACTCAATTGACACCACTGAGCTATTTAGTATCAATGTACAAATCGATAATTTCCATCTTAAAGCCGTTCCGCTAGCCGCATTCATTTTGTGTATCAAGATATGTCTGCCGTATTGATAAATTTGTCGTGAATTACCTAATCTGTTTGACGGGACTACGAATAAACATGCTGCTCCTAAGGTGGCGTATGGAGTTAGTAACAAAGACCAACCAGAACACTTGTGTGAATGAGATTATATGTTGTGAATGTCCAATATTGAATGAATGTGGATATTACTTCGAGCAAGACAATCCTCATCCACATGACGAAGCCCGTGTTATTTACGCCGGTTAGAGGCCGGGGCAGGACGGATTCTTGCATAACACATATGGGGAGACTCTGGGTATATGTCTAACGACGAACCCCAATAACAAAAAATGAATGAATGAATGAATTACCTAATCTGCGTTTTTTTGCTTTGCTTCATCGTCGATTCAGGGACAATGAAAAAAATTTTGAGAAGAGGAGAACTAAAATACCTTTTGTAAAATCTGATGATGCAGAAATTGACGTATTATCCTACTTTGAGTTATATTCAAATAATTCCATCAGAGATTTATCTAGAGAAATAGCTGTTCCACTGTCTGATATTCAACGAATTCTGAAGAAGATTTCTCCTTATAAGTTAGGACCAGTGTAGAACCAGGGGATCCCGAGAGACGATTTGGGTTTTGTCGGTGGTTTATGAATAAATGCTGACGAAATCCAAACTTCTATAAAAATATTCTATGAAAATATTATATGGAGTATTAATGTTTGGTGTGGTCTATTTAGAGGCTCCATTTTTCTATAATGGTTCTTCGAACGGACCCCGTTACATTAATTTATCAACAAGAGTGTTGGAAGTGTCGATGATCTTGATCTGGAGGCTCGTCAGATGTTCTATTATCAGCAGGATGGAGCACCAGCACATAATGTCAGTGGCGTGAAAAGAATGCTGCGAGGCTGTTTTGGAAACAGATGGATTGCTACAAATAGTCCTATTAAGTGGCCCCCTCGTTCACCAGGGGGGCGGTGTTTTTGAAAATTTACTCGATATTTTATAGCGCTTTATCAAATCCGTTTGTTATAAGTGTTTCCTATTGATGAAACTGTCTTATTTTCACCTTTACGAAAAAAAAGTCAGATGAGATTTGTTGCTGAGAATGTCATTACGAATCGAAATGCATGAAAAAAAATATAGGGTGTTCCATTGAAGGAAATATAATTTTATGAAATATTCTGAAAACGCGACTGTCAATAATAACGGAGACTGTATATCCATTCATATTACCTAGAAACGTCTTTCTCCCGGCTTCCCTCGTTCTGTCACCACTCTATCGATAGAATGCTCCGCCTACAATTTGCGTTCAAGTTTGCAACACAATAATTAGTACTCCCGCCACGAATTCAAGATCAGTAATTTTCTCCGGAGAAGGCATGCATGAGGCGGTTTCCAACCAACCACCTGAAGCTGGAGCATGCGCCACGCGTGTAGGGATACCTCAACGGCTCTATGCCGATGCTTTCGGAAGTTTCACCGGGCAGTCGCTCACGTGAAGTTATCCTGCTAGAAGTTCTTGTGGGGCATCAGTGACGACACGTGTGACTCTACACGCTCGGGATATTTTGGTTGTGACTTTTTCTCAGTGAGCCATGTGAGTGACCGAAATAACTATGTTTGAATGGGTGGGAAGAGAGATTTGTGCGTAATATATGCAGGGTTAGTCAAATATATGAACCAGCTTTTTTTACAAGGCTAATATGATACTTATTAAAAAAAGTAAATGATTTTTCACTCTGCATCCTATTCTGAATTTAAATATTTTTTTGATGTGCTCTTAGTAGAGTAGTGACGTCATCGGCGATTTCTTTGAATAATAATACTAGTTGTGACGTTTATTCGTGTTTAAATCCATAAAAATATTGGAAAAAATATACCGGGATATAACAGGATCATTGTATCCCCGTTAGTTTTGAAAGTAATTGATTGAAATTTGGAATATTCCATATACAGAATAAGCGGCACTTTTCGACTTAAAAATTTTTTTTTTACTTCTAGTTTTGCCGGAAGTAATACTAATTTTCGATTTTCAAATAGAACACCCTGTATATTATTACATTTCTGAAATTTGCATAATTTTCTGAATCCAATGATACTACATAAGTGACATCAAAAGTAAAAAAAAATTTAAATTTAATTTTTAGTTTTCCATTTAAGTGTGCCATGATGGTTCCGATTTATTCCAATTAACCCGTCTAATACCAAAAAAATCGAAATTCCGTCAAAAATACTACTAGTACTTAGTAACTTCTTAGCATTAAATCAGAACAAAATAATTGTATTTTCATATTTTCTTTTAGCTGCAATTTATTTATAGTACATTTTATTACCAGGTATGAATGAATTTCTTATTAATAGTACTAATAAACGTTACCTCAATACCAATATGGTTCCATTTGAAAAAATTGAGTTTACCCTGAAACAATTACATTGAACTTTCTTTGCTCATGAAAAACCCAATTTATTATTTTGGTAACCCTCATAGCACGCTTAAATGGAAAACTAAAAATTAAATTATCAAAAATTTTACTTTTGAAATGTTACTTATGTGGTATCACTGGATTCAAAAAATATATGCAGATTTCAGAAATATACAGGGAGTTTTATTCAAAAATCAAAAGTTGGCAAAACTGGCAGTGAAAAATAGTAATTTGTAGATCAAAAAGTGCCACTTTTTATGTATATGGGATGTTTCGAATTTTAATCAATTACCTTCAAAACTAACAAAGATACGGGGGGTGTACCATGATCCTGTTACACCCGGTGTAAAATTTGAAAGCAGGACACCTCCATAAAATTTGCATCTCTTCTCCGATTTCGAAGATTTTTTGAATTGTAGACCCCAAAAAACTGTACTTCAGGACAGAATATAATTTTCTTTCTACAAAAACCAAGGCCTACTGCGTATATTTTCAGAGGTTTAAATTTAAGGAATCTTTTCATGAAAAATTCAGGATTACCCTTGGATTGAGCACCCTCTGAAATAGTGGTATACCAAATTTCATCAAAAAATATTCAATATTAATAATTCTGTGGTCGAATCAAAGAAGTTTTCATTATGGATTAATTCAAGAATCTGATGGACTGAAAAATAAAATAATGATCGAGTCATCGTTGATAACTATATGACAAATAAAATAAACGAATGATCATATTCTTTCTGATCAACCATAGACAAATAAAACGATTGAAAAAAAATATTCAGCAAATTATTGTAGACAGAATGGACGTTCATCAAATTTTTGTTGTTTTAACCAGTCCGCCATTCATTGCAATGCACTCGTCATACCTTCTTCTATTATTCAGTGCAACTTTTCTGAGTTGTTCTGTTGTAATTTCTGCACAAGCTGCAGATTTTCTGGTGTATAGTTCTTCCACTGCGGTCTGGACTTGTACCTTTTTACTTCACAGCACCCAAAAGAAAAAATCCAGCGGTGTCGGGTGCGGTGATCTTGGCGGCCACTCTATGTAAGGAATATTTTGACCTATCCATCGATTTCCATAATTATTATTCAGTCATTCTGTTGCAGAAATTGCATTATGTACAGAAGACCCATCTAAAAGAAACTTCAAATTCAGGCAATTCTGCACTGGTAATTTATGTATTGCGTCTCAAACAGTTTAAAAATATATTTCCATTCAGATTACTTTCAATGAAGAACGGACCGATAATCTTATCATGGAGTATTCCACACCATGCATTTATTTTATGGGAATGTTTATAACCTAATTAGGATCATCCGTAGACTAGTATCTTGAATTATGTTACGAGACTACTCCAGTTGTAGTGAACGTAGCTTCATCACTAAACAAAATTTTATTGTAGAAGTTTATATCATTCAAATAGGTAATCTCCTTGAGGCCACAAACAGAATTATAACCTTCTTTGTTCGTCTCCTGGTTCGAGAGTGTGTAGAATGTTTGGCATATTTTCTCTAGTCATATTCAAGTTCAAACTAGCGATTCACAAGCTTGAATGAGGATTATTGTCTGGAACAGTTATACCAACGTATGCCACTGTCAGATTCAAACTGTCATAGCGTTAGAATCGCCATGTAGCTACATTTCCCAACTAGGAATTTTTTCAACAAATCAAGAAATACCGTTCAACTTTCATACTGATTTTTTTTCAATAACTCTCATATTAGCTGAGAAAAATAGGAGGGCCCATATATTTGACAATGTTGGTAAATTATTCATCTGATATAAGCACACCATCATAGCTTTACAAAAATCAACTGAAATTGCTTCTGCAGAGACGAATCCTGACAAAATTAAAATGGCAAACCTTGTTCGAAAAAAGAAAATAACCATCCAGATTTAATCTCTGGCGAAACGAGAAAAACTTCTTTATAAAAACTTGTTGTAATCTTCTTTGTCCTACGTTTATTTATCGAACAACCATCATAATTCAATTAATTTATGCTTCCCTATTTTATTAAATACATATTTGAGTATTTTTTATTCCAAATTCAATATGTAGCAGTTTTATCATGTTGCTTGAATTGAAAATAAAAATTTGTAAAATTAAATATCCTACATCAAACGTTTGGTGAACATTCCTTAACAAATTCCTGATGAGGCCGAAAAGGACTGTATTGAAACTGGCATCAGTTATATATCAGTAATTTCAAACAAAAAAATAGTTCAAAAACCTATCATTTGAAGCAAGGCCGTATTAAAAAAGTTGAAAATGGATGTTCGATAACGAAACGCCAGACAGTGAAACCTAGAACATTATGAAAAAGCTCATGAAGTGTTTTTATGAACAAGTCTGTATCGTTTTTACCAGAAAAATTGTTGAGACGAGAATATGTAGGGTGAGTTAGATTATTTCACACAAGAAAGCTGTGAGCCTAACGTGTGGGCTTTGATACTAACTCCGTATGTCACTTGTTAATTTGAATACAACAGTAAATTTGGTCTACTACTAGAGTAGAATGAAAAAATCTTGCCACAGCCACGTATCGATCTATGGACCTTCGGCCCATGAGTCGTAGAATATGGGCAATGCGTGATCCATGGGCCTCCATGTTTTCTATGGGCTGTGGATGATCCAGACGAAAGCAAGCCCGCGCAAGGTATCCAGTCGAATGTATCGAAAACGGTTTATTACGAAATGAAATACCTACCTTCTCATGCACCCGTACAGTATTATGAGCTGCATAGCAATAGAAAGCGTAAACGATTTCTAGAGGTGTTCCACAGGGGAGCATTTTGGGCCCAGTACAGTTTTCGGTTTATACAGCAGATTTTGCGTCTTTTCTATAACCGAGTCACACCAGTATGCTAATGACACTCAGTTATACTTTTCATTTTTGGTTTCACAAAGTTTTCTAACATATAACGAAGATCAAAGGGAAACCGCTTCAGTTTCAGAATATTAGAAAAAAAAAAATTAATCAAATAGATGAGGTATGGATATGTGCCCCTACTGAATATCTAGCGAATGCACGTTACTTAACTTGATTCTGAAAGTCCATTTATTTTATTGGTATAAGAATTTAGGATCGTCACCGAATTAAGAACACCAACATTCTTGGTCACTTCGTTTTCATTGATGATTTTGATGTCATCCTATCGAGAGCAATTTGTCGGTTTTCATTGTAGCCAAAGAGTAATAAACATTACTCAAATTTGTATAGTAGGTGATTTCTGGAAGTCAGCCGAGAAGTATAAATAAGTGTGGCCACAAAGGAACGAATCTCATTTACCTATATAGACAGTGTTTTTAGGGTGCAATTTTCCATATATTTGTCTCGTCTGCATATTGGTGGCTGATGAAAGCTTCACTGCATTAACCTCACTCCTCTAATGTTTCCTAACGGCATTATAGTATGTTGAGCAACAAAGTGAATCTAGATAATTTTGTTGATGCAGCTCTAATCCACTATAATACCCTGCTGTTCCCACAACAGAAACAAGAAACTTGAGTGCTGCAACCACGTGCATAATCTGTGAATTCACTGTTTTCACACAGACAGACGTATCATAATCTATTTTCCATGAAGAACTATTGAATCTTAACAACAATCAACAATGAAGAACTCGTTTGAAGTGTTTCCATGGTGTTAAGTGTCCTCTGAAAAAGAAGGAATATACAGTTTGTATTGTACTCAATAATTATAATCGAACCACACATAATTTTCAACAAATTTCACCGCCTATGTGGAGTGGAATAACAACAGCTACCTTTAAAAAAGATAAAAACGACCTTGATTAATTTACGCAGTCTGCTAGAACATTCAGAGCAATATCTGGTAGGTTTTCAAAGATGTCGATCTATACCTGCCAGATTTTCTATTTTTTATTTATCTGAAAGTCTCTTTCAATTCGTAAATATTACTTAGATGTGAAAATAGGTTTGGATATACCTCATTTGGAAGATAATCCAGTGGATTTTTCTGTTTTTCAGGTTAGCTAAAACATTAAGAGTTTATAAAAGAAGATGATGAGTTTGTTTTTCCTCTTGATCAATTTATTCCTGCCAATGCTTCCTTGATTGTTTATGGATTTTTCAAATTTCTATTCAATATATTTCTCTTAAGCTATGAAATCTGTATTTATCAAGAAGTGTTCCAATAAATTTACCATTTGATTGTTTTCTTGTTTTATGCAGTGATCTGATTTTTCTGCCAAGATTCTGATACCTCTGGTTATCCGTAGTTTGTTCTGCATCTATTTCATTATTTGTAACGGAAAACATCTGAGTCAATTTCACTCTTCTCTGGATTATTACGCAACCTTGTTTGAAAGTGATATAATTTTTGCTTCTGTAAACTCTGCAGAAAGAATAAATAAACGTGAAAATTAGAGATAAATCTAAATGTTAGAGTATTTCATTTTTTTTTTATCTGTGATATCATTTCGAAAAATTTCGCACCAATGACTCTCAACTACAGATTACGAATGACGAATAGCATTTCATGATAATATTAACTTCTTCTCAATGATGCATTCAAAGAGAATTGGTGATATTAGACCTGTTGTATGGCCTGCACGTTCTTCAGATCTCAAGACATTTGGCCTGTGATTTGGAAATAAGTAGTGCTTTCTCTACTCGAACAACCAGAAGCATATGTGCAAGTCATGGGTATTCAATCTACAAATTCGTTATATTACTTTTTCTGAAATGCCGTACTTCTCTGTGGATTTCCTTTCCTAAATATAGTCAAATCGATAAAACGGTGAATTAAAAGTACTGCATATTCAAACAGGTACAAGCATGGGAGTGCAATTCGAAAACCCAAAGTTACGCTTGTTTCTTTCTCAAACCTCAATCTTGTTAAGTTTTGCTTTTGCTCATAACAGATTTATCATCTGTTTGAAAAGCCCTGGGACCCCTGTTATATACATTCCCCCGACACAACCCCTTGTGGCGGCTCGTAACACAAGAATATTGACGGCAAAACTATTTGCCTGGAAAAGTGAAATATAGAGCAAGGACTAGTCTTTGATGACGGAGCTTCAAAAGGTGGAACCTGAACTTCAAAGGTTAGAAGGGAATCAATAACCAATATACTAGAGTTGTGTGGGAGTGTTGAATATCACATGCAAATAAACGTGATTATGAAGGATTCTGCGAATTCATTTTTATGGAAATAATTTACTAATTATAGGGTGGTATTCATGGATGTAAAGTAGAGGACATTTTCCAGGGGTAGTTTTTATCTGGTGACTAAACCAGGTAAGTAGAACTCTCCTTCCTGTATGAAAAGTATTGAAATTTTCGAAAGGATTGAAATAGATTCCTATGAAATACTGAGTGTTTTGAAATGATGAGTATATGGTGACGATGAATGTTTTCATTCTAGAGAGCAAACTGGTAATCACGATTCCTGATTCAAAAACCCATAGGGAAAGGTTTTTGTGGTGATATCTGACATTGATCCTGTGACATTATTTGAAGGATATATAGCATTATGTCCAGCTCATCATACTCCACATAGAAGAAAATTGCTACATATGTCAATCTCGAAAATCCAACTATGTATACGGGTCATGTTAGATTTACAAGAACTTTGTAGTTGGGAATCAATCAATGTTGCAAGGAAGTATGTAGAAGATAACTTTAGTAAGAAGATTTTCACTGCGCGAAAAATTCAATTTGGAGACGTTTCTGTGAACGAAAGAGGCTATCGAACTGACTGAGAATGTTGGTGGCCAAGATTCAGCGGAGATGCCTATCAGTTTGGACGAGAATGATGCATCTATTAATTTTGGAAACTGTCAAAACATTCATGGCAATATTCATAAATAGGTTTTAAAATAAAATTTGTATCTAGGATATTATAAAGTAACTAACGTATTATATTATGTAACTAATGTATTATGTGTTGATGTGATGTTATGATGTTATTAATTTGTATTATAGATTTAAGGAAGCTTAATTTTCAATGATACGATAAAAATGATAATATAACTATTATTTGCAGAAGGCAAATAATGGCATAAACCATCATACCAAGAATATACACCGAATCAAACCTAGCTAACCGAATTCATTACCATTGATGAACAGAAGCTCAAATTTCCATTTTATATTTCCTTCTGTTCAGTTTGAGAAAATTCCAATTTCAAAGGAAAGTTCAACATACTTTTGTTTCAATACGATTGAAACGAGTATGGAAATCATTCAAAAACAACGAGAATTCGTTCAACCAGAATTTCCACGTTATCGAAAAGTTTGAGATTTTACTCATCCATATTCATATTACCAGAAATGGAGTAGTTTGAAATAGTTCGAGGTCTCTGTATAATACTGTTAGGAATTGTAAAAAAAAGAACTCAGTCCCTCTATTCCCACTGAAAATACGATGCAATGAAAAAGTCAAAAGTTCTTGAACATGTTTTTACGCTTTACACCACATAATGAGTATATTCAGTTCAATGCATCCAAAATTATTACAGCCAACTGAGACAGAAATTAAAAGCCTTTTCATCTTCTTATTTGCAGGCGGTCCAATGAATCAAGAGGATTCCCGCATAAATGCTCTGAAATTCTTCTAAACTTGCTTTCCTCTCCAAAAGTATTGAACTTGCCGTAGCACAACTTTGTATCGAAGTTACAAAGAAATAGAGGGGTATTGTTCATTCGAGCTTAAAATAAATATGAGATATCGTTTTTTAAAGCAGTATTTTTGAATGAGTGAAATTGAGTTAGTTCAACGAAATGAAAAATATCCAGACCAAAAATTAAAACTTTTTGTGAAATAGGTATTGTGTTTCGGGTCAATGTATTATTATTATTATGTAAGATGAAATATAGTTTTCTTCCAAGAAATACCATAACTGTTATGAAAATAGAAAACAAATGAGCATTACGTACTTCTTGCTAAAATCCGCACGATAGCACCCACTTAACACTACTCTTGATGTCTTGCTGTCTAACAAATTTTAATTGTTAAGAATAAGTGGTCTGCGAGTTTCAAAACTGAAGTAATTCTACAGTGTCTTTCAAAAGTATCGGAACGGTCTCATATTTCAGAAACGGCCCAGAGAAAATTTATGAAAATTTCAACAGGGTGGTTTTTGATGATTGTTTTTCGTTCAAAAGTCAGGGAACGTTCCAATATTTTAAATACGGTTCAAAAAAAAATCCGTGAAATTTTATACAAGATGGTTTTTGATGATGCCCAATTCAATGGTGATATCAGTAATGTTGCCAAACCTACAGTTTTTCAGATATTGAGGGTAACTCAAATTTTTCAATAGAAATAGGTAGCGACGCCTCATTACTTACGTCTCCAAATATCAGATTTTAAATTGATGTGGTTTGAGCAACCAGCAAATTTAAAAATATTGAAAAATAAAATTTGACAGGCAGCTATTTCAATCACGTCTCTAATACTGACTAATACCTTGAGTGAATTTTATGACCGCTTGGATTATTTATCAAATGAGGGTAAACATTTTCAGCACTTGGTCAGATAGTTTTGATTTGGCAACATTGCCGATATCACCATGAATTGGGCATCATCAAGAACCATCTTGTATAAAATTTCACGAATTTGTCTTAAACCGTATTTAAAATAATGAAACGGTCCCACACTTTTGAACGAAAAAAGCCATGTTATTATATTTCGAAAAATGCATTAATTAAAAATCTGATATTTGGAGTCATAAATAATGACGCATCGCTGAATTGATTGCAATGAAAACAAATAGGGCATTCCATTTGAAAAAATTGAGTTACCCTCAATATCTGGAAAACCATTGATTTGGCAACATTGTCGATATCACCGTTGAATCGGGAATCATCAAAAACCTCCTTGTCGAAATTTTCGTAAATTTTCTTATGGCCCGTTCTGAAATATGAGACCGTTCCGAACTTCTGAAAGACACTGTATATATTTTGTATCCCCTTCATGTAGCATAACGAGCTATACATATAACGAGCTAATAGTCATTTGTTTCGATAATGAACAGGGAAGAATTGAAAGTAAGTGACAATAACAGGAATGAATGTTGTTTAAAAATCTCCTCTCGAAATTACAATTAATGCGCACCGTCAGTTTCATTGAATTGAAACAAACGACTAATGTTGTTAAAAGTGTCAAACATTTCAAATTACCTGTTTCCCTCACTTCCATGCAGAATGGGAAAAAACAATTTCGTTTTCATTAAACAAACGGCAGATTAACCAATAACTTCTGTAAATGAGCCCAATAAAATGACAAACCGTATTGTTCCAGTAACTTCCAGTAACTACATTAATGTTGTTACTACGGAGGGGTACACGCATGCTATCGGAATGAAGTTTGGGATCGACAAATGTGTCACGGGTCAACTCAAAAGAGAACGATGCGAGGAATACGGAAAGGGCATTAAGCTCGTAGACGGAAGCATCCTACATCATCTAGATACTTGTGACCGGAATTCATACGACCAGGCAAGGACTATAGACCGATAGGCTCATCATCTTTCTTCCGGAAAGGACTGAAAAAACTGATGGACAGGGACATACGGGATGCAGCTGTAATAGACCGTCCTATACATAATAACCAACATGTCTACCTAACAGGAAGAATGTGCGAGACGGCTTTGCTCCAATTGGTGTCAAGGTTGCAGAACTCTCAGGAGAAGAAAGAAATAGCACTATGCAACTTTCCTAAACATCGAAGGAGCCTTTGACAATACATTCTTCGAAATCATGGTCTCAGCGGCCAGGAGGAGGAGCGTTGAAGTAACCACCTGCAGATGGATACTCTCAATGCTCCAAAATCCAGAACAAGATGTTCTGGAAGGCATGGAACTACCCAAATTCTTTGGTAAAACTTTCTCCGAAGCTAGTGTCAGCACAAAATCCAACAGATCTGGTCATCAGAACTGTCAGGGGAAGAACAAAGTTGCCGCAACTAATATGCTTGACGTTCCAATTCTATTTTATACTTTTGGAGTGGTGAAATGAACTCAAGAGGACCTGCGACAACTCGATGTAAATACTCGCAAAATGCTGCAAATTCATATGAGCTTGCATCCTAAATCGTCTGTTCCACGGTTATACTTTCCTTTAGAAAAATGGTACCAGATGTAGCCTGTAGAGTAAACAGGAGTTCAGAATCCCTTTTCTGTATGGTCTTCGACCATGAGAGAGCAGGAACGGGAGAATTTTCTTTTCAAAGCAGTAGTCAACGAACTCGGTCTGATAGGTGGTACTAAACGTGATGATCCAAACTGTGTCACCGACTTGGAAACTGTTCAGCAGAAAGCTCATATTGAAGCTGCGTAGATTGAGGTTCTTCTGCAGCTACACAAGGATAAGCCAATGCATGGGGTCTTCTTCAAGAACACTGGCTCATCCAAAAACATGCTATTTTCAAAAAATTCATCGAGTGGGCTGGAGTCGGAGACTGAAGATTCATAATGGTCTGCCAGAATAGTGTCTTCAACATCTCGATCTACCGTAGTCAAGTGACGGATATAAAAGTCCCTAGCTCTAGATGCAGAGCGTGTCGTGGAGCTCATCAGTCCATAATGCACTTGCTATCAGTCAGTCAAGCTAATGCGATCTCAGCCTATATCAACAGGAATAACGCGGCGCAACGACACTATTGTACCACCATCTACTACACTAGTACGGTATTGACAAGACACTGGTGTTGCATTATGCTTTGGGAGGCATTGAGTCCGATATGGAGAATGAGAAGGGCTGAATCTAATGGAACTATTCATTCCCCACTATTGGAACTCCGTAGGCTTAACCCAAACATCTCTCAAAATGGTATATATTTTCTGAATATGGTTGGTGAATGGACACGCTGCTCTCGGATCTTGAAATTTTACTGGTGTGCCATAGACTTGTTTTTAGAATTCCCATGTATCTGGGAGTTCTTGTTTTTTCTCCTCCCAGCGTTAGAAACTTCAGTCTTGACAAGCCTTCGCTGATGTTTCCACTTCTTTCTGACAGAACCTGCATTTTGCCAGACTTCTTGTACTCATGTTTGTTGAAACTGCCCTGTGAGAAGTCCTACTACTATTCTAGTAGTGCTGTTCTTCTGGCTTAGTAGATATTATGTGGAAGTTGGCTGCGGTTGTTTAATGAACTCTTTGCCTGTCTCATTCCTGGTGAATTGTTCCACCATCCACCATTCTTGAGATTTATGTAGGATCCATGGTTTGGTTTGTTTTTAGTACGGCTTCTGCCATACCGCAGAACGGTTCTGAGCCATTCAGGACCAAATTTGAAATCAAAAATTAGAGACCAATATCTCCATTTTTGTGCAACTGTTAACAATGCTGCCAAGTTTGTTTGAAGGTGGTGGGTGATATCTAAAAGTAATCTAGCCTCAAAAGTGTTCCTTTTTTAAACCTGATATTCAGGGTGTTCCAAATTAAGTCGGCATCATTGCCAACTCCGTTACTATTGATGCTACGAATTCGGTTGAATGGGCAAACTAGTAGCATTTTAAATGGCCTTCTCGACGCCGAAAACAAAAAAAAAATAAAGTCGCGTTTTCAGAATATTTCATAAAATGATATTTATTCCAATGGAACACCCTATATTTTTTCATGCATCTCGATTCGTAATAACATTCCTAACAACAAAGCTCATTTGACTTTTTTTTGTAAAGGTGAAAATAAGAAACATTTGTAACAAACGGATTTGATAAAGCGCTAAAAAATATCGAGTAAATGTTCAAAAACACCGCCTTCTTGTTGAATACATATTTGGGCCCTTCTATTGACACTACGTGTGGCATTCAACACAGTTCGGCCATCAATTCTAGTAATTATAGTTTCAATATAATTTTTCAGTTCATATACATTATTATGTTTCATTTTGTACACCTCATTTTTCAGAAATCCCCAAAAATTAAAATAAAGAGGTGTCATGTCTGGTAAGCGAGGGGGCCACTTAACAGGACCATTTGTAGGGATCCATCTGTTTCCAAAACAGCCTCGCAGCATTCTTTTTACGCCACTGACATTACGTGCTGATACTCCATCCTGCTGAAAATAAATCATCTGACGAGCCTCCAGATCAAGATCATCGAAAAACGCTTCCAACACTCTTGTTAATAAATTTATTTAACGGGGTCCGTTCAAAGAACCATGGTAGAATAATGTACCGATAATTCTGCCTCTAAATAGACCACACCAAACATTATTACTGAGTCGTCTTTGCGGATTGTGGGGATGGACTAGAAATGGATTATGTCTACTCCAATAATGAAAATTCTTTCTATTTATACATCCCACGATTTGAAAAATTAGCCCCATCGCTCTGTCTGCATTCATTCATAAACCACCGACAAAACCCCAATCGTCTCTCAGGATCACCAGGTTCCAGTGTTTGCGCTGGTCTTAACTTATTAGGAGAAATCTTATGTTCCTTCAGAATTCTCTAGATAAATCTCTGAATCGACGATGAAGTACAGCAAAAAAACGCCGATTCGGTAATTCACGATCGGGGAACGAATTGCTGTAGCGTTGGAGTGCTCTAACGCTATTTTTCTGGCAAACCAAGTAGGATTCTAACATATCACATTTTTCTTGATGGGAAAACGGCATTTCGAAAAATATTCGAACAGTAGTTGACAGTTATAATAATTTATTACATTGTCATGATATACTTGAGAATATTTGACAAATAGGATTTCAACAAAGTTTCAAGGCAACTTGATTGCTCATAATAATTATGTTTTATCGAATCAAACACATTTTTTCCAACCACATTCATATGACAATTCAGTATTTTCTGTTTTGTACAAGAACAGCTTTAAAGTTATCATTACAGCAGACATATTTTAATTCACAAAATAAATGCGGCTAGCGGAATGGCTTTAAAATAGAATTATCGTTTTGTACATTAATACCAAATAGCTCAGTGGTGTCAATTGAGTAATGCGACATAATGATCACGAGTTCCCATCCCAGCGCATTTTTTCTCTTAACTGTCTAATTTTGCTATTAGTAACAAAATATTGTCATTCGTATAAGTACCAAAATTGGGTGTTTGGACCAATCATGAGGTTTCATTCGCCAAAACAAAGATTTTTTTTTTTTTGTATTTGTGAAAGAAATAAATATTTCCACATAAGTCGCTCATTTTCCACTTTAGGAAGAAAGGTGATATGAGCTTTGTTGTTGAGAATGATATTACGAATCGAAATACATGAAAGAAATATAATTTTATGAAATATTCTGAAAACGCGACTGTCAATTTCTTTTTTGTTTCCGGCATCGAGAAGGCTATTAAAATGCTACTAGTTTGCCCCTTTAATCGAATTCGTAGCATCAATAATAACGGAGTTAGCAATGGTGCCAACTCAATTTGGAACACCCTGTATATCATACGCTGGTTCAGAAGTTGACATTTTTCAGTAATAACTCGACGATAACTACATTCTCATAAAACCAGCCCAGAATTTAAATTAAATTAGATACTGAATCGATACTCTACCTGTTCAAAATAAAGGAATATTCTCAGTTTCATTCTACTGTGTATTATTGTGCGTTTCTTCGACAAATATATATTCGAACCCAAATTAATTGAAAATGTTCTCATTACATTCCTCTTGTTTCAGGTCTTCTTCGCTCACAGGCGTCCCGATGAATCTCAGTCATAAGACGAGCAGAAAAACGAGAAAATCCCTAAATTAGACTCTCGAGGACAAATGCCGGCAATCATTCTTACTGCCTAATGAGGACATCAGAGAGCGTTAGAAGTCTGCACCTCGTTTGCTGCTCGTTTACGACTTTCTTTGAGAAATTCCGATGGGAGTGACTATTGCAGGGTATATTTGGTTTCTTCATAAGTTTTATTTTTTTCTGTTTTTCACAACTCTCCTTGAAGTACTTTTGAAACGGGTAATTGATATTTTCGTGGGCACTGTAGCGGGTGGATATCGAAAATGGCCCGGATCATTTCTGATTCTATAGGGAAACCAATCAAGAATGTGGGAGAAAAACCTAAAAAAATCGGATTATAATGTATTTTATGATCAAAGGTCTTTTAAATTCTTCTGACGAACAAAATTTTTGAATTCCTGGAGGGATTTTTTCTTTTTTAAAAGTCGAAGAAGAAAAGAAAACACTTCGCGACCCTTCAACTTTTCAAAAAGAGGAAAACCCTCCGCAATATATCGTTACCCCATAAGAACCTCGAATTACTCGATGTTTCGACAGTATTTTCAATTTCCTTGATATGAATGTGGTATAGGAAACCTCGTATAAGCTACAAAATATCCTGGGTACTCCCAAGGCTAAGTCAGAAGGAGAAGAAATGTCAGGGATTCACAAAATTAGCTTCAATGACTGCGGAAAAAGTATGTGGGTCAAACTAGAAGCGCATTAAACGTACGGTTCAAGGAGCACATTGCTCGATAGACTTCTCGATGCATTCGAAAGTCTAGAAATTTTAAATTGTAAAATAGTATGAATGCGGATAAGGGCCCAATACCACACAGCCTCTTGTTCAAGTTCATAGTAAAGTAAAAAATTATTATTCAAAAGTAATACCACGAGTGCCTAAAATTTTATCAATAATTTTTTATTTCCCACGAAAACTCTTTTTTTTGGCAAAAATATGAAAACAAACCGATTGATCGAGGTAGACCCCTAGAAATCATGAAAAATACAAAATCGACAGATTCACTTGCAATCCGCAGTATATTGGTATTGGTATTGGTATTGGTGAGTATGGATGGTGATTGATGCGCTGCGACCTGATTAGATCTATTGTGCCCCATCTTCTTCTGCTGTCACAAGATGTTCTTGTTTACAGCAGCCCTTCAAGTCCCAATTCCTTCAGGAATTTTAGGATTTTGAGGGGGTCTGCTCGTGGTATTTCTCCCACGGTCAGCTGGTGTGATCCCAGTATATTCAATCTTTTGCGATGTACAGCGTAACACTCCATCAATATATGGTGGGGTGTTTCTGGGTGTTCCCCACATAATCTGCAGGTGCTGTCCTCCTCTAAGCCTAGCTTCCTCAGGTGTTCTTTGAGTCTGCAATGCCCCGTTAGAAATCCCGTGATTGTCTTTAGACTAATTTTGCTGAGGTTAATCAGTGTCTTTGATCTTGCTCGGTTGAAATTTCCGAGGAGATCTTTGGCCTGCCTCAGCCCTGGAAGTCTTAGCCAGTATGTTGCTCTCATTGCTTCTTCAGCTTTATTGAGTTCTTCTCGGAAGTAATATTTTCCAAGTCCGCAGAATGGTTCTGGCCCGATCAGTGGCGTTGCTGCGCCTTTCCGTGCCAGGGTATCTGCTTGTTCGTTGCCCTCTACTCCGGCGTGCCCTGGCACCCAGAGGAGGGTCACCTTATTGTTCCTGCCCAGATCATTAAGTTTGTCTAGGCATTCCCAAACCATCTTCGAGTTGATGTTGCAGGAGCTCAACGCTTTGATGGCTGCTTGACTATCGGAGAGGATCACGATTTCCTGGTTCCGGTATTTCCTATTGAGGTTGAACTGAATGCACCTTTCTATGGCGTGAATTTCCGCTTGGAAAATGCTGGGGAACTGGCCCATGGGTTCAGAATATTTGGTGCGAGGCCCAAAGACCCCTGCTCCAGTTCCTTCGGGAGTTTTGGACCCGTCCGTATACCATGTTAAGGTATTCTTCCCCAGTGCTCGAATCGATTCTATGTTCCATTCTCGCTTGGTGTTTAGTTCCGTTCGAAAAAGTTTCTCGAAACTAAATTTCTTGGTAATTTCGTCAGTTGGGAGGTCGGCAAGGTGTGCACAGTTGGTAGGGGTTAAGCCCCTCGCGCCGTGTGCTGTCCCTATGAGTCCGACTTTAGCCAACCTGAGGTTTGCCTCCCAAGCAGTTCTCTTCACCATTATGTGGAGAGGAGTGAGGTCCAGAATGACCTCTATTGCTGCTGTTGGAGTCGACCTCATTGCTCCTGTTATACAAAGACATGCTAGTCTTTGCACTTTTTCCAAGATCTTCTTTGTTGTGGCGAGTTCGGTTCTGCCTTGCCATGCTACTGCCCCGTAGGTGATCATAGGTCTCACTATCATGGTGTACATCCATCGCAGTACTGATGGGTTACATCCCCATGTTTTTCCTGCAATGTTCCTGCACACCATCAGTGATGATTTTGCCTTATTAGCGATCTTTTCTACGTGTCTGTTCCAGAGTAGTTTTGAGTCTAGAGTAAGTCCTAGATACTTCACCTCTTGCTGCCATTCTAAGTCTGCTCCGTCGAGGCGAACAGTCCTTAGGTGCTGAACCTTTGTTCTTCTAGTGAATGGTACTACTGTGGTTTTTGATGAGTTAATTCTCAGCCCCACAGAGAGGCACCATCTTCTGGTTGTCTCTAGCTCTCTTTCTATGAGATCGCAGAGGGTTCCTTCGAATTTGCCTTTGGCCATGATGACTATGTCGTCCGCATATCCAAGGCAAGTGACTCCGCTCCCGGTCAGTGTTCCGAGTAGTTCGTCTACTACGAGACTCCACATCAGAGGTGATAGTACCCCTCCTTGTGGGCACCCCCTGTTTGTGCTGATCCGAAAGCTGCTCTCACCCACTTTCGTTTCAGCTGTTCTTGTGGCCAGCATTTGGCACATCCATCTGGATGTGGTTCTGTCCACTCCCTTGTTCATTAGGGCCCTCTTTATTGCTTCATGAGAGGTGTTGTCGAATGCCCCCTCTATGTCTAAGAAGGCGCAAATGGCCATTTCTTTGTGCTCAAGTGATCTCTGGATGCTTTCGGTAAGCACGTACAGAGCGGTTTCCGTTGATCTGCCCGCCCTATATGCATGCTGCCCGGAGTGCAATGGCACTCTCTCCAGTATCTCAGTTCTGATGTAGTTGTCTACCGTCTTCTCCACTGTCTTCAGTAAGAAGGATGAGAGACAGATTGGTCTGAATGACTTCGGGAGGGTAGGGTCCTTCTTTCCCACTTTGGGAATGAAGGTTACCCGTGCTCTTCTCCAGTTGTTCGGTATGTACCCGAGTGCCAGACTAAATCTGGCTGCTTTAATGATGTACGGCAGTAGTTCCGTTTGCCCTTTTTGTAGAAGAGCCGGAAATATACCGTCAACTCCTGGTGACTTGAATGGTTGGAAGGATTCAATTGCCCATTTCACTCTTTGGGGAGTGCATATGGTCTTTGCTACTTCCCAGTCTTCTCGTTTGGCTCTGCCTGGTTCTTCCAGTGATCTGTCGGATTCAAATGGTATGCTGCCTGGAAAGTGCGTCTCCAGTAAGAGGAGAGCTCGTTGCTCTTCATCCTCTGTATAGCTACCATCTGTTCTTCTGAGTGACATAGGTCCTTGCTCTCTGCCCCTCGCCATGGTTTTATATAACCTGGATGCTGCAGGGCTTGATGTGATTGTCTCACAAAAGCTCCTGAAGCTGTTCCTCTTGGCTTTCCTTATTTCTTTATTATATTTTGTCAGCCTTTCGGTGTATCCCTGCCAATCTCCGCCCCGCTTGGCTTTGTTAAATAGCCAGCGGACTTCGGATCTCAGATTTGACAGGTGTTCGTTCCACCAAATGGTTCCACTGTGGGATTTCTTTTCTTTTATGGGGCAACTGGATTCGTATGCATCCATAATTGCCCCGTTTACCGCCTCTAGGGTCTGCTCAAATTCGACGTGACTGTTGCCGTTGAACTTGATCTGTTCTAGGTCACATTTTAGATTGGTGGTGTATTTTTCCCAATCTGTGTTTCTAGGGTTTCTGGTGAAGGTTGTTTGTGTCTCAAGCCCTTCCACGTTGAACATAATGATTCTATGGTCTGAAAGAGAGGGTTCTTCTGAGACCCTCCAGTTCCTTACCATTCTACTGATGCTCGGGCTGCCGAGCGTTAAATCTAATACTTCTTGCCTAGCCCTAGTTACAAAGGTGGGGACACATCCCACATTGAGTACATTTAGGTTAGCCGCGAGTATGAATTCTAGCAATTGCTCACCTCTTTGATTGGTGTCCGTGCTGCCCCAGATGGTGTTGTGCGCGTTGGCGTCGCAGCCCAGCAGGAGGGGTAGATTGCTCCTACTGCAGTAGTCGGATAGCCTCTGTACTTCTTCTGGTGGTGTTTGCCCATCTCCAGCGAAGTATCCTGAGGCTATTACTATGTCGAGGAGTGAGTGCCTTGTGCGGATCTTAGCCCGAACCGGCACTAAGTCCCTCGTCATGAATTCTGAAAGACAAATATAATTAATATTATTTCTGATCAGTATGCAAGCTCTGGGGTTGTCACTTCTGACATCCCAGATCACCATACCTTCTTTGTTCGGCAGTCCTCTGATCTGCCCCCTGTTGACCCAAGGTTCTTGGATCAACACAACTCCCAAGTTTGTCCCGGCGAACACCCTCGATAAGGCGGCAGATGCCCCCTTAGCGTGATGAGCGTTCACCTGGGCAACCTTGACGTGGGTAGCCATTGCTACACGTGAGTTGGAGTGCTTGCCTCCTCATCATCCAGCAGCATTTGCTCTTCTTCGCTGGGAGTCACCGTGGTGTCCTGGTCCACGCTCCCAGTCGATTCTGTTTCGCCTGCTGGGTCTTCTACAGCCCCAGGGTCCGGTGTCTTGCCCGCCTCTTCTTCCTCCTTCTTCTTGCTTGAGTCCTTGCGGAGGCCATGAACGGGGATTTTCCCGAACCTGAAGAAAATGGTGTATCCCATTTTTCTGATGGCCTCGCAGGACTCGTCGTCAATGCTAATGTTTAGTAACTGGCCGTTGCCTTCTTTCTTACTTCCCAGTACTTTCCACAACTGGGTGTGAAGCCCCATGTTTTGTGTACTTACCAGGGTAGGCAGTATATACACAAAAGTTCGTGCAGATTCCGAAAATATATTATTTGTTCATGCTCAGATTCAAGGTTTGGCATATAGGAGGAGGTAAAAATGACATGAATAGGACTGGAAAAAAAATATGGAGGGAAATGACTCCTTTTTCTCTCCAAATGAACTCAATGAAGTCAATCAACATGATATTTTCAGTTTGTGTTATTACAAATTTCAATAAAACATGTGATAATATGAACAAATTATTTTGTCAAATATTGTCCGTTTTTTATTACATAAAAAATTAAAAAGGAAAAATAAAATTTTCTTTATTCTAGTCTATTTTTCCAACAATAAACTTAGAAAAATAAATCTATGAGAAACATTTTAAAAGAGAGCTGATGTATTGATTTGAAAATAAGTGCCGATCATCAGCAGATCAGCTACAGTAAATAATAATAGTAATAACCGTCCTCTATCCGACAGGCTATGCCATTGGGAAACATTATCATTAAATCCGAAAGAGAATAAGGGCGCTATGCCTTGGGGCATTTTTCCTCAGTCACTCTTTGGCTCTATAACAAATAGTTATTAAACGACTCGTAGTGAAAACCCAACTGAAGGCCCAATTCGTGATTTTTTCAGTAGTCCCCCCTCACAACAATCCGACGCTGCAACCACAAAGGCTACAAATATTCATAAAAAGTGTCTCCCGTGAAAATAAATTTGACATTATTTCGATTTCTGATATTATTCACTGGAAGAAAGATATTAAGGGCGGGAAGTTTTCAACTTGACACCCTGTATAGTTTGAACTTCGATCTCTGATGAAAGAGTGAAAAGTTTAAAATATCACTAAATTGACAGCTCTGTTATTTTCCGTTTGCACAGACGGATATTTGTTTAATGGACCATCCTGGCGAATTTCCAGTCCGTCGTTGTCAGTTATTGGTTAATGGAACATCCGGAGCAAAAGTCACTCCCAGTTCAGTCGGACTGTAATTGAAAGTGTGGTAAAGTAGTTCCAGCGATGGTTTGATGATGGTTCCTGGGAAATATGAAATGGATTGACTAGTGTGAAAAATGACTATCCTACACTCTTGCTGTTGCTGGAGATCGGTGAGGAAAGGGAGCTACGCATGTGGAATATATACAGCGGTGAGTTTATATACATTTTCCATACATACATATATATATATATATATATATATATATATATATATATATATATATATATATATATAATTTTTTCGCTTATGAACGCTGTTTCAGTTCTGAAGTTATACAGGAAAAATAAAGAATTTCGAAATACTTTTTTCGAATTTATCTTTTTATTTTCTGAAGATTTTCCAAAACTCTCGACATTTCTTTGAAGCAACTATTTGTGATTTCTCCGAATATGTGAATGAAAATAATATACATATCATCGTATGTTGGTTATACTATGTAAAAGATATTTACTTTACCAGAAACTAGAAATATATTTCTACATAAGGTACAAATTAACTGACATTCCATATTAACAAAAATACTAAGTGATATATTGGACACAAACACAATAGGAACACTTAGATGAACAAACTATATTGTTTTATATTATTCAACATCGTACAATCTAGGCTACCCAAAACTTTTTATTTTCAGATACAGACCTGTATTTTTATTGAATTATTTATATTCGTACGTTTATCTGCTAGACAGCGCCATATAACAATCAACATCAATTACTACAATCAGGAAAACTTTATTCAAAAGATAATAACTTAATTGACGAAAACGAGAAAAACCCCGGAAAATCAAACATAATTGCGAAGACTTCTATTTATTTTGGATAACTCTCAGTGGTTATAATTATGGACGAAATGGTGAACCCAGGAAACCAATTGGGCAATTGTTAATAGAAGGGCTGTGATAAAAACAAGCCAAAGCCTACGTCAATGCCGCAAGTACGATGAAAAGCACTTTCGGTTTTTGCAGGCTGTTTTGTTACAATAGCTTGAGAAAAAGTTGTTTCGTCTTCCGTCTGCATCTTTACGAGCATCTCTCAGGAGTCTTCGGGAGACTTAGGCGAGATAAAAATGACAAGGATCTCATGTTTCAACATGCAATCTCAAGCATGTTCGAGAATTCCTAGTGGAAATGTCTAATCGAGTTTTTGAAAATGAGTGTTTTCTTCAATCTCACTCGACTTTAATCATCTGCAAATCACTTAAAAATGCGAAATCAACGCGTATTTTTGAATTTGAACGCCATTTTGTGGACATGGGTACACTTTTCCAACAAAAAAATTTGTGACATTTTGTCAATACGTCATCCAACTATATTTTTGGGGTATGCTTCAAAATCAGCTCGTCAAGATATATTTGAGAGGCAGTTACAATTTTTTGAAGAATTGATATTGAAAACTTTCGAAAATCCTATCCTTCTAGGGAATTTTTGACGTTCAATTCCTTTTCTACGCTGAACCTTGTATCTGAGCATATACAAATCGGAATCTGCATGAAATTTTGCGTATATAGTAAGAATTTCAAGTGAATCTGATGATTTTATATTTCTCATGATTTTCTAGGACATTAATGGTAGAAAAATCATAAAATGACGGTTTACTTTGGTACCACCATGTAGTAGTGCAAGTTTATAGCCAATTTAGTCAAGGGCTTGGTCTTTGGTTGTGTGTTGGATGGTTTTCCTGGATACTAGCCCTCCAAAAGTGAAGCAGCTTTCCAGTTCTTTGATAAGACCTTTATTCATTCCAAATCATAATTGAGGGTATTCCGTAGATTATAATTCTTCATTTAGTTCTTTCCTGGTTCTATAAGTATCATCTGATGAAGTATTCCTAGTCTTTCGTATCTTTGAGTTGCAGGAGTTGGTGATTTCTCGAAGCCACATGAAAATTGAACAGTATTGTAGTCTAAAGCTACTGCTTCTAGTTTACACTAGGTTGAGGTGAGTACAAACCCTTGTTCGCAGCTGATGAAGGAGCTGACATCTGGCAGATCAACATCTGAAGGTAGATGACAAGTAAGCGCTAGGCTCTGATTAGTTGGTGATGGAAGGAGGCGGGGTTGAAAGCGGAGGGGGTTGCCCCACGAGACCCGATAACTACTAATCGACCGAGGAAAGATTTTGGAGACAACGAATAAAATTTGCATATCAGAAGCATTATCACCAAGTTTCCACTGAGACCAATATCGAGTGTTGGGAAAATAATTTTCTTATAGTAATAATATATGAGACACTACAGTTAGTCACCATTCTATTCATATGAAAATTTGACAATTATTTTTCTCTTTCTGAAACATATCACCGTGTTGCATTCATGTTTTATTACAATATTCTCGTAATGGTTGAATTTGATGCCCACCATTTACAAGCTGACCTTTCAGTTGGCATTAAACCAAGTTCTGATTACATCAGTAAATAGAAACGAAAGCAAAAATCACTATTTGATTTGGGTTATATCGATTAGACGAAATGGTATACCTCAACAGGGAGCTTGTCTGATATTGATGGAAAAGCGATAAGAGATTATATCCACCGCAAAACCGATATCAGAAGTTCAGTGTTTCGGACCGTAATTGAAAACAGAAGAAAACTGTTTGATCTTGGGAAATTGGTGGAAATCGTAGATTTTGTGCTCACAAAGAAAAGTCGACCATAAAAGAGAGTCTCATTTATATGTTTCTTTGGATTTATGTTATTCCATTCAATCTACTGAATTTGTGGTACTTACAAAGTGAGTTACTGGAGATTTCAGACATAGATATTTTCATTCATTCTGAATAATCGGAGATAAAATTAGAATGTTTCTTTTCAATTGCATACAGTTTTATTACTTTTTTACTTATATTCAAATTGAAGTTGTTAGAAAATTGTATATTGTTGTTTCCTGCTGGAAAACTCCACACATTTCGGGAAAATCATTATTATAGAATCTACAACTATGACTAGATGGGAAGTAGTAAATTCAGAGGCATATAAAGCTTCCAAAAACTATCAAAAAATACGTATTGGAGAAATGAGCCACCAGTTTGAAGCTTGAGTTGGGGATTTCATTCCTCAATTAAAAAAGTTGCTAAAAAACAATGAAATCATGACAAGAACTTCGGACGTACAATAAAATATAACAGGGACTTATATAATATTCTAAATAATGAGGAGACAAAAATAAAAGAGACAAGTATACAAAAAAATATGTAGATGGAATGGATAAGAGAGGGGAAGAGAGAAATTTTTTTTTTAAATCTTCTAGGAATTGTATTGTATCATTCCAAATCGACTGGCGTTCGCAAAATTGCTCTATCGACCGTTCTTCAGTTGAAAAGTTCGTAAAGAGATGAGAGAGGTCATTTCCCTCCAAAAAATCTCTTTCAATGTTTTTTGTAGTAATTCTCGTGAAAAGTTATCTGTTTTAATATATACACCAAATTCGAAGTCGATTCAGAATCAATTGAAGGTTTCATAGGTTTTTTTACGGCACCTCCGCAGTTTTGATCTTGCAAGGGAATTTTTGTCGTTTATTCCTTTTTTATTATTTTTATTTTTGGAATATTATGACTTTTAAGTTGAGTATCGATGAGCCTATCTGATGTGAAACGCTCACTTGTCCATTTACTTGTCCCAAGGAAATATGAAGGAAAATATTTCCACATACCAACGTAACTACGCCACTGGTTTACGACAATTAAGAATTATAACTTCAAATTATCACGTTGATAAACCTTGATTAGGGTACCAAGTTTGATATTTTTTGCTTCAGGAATTTTGGAAAAAAAAATCAATCTAATTTTTTTTGTACTTTTGACACCCTGCATCTCAGATATCTTGGTACCTTGATAGGAACTTTTCACCTCGAAATGAGGTGAGGAATCTGTAGTCAGAGTATGTCGGTCTTATTCTGATTCACCCTGTATATAAATCTGAACAATTTTTCTCTCAATTCAGTGATCGATACTTTTCGAGTTCTAAAACTGATCAAGTGGGTTACTGATAAACCTCTCAGACACCTAGAGCTCATTCCAGTGGAAGCCAACGAAGAAAATCGAAATCAGACAGTTTCGATTTATTTCTGAATAATTCTCTATTTAGGTAATGTTCCCCTCTCGGATAATACGTTCAAATCTCGCTTCGGTATGCCAAACCATCGAGAAGTCCTGTAGAATGACAAGTCAGCAAAATCAATTCATATCCCAATTCTCTGAACTCCTCTGTTTCCCGTTATTTCCGGATTTGTGACGGGAATGAGACTAATAAAATAAGCATTGTGGATTACCGGATATACATTCGAAACCTATCAAATGCCAAAAAAGGGGTTGACGCACCCCTAATGGAAATTCAATTGAACTGAGTGATTTTTTATCGATACCTCACATCTTCCCGATAACACCGAACGATTCAAGCAATTTATGGACCGTTCGGGATTCACGAGTGTAATGAAATAGCAAACTGAATAATTTTTCAGTGGATTTTTTGCATCATCTTCTGGTAGGAATAGTATATTGTACAACAAGGAATGACACATACATTTCCTACGACTATGAAAGTTTGCAGCACGAGCTGCAAACGATGGTTTTGGAAATGAGATCTTCCAACCTTCCCCAGAGATAAAAGTCCATAGGCCTCAGGTCCGGTGACCTGGCCGGCCAACGGTTGGGTCCTTGAATGGTTCTCCAATTATTACCAAAACTGGCACATTTTCGAAAAACTGTCACTCAGAAACTAATAGATATCGATATGCGGTTTTCACCGTCAAGTTTGTCATAAAATCTTACCCTCAGACACAGCCATCAGTTTTCATCCTCTAGTTTGAAAACAGGAGAGTTAAGAAAGTCCAATTTGGCCCACCCTGTACATTTCTTGCCTGGAAAGAGCCAATTAACACTCATGAGATTGTTGCATCCGAGTGAAATGGGTCACTCTTCGCACTAGCAACGTAATATAATATTTTCTAAGAGGAGAAACCTAATTACTATTATCACAAGTTCAAGTTATTTTATGTTAAAATTACGTCATTCATATTTCTAATAACCTGTATATTGGCGATAGAACTCCATCCTGATAGAAATTATGAGCAGTCATGTTTTGATGAGACTATGCAATATTAAGATTTTAATGAAAATGAAGGAGAGAAGGGGAAGTTTATTACTCATTTGCGGTGCCATTATTCTTGACAAACTTATTTTTAATGGAAATGAGTTGGGTGACTAACTTCAAGGGAATATGAAATATAACGGTGAGTAAAAATGGAAATTTCAGTATTAAAATGCAATTTCAAATATCAGAGCACTGGAAACTTGTCTGTAAGGGAATGTAGATATTAATATGGGATTAATCATGTCCATAGCTAGCTCAGATGGTGATTCTTTGTTCCAAAACAATTGCCAGCTGTTTTCTGGAATCAACATCTTGAATTACAAAAAATATATTTTCGACAAACCTGACAAAAATCAAACATAGCAGAAATTCGAAACAGTTGTATCATTTTCTCAAAGAAAAACACGTTTTCATCGATATTCCGCGATTCAATTCAACTGATAATATAATGAAACTAGTAGTAATAAAGAGTTGAGATGAAGTAGCAACTGTTTTAATACGTCAGAAGTTTCGTGAATTTTGAAAAAATGGCTAAAAGTTAAATTGGAATAGAAATCTCAAATCTGACACAGATGAAACTAGTTGAAAAATATTTAAAGTATAAACTGAGAGTGTATTTTCGAAATAGCTTGGTGGCGACTCCGCCCACTCAAATCAAAGCGACTTCACCAATTCGAATGATAGCGACTTAATGCAGATTTACTTCCGAAACAAAATGAGAAACTAACTTAGTTGGTGAATATTATAAGCCCCACAGTATGAATGAATAGTATATAGATGAAAATCAGACATACTCAAAAAAAATTAGTTTAACTAATATAAAAAATGAAAATTTGGCGAGAAATAACAGCTCTCAACTTCAGATGATATTTTCAAAGCGAGGACGGTTTTAGATAGAGCAATTGTGCGAAATCCAAACGATTCAGAATTACCAAATTAGTACATTCTGTGAATTCACAGTCGATTGGTGAACAAAAATGAGTACACAAAATAAAAAGTCGGTATACCCCCCCCTAAAAATCATGAAAAGTACAAAATCATCAGATTCACTTGAAATTACCACTCACTATATACTCGAGATTTTCTATGCTCAGATACAAAATGTATGATGAAATAGAGATAAAACGTCGAAAATTCTCTCGCACCATCGAATTTTCGAAATTTTTTATTGGTAATTTTTCAGAAAATTGCCAACCCCCGTCAAACGTATTTTGTAGAGCTGATTCCACATATGTTATCAAAAATTGAATTGGATGAAGAATTCATCAATCCCTAATCAAACTCAACACAAACAAATAAGACTGAGTGTATCGAATATGACAATAAAAAATATCTTAAAAAATTTGGCGGGAAATGATAGCCCTCAACTCTAGATGAAATTTTCAAATCGAGGACAGTGGGAGATAAGGAAATTCTGCGAACGCCAATCGATTTAGAATGACAAAATTTGTATACTCTGTGAATTTCAAGTTCATCGGAAAAAAGTATGATTATTCGAAAAAAGTCGAAGAAAGTCCCTAAAATTCATGAAAAGTTCAATATTATCATATTATTCCACTATTAACTCAAATTTTTCATGCTGATTCCGGAAATATAAAAAATTGAAATACTCAGATATGAGGTGTACGACAGAATAGTGATAAAACGTCAAAAATTCTTTCAAACCATCGAATTTTCGAATTTTTTTATTGGTAATATTTCATATTTCGGAAAATTGCAAACCCCGTCGAACGTATTTTCTATAGCTGATTCCGAATATGTCATCAAAAATTAAAATGGATGAAGAATTGAGCAAATAAGATCAATAATTTTGTTGAAATCGCAAAAATTGTAGTTATTTCTTTAATCCTTGATCAAACACAATTTTCCGTTCAACTTATTTTGTTGAGCTGACTCCGAATATATCATCGATAACTGAATTGGATGAAGGATCAAGCAAAAAATAGCAATACAATTGCAAAGGTTCTGTTAAAAGCTTATCAAACCTATATTTCACTCGGAATCGACTTCAAACTCGTTGAGCACAACAAAAAAGATTGAGTGTTACGAATATGAGAAGCAAAGATGTGTAACAATTTCGAGACCGGCCTCGAGACCGGCCCTGATCATCCAATTACACTCCACACTCGAAATGTAAACAAGTTCTCTTCTGACAAACACATGACTCATCCGTGGAAGAGACGCGAACGCCCTAACCGAACATTCCATGAACCTCTAAGAAGTCGCCGAACAGACTGGAAAGATCGAAAACTGTAAATGCTACCATATATAGCCGGTGTATAGCAGATGGCGGGACAGTCAGAATTCAGAGTTAGTTACAGTTCCAGAGTTCGCTGACAGATAGCCACAGTACAAATAAATTTGAATCTAGTAAAGTCCATGTTTTAGTGAATAATTGTAGTAAATAGTGTTTTAAATAAATTAGGAAAATTAGTTAGTGTAGTTTCACTACATTTGGCGTCAGAAGTGTGATGTTTAAAATAAATAAGTGTTAAAGTGTTCACCGTTTAAAAACTGATAGCCGTTATCGCGCCTAATAGACAGTTAGTGACCCGTTGAACATTTGGATGCAAAGTGGACAGTTTTGCGCGTCGCGGGACAATAAACTGAAAACTGTGTGTGAAATAAATAATAGACTGATATCTCGGCAAAGACAATAAGAGACAAAATGTTTCCGAGAAGAGTTCACCTAGTTGACCTAAAAGTTAGTGAATTAAAGCAAGAGTTAGAGGAGCGTGAGTTAGAAACAACTGGAAAGAAGGCCGTACTCCAGAAAAGACTTGCAGATGGACTGATTGAAGAAGGAGAAGACCCCGAAACGTTCTTATTCGAAGTTTCTGGAATTTATTTGAGTTCCATAATGAATAAACTCGACGAGACCACGAAATCCTTGGAAGATAAATTTCTGGAAAATTCAAAGAGTCTGGAGGAGAAACTTCTAGAAAATTCTATTAGCTTGAAAGAAGAACTCCTCGAAAACTCGAAAAATCTGGAAGAAAAACTTGAAGAAAATTCGAAAAGCCTAGAAGTGAAACTTCAAGAAAAGCTTAAAGAAAATTCGGAAAATCTAGAAGTGAAGCTTCTAGAAAACTCTGAAGGCCTAAAAAGAGAACTTGTTTACATTTCGAGTGTGGAGTGTAATTGGATGATCAGGGCCGGTCTCGAAATTGTTACAGATGGAATTATTGCAAAAAAGGAATTATGTTAATACAATAATAATATTTTCTATATTGTTTTTTGAATAATTTCCTATTCAGAGACTTTATTATGATCGTTATTGCATTAAATAAATGTATATACATGCTGTTTCTTTTATCATGTGGTATCATTGCAATATTCTAAACCGTAATAGATACAAAGACGATTAAATGGGAAAAAAGGTAACTATTGTGGTGAGCAGTAAATTGGTCATAGAAAATTTAAGGGGATTCTCGCCTGTATACTGAAAAATTGATAAGTGAAAGAATTTTTTAATTGTTCGGTACGATGGTAGAAAGTTTTAGTACCCATGAATCTTATATGTGTGTATGATAGACTTCAAACCTAAATGATATTTTTCTCATCAGGGTATTTTTGTTGGTAAGGATCCTATTATAAATAATGAGCGTCTACTTTGCATGTCCAGCAGCATTTGTGAGAGACTTCTTTCGACGCATTATTCCAAAAATGTATCTTACGTTAGAGTTTTGCATGATCTATTTGCGTCGTTGTTGTTCTGATATTATTACACGGTCCATAAATAGAATCTCTGTAGTTGTATTTTGATAGAATCAAATTTTCGCAGAGTAAGTACCAAAGTTACCTTTGAAATTATCTGCTAGATACTTTAGTCCTGACGGAACTTCAATGTCCCACGAATGTTACCTGTCTTGAAAAATAAGTTTTGTTATATTTATCCTAAACATGATGTCTATTGAATGTCTATTAGTCAAGTTTCTAATGAATACCAAAAATTTGTTTGAGTAAATAATCCAATATAATAACCACCACAGAAATCACAATAGAATAGCACTCCTTCTTGCACTCTCAACTTGTTCTGCCACCAATGATTTATATAACCAATACAAATATAGGGTATTGAAAGTTTTATCGATGAATTCAATTCAATACTTCGTCTATTTTTCAATAGATTACCCTGTTAACATTGAGGGACGTCAGAGTCCTGTCAATACCCAAAGGGATATAAGGTGTTAATAACAGCATTGACCCCTGGGGAATGCCACTGACGTCATTAGAAGTTGGGCTTTCAAACAATAGCGACTTCACCAATTCAAATAATGGTGCCTTCACCAATTCCAATAAAGGCGACTTCACCTTTTCTAGCAATAGCGATTTCGCCAAACAACTAATGGCGCATTCACCAAATATAATAATAGCATCTTCGACACTTATGAGATTGACTAAAACAAAACGAGAAACTCAATTGTTAACATTACAAGATGCACAGTGGAATTCTGATGACCATATAGATGGAAAATAATTGTTCCACAATTTCTTTTTCAAATATCTCATGAAATATTCACATTATTACCATCATGAGAAATATAATTATAACTACATTTCTTTACCTTCTTATCTTCTTTTATGAAATAAAACTCCACAGTTTCCACTAGTCATCATTCCTTTCACATACTATCGCGAACTGAATGTGTCACTTCCATCGGATGAAAAGTATTGTTTATATCTGAAGTTGGAAACGTACTCCAAATAACATCTCATCTCTTAGTGGATCGTCAGTGTTTTTGTGTAAGCCGATCCTTTCGTGTACCGCAAACAAGAAGTGTCCTTCTGGATGTATTTTCATGTAGATGTGGGTAAACAACAAGAACTGTTCGCAAAAAATCAGGTCAACGCTCTGTGGTCTTTGGGGGTAGACGAACCACATGATATTCGAAATGGAATTGATGAATAATTTATTGATTTAATGAAATATGGGTTGCTGCGGTTCGCATAGGGTGCGGTATAACTGTGAAATGAGTGGAGGAGAAGTAATTGTAATCAGTAGAAAAAATAATAGTTCGATTTTATCTTAGTTTCCTAGTAAGGGAGTTTTATGAATATTAGGTAATAGCCAATATGATTCATGCAGGTCATTTATCATTTTTAATCGCTTTTAAAGTATTTCTGGAAGCTACCACATGCTAGAATTTATTAATATTTGTTTGTATGAAAGTTTCATGATGGCTGTTCACACATGCACGTTATTTGTTTATAGTCTTTATATAGTTTAAAGTTCACTCAGTGCAGTTGAACTTGAAGGCGGCCCAGACTTCATAACTAAAATAATGTGGGGTGATATAGCCAAGTTTCACAATAATGGTGTCATTGATAGGCATAATTCTAATTGGTCCCCTGGTAATCCACATTGGATAATGGAGACTAGATCTCAAAAAATTTGTAGGGTGAGAAAGGTATCTACACTTCCAAGAACACATTTTACCCGAATTTTCAGAAGAAATACCGTTGCTTGAAAGACAACAAATGTGGTGGCAACAGGATGGAGGACCTGCTCACAACGCATAATGTTTGCTTCTCCTCTGATGTGGCCTGCACGTTCGCCTGATCTTTCCCTTAGATTTTTCTATATTGGAAACCTCAAACGATATAATATATCTGAGTAAACCTCAAGACTAAGAGGTCCTGAAGACCTGTCCATGTACTGGTTACTTATTGAACACATATTGAAATAAAATAATATGTGAAACAAAGAAATGTAGGCTTTCACGGCTGGCTTCAATGTTTTGGTTGATTTCTGGGTTTTGCAGTGGTCGTCTTTGGTTTGAATCCCAAACGTTTCGACTGCAACAACGGCAGTCATCTTCAGTGGCATGGTCGAAGTACTCTGCTTGACGTATCAGTTGAACTCAGCCATAGACGCAAACTCACAAATCATTATTGATAACGACTTCAAACGTGAAATCTCAATTGATATTGTTATTATAACAGTACTGTTCAAAATAATTGGTCAATGTTTTTTTTAGATTTCCTCTAATTTATCATATTGTTGTAAGTAACATATGCATTCAGGGTTTGAGTATTTCCTCAGATGTTTCAGCTGTGATTTTATCATAACCAGAACCATCTTTCTTCCTCGAATTAAATATAATATCCTGAACTTCATTCTCATTTACCTGAGACAAGATATTTTGAGAAAGAATTTGGTTTGTTCCTGCAGGAGTTGACGCAGGCCCAGTTATGTTTTTTGACAATTTTTTCCAACATTGATATTGGTCAAAACTATTTGCCATTTCATTTTCGTCTTTTATAATGAGAGATATCAACAATGTGAAAGAATACGGGGTACCCTTCTCTCTAAGCGGTTCCATCAAGTGGAAAAATAAAGGCAAAAATCTGTCTGAAAACAACTACTTCCCTGGCTTATACCACGACGGATATTGAACTGCATCTGACAGATATTTGTGCAACGTTGTTTCAAGAAGACCCAATTGCAAGTGCTTGTCTCGTAATTAAACAGAAAATTCTCCTTCATTTGGCTGGGAATGACCACCTGCAGACATGCATGTTTCGAGGTTTATTGCCTCTCATCAGTAACAGGGTAGGTCGGACAACATTATAATTGTCCTGTCCCTGCCGAATGAATAATAATCAACCGTTTAACTAATATTTCCCCATGGATGACACTACGACCCATAACAAAGTTGATCGCAGCGCCATCCGCACGGGAAATCAATCGATAGTCGGGTTGATTATTATTCATTTGGCAGGGACAGGACAATTATAATGGTGTCCGACCTACCCTGTCACTGATGAGAAGGAATAAACCTCGAAACATGCATGTCTGCAGGTGGTCATTTCCAGCAAAATGAAGGATTATCTTCTAATTACAAAACAAGCAGCAATTGGGTCTTCTTGGAAGGACGTTGCAAAAATATCTGCCAGGTATAGTTCAATGTCCGTCGTGGTATTAGCCAGGAAAGTAGTTGTTTTCTGACAGATGTTTGCCTTCATTTTTCCACATGCTGGAAACGCTTAGAGAGAAGGGTACCCCGTATTCTTTCACATTCTATAATGATATTATCATCGCTTGATATTAGATCTAGTCTCCGTGCTATACTGTTCCCATACATGGAGTGATTGAAACCCCTAAACATACATTGAAACTTTCTGATTTTGTCCAGAAAAGAACTATTCGTCACGTCAGCTAAGCTTCACTCATGAGCTGTCTTACTTCTTTGTAATACCGCAGAAAGGTTGGCGATCTGTTTCTGTTTCTTCATGGACAATGTTCTCCTGAAATATCATCAATCGTTCCACAGTTAGCGATCCCATCAAAACTGGGCCTTCGACCATAGTCTCCACATCTTTTTGCCGTCACTTTGGAACATCTCTTTCTCAGAGGTTGTTCTTCGAATGAACGATAATGCTACGGAACTCACTACCTTGGCAGATGCCAATTCCTACTAACTTTTCCAATGCTCTCACGATGTCCTCGGAATTTTCCTTCTTTTGGGAACACGAAGATAAAAAACTGTGCAATCAAATACTCATATTTCAGTTCTGCATTAGTTTGTTACTATGTCAGTATCGATAAGTATATTCTTCTTTGTTGAAATCAAACTAGAAAATAAATTGCTGAACAAGTTACTATCGTTGATTCAGGCCTTCGCCGAATGGAAACCTAATTGATTTCGATTCTCATCGTCTCTAACCTTCAAGTTTAATTAAATTATCACCGTGCATTAGCAGAAGGGTGGTGTGTTTATTGTTCACGTTTCGGTCTCAATTTGATTGTGGGCATCCCGATGTGTGGTAATTTCCATGCAAATTACCTATTGTTTCATGGAATGGGTCGCAGACTGTGATGACATCTGACAGCTTTGGCTGAAGCACATATTGTATGAGCCGATATACAGAACAAGCGTTAATAATAATAATAATAATAATAAGACCAAGATTATGTGAGGTCAGTCTTCATGTAATTACAATCATAAAAAGTTTCTAAAAGCACCTCTCGATGTTGAATGTGAAAAATTTGCGCAAACTATAATTTTTCTGAGAATTCACTATGAAGAAAGTTCCGGAACTACGCCTACAAAATCGATTTATTCTTGCAAATACGTTCATAATTTGCGAGGGATATTTTTTGTCTAGATGAAAGAATATTGATTGAGAATTGGAATAATAAACCTAGAAAACTCCCCAGACACTAGAACTACGAAATTTTTATTCGAAGCTCATATCGCAAACAAAGTAAGAAGTGCAAATAGATAGATAGATATTCTTTATTATTTCAGTTGTTGTAGAACATGTCAATACAATGTGAATATTGAGAAGTAATCAGTAAAATATAAAGAACTGGTAAAACATTTGCGAAATAGTTAAGACGTAGAAATAGGGAAGTTCAAAATATTTGTAAAAAAATAATATGGACTGACGAATCAAAATTCACCAACAATGGTTGGTTTAACAGAAACATCCATTATAGGTGGAATAATACGAATGAATATTCACATAGAGAAACCAATTTCCAGGAGAGGTTCGGAATAAATGTTTGGTTGGGAATTTTGGAAACAAACATACTAGGTCCTTTCTCTTACGATGAGCATTTGAATGGTGAAATGTAATTAAATTTTTTATCCGCTGAGTTTGATGGCTACTTAGATGAATTGCCATTAAGCACCCGCCGTGAAATACAATATTTACAACAAGACAGTGCCCCTCCCTATAATGCAGCAATAGTAAGGGAACATTTAGATGCAATATTCCCAACAAAGTGGATTGGAAACAATGGACCAATTGCCTGGCCAGCTCGATCCCCAGACCTTACTCCTTTGGATTTTTTTGTCTGGGGATAAAGTTTTTTCGAAACCTAGTACCGATATCGACCATCTCAAACAGAAAATAAGAGATGCATGTAATAGCATTACAACCATCCTAGTAGAAAATTGCCACAGAAATTGTATGGACATACAACTTATGTGCATTCAACAAAGAGGTCGTCAATTTGAGCATTTAATGTAGAATTCTTTTTCTGTATTGGTTTTATTTTCTTCCACAAATTCATTATGAAATAAATTGTTTTTCTGTTTGTTTGATTTCTTCTACTCTTAAGCAAGTTTATTTCTGGGGTAAATTGCTATCGTTCGTCTCTGAAACTGCAGAACTCTTTTATGAATTTTTATAGTATAAATACAATTTTCATAGAAACATTCATTCAAAACGTCACTGATAATTTTTATATCGAAGCGTTAGATTCTGTGGAATTCATAAACAAATTAACAACAGGACCGTAATTAAAAATTGTTGTCACTGATCCTAGTTATTTTATATGAAACGTTATAAAAATGTCGAGTGTGATAATACCACTAAATTGTGATTTTATCGCTCTATCAATATTTGTGATGAAATAGACAGGTCCGTATTTGAAAAAAATTGTTGATGATGGCGGTGTTGACACGAAACATTTGATTAAAAATTTATCATTACATAGTTCTAGTACATTTTGAATGCAATAAAACTTTCCATTTTCATTTTTTTATATTTTCTGAAATAACAATTCTATTCGTAAAAATCCGAAAACAGGATTTTCAGTTTTCCCTGTATAAGTTGGGAAGGGCAAGAATCCACGTAAATTTTCTATGACCAATTTACTGCTCACCACAATAGTTACCTTTTTTCCCATTTAATCGTCTTTGTATCTATTACGGTTTAGAATATAGCAATGTTACCACATGATAAAAGAAACGGCCTGTATACATATGTACAGATACACACAGGTATATACAAAAGACATACATATAATATATTTAAAAAATTTGCTGTTCAGGAACACACCGTATATTAAATCATTCCTTACTCAGTGGGTGTGTTATAAAACTATTATGTCTTGAATCACAACTTGTCCTCAATTACTTTCGTACGTTTTCTAGACAAAAAACAAGAGTTTGAAAGAAGGCCACTGATGGTTCGATCAGGAAGTTGAAGTTAGGCTTCTGCCGTGCCCAGAGCTAGTGAGGGCCAGGGGGGAAGTTGGGAAGTACCTTAGTTTGAGAATAGTTTGAAAAGTTATGTCCCCGTTATAATTGTAAGTATAGGTCTTTTCTAATTGATTTATTGAAATTTATTAAAATTGAACAACGAGGGATTCATTAAATTATTTTTATCGTAACTGAATTCAGTATAATTATTTTGCTATTTTTAATTGTAAGTAGATGAATGAACTTTGTTTTTTATATTGTTTCCAAAGTGTTTTAAATCTTTAAAGGATCAGAATCTGTCTCTTTAGTCGTGAACATCCCCAATTCACGACAATACTACCATTATTAACCATAGAAATTTAAAAAAAAACAGGTATTATAGTAATGTGACAGTCACAACATGTATAAAACAATATATAGGCTCACACAATATTCTCATATATACTATACATGCACATATAAAATTGTCTGTACAGAAGATAAAAACAGTCTTTGAGATAAAAATAAAAGATGAAGTAAATATTATCACTTCAATAAATCCGTGTAATACTCGTCCAGTGTATAGTAAGCTTTCCTCAAAAGCAAGTTTTTCACTGCAACTTTCAGCTTCTTGATGTACTGTGACCTTAATGACTCCGGTAAATTATTGAAAATATTAATTACTGAAAAAGTTATATTTTTCTGTATACAGTGTGCCCAAGATAAGAATGAACAGCATGGGGATATCGGAAACGGTAAGTGATACGGGGTCGATTAAATTAGAGAAAAGTAGCGCATTTATGTGCCTAATAATATGCCATTTAGAAAGTTTTAATATTCCGAGTAGTTTCGGAGATATCCGAGAAAAACCGAAATTTGAGAATTTCGTTTTTATTTTCTCCTAGCTTTATTTTCAAAGGAAATGTAAAACAAATAGCACTTTGCCATGGCCACTTTTTGAGGACTACACGATAACGTAAGCAGAATTTTTCTGCGACGTTTCGTCTTTTAGAAAACATCATCAACTTTGTATTTTTATATGGGCCGAAACTAAAGTATACCCTGTATACGACTCCATATTTCATTGTGAATACAGCAACGTATCAAACAATATGATTTCGGAACAATTTCTCGCGCAAAATGTAATTTAGTGATTACTTAATATGTTTTTCTTCAATTTTAGATAGTAGGCGCTGGAAAAAATGACATATTTTGGTACATGAAATAAATTGATTAGTCCTATTTATACTAAATTTAAACTTACCACTTTCCAGAATTTTTGCGTTGTTGAATACAGAGATGAGTCGCCAAATCAAAAGTTTACTTTATAAATGTAATTGTAATGTAATAACAAGGAGCTGATATGTATTACAGGAAACAAACAGAAACTTATAACAAGTGTTCAAATAACCCGCCGTTATTTTCTAAGCACAAGTACGCTCGTCTCACAGACGAATTTAAAACTTGAGTTAACATATTCGGACAAATATTGTTAAAGGAAGCAGTTACCAATCTTAGCAAATCTTCTTCATTTTGAAAATTATGATTAGAGTACACTTGATTCTTGATATGTCCCCAAAGGAAAAAGTCTAGTGGGGTTAGGTCGGGGGCCCTTGCAGGCCAGGGTGTATCACTATGAGTACCTATCCACTGTCCTGGGAAGCGACGGTTCAAATAATCACGAACAATTATAGCGTTATGTGCTGGAGCACCATCTTGTTGAAACCAGCAGCTGTGAGTAACCGCTAAAGGCAAATTATCTAGAGCATCTTCCAAATCATTTACTAACAAATTTATGTACCGCTCTTTTGTTAAATTGTTTCGGTAGATAAAAGGCCCAATTACATTCGTACCGAGAATCCCAACCCACATGTTAAAACCGAAACGATGTTGGTGTCTGGACACTTTGTGTACCCGCGGATTTTGTTGTGACCAATAATGAACATTCCGCCTGTTAAAAATGCCATTGTTGGTGATCATACTTTCATCAGACCAAATTATTTTGAAAGGGAAATTTTCATCGTCTTGGCATTTTCTAGTGTACCATTCACAAAAGGTTCTTCGCCTTGCATCATCACCTGGCCTGAGTCCATGACAAATCCTAAATTTATAAGGATGATATTTATTTTTTTTTAAAATGAAGTGAGCGGTGGATTTGGCAACTCCGGTATTATCTTCAATGGTGCGAGTAGATATCTCAGGATTTTCAACAACGGCCTGTAACACATCACGCTGACTTTCTTCATTAGATTGCTTTTGTCGGGAAACCACAGGTTTTTTAAATGATCCGTATTCTTTTAAATTAAAAACTAACCGTCTAAATATTGATTTACCAGGTTGTCGCCTCTCTGGATACTTATTAGAGTACGCACGTTCAGCATCAACACAATTTCTTTGGCACACAATGTAACATGACAACATATCAAATTTTTCAGTATTCGAAAAGCTGCCGTTTTCCATTTTTAACACAAATTAGGTAGGTAGCGAGATGTAAAAGTAGGAACGAAAATGTGTCAAAAATTCTACCAAACTACAGTATTATTATGACAACGGAACAATATGTGTCATTTTTTCCAGCGCCTACTATCTAAAATTGAAGAAAAACATATTAAGTAATCACTAAATTACATTTTGCGCGAGAAATTGTTCCGAAATCATATTGTTTGATACGTTGCTGTATTCACAATGAAATATGGAGTCGTATACAGGGTATACTTTAGTTTCGGCCCATATAAAAATACAAAGTTGATGATGTTTTCTAAAAGACGAAACGTCGCAGAAAAATTCTGCTTACGTTATCGTGTAGTCCTCAAAAAGTGGCCATGGCAAAGTGCTATTTGTTTTACATTTCCTTTGAAAATAAAGCTAGGAGAAAATAAAAACGAAATTCTCAAATTTCGGTTTTTCTCGGATATCTCCGAAACTACTCGGAATATTAAAACTTTCTAAATGGCATATTATTAGGCACATAAATGCGCTACTTTTCTCTAATTTAATCGACCCCGTATCACTTACCGTTTCCGATATCCCCATGCTGTTCATTCTTATCTTGGGCACACTGTATATGTGACATTAGGCCTAACATTGAGAAGTATTGTGTCTGTGATTTCTGTAATAACATTTGTAAAGCTCCATATTTTCAGTTACAAATATAACTGATTCATATATCAATACTGACCCTACAACCGTCTTTCGATGGTATATTGAATATATTTCTCAAGCATCGCTTCTGTAGTATGGATATCTTCCTAACTTCAATAGTGCTATCTCGTCAGTGAAGCCTAGCTCATTAATTTTCCTCTTTCTCTGAATCACCTCAGTAAAGTTGGCGATATATATTTTTATGGCTGATTTTCTTCAATTGCTCCACCGTTAGCAGTTACATCCGAACTGAATTTCTGCTGAGAACATTTTTTTATTTTTTCAATATTTACGACTGTATTTTGATGAAGTATTTCGATAGAGTTGTTCCTAGCAGAGTATTCGGTGGGACCGAAAAGGAGATATTAGAAAATTGACCTGACTTGAACTTGACTTGACCCTGACTGAACTTGACCTGACCTTGTCGTCTACTGACCTTCACTTGACCTCAAGTTAACCTCGACTTAACCTTGACTTAACCTCGACTCAACTTCTACTTGACCTTGACTTCCCCCTGAATCCGACCATAACTTGATTTTTTTTATATTATTTGTTTTTGTTTTTAGTGAACAGAAACATTTTTTTAAAAAACTTTTTTTTTCATTAAAATTTTGGTTGCAAATTTTTTTAATTTTTTTTTGTTTTCATTTAAAATGAATAATTTTGTTGGGATGGACCGAAAGGGAGATAGAAAATTGACTTTCACTGTACTTGACTTGACCTTGACTGACCTTGATGACCTCGACTGACCTTTACTTGACCTTGACTTAACCTCGACTTAACCTTCACTTAACCCCGACTTAACCTTGACTTCGACCTCGAATCCGACCATAACTTGAATTTTTTTTATACCATTTTCTTTTGTTTTTAGTGAACAGAAACATTTTTTTGTAAAAAATTTTTTTTATAAAAATTTTGGTAACAAATTTTTTGTACTTTTTCTTGTTCTCATGTATTGTGAAAAATTTTGTTGGGATGGACCGAAAAGGAGATATTGGAAAATTTACCTTGACTTGACCTTGACTGAACTTGACTTGACATTGACTGAACTTGACCTTGACTGACCTTGACAGAACTTGACTGACCTTCACTTGACCTCGACTTACCTTCACTTGACCTCGACTTACCCTTGACTTCGTCCTCGAATCCGACGATGGAATTTTTTTCATACTATTTTCTTTTATTTTTAGTGAACAGAATCATTTTTTATAAACTTTTTTTTTTTCATTAAAGATTTGGTTACAATTTTTTTTTTATTTTTTTTTGTTTTTATGTTAATTGAGAAATTTTGTTGGGATGGACTGAAGGAGATATTGACTAACCTTAACAGAACTTGACTGATGTTGACTGACCTTGACTTGACCTTGCCTTGACCTTGACTGACCTTGATGAACTCGAGTGACCTTCACTTCACCTGGACTTAACCTCGTCTTAACCTCGACTAAACTCTGACTTAACTTCTACTTTACCATTACTTCCCCTTGAATCCGACCATAACTTAAATTCTTTTTATACTATTTTCTTTTGTTTTTAGGGAACAGAAATATTTTTTGTAACATTTTTTTTTCATTAAAATTTTGGTTATAAAATTTATTGAATTTTTATTTGGTTTTCATGTAAATTGAGAAATTTTGTTGGGATGGACTGAAAGGATTTATTCAAAAATTGACCTTGACAGAACTTGACTGACCTTGACTTGACCTTGTCTGGACCTTGACTAACCTTGACCTTGACTGACCTTGATGGCCTCCACCTAACTCTGACTTAACCTCCACTTAACAATCACTTAACCCAACTCAAGCTCTACTTAACCTCAACTTAACCTCCACTTAACCTCGACTTAACCTCGACTTAACCTCGACTTAACCTCGACCAAACCTCGACTTAACCTCCCCTTAACCTCGTCTTAACCTCGACTTAACTTCTACTTTACCTTGAATTCCCCTTGAAACTAATCAAAACTTGAAATTTTTTATAACATTTTCTTTGTTTATATTGAACTGAAAAATAAATTTTTTTTATAAAAATTTTGGTTGCAAATTTTTTTAAATATTTTTTTGTTTTCATTTAAAATGAAAAATCTTGTTGGGATGGACCGAAAAGGAGATAGAAAATTGACCTTGACAGAACTTGACTGACCTTGACTTGACCTTGTCTGGACCTTGACTAACCTTGACCTTGACTGACCTTGATGGCCTCCACCTAACTCTGACTTAACCTCCACTTAACAATCACTTAACCTCAAATCAAGCTCTACTTAACCTCAACTTAACCTCCACTTAACCTCAACTTAACCTCCACTTAACCTCGACTTAACCTCGACCTAACCTCGACCTAACCTCGACTTAACCTCCCCTTAACCTCGACTTAACCTCGACTTAACTTCGACTTAACTTCTACTTTACCTTGAATTCCCTTGAAACTAATCAAAACTTGAATTTTTTTATAACATTTTCTTTGTTTATATTGAACTGAAAAATAAATGTAAACATTTTTTTTTTTTAAATTTTGGTTGCAAATTTTTTTAAATATTTTTTTGTTTTCATTTAAAATGAAAAATCTTGTTGGGATGGACCGAAAAGGAGATAGAAAATTGACCTTGACTGAACTTGATGACGTCGACTGACCTTTCCTTGACATCGACTTAACCTCGACTTAACCTCGACTTCGACCTCGACCGACTATAACATGAATTTTTTTTAAACCCTTTTCTTTTGTTTATAGGGAAGAGAAACATTTTTTGGTAAACATTTTTTTTATAAAAATTTGGTTACAAATTTTTAGATTTTTTTTTTGTTTTCATGTAATATGACTGAACTTGACTGAACTTGACCTTGACTGAACTTGACCTAGACTGACCTTGACAGAACTTGACTGACCTTGAATGACCTTGATGACCTCGACTGACATTCACTTGACCTCGACTGACCTTCACGTGACCGACCATTACATGAATTTTTTTGTTATACTATTTTCTTTTGCTTTCAGTGAACAGAAACAAATTTTTTTCATTAAAATTTTGGTTGTAAAATTTTTTAATATTTTTTTGTTAATTGAGAAATTTTGTTGAGATGGACTGAAGGAGATATTTGAAAAATGACCTTGACTTGAACTTGACTGACCTTGATGAACTCGACTGATCTTCACTTCACCTCGACTTAACCCCGTCTTAACCTCGACTTAACTCTGACTTAACTCTGGCTTAACCTCGACTTAACTTCTACTTTACCTTGACTTCCCCTTGAATCCGACCTTAATTTATTTTTTTAATACTATTTTCTTTTGTTTTTAGGGAACAGAAACATTTTTTTGCGAGATTTTTTTTATAAAAATTTTAGTTGAAAAATTTTCGATTTTTTTTTTTGTTTTCATTTAAAATGAAAAATTTTGTTGGGATGGACCGAAAAGAAGATATTGACTGAACTTGACTTAACCCAACTGAACTTGACTGAATTCGACTTGACCTTGACTGACCTTGATGACCTCGACTGACCTTCACTTAACCTCGACTTAAGTACTATTTTACCTTGACTTCCCCTTGAATCCGACCATAACTTAAATTCTTTTTATACTATTTTCTTTTGTTTTTAGGAAACAGAAATATTTTTTGTAACAATTTTTTTTTCATTAAAATTTTGGTTATAAAATTTATTGAATTTTTATTTGGTTTTCATGTAAATTGAGAAATTTTGTTGGGATGGACTGAAAGGATTTATTCAAAAATTGACCTTGACAGAACTTGACTGACCTTGACTTGACCTTGTCTGGACCTTGACTAACCTTGACCTTGACTGACCTTGATGGCCTCCACCTAACTCTGACTTAACCTCCACTTAACTATCACTTAACCCACCTCAAGCTCTACTTAACCTCAACTTAACCTCCACTTAACCGTGACTTAACCTCGACTTAACCTCGACCAAATCTCGACTTAACCTCCCCTTAACCTCGACTTAACCTCGACTTAACTTCTACTTTACCTTGAATTCCCCTTGAAACTAATCAAAACTTGAATTTTTTTATAACATTTTCTTTGTTTATATTGAACTGAAAAATAATTTTTTTTTATAAAAATTTTGGTTGCAAATTTTTTTAAATATTTTTTTGTTTTCATTTAAAATGAAAAATCTTGTTGGGATGGACCGAAAAGGAGATAGAAAATTGACCTTGACTGAACTTGATGACGTCGACTGACCTTTCCTTGACATCGACTTAACCTCGACTTAACCTCGACTTCGACCTCGACCGACTATAACATGAATTTTTTTTATACCCTTTTCTTTTGTTTATAGGGAAGAGAAACATTTTTTGGTAAACATTTTTTTTATAAAAATTTGGTTGCAAATTTTTAGATTTTTTTTTTTGTTTTCATGTAATATGACAACTTGACTGAACTTGACCTTGACTGAACTTGACCTAGACTGACCTTGACAGAACTTGACTGACCTTGAATGACCTTGATGACCTCGACTGACATTCACTTGACCTCGACTGACCTTCACGTGACCGACCATTACATGAATTTTTTTGTTATACTATTTTCTTTTGCTTTCAGTGAACAGAAACAAATTTTTTTCATTAAAATTTTGGTTGTAAAATTTTTTAATATTTTTTTGTTAATTGAGAAATTTTGTTGAGATGGACTGAAGGAGATATTTGAAAAATGACCTTGACTTGACCTTGACTGACCTTGATGAACTCGACTGATCTTCACTTCACCTCGACTTAACCCCGTCTTAACCTCGACTTAACTCTGACTTAACTCTGGCTTAACCTCGACTTAACTTCTACTTTACCTTGACTTCCCCTTGAATCCGACCTTAATTTATTTTTTTAATACTATTTTCTTTTGTTTTTAGGGAACAGAAACATTTTTTTGCGAGATTTTTTTTATAAAAATTTTAGTTGAAAAATTTTCGATTTTTTTTTTGTTTTCATTTAAAATGAAAAATTTTGTTGGGATGGACCGAAAAGAAGATATTGACTGAACTTGACTTAACCCAACTGAACTTGACTGAATTCGACTTGACCTTGACTGACCTTGATGACCTCGACTGACCTTCACTTAACCTCGACTTAAGTACTATTTTACCTTGACTTCCCCTTGAATCCGACCATAACTTGAAATTTATTTATACTATTTGTTTTTGTTTTTAGTGAACAGAAACATTTTTTTGAAAACATTTTTTTTTCATTAAAATTTTGGTTGCAAAATTTTTTGAAATTTTTTTATTTTCGGTCAAAAGCAAACTGGTTTTTATTACATTTGTGTCAAAAATAGGATTTTCAAAATAAATAATTGAGTATTCGCGTAATGTACAGTCTCCGTGTTGCGAGAAAAAAGTGACTGATAGACCTTTATCATGCAAAATAGACTAAACTGATCCCTTAGTTCTCGAAGTGGTCAGTTTTACACATTAAGGGACAAGAAACTGAACATTTCTTGTGTGAATTAGACTCTGTAAGACAAAATGTTTTCTATAAAAGTTCGCCTAGTTGAATTGAAAGTCAGTGAATTGGCACAAGAGTTGGAGAAACGTGAGTTAGAAACAATCAAAAAGGAGGACGTACTTTAGACTCGCAGAAGGACTGATTGAAGAAGGAAAAGACCCCGGAACCTTTTTATTCGAAGATTCTGGAATCGATTTGAACTCGATAATGAGTAAAGTCTGTGACCTATAAAAAAGAACTTCAACAAAATTCGGATAGTCTGGAAGATAAATTTCTTGAAAATTCAAATAGTTTGAAAGAGAAACAACAACAAAATTCAAGAAGTTTTAAGAGGAACTTCAAGAAAAACTTATGAAAATTTCAAAAAGTTCGGAAGGTGAACTTCTACCTCAAAGACTTTGAGAAAAACGTTTGTGTTATGGCAACTAGATCGAAAGGAAGAATAGGAACCGTCGAGACAGAGCTAAACAGAATAAACACGAAAGTAGACAAAATCAAAGACAATTCTGCAATAAACATGAAGAAATAATTCAGTGAGTTAGAAAATCAAGAAAATTTTTCGCACACTCCAGAAACTTCCAACTGAAACTCAATGGTGGATCTGAGTTCAAAAATACATAAAAGATTTCAAGTTCAGTGCTTAACCAGTAAAGCTTTCATTAAAATCTCCTCAGTTCGATAGAAAATCTCCATAAGCAAATTACTACCGACAATTTGAAGCTGCGGTTGAAGCAAATGGATGAATTGCAGGAGGAATAGCTGTGGCATTGACACTGGCATTGCGTGGCGAAGCAACAAACATCTCACAAACTCTCGCTGCCCTAATGAAACATCTAGAATCTAGTAGCCTACCTTGAAAATATATATTATTCAGAGCTGAAGAACCGCTGCCAGAAGTCAGATATTGCACGGTTGGTTTGTCTTGCATATCCAGTCAATAAGGAAAATGTAATGGAGCGATTTACACATTATCACTACCTTGTCCAACACATCTCGTAAACGCTTTGGCGCGAACCTGGGAATTTGAGGCTGCGAAACAATCCTGCGAAAGCCAGAGTGAAGTCAGGATTCTGGAGGAAAATCCACAGGAGCCTGCTAATGGTGTCATGAGAACAGTAATGAAGGAAGTTATGCCCGAGAAAAGAATGATGAGATGCCCAAATTGTAGAAAACTTAGTCACGTGTGTATCAAATGTATGCTTGGAAGACATAGGCAACGGGAGGATGGGGGGTAGGCTCAAAATGGGTAAACTGAAATAATACTATTATTATTGTTGCCTAAGCAGTAAATATTCTTCAAATAACTTGACGAATCCTCCAAACAGTCTATATCACTAAGATAAGATAAGATTAATAGAAATGGATATATTATTTCCCCGTAATGATCGTAGAGGTAATAAAAAATGCGTTCTTTAATATTTTTTCTTCGTCTGGTTGAATAATGCAAAAAGCCACAACGAACTTGACAACAATTTCTTGTGTAACAACAACGCGGTAACGGCTTGATGAATATAGTTTAAAAAACTTTTTCAATCATTGTTCGACATCCTTCCGCTCTGAACACGGAAAATTCCAACATTTCGATGGAACTACTGGAAGCTGGTGTTTTCCACGAGATTGAAAAGTTACTAACTACTAGCATGGCGTCGTTGCTTAATTGCTGCACGTTACGTCGGGAGTAATTTTCACTGCATCAGGTTTCCAGGAACTTTTATCAAAGGTGGATATATATGGGGTTCGGATGCTGACTGAGGCAGTCTCGGTTTCAATAACAGTGAACGTCAACCCGTGTGATTCCGTACAAAAGAGACATAGTGATAACCATTTTCACAGTAGATGGTGCATACAGCCATTGTCGAAAAAGAACAGGAGCTGGTGACAGGTGACGTTTACCTATTTTATACTGCATGCCATCTTAATTTTTTTTGAACTTCCGTATATTACAACGGCAGACAGTATAATATCGCGAAAAAACACGAAAATTCTCCACAAAAAGAAATGCGCTTTTCCTTATGAAGTGCACACGTGTCATCATTTAGGGTTATTATCAAGCCTTAAGAAGGCATGCAGTGTAAAATGGGAAAACGTCACCTGTCACCAGCTCTTGGACTAGAAGTTAATACCAAAAAACGACAGTATTTCATAAAAGTATTTAGGATAATATGGACCATTTGAAAATGAACATGATTCACTATAAAAATATGGCAAAATACCTCAATTCACATACAAAGTGGGAAGATAACTGTTGAGGTATTTATGTCGTGTTACATTCAACCCTCTCACCTCCATGGTACCTAAGCCTAATATTTCAAATAGCAACGCCTACTCATTTCGCCATTTTTGAAACTCTTATGCAATTCTAGATAACTTCTTTGGTTTCGTGTTTCAAAATTAAATTACGTAATCTGGCGATCATATGGAATATTATACATATAATTCATCAATTGATTTTTATATAAAAATAATGCAAGTTTTCATAGGGTTCCACCATCACAGCCATCTCCTAAAAACTATAATGTTGAAGGTAGTAACTTCTTAACCTTACCTCACCGGATCTAATTACTCTGATGAAATAACCCTACATTATTTTATATTCCCTTGCTTTGAGTTCTTCCATTGAGTCTGGTTGGGTTTTGAATATGACAGATTTATAGTGAACATAGACAAAGGAATCGAGAGGTGTCAGATCTGGTAACCTAGGAGGCTATTTGATAAGTCTTCTCCTACCAGTAATGAAATTCCACAAATGAAAGACAGGATTCAACAATACTTGAATATTTATATTGAATTAATCAACAAAATTATGAATTAATATTAATGAGGTAAGATAACTCACTGACATCTCAACAAAATGTAAAAATAATCAAATTTGATCAAAATACAATGAATGAGAATATACTTGAGGTTGAATGAAAGAATAGTAATAATTGATAAGAAAGTTGCTTGTGAGAATCAACTTTCTGGAGGAATGAGAATGATTCTTCATAAAACTAAATAATTTCACAGAATTATCAATCTATGAAAACCATAAAAATATTGTTCAACTCTACCAAAATATTCTTATTTGGAAATATTAATGTCACACTTAAACACTCAAAATATATCTTACAGACATGGATTATTCATATAAGGATCCATTGTAACATGAATATTTGTCACTCAATGTATCCCGTGTAGTGGTAAACTCAAATGACGAGCGAAATTGGGGTGGACAGGCTCGAAAAAATGGCGAAAACGCAAGTGTCGGTCTCAATGAAACCACTAGGGTATGAAATTGTAGATGACATTCTAGAGGAAAGTGGAATAAAACATCAAACTTTCCATGATTCCAGGAATAAGCAAGTTCGTGACACAAACTGTCGATACTCATACCATATCCTTGAGATGACGAGCCAAAAAAAAAAAGAAGAATCTAGCAGCGACTGTGAAACTGATATCATATTGAGAATAAACGAGGGTTCAAGGCAGCACAATAAATTCCAGTTTCTTACTACGTTGCGTGTCATTTTCGTAACGAAACAAATCAAAAAGAAGTTAAAATAAAACTTCACGATCCCAGAACACATTTCTATAGAAGTCAACATGGGGCCGTGTTTATTGTCCCACTAACCACCAACGATAACATCCACATAATCGTTCGGGAAAGTTCCGCAACTCCCAGCGTCTTCCGGAGTTAACTACTCTTTCCTCTGTGGAAATTTCCGTCGAAATCGATTGATGACATTGCGAAACCACTATAATAATTATGAATGATGGATGGCATGAGTTGGTTCTTTGTCGAAAATGAAAAGCCATTTGAACTGCAATAAACTGCTGACAGTTGTTCGGTTTCACAAGAAAAGTGAAATGAGAAAAAACACTCTGTAGTTAAATTTGGATATTCGTTATAAGTTTTATTTTATTTGCATACGTTACTATGTGCTTTGAAGAAGAATGACAATTTTGATACTGCTACCTTTTGTCAATATTTGAAGAGAAAGCGAAGTGATGAATGAAGTGTCTCATCACACCCACTACAGTCCACAAGATACAACTTTAAATGTTCAAAGAAAAAGTTTACGGAATGATACCAGCAGTAATAAGCGCTCAACCGATATCACGATTTTTTCAGACCATTTTAGATGTTCATGGGAATGAATTATTTTACGAAATATTCTTCGCGTGAGCTGGATTTCTTTTCCACTTCATAAATTCCTCGAGATACTCCAGAAGTATAAATCGTAAACTTTTTACTATGCGTAAGAAATTTCCTTTCCGCAACTTATTTCCGATATCGACTTTTTCGACCTGATGATAAATTCCAGGCAAACATGGTGTTAGATAAAATAGATTTATTTGTTTACAGAAGTGGAGTAATGGGGAAATGATTTATAGGTCAGGAAATAGCGGGGCGCGAAGCAAACGAGAATTTATTGAGTGGAGTGTTGTTTATGTCAACGTGTGGTATTACGCTGATGAATTGAATTCTGTTTCATCGTTGGGATGGTGGTTTTTTCATCTTCTCTATAATAATTGGAATATTCTACAGGGCGGCGCGCTATAAACAATTATAAATGTGGATTATATTGCATCACCTTGAAACCAATAATAGTGATGGAAATGATACTTACCAACTTACTTCCTGGCACAAATGGACGGATTTTGAAGTCGCTGACCGCAGGTTTCTCGACGTGTTTGTGTCCAGCTGGACAGCATATCAATTTCCCTTTCGAAATATGACATTTTTATCAGTTTTTGTTATTGCAGAGAATGCGAGTTTGAACTAAGTAATATTGGAATTCATTTATAATGATGAGATATTGTTATTTGGGCGACAATAAATGTATTCTAACCTACCACAAATCGCCAAAAATATTAAAAATCCGACCGCACTCCTCTCACGACCCGGCAATGACCTCTGATGATGAGAAATTGTTATTTGGGCGAGAATAAATGTATTCAAATACACTACAAATCGCCTCAAGTCGAATCCTAATCTTGGGATCACTTCAAAATATTTAAAATCCGACCGCACTCCTCTGACGACCCAGCAATGACCTCTGATGATGAGAGGTTGTTATTTAGACAAGAATAAAGGTATTCTGACCCACTACAAATCGCCTCAACTCGAAACCTAATTTTGGGATCACTTCAAAATATTTAAAATCTGACCGCACTCCTCTGACGACCCGGCAATGGCCTCTGATGATGAGAGGTTGTTATTTGGATAAGAATAAAGGTATTCTGACCCACTACAAATCGCCTCAACTCGAAACCTAATTTTGGGATCACTTCAAAATATTTAAAATCCGACCGCACTCCTCTGACGACCCAGCAATGACCTCTGATGATGAGAGGTTGTTATTTAGACAAGAATAAAGGTATTCTGACCCACTACAAATCGCCTCAACTCGAAACCTAATTTTGGGATCACTTCAAAATATTTAAAATCTGACCGCACTCCTCTGACGACCCGGCAATGGCCTCTGATGATGAGAGGTTGTTATTTGGACAAGAATGAAGGTATTCTGACCCACTACAAATCGCCTCAACTTGAATCCGAATTTTAGGATCACTTCAAAATATTTAAAATCCGACCGCACTCCTCTGACGACCCGGCAATGGCCTCTGATGATAAGAGGTTGTTATTTGGACAAGAATAAAGGTATTCTGACCCACTACAAATCGCCTCAACTCTAATCCTAATCTTGGGATTACTTCAAAATATTTAAAATCCAACCGCACTCCTCTGATGACTCGGCAGTGACCTATGATGATGAGAGGTTGTTATTTGGACAAAAATGAATATATTCTGACCCACTACAAATCGCACCAACTCGAATCCTAATTTTGGGATCACTTCAAAATATTTAAAATCCGACCGCACTCCTCTCACGACCCGGCAATGGCCTCTGATGATGAGAGATTGTTATTTGGGCGAAAGAAAATTTATTAGAATCCACCACAAATCGCGCCAACTCGAATCTTATATTTGAGATCACTTCAAAATATTAAAAATACGACCGCACTCCTCTGACGACCCAGCAATGATCTCTGATGATGATAGGTTGTTATTTGGACAGAAATGAAGGTATTCTGACCCACTACAAATCGCCTCAACTCGAATCCTAATTTTGGGGTCACTTCAAAATATTTAAAATCCGACCGCACTCCTCTGACGACTTGGCAATGACCTCTGATGATGATAGGTTGTTATTTGGACAAAAATGAAGGTATTCTGACCCACTACAAATCGCCTCAAGTCGAATCCTAATCTTGGGATTACTTCAAAATATTTAAAATCCGACCGCACTCCTCTGACGACTCAGCAATGGCCTCTGATGATGAGAGGTTGTTATTTGGACATGAATGAATATATTCTGAGCCACCACAAATCGCGCCAACTCGAATTCTATTTTTGAGATTACTTCGAAATATTTGAAATACGACCGCACTCTTTTTACGACCCGGCAATGACCTTTAACGATGAAAGGTTGTTATTTTTGCTGGGTTAAAAATTGAAATGCACTTTATTTCTGATTCGCATATTGGCCACAACATACTATGTCAGGAGAGAACCATTTTTTTCAATAGTGTATTTATAGAAGATAGGTATGATTTGTCAATGAAACTTTACGTTCATAATATTATGTGACTTTAAAAGTGCATTTATTTTCCAGATAATTAATATCAGTGATTCAGGTTGAAAAAATAGGAATAATCATATTTTGTTATCTTTATTGATTATTCACACAATATTTTGTCGGTTAACTGCTTCTGCCTCTGCCTCTGCCTCTGCCTCTGCCTCTGCCTCTGCCTCTGCCTCTGCCTCTGCCTCTGCCTCTGCCTCTGCCTCTGCCTCTGCCTCTGCCTCTGCCTCTGCCTCTGCCTCTGCCTCTGCCTCTGCCTCTGCCTCTGCCTCTGCCTCTGCCTCTGCCTCTGCCTCTGCCTCTGCCTCTGCCTCTGCCTCTGCCTCTGCCTCTGCCTCTGCCTCTGCCTCTGCCTCTGCCTCTGCCTCTGCCTCTGCCTCTGCCTCTGCCTCTGCCTCTGCCTCTGCCTCTGCCTCTGCCTCTGCCTCTGCCTCTGCCTCTGCCTCTGCCTCTGCCTCTGCCTCTGCCTCTGCCTCTGCCTCTGCCTCTGCCTCTGCCTCTGCCTCTGCCTCTGCCTCTGCCTCTGCCTCTGCCTCTGCCTCTGCCTCTGCCTCTGCCTCTGCCTCTGCCTCTGCCTCTGCCTCTGCCTCTGCCTCTGCCTCTGCCTCTGCCTCTGCCTCTGCCTCTGCCTCTGCCTCTGCCTCTGCCTCTGCCTCTGCCTCTGCCTCTGCCTCTGCCTCTGCCTCTGCCTCTGCCTCTGCCTCTGCCTCTGCCTCTGCCTCTGCCTCTGCCTCTGCCTCTGCCTCTGCCTCTGCCTCTGCCTCTGCCTCTGCCTCTGCCTCTGCCTCTGCCTCTGCCTCTGCCTCTGCCTCTGCCTCTGCCTCTGCCTCTGCCTCTGCCTCTGCCTCTGCCTCTGCCTCTGCCTCTGCCTCTGCCTCTGCCTCTGCCTCTGCCTCTGCCTCTGCCTCTGCCTCTGCCTCTGCCTCTGCCTCTGCCTCTGCCTCTGCCTCTGCCTCTGCCTCTGCCTCTGCCTCTGCCTCTGCCTCTGCCTCTGCCTCTGCCTCTGCCTCTGCCTCTGCCTCTGCCTCTGCCTCTGCCTCTGCCTCTGCCTCTGCCTCTGCCTCTGCCTCTGCCTCTGCCTCTGCCTCTGCCTCTGCCTCTGCCTCTGCCTCTGCCTCTGCCTCTGCCTCTGCCTCTGCCTCTGCCTCTGCCTCTGCCTCTGCCTCTGCCTCTGCCTCTGCCTCTGCCTCTGCCTCTGCCTCTGCCTCTGCCTCTGCCTCTGCCTCTGCCTCTGAATATAATAATTGAATGCAGTACACCTTTGGGAATGAATAGATATCAGATCATTTATACTTTTGTGAAATAATAAGTTCTTGATTTGCAGGCAACTATTCAAGGGAATTGAGTATTGAAAATCTATAGGGGTGTAAGAATTTGTCAATAAAATTATCTTCCCATTCATTTAGACTTAGGTCATTGTACAAATACAAATATCACAGTCTTTTTCGTGGAGTGAGACATATAAGTCCACACAGTTTTAGGAAAAAATACTGAGAACTCATTCAGTTTTTAAGATTCATTCCCATCACAGAATTCTCATTGTAAGGTAAACTCTTCAAACAAATGAGAATACATAAACTACGTCGAATACATTCCTCATAGAACAAAGCCAATCCTTGTTTCATCTTTTCGTATCTACTGAATAAATGGGCACCATTCACTCCTATATAAATCCACAGATCAAGGAATCCAGTCCCTACTCGCAGGTGATCAAATAATAAAGGCTCTCATTTTATCCAACGTCGACGCAGAATCGCATGTAATCCACTTCATCCCTAAACTCCCTTATAATGAAGGCCCCCAGTCTGAACCCCGCTATAAATCCCCTTTCATCCCTAATTTATAGCAACTTTTCCACTGAAAAGCGTCCTGATGGACTTTCCAACTTTTGAGAAGCTGTAAACTTATTATGATAAATTCCGATACAACTTCATAATGCTTGGTTGAATATTTTGTAGAATGTACTGGAGAGTTATTTCCCCTTGAGCTCATATTGAGTCGAAGAGTATGGATGGAGTATATTATGCAAATCGAGCATCTCTCTCCACTAGAAAAAATTCTTTCTAATCAGTCCACTAAAGGCACTGACGACCCCATGGGAGTGTGTTTCCTGAGTACTACTCAAAAGATTCATCTGGAGTTTTGGTTACCAAGTAGTTGGTGGTTGAGAAGTCACATGTTATGTCCGGGAGTCTACCGTATCGTAAGAACACGAAAAAAAAACAGTAATGAAGAAAAATCCCAGTTTCGGCTATATCAAACAAGTTTTGGGATATTGTTATCTCCTCAAGGGGTTGCATAAATTTTGGGTCACTTAATATTTCAATACCAAACAATCAATAATCCCATGGTCACCTACGCCTCACTGGTATGGTGGCCAAAAATTCAACAAATTCCGGCACAAGTCAAGTGCAGCGGCTAGCCTGTCTGGGAATCACGGGGGCAATAATTACGTGCCCTAATGCAGCCTTAGAGGCAATGCTAAACCTTCCGCCATTGCATTGAGCCAGACAAAAAACTTAAAAGCAGGAGATCTGATCGGACACTTAGAGATTTTGGAACACATTTCCCTAGAAGCCATGTCTAAACCGACAGATTTCATGCCAGTTAGATACGACTTCGAAATGCAGTCACAAAAAGCCAACAAACTTGCACAGAGAACGGACCTCAACTGGAAAGGGATGCATCAGTGTGGTACACAGATGGATCTAAGATGGACGAAAGGGTTGGAGTGGGCGATACAGGATCAAATTTCAGTCTCTCAGAATCCCTTGGTAACACTCCAACCATCTTCCAAGCAGAAGTACATGCTTTAGAATTAGGTGTCCAGGAGTGCCTTGAGAGAGGCACTCAAGGGCAGAAATTTATATAGCCAAGCAGCACTAAAAGCTCTGAGGTCAAACACCTGTGAGTCTAAGTTGACTTGGGACTGTAAACAAAACCTGAGAAAACTGGCATTAAACAATCAGGTCACCCTGATGTGGCTTCCAGGTCACAGAGGAATTAAAGGCAACGAAGAAGCATATTGTCTTGCCAAAGAAGGGGCAAACACGCAATTTTCCGGTCCAGAACCCTTCTGTGAACTCTCTAGAGCCCACTTAAAAGAAGAGTTCCGACGCTGGAAAACTGATGAAATGAAATCTCACTGGAGTAAAGTTCCTGGAGAAAGACAAGCGAAAACACTAGTGTGTCTATCGCCAAGAAAGCTGAACAGCTCTCGAGTTGGACAAGAAAGATTTGAAGATGGTAACAGGACTTCTCACTAGACACTGCCCTCGTGGGTACCACCTCAAAAAGAAGGGTAAATCAGAGACTGGTAGTTGCCGCTGCTGCGAGAACTTTGCGGAAACTGCAGAACATTTGCTGTGCAAATCCCTAGAGCTTTTCTGTAAGAGGCTTAAGTTCTTGGAAGGGGCCTTCTTAACGCCCCCGACATCAGGAACTTAGCTCCCAGGAAACTGATAAACTTTGCAAGAAGTTTCGGAATTCCGGGCCTCAAATAGACCAAGGGTCACGCACAAAAGAACTTATAGGTCGAAGTGCTTGTGAGGCCTGTACGACCCCCTTACAATCTACAACTTATAGTCATTATATATTATATACATATATATATATTATACATTATATATACTTATATATTATATTCTCCTGCGATAGTACCACAACTTGTTCATCCGACAGCCATTCAACAACTTCTCTCATCTTTTCATTCCTGAATTGTTCTTGTAAATTCCAAATAGCCAGAAATAAGAAAACTCCTCTGCTCAAAGATATCGGTAATAATAGTGCCAATATTTGTAGCAATTACTGCCTGCCTTTGAAAATGTGTGTCGGAAACAATATAGCATTTCGTTTCCATTTCCACGAACACATATCATATCGCAGTCAGGTTAGCCTACGATACGCCAGGCTCGTGAACGAGCACAAAACACCATTAAATTCAGAACATATCGTAATAATGGATGCTTTCCAACGTTCTCTTTAGTACAAGAATGGAATTTTATGGATACAATATCCGCAACAGAAGTAGTTTTATGGGAATATACAGGAATGGTTCATGAAAGAATTTTGTCCTCTCAAATATCAATCGATAGCCTTTTTCAATCAGTTTGAAAGTACGCCATAGTTGACTTTCCATGCGTATTTGTACAGAGTAGGCCAAATTGGACACTTTTAGAGGGAAAGTCTTGTGTCTGAGGGTCAAATTTTATGACAAACCTAATGGTGGAAACAGCATATCAATATCTATCATCGTTTCTGAGTAACAGCATGTGCATTTTCGAAAAAAAATTTGTTTCTATGATAATATTCACTCAGCATTTTTTACGCAGAATTCAATGGTTTTACTAACTTATTTTTTCAATTGGAATATCCATAGTTATACGGAAAAATATATTTTTTTCAAACGACACACTCTATATATTCCTGCATATTTCAATAGAGCTTAAAATTACCTTTCCAAAAATGTAACACACTTGATGTTTTGCTAGAGTTATCTTTGAAATACAGAGCTTTTATGTTTTTTCATGTAGACTTCAAAACGCACACTTTTAACAAGTAGGCTTTGGGCGACGCGGCGATAAAACAGAATGCAAATGTTTACTGCTTACTGTAAATGTTCATTTGAGCAGTAAATACACAATTCGTGGTTTCTGTTCAATTTTCGAACACAGTCGCAATGAAGTATGAGAATTATGAAAAATGGGATACGATAGTCTGTTTTAAACAAACCGATGAGAATGCAGAATGCACATTTTCGAAAAACATTGAGTTTGTCATAAAATTTGACTTTCAGACACAGCCATCAATATTCATCCTAGATTGAAAACAGGACTTTCCCTTTAGAAGTATCCAATTTGGCCCACTCTGTACATACGGGCTGTACATTTTTTTGATGGGACATATTCCCCACTAGCAGAACGTTTCACACAATCTGTTAAGATATCAATATATTCGCGAATTTTTAATTCATTTCAATTTATGTTTATAGGGATAAAGCTGTTATCAATTCCAAATAAAATCATTGATGATGAACGAGTAGTACCTCATGGAAATGTTTCGAGTACATTATTTAGCTTTCAAGAAAAAAAAATCACTGTGAAGTTGTGGAAGATACTCTTCTATTGAAATGATATAAGCCTAGACGCTGGTCCTTTCTAGTCATACTGACATTGCGTATCGTCGATTGGGCAACTTGAAACAGAAAAATAAGAATAATAGAGAACATAAATTGGTGAGTAAAACTGTCTCATTTATGCTATTTGGGCTTTACGATGTATTGGTATTGGCAAGTAAGGATGGTGACTGATGCACTGCGACCTGATTAGATCTATTATTCCCCATCTTCTTCTGCTATCTCAAGGTTTTCTCGTTTACAGCAGCCACTCAAGCCTCAATATCTTGAGGAATTTAAGGATTCTAAGGGGGTTTATTCGTGTTATTTCTCCCACAGTCAGCTGGTGTGATCCCAGTATATTCAATCTTTTGTGATGTACAGCATAACACTCCATCAATATATGGTGGGTGTTTCTGGATGTTTCCCACAGAATCTGCAGGTGCTGTCCTTCTCTAAGCCTAACTTCCTTAGGTGTTCTTTGAGTCTGCAGTGCCCCGTCAGAAATCCCGTGATTGTCTTTAGAATAGTTTTGCTGAGGTTAATCAGTGTCTTCGATCTTGCTCGGTTGAAATTGCCGACGAGATCTTTGGCCTGCCTTAGCCCTGGAAGTCTTTGCCAGTATGTTGCTCTCATTGTTTCTTTAGTTTTATTGGGTTCTTCTTGAAAGTAAGATTTTCTAAGCGTCTAGTATATCTTGATGACGTGAATATAGTTGAAAAATTGTTCACGGATCATGTGATATGCATCTGGAAGAATTTCTCCGAATTGGTGTTGATCCCCAAGAAATGACATTAGAAAAATAAGAGCAATAGGTAAATAGAAGTTCAAAGCAATAAAAACGTATTTGCCTGTCTGGTTACATATACACCACTTTTGGGATTTTCTTAGTTTGCCGATAATTGCTGGGATTTTCTGAAATCTCTCAACCACTTCCCAGGCTTGTAGCAGCTCTGAGAAATTGCAAGATTCATACAAAGAGCTGAACCAAACGGAAAATAAGTTTCTGACCATGGACGCCAGCGATATGACACTTGAAGCCGTTTTATAAGAGAAGATCATTAGTTACTTGAGTAAGATCCTCAGTGAACCAGAGCGCGGTTACTGTGTCAACAGGCATAATTAACAGTTGATTATTGTAAAAAGAGTAGAGCTCTTATTGAAATTAGTATATGGAAGCTTTAACTATCGTAAAATTACGAGGGTCAAGTAGCATCCAAAACTCCAAGAATTCAACTCAAACATCGAACTGAGAGTAGCCATAGGAATGTCTATGCTCTGTTGAGAAGACCATGGCCATAAGAATGGTCACATTGCCATAGACTGAAAGAAAAGGAATTCTTATCGCCTTGTCATCATAAAAAGTTTCTTGTAGATTAGAGATTGTCCCCCTCCAGACGTGAATCGCGAAATATCGAAAAATCGCAAATGTTCTACAAGACGGTCTGCAGGGAACCTATAAGAGCGATAGCTCTCTAAGATTCTAGAAGAAGAAGTGATCACCTAGACAAGAAATTAGTCATATCGAACCAGTGGAAAGGAATCTTGAAACCGAGTAGAGTGTAATTTTATTTCAGTATTCAATTGTCTAATTGTTGTGAAAACCAAACGAATCGAAGCATAATTTTAAAAATCGCCTGGTTGTTTTAGAGCATTATTTATATTCCAGTTATATCCGGGAGAACGGTTCGGCTAAGAAAAACAAGAAGTTATATTGGAAACCATACTCTCAGCAGACCTCATCGCATAATGGTTGAAATATTCACGGTTACATTCCCAGGAATCTGAAGAATTTCCTGATGCATTCGTCCATATTCAACTCCTCATCGTATACTCCTCTACATCATGAAAACCTCCCAAAAATCACTTTATATGCTAATCTCACATCGGTTCGTGCTTGTTCGTAATTAGCAGATTCATCTACTCGTCCAGCTGTCGTTGATTATGTGGCTACTCTCAAATGTATACCCGAAGGAATGTTATTGCGTAGCAGCAAAAAATATCAACTCATGATGTGAAATTTGAATGGTTTTGTATCTCCAGCTGTAACCTTTGTTATTCTGGAGTTATATTTTATATTTTTTAGATTTTTTTCGAAACCGAGTATGGAATATGAAGAGCACCAGTGCCACAGGCAATATCATTCTTATAAACATAACTGATAACATTACAAAGACAATAATCATTCTATGCAGTATTCAGACTCTGGTGGAGCTAATTTTTTTCAATATAATCTCAATCTATTAATGAATTGGCATAATTTTCCTGTCCCATTCTACAGAATCAAATACGACCAGTAACATAAATTTATACAATGTGGTAAAATTGGAAATTTGGGTGGAAAAATCCTTATATACGGGTTAAAATCAGCAAGAATCAGTTTGATGTCGAAGGTATTTTCCATGTACGCGAATACAGTGTTCATTTGTCTACAAATCAATGTCTTTTAAACGATTGATTAGTGATAATATTTTCCTCTGGAATTGCACAAGTGTTGTTCCACATGAGGGACTAGGACTCCTTTTCATTTTAGGTAACTTGTCGTTGTTCACCCTGTAAATAACCGTCCTGTCTCCCAAAACTAACGCACTCTGAAATTATTCTGTAGGCTCTCTCCACCAAAAAAGCTGATAACTAAATAAAATGAAAATCAGTGGTGCCCAAAAATGTTTTTCCCTATGACTTCTCTTATATCATGAAAAAAAAACAGTATTTTCATCTCTTGTTGAAAAATATACTATATCATAGCCCAGTTTTCTGTTTTATTTTCAGCCTCGTATAGCTTGTCTTCAAAATATCTTGGTTTGGCAAGCTTTACGAGCTTTCTGTGAATCGTTCTATATTTAGTAATATACGAAATAAAAAATGCAACAGTTACAAATTTTCTCATAGTACGTAGTGATCTTGATTCTGTTGCTGAATCTTTTATGCCTTGAGTTATCAAATATATTCCTTAGGTACTTTTGAAACATGTCAATTGAATCATCAGAGTTCAAGACGTTTTCCCATGGTGTTACAATGGGCTGAGGCTGAATACGCGGTTATTCTTGAATGTTTAAGTTCAGTACATCCTCTTCTGCCAAACAATCTTCATCATCAAAATTGATATTAAAATCACCTGTCAGCAGAATATTCGAGGCGATCGGTGAACGCAATTATATAAATATTGTTTGTTTTTTTTCCACCAATGATAATTCAATTTCATTTTCTACTGAAAGAAAGTCATAGTTATCTATGTTGAGTAATATGAGCTCATTGAGTATTTTTTCTTTGACTACAGTCATAGTTTCACTATGTGCCAAACTATTTCTGCAATTTTTCACAACAATTATATTATTACACAAAAGACGAATTTTAAGCAGCCACAATGAATCTTCCTGGCAGAATTATAAAAAGAAATAGAATAGTACAAATTCAAACCACATGCAATTTTCCTGAAATTACTGAATTTCTTTTTTCGACGAATACTGACTGGAATGGAACAGGCAACGTAATGGTTTGCTTTTAAATATTCAGCGCGTCAATTAGAGAGTGGTTGTGAAAATAGAATAAGCATTGAGTGGATGATAAATGCAGTACAAAACGATATGAACTTTTTCAGTTTGCTTTCCAGATGACTACAAACACGGTTCAGGGAAATCAATTGCCTATGTCATATTTCAATTTCCCGAACGCATTTAAAGCAAATGAAGCTGGAAATTCTATTGGATATTGGATTACGTAGAAAAAAATTTGTACACTGAAACATTCGCAAATTGAATCCTTCAATTGAAACAAAACTACATCATTTGATGAAGAACTTGATGATTGGTTTCGGATCCAACCATCATCCAAAACAGAAACGAACCGTCATCAACACCCTAGTGAACAGAGCTTTGAGAATATGTGAACCAAGGCACATCGAAGAAGAAATGCAACACCTTACAAACTGTGTTACAAGCGAATGGGTACAAGAAGAAAGACATCATCCGTGCTACGCGCCCAAGGGAGAAGAAAAGGAACACCAATGAAGAGCATCCCCAAGGCACTGTCTATCTGCCATACATAGAAGGTGTCACCAACAGAATTGGGAAAATTCTGAAAAAGGAGAAAATCAACACCATCTTCAAACCAACGAAGAAGATATCGGAAGATCAGCCAAAGAAAGCAGAGATCCACTCAAATCAGCGGGAGTCTCCATGTAACTGTGGAAAGGTCTATATCGGACAAACGAAAGGGAGCATTGGTACCCGCCTAGTCGAGCACAAGCGGAGTTGTCGTTTGGGACAAACCGAGAAGTCCGCAGTCGTTGAGCGCACATTGTCTGACGGAGAACACCAGATCCTTTTCGAAAATACCGAGAGACTAGCAACGTCGAATCATTATTCAACAAGAATGTATTTAGAAGCAATAGAAATACACAAACACCAAGAGAACTTCAACAGAAAAGAAGAAAGAACATATTTACCAAAGATCTGGCACACAGCATTGAAAGGGGCCAAAACGACGCCGCTATTACATAAAGTGCGCGAAAAAACATCACTATGAATAACATGGCAAACTCGAAAGCTTCAGTTTCATTTGATACGTCCAGAAGAGTACTTCGACCACTGAAGATGACTGCGGCAGTTGCGGTCGAAACGTTTGGAAATTTAAACCAAAGAAGATCACGGCAAAACCCGGAAATCAACCAAAACATTAACGCCAGCCGTGAAAGCCTACATTCCTACAAATAAAATATAGTTTAAAAAAATGGAAAACACGCTTTTATAACACACTGAACTGAAAAATGAAAAATAATTGTTTATAAAGACAGAAAATAATAATAAATGAAAAATATTAGTATAAGTATAAAAAAATCGTGGGGTGCTAGATATACGAAAATATGAAACAAAGCGCCCCACGCTTTTTCACAGTGATATTAATATTTTTCAATAATTATTTTTTCTGCCTATATAAACAATTATTTTGTTCTTTTCAGTTCAATCTATTATTAAAGCGTTTTCTCATATTTTTTCAAACTATACTTTTTGCAGAAGATGGAAAACCTTCAACTTCCGCAGTAACCTCGTCATGAAGTTTTCATTAACTACAATAAATTTCGACGATTCCACGCACCGCCGAATCTTCAATTTTTTTGGAATAACCACCAACTCGTAACGATAACCTGACAAACATAAAATCCCAATTAGAGGAGATTGAAAGGATCTGGCGGAAAAGTTTTGCGCCTTTTGGCCCAGTCTTGTTTGCCTTCAAATTAAATCTATTTTGTTCGAGACTGTTCAGCGAAATCGGCGTCAGCATTATTCGCCAGGTTAACTAACTAGACCGTTCGTTAAATAATATTGTTGGGCACAGAAATGTGAGGTTAGAAAGCGTCTATATGAGTGAAAGTTTCAGTCGGGGAATGGGGGTTTCAACGGTCTCTACATTTATACAAATATGCTAGCTGGCATTTATTCTATAGAGGTGTATAAAAAAATCAAAATTAATTGAATGAACGTATCAAGGCAATAATATTTTTGAATGAACATAATAACGAGTTTTCGAAATTTTCAACTCGATCGTGTAGTGGTTCCGTAAAAAGCATACGAAACCGTTAATTGATTCGGAATCGACTTCAAATTTGGAGGGCACATGCAAAAAAAGTTGAATTTTCAGATTATGAGCAGAAACACTTTTTTTTTCGGAGTTTTGGGGGTAAATGATCCCTTTCAAGCCCAGATGAACTTTTCAACTCGAGAACGGTTGAAGATAATGCAATTCTGCGAGCGCCAATCGATTCAGAATGATGAAATTAGTATATTTTGTGGATTTGGAATGAATGTATCAAGGCACTAATATTTTTGAATTAACACAATAGCGAGTGTTCGAAATTTTCAACTCGATCGTGTAGTGGTTCCGTTAAAAGCGTACAAAACCTTCAATTGAATCGGAATCGACGTCAAATTTGGAGGGCACATGCAAAAAAGTTGAATTTTCAGATTATGAGCAGAAACACTTTTTTTTCGGAGTTTTGGGGGTAAATGATCCCTTTCAAGTCCAAATGAACTTTTCAACTCGAGAACGGTTGAAGATAATGCAATTCTGCGAGCGCCAATCGATTCAGAATGATGAAATTAGTATATTTTGTGGATTTGGAATGATTGTATCAAGGCACCAATATTTTTGAATAAACTCATTAGCGAGTTTTCGAAATTTTCAACTCGATCGTGTAGTGGTTCAGTAAAAAGCATACGAAACCGTTAGTTGACTCGGAATCGAATTCAAATTTGGAGGGCATATGCAAAAAAGTTGAATTTTCAGATTATGAGCAGAAACACTTTTTTTTCGGAGTTTTGGGGGTAAATGATCCCTTTCAAGTCCAGATGAACTTTTCAACTCGAGAACGATTGAAGATAGAGCAATTCTGCGAGCGCCAATCGATTCAGAATGATGAAATTAGTATACCTAGTGTTTGGATTTGGAATGAACGTATCAGAGCACCAATATTTTTGAATGAACACAATAGCGGGTGTTCGAAATTTTCAACTCGATCGTGTAGTGGTTCCGTAAAAAGCATACGAAACCGTTAATTGAATCGGAATCGACTTCAAATTTGGAGGGCATATGCAAAAAAGTTGAATTTTCAGATTATGAGCAGAAACACTTTTTTTTCGGAGTTTTGGGGGTAAATGATCCCTTTCAAGTCCAGATGAACTTTTCAACTCGAGAACGGTTGAAGATAATGCAATTCTGCGAGCGCCAATCGATTCAGAATGATGAAATTAGTATAGTTTGTGGATTTGGAATGAACGTATCAAGGCACCAATATTTTTGAATGAACGACTTCAAATTTGGAGGTCATAAAAAAAAGGTTTAATTCTTAGAATATAGGAATATAGGATTTTTTTTGAAGTTTTGGGGTAAATGACCCTTTTCAAGTATAGATGAACTTTTCAACTCGAGAACGTTCAAAGATAATGCAATTCTACGAGCTCCAATCGATTCAGAATGATGAAATTAGTATAGTTAGTGGATTTGAAATGAAACCAATATTTTTGAATGAACATATCAATTTTAAAACAATTAAATGTGAACATACTATGTGAAACAGTCATACAGAGGGTTATACAAATGCAAATGATGGCTCGTGTAACTCACTGCCGTTCAAATGACATTTTCGTTCTACTCAACTATTTGTATATATACAGGATGGGGCAATATTGTGTCAAAGTACGATCCCTCGAGTTCTAAGATAGTTGGGAAGATAATTTAAAAACCAAAGATAACTACACACCATTGGAATGAAGAAAAAATAATGTTCAAATCAGAAACATTTTCAATTAATAGTTTGAAAATTTGATTTTTGTTTTTTATTAAAAAAACTACGTTTTTTTAATATCTAGCTTGTATCGTTTACATTTTGTAAACGCTTTGTAAACGCTGTTTGAAAATATTTGAAAGAAGAAGAAGAAGAAGAGTTGTTTTGGGCAAAGGATATTATTTGTTTTGCTTTCTGTCAAAAATTGAAGGAAATGATGAACTATGAGAAGATTACTTAAAAGGCCGGAAATATTTATAGGGTTCATTTTGTGCTTGGCCCACTTATGAGCTTATAGACTTGGTTATGTTACAAGAATAATTATATTTCTGAAAACCAATTTCTTCATAACTCATCCACGCATATTCAAGGTAAATATTTAATTATTAGTTCATTTAAAAACGATTGGTGAAATCAGTTTTCACCGATATAAAGAGATTGTTGAATCACGCCTTAAACAATATTTTTTTTCTCTTCAGGGTTCTGCCAAGCAAATATTACAGATATAAATATTACGAATATTACAAGTACGACTAGTACAACAAACATAAGTGCAATGCACTATGCAATGCAAATAAAAGCAAATGTACGATGAGCACGATAAGTACAATAATCTGTTAGTGATCTGTTAAGATCCTCGACAAACCACATTAAATACCTATATTCATGGATATATATATATATATTCATGGATTTGTGATGAGGAAAATTTTTTTTATGGTTATCACCCCCTGGCTATCATAGTACCCAACAACAGCATTGCTAGGAATCCGAGCTCCAGAAGAACTGTGGAATAGCCGATGCCAATGGACGCTTAGAAAAACTATACATCTTGAGGAGTGAAAAAGGGTTTGATAGTATCAGCGCATAAGTGTAAGGTATGGGTTGTAAATGCATTTATTCCCCCTGCCCTGAATTTGGCCGAAGGTGCATCAATTCCCTGTTTAATGTTTGAAAGGTGCCTCACGCACAGCGTTCCATCTTCTATTACTAATCAAAATCTGCTTGTTGTTCAGAATATACATCTGATACCAAATTAAATTTGAATTCATTCTCTAAACAGAATATAATGTTTTTATTTGTGAATCTGGTGACTTCTTTGGAGGGCAGAAAGGTCATTCTACAGGGACTAACCTAAGGATAAGGTTCAGTAAAATCATTTCTGTCTGTGGATGGCGCCCGGTAACATCTTTACTGTGAGCCTTGTCCTTAGTGTTGCCTGGTGTGCGTACATATGAGATTTTCTTTGTTAACCGACCAAGACCCTTGCTTTCGAACAATAAGAATCACTTTTGTGACGGTAAAGTTTCTTTTTGAAATTATTACCCTTTTAAGCGGAAACTAAATGGTCATCTTTGACAACGAAAAATAGCTACCAAAGTTTGTATTCAATCGCAGTTTATTCCGCATCTGATTTTATTAACATCATGTTCATGTATATCAATGAACTTGTAATCAATACACTCATTCATATCATTCAGGCACATACACACACACACCGAACATGATATCGCTGCTGGTTTGTTTATCCAGGAGGAAAGCTGTTACGTTCCGCTACTACGAACCTCAATACGAATTCAAACATAGGTATAACGAAGTGGATACAGCGTTTACGATGCGCGTTTCAGTTCCACTAATGACCCATCAATATTGTTAACAACTTCATTTTCATTGGTGCATTTTTTTGAAACCAGCAGCCCATTCAGATGATATTCTCGCGGAACGACATCTGGGCGCAAATACACTTTGATGCGGAAATACTTTAGATCGGAAGAGTTGGATTTTGTTTGCGTAAGGTTAGTAGTTCTGGTCGGAATAGATTCAAAATTCACTCCTCACAAACTATCAAATGTCCTGATTTGACTATGTGAAGTTAATTGTTCTGGTTAGAATAGTCTAAAACAATCGACTACAGAAACTATCAATCAACGTAAGAGTGATTCAAAAATGTAAACTACTCGACGCACGTTTCGCCAAAATTATTAAAATTTCCATGAGTTTAAAGCTTTTATTTCTGACAGGGATATTGTAAGCTTATATCGTCGTAATCAATAAAGAGGGACATTATATACTTAATAATTTCGTCTACCAGTTACTAGTAGCATCGAGATGTAGTGTAATTGTTCGCAAATTCGGTATCGCCTCGGAGTTGTATGCGAATTATTGTTTATCATTACATATTACCTGTACGAATACTTGGGATATGTATCGTTACTACAAGTTTTGCTCCAGAGATTTTGTTGTACACTGATATTTGATTAGATGTGTAAGTGCTTTATTTGGGTTTGATGAACAGAGGTATTCAATATCGACTGTGCTTGAGGTACTATAATTATACTAGGTATATGTTAATTTATATTTGAACATTAATTTAGAAAAATCTGTGCTTATTACCATGATTCATTGTGGATTCAATGTGGATGTTTCTTTAATTCGACCGCTATATAGCAGGCCATTCTACCATGAGTACAGGCAATGATTGTTGTTATGCCGTGTATGCATTTTTTTCTCGCTGAGTTTTTTTCAGTTGAGATATATAGTTACTGCATATGTTTTAATTTTTTCCTATATGTTTTTCCTTCTTTGGTATAGTTTAGCAAAATGCCCTCAACACGCTTCTCATAATTTTGTGTCTTGACTGTTGAATGATGTAGTCATTGAAGAAATGAATGATTGAACAAATACCGATTATACCGATGGGTATTTTTACATAAACAACTCTGTATCTTCGCTCCGTTCCCAATAAATCCTCTACGTGTATATCATGCATGAAAATAAATCCGAATTGGTATTTCCAATATTATTCCAATCCTTCTTTCTGTCTAGGAGTGTGTTCGCAAAGCACCTTTTTCCCATTTCCATTCCAAAGAGTAATATCACATATTCTTTGTCAGCTGAGATGCCACTTACGGATTTCAAACGGGACGAATCCCACAATAAATCACGTATAATTTATTTGGGGCTGTATAAGACTCGAAGGAAAAAGTTTAGATATATTGCTCTCATACGAAACAATGAAATTAGGAGAATCCCGAAGTTATTATTTTCCAGACATAACCTTGCAGAAGTGACTGAAACTCGTTCGGATTTGCAATATGACTTGTATTATCCGAGAAGGAATAAAGTTTATGTCAGTTGAATGTTTTATAGCTTGGATTTCGTGTTGGCGAATAGGAGACAATATCTTCGGTTTCAAATTGTTCCTGGAAAATGGAATTTGCAGTGAAAATAGAATGGAGGTGGAAAAACGTTCGTATGACTGATCATATATATGAAGAACAAACTGAAACTGAAAATTACACAATAATTAGGTATATATGTCAATATAAAATGAAACAATTGTATAGAACCAGAAAATCACATCTCATAATGACGAAAAAACCTTGATAGTGTCAGAAGTACCTTTCTTTTTGTCCCCATTCAATTGAAATCCATACTAATGAATAATTTAAATAGGAAGGAGGAAGACCTGAAACTAAACACTGTGAAAGTCCCATTGAGTAACCATCAACCAACAGCCTATAGGATATTTTCAAACCTCATAGCCACGATGGAAAAACTAGCTGATAAGAATATCCGAATTCACGATACATAGTATAAAATTTTTTAGAAGTTCCAATACGCCATCAATCTGATGAATCCTATCAGGTGGCGCTCCATCGAATATTTGGAAAACTTAAAGAATCTTCTTCGGATGAAGAGCTTTTCTTGACGTGTAAGAGGTGTTTGCTAAAACATCAAATGTCCTATTCCTGAACGAGTGGATATCTACCATGATTAGTTGCAGAATAGTTCAGGCCTCTTTATTTGGAAACACCATGGTGGTGGAAACTACGAAAGGCTGCCCTCAGAGGGTGTTCTATCCCAACTGATGTGGATAGCTTTCTCACAAACCAAAACCTAAAAGGGTTATATACGCGGGTTACGTCGACGATATCATCATAATGGTTAATGGAGGTCTATATGGAGATATATCTTCAGACGTGGTGCATGAGGAAGAACCTCAAGGACAACCCCCCAAAAAAAAACTATTACTTTTTTCACAAGATCAGCAGAACACTTGTAATCTTTGATGGAAGCCTACAGATATCAGAAGAGTAGGAGTACTCGGGATTGAATCTGGACTCAAAGCTCACCTGGATAAATATCTGGAAAAGTGCTGATGATTATATTCAGACCATATTTCAGCAACACGTAGAGATTTAGACCCACACCATCCTTTTTGCTTAAACAGCGACGGTAATTCCCGCGATATCGTATGGAGCACTACTGTGGTGAACAAAAGTGAGAACTTGATGGAGACTAGCTAGTTCACAAAAAGTGGCCATGCTCGAAGTTACTGGTGCTGGAATATACATATAGAAGCCAAGGCAGGAACTAAGTCTCAGACTTGGTACTGAAGTCTTTATATTCCAAGCCGAGGTAATGGCTATTCCCATTTGTATGACGAAAATTCTGTGGAGGTCCCAGAAACCAAACCATAGCTATTCTTTCCAACAGTCAAGTTGCTCAAAACGCTCTGCGAACATGCAGGTTATTTCCAAATTAGTCTAAGTACCAAGTCATACGGACATCCAGGGAATGACAGCGCAGATGCCATTGCAACAGCTGGAGTAGCAACAACTCTCATTGGACCAGAACCAGCCTATGGAAGTCCATTCGGGGACACTGAGCAGGAGATGAATGGATGAGTTCAGAGCAATCATCAGTTTTCCTGGGAAAATATCCGAGGCAATAATCACGGGAAAATGATGATGATGATGGTTTTGTAACTGAGCCGTAACTCTTTCAGGAAGGAGGTAGAACTTCTACTAACAGGACACTACCACCAGAGAAAACAACCGTATCTGCTGGGGATTAACCAAGACTTCACACTATGCAGGTTCTTTGATGAGGATATCTTTGGACCCTGTAGTGCAGAAGATATCATACCACAGAAAAACCTAGTGAGAAAGCTCCAGGAGTTCATCAGATTATCCAGAATAGTAACGAGATAGACCTGGCCCAACTGCCGATGGCTAGCTTCATCGATCAATAAAAATGATAATATTAATAAAGACATCATGAACGTTGTTATTGCTATATCGCCAAATAAATTATAGAGAAAGACATCACAAATCATCCTAAAATTTTCAACAGTTATCTGAACTGTGATATTGATGTATCGTCAAGCTAACAAATTTTGAATAGTATCCAAAAACTTGATCACAAATCGATCTTGCATAAGCAGATGAACAACTACAGGGGCTAGGGGTGGAGAATTACTTGACATGAAATAGGACACCTAGCTCTAGTGAAAGCTACGTGATTTTTCCATGAAAGAGAGTTTTTTCTTATAGGCTAATAGCCAGTGGCTGGTTACCTGTATGTATTTTACCAGACCTGATTTTTGGCACAGTGAGTCCTTTATACCTACCATACATGAAATGGGGACTCACTAAGCCCAGCGTGGTGACCGTGGTTAGTGCGCAGGTAAGAAAAGAATGAAAATTTGGCCAAATCCAAATGTATTTGACGACGCCTGACCTTTTGATATATTAAAATTCATTAATATTTGAAAAGAACAAGTGCTGACCATTACCGCGCTCCTAGCACTGTGGCAGACAACTTTGAAAGTAACAAAAAGTATATAATACTCGACCAGGGCTGCCATTGATGTATTTTGTTTACTGTACTCTTATGAAGTTATATATATAATGGCAGAAGTGTCTTACGTGAAATAACATCAATAGACGGCAAAATCCTAACAGATCAGTGTGTTCATTTAGTGTGAAATCCTTCGATATCTTGAAAGCCATAACCTATAGAGGAAAACTTTAAATGAGAAACTTTTTCAGTTACTGAAGTTGCTCATTTTCCAAATATTTTCAACAATATTGGGTGTTTTATAATGTGGGACGAAGGAATCCATATGGAGCGTGCTATCGTCAGAAACAAATTAGAGAAGTAGACATATATCCTTTGTGCAATTCCTGGTTGAATTCATGCTCATTTCCTTTCACCAGCTTCATTTTCACCTTTGTTTCACGCATTTCCATTCGTGATTCGGCTCTTTCGCGCTAATTCTTGGGGTCCTGGCGATTGAACGAAACAAAATATATCGAGAACACTCCGAAACGACTCACTCTCTCCAAACAAAGTCCCCTATTATAAAGCACTCTTCGATGGAATTCGAGCTTTCAGCTTGCAGCGGGTATTTACGAAGTGGGTTAAAAGCTTGGCGAGCTGTTTTCATTAGACATGTCCCTTTCCCGATGGCCCCTAAAAACGAAGTCAATAGCAAACGCCGTTATGCAAGCTTTCGCTTTCTGGATGTTCCTAAATTACGCTTTAATTTGATTTAATGGTCTCGTAAGGATCCGAGGAACATCTGTGCTCCGTTTCTAAACACTGATATAATTTCGGGATATCTGAAGAGGGAGAATTCGAGTGAACATATTAATTAAATAAGCATTGGTTCGAGTGCTCTCCGAACATGAGAACGATCATGAAATTCGCCGGGATTGTTTCACTAGTAAGGGTGTTATGAAACTATTTAAACAATGTTGAGTTATCGATTCTTGGTGGTCGTGAACAGCGAGAGGCGTGTTTGTTATCTCAAAGGTTACTCGTAAGCCTGTCTAAATTGCTTTCGACTAAATCCTCTCTTTCGTTTGTTCTGTTAAGTTCAGAATCAAATTTTGTTATCTGGGTGCTAATCAGACTATCTATTATCTTTTATAGTGTGAAGTTCTGAAACCGTGGTAGCAGTTCTGTACATCCTCTATTTCTTAATAATTGACATTCACCTATAGTGTAGGCCAGAATTTTTTGCTGAGGTGGAGGAAATTTTTTATAGAGAAATATTGAGTCTTCAAGCTCAATGAATACTGTCAAAACTCTCCTTCTTATGCATACTCACTAAAACCTCCACCTCTGTGTAGGTCCGGTCAGGCTATTGCCATCGGTGACACTTAGGCCAATTGGCCCATTGTATCTTACCTGTGTTGTTATGTCACAATACCCAAACCCAATCCAATAGTTTTGTGCCTTGTACCAGTCGGTACCGTGAAATGGGGTGACTTTGCCCAATTCTGAATTTTAAATCATCCTTGTTCCATGAAATGCTGTATTTTCTGGAAAGCGTATGATCTATGCTATGAGTGGCAATAAGGACAACACAACCACAATGTACTTTGTCATTCAAAAACTGGGTGGGCAAAGTTAGTTATTAGTATGGGGTGTCTTTGCCCAGCCTCTTGTTTTTATCGATAGAGTAAAGTCACCCCAGTTAAAAGTAAATACGCGAAATTCTTTTTAAAAAAAAATATTTATTAACCTATTTTGTTGACCAAAAACAGTTTTATGCGTAGTTTAACAAATTTATTTATAAAAATACAAAATTAACCTAGATAACTCATTACAACTTGTAAGATATAAAACAATATTTTTGGTTTCTTGAACATGGTAACAAAACATAAATAAGCAACAAACTTATTTTATTTTCGTTAAGTCAACCCTAAAAATAATTATTCCACGACGTCAGCTTACAGGTGTAGGAAGAACACCAACGATTTGCTCCAAGTTTACATCAGAAATGTTGGGTTCGTTAGGAAAGACGAAACTCTTTTTGTCTTTTGTGCAAAGGCAACTAACTGAAAATTCTTCATTGCTTTCATATATGTCTATAATTTTGGCCACATAGTGCTTGTAAAATTTTTTTTGCCTCTGCCAAATTTCACAATAACATAATTGTCGAGGCTAAGTTTCTCTGGATTCACTTGCATATTTATTTCAAAACCCGAAAAACTTTCTGCGCTATCTGAGCTGTTATGTAAAGACATATGTTGATCCTCTGAGTCGCTGCTATCGTCAGAGCAAGTTTCAACATGATGTGTCTTTCTTTTCTTTTTCTTGGATCAAGATTGTGAAATGTCGTTGCTGCAACCAGTTGTAGGTTCAGGATTTTCTGGAGATATGTTTTCTTTTTCTTGGGTACTGTCAGGAGGTTGCAAATCAATTAAGGAAATAGATTTTCCTGCGGGAATAGCAATTTTCTTTCGGCGGCCTTTGGTGGGAAACTCTTTATCCCCTTTTCTGCAAGCTTGCAGATAATTGAGGAGTGTTTCACTCACTACCATTGGAGCTCCAGTCTGAGCTTGCAAAGGCGCACTCGGTATTTTTTTCAACACCTCTTGACGGTTCACTGGCACAATGCCACACGTCTTAAAGCCTGACTTGATGCTTTCAGTCATTCTTGGCTGTATCTCTGCGAATAATATTTTTAGTAGTCTTGGGAAAACCGACTTCTCCAAGCTTACACTGTGTGGATTTTTCATTTTATAATCTGTCAAAATATTTCTCCAAATTCTTTTGATAGGCGCGAAGCAAGCCACATCTAAGGGCTGGCAAAGATGGGTCGCATTTGCACGCCGAAATACAAATTTTATATCTAGCTCCTCACAACTCCTCCTCGAAATTTGGCCCGTCAAACCACCCCGATGCGGTTCTTCCATACCTTATGTCGCTGGGGCCCGCTTCTACCCATGTTCTCCACAAGTGCTCGGCCTTGTATACTACGTAACAAGGTAGCACCTCTTCGATAGCAGACACCGCAAACATTACAGATATGGATCTTTTGGTCGAGTTGCTATTACCAAGCAATAGCAAAATAACGGAAATGGCGAATAACGGTGACGTTATTTTTAACGGAAGTGATACAGCATATGGCTGATTGTCAGCATATCCAAGGGCTTGATGTTTTGCCACGTTCAGTGTTTCCAGCAGCGAGTCCGCTTTGGTGGAATTTACAGAAATTTCTTGATTGTTTGCCATTTCTAGAATAATTGAAAATGCTTCCATCTGGTCCGTAACAAAATTTATATCAATAATTTTTCTACTATATTTCTTCAAAATGAATTGTCAATATCTCTAATAAAGTTGTTGTTCGATATATTTTTATAATCCTGTGCTGCCTGTAACAGTTATTGGAAAATATAAATGGAAGTATCCCGAACATAAAACCGCAGTTTACAATTCCTACGTCGTGGTGTTTTATAGCTCAATCTATCCACCTTATTTCAATCCATCCACTGAATTCGCATCAATCAATTCACGAAATGGGTCAAAGGGGATCGGCAAACTTCTGCGATAATGCCCCACTTCTTCAAAATGGGCAGTAAATTGGAAAACATCGCGTCTACAATGAAAGCATTGTACTTAACTGGAACACGTTTTCGCAAGTTTGGCACTTTATTACTCCAGAACACTTAATTTACTCGGTTTCTAGTGGGTTTTAGTTTCATTTTGATGCTCATTCATCGATTTGTACGAGTCTTTTCTGTTGGAGGAAATAACGCCACTTCCCCGATAAATCAAAAAAAAATATGAAAAACTTCCATAGCCAATGAATACTTCATTTAGGTAGGTGTTTGTTTTTCTGTCGATCGTCTGCATCCTTACGAGCAACCTTTAGAAGTCTACGAAGGACTTATAAGAGCTGAAGAGAAAGGCCGTATACTATTCAACGTGCGATCCTAGGTACGGTCGAGAATGAAAATATCATTCAGGGTGATGTTATGGGTTGATTTTTACCTACCTTCATACTTCCAAATATGCTGTTAGTGGGAAAGAAAATGTTTTGTATTTATTTTATTTCTGTTTATCATAACTCGCCTTATAGTCTAGATCACAATTGCTTTTTGGGTCAAACTTTTCCTCCGCCTCCGTAAGGAGTGTAAATGATTTTTGAAAAAATTCAAGAGCCGCTTGCAAAAATTGCAAAACTTATTAACAATCAACTGAAAAAAATGGGATAACCATGTGTTATTTTTTGAGAAATATAATTTATTAATGTGTTTTTCGAAATTTAAAAATTCTGTTCTCCTTCATTTCATCATTTTTCCTGTTTTTTAAGTTTAAACTTATTAAAACTCATAAACTAATTAAGATACGATGAGAAAACATGGGATTTATATTTTAATAATCAAAGAACAAATTGAGCCAAAAATTCAAGCTCTTACCCCATCATAGAGGGAATTTTAAATATTATAAAGGACGCATTTGTTTATAACTTTTTCGGAGTCGGAAAACAAAGTTTGACCCAATAAGAACTTGTTGACTGGTATTAGAGAAATATCATTATTAGGATGTCGCAAGAATTTTGGAATTTGACTCGGTGAATTACAGATTTCACAGCTATTTTACACATCTACTATTTTGAAATTAATATTTTCGAAAATTCGTTTCATTACTTTTTTTTGCTGAACCTTGTCTGCAGGCTTATGAAAATCATAATTTCCAGAATCAGGGTGAAATTTTTGGCATATATAAATCTCTGTCGGTTTTGTATTTTTCATGATTTTTATTCGAATAATTTTTGTTTCTCTGCGATCGACTTGAAATTCACACTGTATACCAAAAGTTCATTTGGAGATTATATACTTTTCACCATTTTAATTCTAAATAATTTTTTCAACAATTTTCATGAAACAGAAGCTTTCTGTTTATATTCACCAAGTTTGAAATCAGTGCTGAGTCAATTACAGATTTCATGGTCTTTTTACAGAACATCTGCAATTTTTTAAGGAATTTTTTTTAATGTTCGATCGTGCGAGGAAATTTTTGACGTTTTATACTAAAATAGTGCGAATTTCAAGTGAATCTTTATGTGTTTTGTATTTTTTATGATTTTTAAGAGTTTACCCCTTGAACATTTTTTGAGGAGTTTTTTTCGAGTTATTTTTGTTCCCCTGCGATGGACTGAAATTCACAGTTTCAATTCGTATTTGTTGAAAGACACAGTCTAAAGCTGCTATTAGGCCATAAAGGGTAAATACTAAGCTTCATTCCATTTTCAAAATTCTTGACTATACCGGTAACAATTTTAAAAATAGCTTGGGTTTTGTTACATTTGCTTCTGGAACTAAACTATCAACAATTGAAGTACTTCATGAGTTACAGCTTCCAAAAGTTTCCAGTCCACAGGTCCACAGTACCATCATTTCATTACAATTCGATAAAAATGTCCTAATAGATACAGATTATTTTGATATTTTCAGAATCTCTGGGAAAACAACCCCTCACTTAATGCATGACGATATTCCCATTATCTTGTGATGACACAATTTCAATTCACCCTTTTTACCCATCACATTATTGACGGTTGCTCACATGAGCTCACATTAGATTCCACTTTCCGGATGTCTGAACGTAGATGGCCTTCGATAGACATGGACAGAATCAATAGATTTAATTTACGGGGTGTGGCAAGGAGGGCCATGAGAGTCAGTGAATTGTTTTCCCTTGCCCTTGAAATGAGATATTTTGTTTCTACTCAGTTCAGAGAATGGATGAGTGTTACATTTCAGTCATATTCTTGGAACATCTTGTGGGTCGAAGAAGAAAAGTTTTTGAATATTATTGGAAGAAAATATCATGATTCCGGAGATGTTCAATCGAAAAGTTCTGCATCTCCAAAATCAATAATTTATCCATTCTACTACTACAATCTAACAATATAGATGCCAGTGACACACAGAAAAAATCATCACTGCCTCTAATCCGATGATTTTGTATTTTCCATTATTTTAAGGGGTCCACCTGTTCTTTGATTTACTTGATTAATTCACAGGGTATATTCTCCCAAAATTTTATTTTTATAATTTTTTTATCAGATTTCCAAATTTTAAACTTTTTTTTAATACGCAAACCAAATTTAATCTCAATTCCAAGTCGATTGAAGATTTCGTAGTCTCTTTACGGAAAATCTGCAATCTCGAATTGAAAGCAGTTTTTGACGATTGATTCCTTTTTGGTGGTCAATCTGGTATCTAAGCATATAAAAATTATATGTTTTCAAATTCAACATGAAATTTTGTATATATATAGTGCAAATTTCGAGTGAATCTGAAGATTCCGTATTTTCCCTGATTTTTCTTCGAGTAATTTCTTCTGTTCTTTGATTGATTCGAAATTCACAGAGTATACTACATTTTTCATTCTGAATCGTCTGCCGTTCAAAAAATTCCTCTATCTTTCACCATTCTCGAGTTGAAAAATTCATTTGGAGTTGTGAGTTTTCTCACAATTTTTTTTATAATTTTACTCTCAATTTTCCAAAAACTCAACTTTTTTTCCATACGCCATACATAAGTCAATTGAAGATTTCGTAGTCTTTTTACAAAACATCTGCAATTTTGAATTGAAAGCAGTTTTTGACAGTTCATTCCTTTTGGATGGTAAACCGAATATCTAAGCATCTGAAAATAATATATTTTCGAATTCAGCATGAAATTTCGCGTGCATACTGCGAATTTCGAGTAGATCTGATGATTTCGTATTTTCCCTGGTTTTTAGGACTTTTTTCGAGTAATTTCTTCTGTTTTTTGTTTGAGTCAAAATTCACAGACTATACTAAATTTTCCATTCTGAATCGACTGCCGTTCAAAAAATTGTTCTATCTTTCACCGTTCTCGAGTTGAAAAATTCATTTGGAGTTGTGAGTTTTCTCACAATTTTTTTTTCATAATTTTACTCTCAATTCTCCAAAAACTCAATATATTTTCCATACGCACATCAAATTAAGTATCAATTCCAAGTCAATTGAAGATTTCGTAAGCTTTTTACGAAACATCTGCAATTTTGAATTGAAAGCAGTTTTTAACGGTTTATTCCTTTTGGATGGTAAACCTTGTATCTGAGCATCTAAAAATAATTTATTTTCGAATTCGGCATGAAGTTTCGCGTGTATACTACGAATTTCGAGTAGATCTGATGTTTCGTATTTTCCCTGATTTTTAGGAGTCTACCCCTAAGGACTTTTTTCGAGTCATTTCTTCTGTTCTTTGTTTGAGTCGAAATTCACAGAGTATACTAAATTTTTCATTCTGAATCGACTGCTGTTCAAAAAATTGCTCTATCTTTCACAGTTCTCGAGTTGAAAAATTCATTTGGAGTTGATAGGGATCATTACTCCCAATTTAGTTTTTTATAGTTCTTCCATACTCACACAGAATTTAATCTCAATTGAAGATTTCGTAGGCTTTTCAAGGAACATCTGAAATTTCGAATTGAGAGCAGTTTTTGATGGTGAACCTTTTATCAGAGCATATATTAAAATAATTTATTTTCGAATTCATCATGAATGTTTGCGTAAATACGGCGAATTTTGAGTGGATCTGATGATTTCGGATTTTCCATGATTTTTAGGGTTCTTTGATTCATTTGGAATCCATATAGTATTGTATTCATTCTGAATCGATTGGCGTAACAACATTGTTGTTATATTTTAATGTTTTTTTGAGAAATACTTTTCCTGGAACAGCATAGTGCCCGGGCATGCATCAGACCAAAGATCGTTCGTGAAAAATGAAGAACTTCCAGGTGATTTCAAACTCAAGTTCCGTTCCATGTTCATAACTATCCTCCAGGTCACGTAGCGAGTATTCTATTGTACTTCAGAGACACAATAGTTCCAGACAGAAGCATATAGCGATGAAAGTGTGCGATATTGCGACATGAACAGATGATTTGTAAGACACTCAGCTACTCCAGTATCAGCACGCTTTTATATTACGCTTACACTTTGCTTTTCCACGGTTTAGTTCATTTTTCACGTTGAAAGACAATCTCTTTCTGGGGACGAGACACTTCCATTGTTCTATTGGCGGATGTGATTCGCTTACGAATCGGGATTTGAGTAGTTTTGGGACTCAGCAGTGTGTGAAAATATCGAATGCTTCCACTGGTCGGTAATAGGATGTGATTTTCAATAAATTAACAAACGGTTTCATTATTTCATGTATCAATTTTCCACTTGAAATATTCTGTGTACTGGTTCTACCAAAACAGACATAAACCCTCCCTTATGAACTCGCAGCATCTTTAAATGAAATGGAATTATAGAAATAAAAAAAAACTTGAATACCTATTCTCTCTAATATACATTTGTTCTTGATTGTTTCTGTACATTCGTGCCAGATTCGCAACTACTGGCTAATATCTCTCCTTTCTCCCCTCTTCATCCCCTCTACCCTCTCCCCATCCCTCTCTCTTCCCTCTCTCCTCTTTCCCCCTATTTCCTCTCTTCTCTCTTGTAATTAAGACCATTCATACTTAAAACTCTACAATCACCTACATTCTTACTGACTTGCACGAAAAAACTGATTAGCTCGTGGGGAAGTATTATTTAAATCAGCATCCTGAGAGGTTTCCATAAAAACCCTCTTCGAGATGGACTGAAAGGTTGATGGTTATTATTATTCCAACACCCTCTAAAATTTCCGCGAAAATGTCCCCGGTTTCGACCCCTAAAATTATTTTTATTATTAAAACTACTTCCTCTGATATTGTTAGCTTGTTAGTTGTCGAATTGCCTGGTACTGAAATTTGGTCTTTTACGATTATTCTGCTGAAATCCTCGATTCATTGTACGGTTGAAATTATTAAGTTTCGAGTTTCCTCGCATGTGAAATACTTGCGAAGAAGAGGTTGCACCTCCCGTACTTTCTTCATCTGCAGCTCCTGTTATAGCATCTTTCAATGCGTTGTAGTTTCTAGCTTTTATAACAGTTTTCAAATCGTGACTTCGCAGGCCATTAGCGAAAGCATTAATTGCCAGTTTTTCGTAACTTTAAGAATTTTCATTGACTCGACATTTCCATCAGATTGTGCTATTGTCAAATCGACCAGTAATTCCTCGATTGATTTACCAAATTCGTTCACCGATTTATGTTTTTGTTTTGCGTTATGTAATTCAACTGATAAACTTGCGGCCGAATGTTTTGTCAACAAGTGTTTTTTGATGTCTGTAATTAAATCAGTAATTGACGGATATGATGACTCTAATCTCATTTTTGCACTTTGTGACAGTCTAGCTTTAAGAACATATTTTGTTAGTGTTATTTTTCCATTATCGTTTAGAAGGCTATCGTATAATTCAATGGCATCAATTAACTGTTTTACAGATTCCTCAGAATTGTTGGTTATAGGCAGTAAGCTTGACGCTATTCTGAGATCGAATTTTTCACCCATTATTGTAAAATTATTAGTAATTTCTTTAATATTGTATAATCTAGTCTCTAATATATTTCGAATATCAATTAATAATTTGTTTGAAGATTCAACATATAACTTAACTTTTTGAATTATATCTGCATCTTTAGTGCCTGTATTGAACTTAATTTTCGCTTCATTCAATTCTAATTCTATCCTATTCAATTCTTCAAACATGCGATTTATAGCTTTTAGATCAACTCGCCTCTCTTTGCTGTCTTCATTAAAATTTCTATTAAAAACTTTAAGCTCTTCAAACGAGTATCTAAATAAGTCTATGATGCTCATTCGCTATGACAACTATAAAAATAAATCGATATATAGATACACAAAACTTATACTAAATAAATACGACCATAAAATGTATTTCCATAATATATATCATCCATTTCCCAGTCTACGTGTTCTTGGTTTTCATTTTGGAATGCGTGAAACACGCATGTAAATTCGTTTTCTTCTTACTCCTTACTCCTTACCAACTCCTGACTCTTTGTTATCTCTTTTCTTATCTTCTTTTCCAATGATTTCTGGCACCTCTTTATTAGAAATGCGCCAAGTGCCAAAACGAAACAGACGAATGCTACTATGCCTAGCACTTCAGAAACGGAGAAATCATTACTAGCTGAAACTCCACCACTGTTTCCGGCTTGGCTTATGATTACTTCTTCTTTACTCTCCGTGGAACCCATTTTGGAAGATGTCAATTTTTCCTCATCTCTATTTCTCAGTATCTACCATTTAATAACGTACGTGGTAGGACTGGCAGGATCGCCATGTAATAAACTCACTTCAGGTTCATTTATGAGAAGTGGAAATGAAACGACTTCGTAAAAAAGCTCTATCTATTCAGACTAATCAACATGATCTGTCCATCCTCGGTACATGCTTATGAGACCTAACCTAGCCCATTATATTTGTCCTAGATCTAATTACATGATTGTTTATAATAATAAATAACATAAGATCGACATACATCGAAGAGAGCTGTCCTGGCACGTATTCTGTGTTCCAATTAGAATATTGTTTGTTATTCAATTTGTTATTGTTCTACATTATTTACTATACCAGTACACTCTCTTCCCTCTCTTCCCTCTCTTCCCTCTCTTCCCTCTCTCCCCTCTCTCCCCTCTCTCCCCTCTCTCCCCTCTCTCCCCTCTCTCCCGTCTTTCCCCTCTCTCCCCTCTCTCCCCTCTCTCCCCTCTCTCCCCCCTCCCTCTCACCTCTCACCTCTCACCTCTCACCTCTCACCTCTCACCTCTCACCTCTCACCTCTCACCTCTCACCTCTCACCTCTCACCTCTCACCTCTCACCTCTCACCTCTCACCTCTCACCTCTCACCTCTCACCTCTCACCTCTCACCTCTCACCTCTCACCTCTCACCTCTCACCTCTCACCTCTCACCTCTCACCTCTCACCTCTCACCTCTCACCTCTCACCTCTCACCTCTCACCTCTCACCTCTCACCTCTCACCTCTCACCTCTCACCTCTCACCTCTCACCTCTCACCTCTCACCTCTCACCTCTCACCTCTCACCTCTCACCTCTCACCTCTCACCTCTCACCTCTCACCTCTCACCTCTCACCTCTCACCTCTCACCTCTCACCTCTCACCTCTCACCTCTCACCTCTCACCTCTCACCTCTCACCTCTCACCTCTCACCTCTCACCTCTCACCTCTCACCTCTCACCTCTCACCTCTCACCTCTCACCTCTCACCTCTCACCTCTCACCTCTCACCTCTCACCTCTCACCTCTCACCTCTCACCTCTCACCTCTCACCTCTCACCTCTCACCTCTCACCTCTCACCTCTCACCTCTCACCTCTCACCTCTCACCTCTCACCTCTCACCTCTCACCTCTCACCTCTCACCTCTCACCTCTCACCTCTCACCTCTCACCTCTCACCTCTCACCTCTCACCTCTCACCTCTCACCTCTCACCTCTCACCTCTCACCTCTCACCTCTCACCTCTCACCTCTCACCTCTCACCTCTCACCTCTCACCTCTCACCTCTCACCTCTCACCTCTCACCTCTCACCTCTCACCTCTCACCTCTCACCTCTCACCTCTCACCTCTCACCTCTCACCTCTCACCTCTCACCTCTCACCTCTCACCTCTCACCTCTCACCTCTCACCTCTCACCTCTCACCTCTCACCTCTCACCTCTCACCTCTCACCTCTCACCTCTCACCTCTCACCTCTCACCTCTCACCTCTCACCTCTCACCTCTCACCTCTCACCTCTCACCTCTCACCTCTCACCTCTCACCTCTCACCTCTCACCTCTCACCTCTCACCTCTCACCTCTCACCTCTCACCTCTCACCTCTCACCTCTCACCTCTCCCCTCTCCCCTCTCCCCTCTCCCCTCTCCCCTCTCCCCTCTCCCCTCTCCCCTCTCCCCTCTCCCCTCTCCCCTCTCCCCTCTCCCCTCTCCCCTCTCCCCTCTCCCCTCTCCCCTCTCCCCTCTCCCCTCTCCCCTCTCCCCTCTCCCCTCTCCCCTCTCCCCTCTCCCCTCTCCCCTCTCCCCTCTCCCCTCTCCCCTCTCCCCTCTCCCCTCTCCCCTCTCCCCTCTCCCATTTGGGGGCAACCTATTTCCACTGTCATTCTCAGTGTTTCTCCCTCCAGGGTCGATACAATGATTTTTATTTTCAGCACTTCTCGTATCGATCTAATCAATGTTGCAATATAACAGACATGTAATTGCGTATTGTGAAGATTCAGAAACCATACTGTTTGTCACTAAAATTTAAGTATTTGTCCAGATAATAATTGACGATTTTTGCAATGCAATCGTTCTATAATTTGCACACTCTAGTCTGTCTCCGCTACTAGGAAGATGTTTGATTACTGCTTCCTTCAATTTTACATTTTGTTGTGATGAAACGCCCCAAAATGCCTATATTCTTCGGACTACTCTAGAGTTAAACGATACAAACCGTAATTATTTCGCAGCTCGAATCCGCTTTCATAAACTGTTGTTGACTAGTTTCTCTCGCGGGTCTGAAGTTTCCAACACGTCTCAAGTTTCTAACTTGTCATATCGAAAGACAACTTCACTGGATGTAGATATTGGTAATAAGACAAATCTCGAGGCTTGCCTTACGTGATCTCGAGGGACCAGACAATCGAAATATATCTCAATGAATTTGGATTCGCGTGGAGGAGTTGGATCGAGTTTGCGAGCTGCCAAGCATGCCGGCTAATTGTAATTGGCATATATTCACATTCGACTGAGTATTGTAGTGTCGAAGGAAAAGCCTAGAGCACGTAGAGATTCCATAACTGAGAACCGAACACTGATCAATGTCGAAGTGGCCATTCATTTAGTGGAATCTGGGTCAGCAATCCAATACACATTGATTGAGAAAGGGGGCAGACAGCAGAGAGGCAAACCAGTGGTCCGTCTGCCTTATTATATTAGTCTAAGCAACAAGTGATTATGATTGAGGTGTCATTCGATTCGGAATGGCATGTAGATAATTTTTGAGAAAATGCTAACGCCACTGGCAAAAATTGCAATAGTTATAAACAATTAAGTGAAAAAATAAAAGGGGATGTGATTTTACGTCAATATCTCAAAAACTATTTAAAATAATTCTAATTTGAAAAAAAATTCAAAACGAGGAGGAAATTTCCTTAAAAGAGGTCTAACTCGCGGAACTCTAGGACCAATATTTATAATTTTCCCAACGGGTGGAAAATACGCCCGATAACGGGTACTCCGGCTTGCGCAAGCTACCTCCTCTTCGGACCTTTAATGAATTCTTCTTATTTGACCTTTTTAATATGAAAAGTAAAAATTGAAAAAATTCAGGCGCCTACAGGATAGATCAATGAACAATAATCCGTGGTCAATAAATTTTTATCGCGATTTTTCAATAAATTATCCATTAATGAATTAACAATTTTTTGTAGCACGAACATTAACATTGCAAGTGCGATAATTGTTAAACTGTTAATCTGAGAATTTTTTCCTTTCGTGGAGCTATTTTTCATAGGTCTTAAAATAGTTTACAGTTGGAAAAATAAAAAAATGGGTAATTTTCGTTTTGTTATTAACAATTTACTAAGGTGAAAAATTATAAAGCTTTATTAAATAAACATTAAAAAAATGGTTTTGTTTTAATATTATTATTGATCCGTTTTCGTATGAACAGAAGCTACTTAAAAATGATTTTCAATAATTTTTATCTCCTATTGTTTAAAAAATTGTTATAAACAAACGCGTTGTTTATGAGATAATTTAAAAATTGTTTTTGAAAACATAATCTTTGATGATAATTACGATTTTTTTTAAAAATGAATTTGTTGAATAAAAATTTTTTTTTTCAGTTATTAGGAAAATTAAGGAACCATTTTTTTAAATTGTCATTGTTTATTGCATAAACAATTTGTTATATACTAATGAATTATCTCCTTGTATTTATTTTCTTTTTCTACTTCAAAAACAAAAATAACCATGTATTATTTTACAACAACAAAAATTTATTTATCGTTATTGAATTTTCAGTTTTCTCTTATCTTGAATTTCACCACTCTGACCTGGTTTTGTATGTTTAATTTTACTATAACTTTTTAACTAATTATTTATTAATTAAACAACAAATTAAGCCAAAATTTGAAGCTCTAACTCAATTATTTATTTAATTTATTTTATACCATTTGTTAAAAAAATAATCTAATTGTTTTTCTAGTTTTATTTCTAAATATCTTATGAACTAATATAACCATCACCATACAACTTATAACTGTTATCAACAAATGGTATGAATTAAATAAATAATTCAGTCAGAACTTCAAATTTTTGGCTTAATTTGTTGTTTAATTAATAAAGAATAAATAAGTCTCAGATTTTTTCTTCGTATCTCCATTAGTTTAAAAGGTATATTAAAATTAAACATACAAAACCAGGTCAGAGTGGTGGAATTAAAGATAACAGAAAGTTGAAAATTCAATAACAACTTTAAATATATTTTTGTTGTTGTAAAATAATACATAGTTATTTTTTTTTAGGTAGAAAAATAATACAAAGAGATAATTCATTTGTTTATAACAAATTGGTTCTTAAATAAACAATGACAATTTAAATATTAATCGTTTTTTTATATTAAAGACCAAGATAAATGATGATTTAAAAAAAAATGGTTCCTTAATCTTCCTAATGAGTCGTAAAAAAATTGTTATTTAACAAATTTATTTTTCAACAATAATTGTTTTTTTTAAGAATCTTTTTTTTTTCAAAAAATCATAATTATGATCAAAAATTATGTTATCAAAATTTTTTTTTAATTATCTTATAAACAACGAATTTATTCTAAACAATTTTTAAACAATAGGAAATGAAAATTATTAAAAATCATTTTTAAGTAATAATATTGAAACAAAAATATTTTTTTCAATGTTCAAAAAAGCTTTATAATTTTTCACCTTAGTAAATTGTTGATAACAAAACGAAAATTTTAAAATTTTTCCAACAGTAAACTATTTCAAGACGTTTGAAAAATAGCTCCACTAAAGGAAAAAATTCTCGGATTAATAGTTTAGCAATTATCACACTTGCAATATCAATGTTCGTGCTACAAAAAATTGTTAATTCATTAATGGATAATTTATTGAAAAATCGCGATAAAAATTCACTGAGCACGGATTATTGTTCATTGATCAACCCTGCAAGCGCCCGAATTTTTCTATTTTTAATTTTAATATTTAATAAGTTTAAATAATATTCATTAATTAAAGGTCCGAACAGGAAATGGTTTGCGCAAGCCGGAGTACCCGTTTTCGGGCGTATTTTCAACCCTTTGGGAAAAATAAAAATATTCGTCCTAGAGTTCCGCGAGTCGAAACTTTTTTAGGAAATTTCCTCCTCTTTTTAAACTTTTTTCAAATTCGAATTATCTTGAATAGTTTTTGAGGTATTGACGAAAATTCACACATCACACCCCTTTTTTTCATTTAATTGTTTATAACTATTGCAATTTTTGCGAGCGGCCTTAGAATTTTCTCAAAAACTATCTACATGCCATTCTGAATCGAATGACAACTCAATCACAATTTTCGGAGAAGGCGAAAAAATTTATACAAATAAAAAATACAAAATAAACATTTTTTTTTATTGAAATCGAGTATTAATTCAAAAATACGAGCTGATTTTGTATTTATAATAGATTCACAGACGATAAAATCAAACAATGCAATATTTGGCAGAAAATTACCCCTCTCTACTTCTGATGAACTTTTCAAATCTAGAACAGAAAAATGGCGAAAATCCCCTTGAACGTTAAAATTTTCAAAAATTTTTGTTTTCCGTTTGTTTCCGAGTTGCTTACGAACTTTCGAAAAAAATTGGCGCGAAATTACCCTTCTCAACTCCAGATGAACTTTCCAACTCGCTAACAGTTGAAGCTAGAGCAATTTCGCGAACGCCAATCGATTCAGAATATTGAAATTGGTTAGTTGAAATATAACTAATAAGGTAAGTTATTGACTTGGAGAAATTTGTTGGGTCCTGCTGTGTATGCTGATCATGATAAAATCATCAAAATCCAAACCATTGGATGGTGAATCAGTCGTTTAGCGTTTTTTTTTGTTTTTACCCCCTGTAGTTAGTCTCAAGTTCATCGATAAGTTCCTATTGCGATAAAAACCGCCATAAAATGGCATTTCACGAATTCCCTGTCTCATACCTAATTCTCTAAAAGTTTTATAGACGTTCACTAGATTGATTTTCTCAGACATCTGAGGATAACGATAATATTTTCAATTACAGTTTACGAGGAGCTGTCCCAACTTTGTTGGTACTAAATTTCGGCTGGATTTTACGCGATAGTAGGCCATGAAGATTAAGCGTAGTCATTAAATCAGTTTCAGAAACATTTGACACGAGAACTTGAGTGAGTTGTTGTGGGGTGAAAGGGTAACTGTTCTGAGACAGAATTGATCGATGTTATAGACTGTCGGGAAAATATGCTTGAGTTCACCCAAGCAGTTCGGGAAAACAATCACGACCTATTTCAATCCATTGCATTGGGCTGAAAGTATCCAAACTCAGAAAAACTGATTCGATGATATATCCTCAGCAACAATTCAAATGAACCTATGACCCACGTATATTTTCAGACCAAACTAAATCAAATAAAGAAACTTCTAGACTTCACCCCATCGAAAACCTTCTGGATTAAGAAATTTAAATAACAAATTCATAGTTCTCCCCAATCAAATAGTTTCTCACCAGATTGAACATTACCATTTTCATTCTGGCATATATTTAAATGATTCGACTGAGATTTCCAAATAAATTTATCGCAGCTGGATTGGACTTTGAAGTAATATGAATCTTCACACTATTACGTTCTCCGAATGATTTTTTACAAAACCAACTTATTAAAATACCCAGAAATATCTATATTGATACCATCACAGGTTGGAAATCCGTAAGCCGAATGCTATTCAGCAATATTTGGATCGTATCACATAGTGGACACAGCAGAACGGTATTCCATCAGACTGAGCCTCATACAGTGTTGCCAGCGCTTGCAATCAGAAAGAAAATTGGGGAATTGTTCATTTTGAATGAAATTAACTGTAAGGAATTCATGTGAATGATGAATGTACTATGGAATGATAATATGGTATTCAATAAACATCATAAATCAAAGACAGGATTTAACAACATGTAAATACTCATATAATAATTAATTATAAAAACTAATCTAATTAGGGAAAATTTGCAATCAGTTTTTATGGAAACTGATATTGAATTATAACAGGAATTGATCCTGAATTTATATAAATGAGGAGAGCTAGTTCAATGACATATAAACGCAAACAATTATCTATTTCAATCAAAATACAGCAAATTACTTGAAGTCGAATAGAACAATTATAATGACTGATATGAAAGCAGATATGTCAAAATGAGACATGTGCCTACAAACGTTTCGTTACCGATATACAGAGCGTTAAATTTTCAAAATGTTTCCTCATAATTAGCTCAATTTTGGAAATACTGGTCTCAAATTTGAATAAAAAGTTTGGTTTCAGGGCTTCCATCATCCAGCATACCACGTGATTGTGAGAATCTATAGGAAAATATTTTTTCAGTTATTGAGCCCTTTTTGTCCCCATATTTTTTTTTGTTGTGCGCCGCTGTTCGATTCTAAAATATGAAATTAATTTTTTGTTATTTTATTAAATTTGTGTTTCTTGTAATTTTTGAGCATCTGCAAACGTTAGATATATCTTTTTGTTTGTAATTCTGCTAGATTTTCTCAAATTTTTTCAACGAAACAATGAAGAAAAACATTTATTGGGCTTTGACTGCAATTTTCATAGTGACATTTAAGTTTGTTTTAAAGCATTTGATTTTTTTTGATCCTATATCAAGAAATATTGAAAATGCTATGAAGAAAAACATCGGTAATGTGGTAACGAAGCGTTTACGGACCCATGTTCATAGGAAAAAAACGCATATTTTTACCTAAAATCTTGGTACTGAATTTTGAAACAGCCTGTATGTAGTTTCCAGTGTGAGTATCATAGAAAAACTGCGTTTCTTAACGTACTGTTTGATGATGATTATTCTAAGCATGATTGCTGTGTTTTTACTGAAAAATTGAGCTATCGAGCTTTGTCAGAATTCAAGTCAAATTCGTTCCCGAAAGAGACAAGAATCTGTCTTACTATTTTCCTCCTCCGATACTTTCGCAGGTCCTACTATATCCTTATCGAAGCAAACGGAAGTAGTATCATCGACAAACAAAATATATGTATGAAGATTCATGACCACTGATATCTTCCACATAATAAACAAAACTGATCCTTAAGGAATACCTCACTTGACAAGTTTGCAATTTGAAGTCAAAAGATTGGTAGGGATAGCCAACTTCTGAATAAGACCTCATTAAAGGCAAAACACTTCCCCGATGCCATAGTGGAATAGTTTTTCCAGTAAAACGTGGAATTCGGGTTGTCGTTAATGGACCCCAGTTGGTCGAATGAAACGTGATTTTGTGATATTCATGAACGAATTGAGTTGTAAGGGATACTGGTGGAACTTAGCGTTGTGGTTAGGTCAGATTACGTTTGGTTTTCTGGAACATTGGGTTATTCGTACATTTTAAAACAGTATAGTATACTTACTTTGTGTATTCATCACGAAGTGAGTGTGTGGGTGTACTTCGTTCAAGAATCCATGGTTTGCGCCATGGGGTCAGATAACAAAAGTGTCATAAATATTTTGATACTAACAACAAGATTTAAGAGTAGCCAACTAAAGAGCTTCGGTTTCCAAATCTTTCATATTGGCAATTGCAATAATTTTGTATGTGAAATAGATATCAGACATACCATTTTTTGTCGGTAGAAGTCATAGGAATAGATGACTTACCAAAAGAAATCTCTCCAAGCAGAAATTCTCAAATATTTTGTGAATTTCAAATTAAAAGTTGTGATGTCGTTTCTTATGAATGAATTATTCTCATCAGCATTTGGCTCAGGAATTGTTTTTCGATGAACTAGGAAAAATTGAACACACATCCAATTAGAACCCAAAATTATTACTAGTGAGTTTTGAAAAGCATCAAATCTTCTAATAGCTATCGGTTCATTCTCATTTTTCCAACGGGAAACTTTTCATTGCTCATGATTTATCCGTCTGAAATTCACATTCTGTCCTTAATCGAATTGGCAATGGAAAAGATTTTCTCTTGTTATGAAACCCGAATATAAACAGCCAACAAAATGATGTAAACAACCGTTGTGTTCTCTGTTGATATCCTTGTTGTATTTCCTTCGGATATCATACGGAAACTTTGTTTGGAATTTGGATCCATCATTTCCTCATTTACATTACAAAGGGTACGAAAAGCTACAGGGCATGATGACTTTCGCCATTTGATATTCGGGACATAAACCATAGGCTATTCAAGAAAATTTAACATCAGAATAGAATCCACATTCCATCAGTCGAATGACAAAGAAATAATAGTTGAATTGATATGGTTGATACTTGATGCAAATTCATTGTGAACATATAAAAAAAAGAAACAAAATTAAATCCAAAAGTCGATCATAATATTAAGTTTTTTACCATTTGGTTACAGAAAACATTTTCACCTGGAGACTTCTGAAATAAAAAAAGGTATTTGTTTTCTGTCATCTGCTAGTAATCTTTAAGGCATAAATCCGTCCTGTTCTAGAATAATGTGCCCATATATGTAAGCAGTTTCTACATATTCACTAAAGCTTTCAGTTTTTGTCCAAAAATAGCCATTCTTCTCGTCGGTGACGGCTCGATCACAAACTTGCTTACTTCTTTGAAAATAATTAGGAATTAAGATACTCATTTTTTTCAACTTCAGATGAACTTTCCGACTGGAGAACAGTTGAAGATAGATCAATTCTGCGAACGGCAATCAATTCAAAATGATGAAATTAGAATGAAATTGTTCGGCAAAATAAAAAAAGTCCCCTAAAAATCGTGAAAAGTGCAAAATCTACAGATTCACTTGAAATTCGCACTATATACGAAAAATGTCATGCTGATTTCAAAAATGTATGATTTGTATTTGCTCAAATATGGAATTTGGCATAAAAACGGGTCAAAACTTCCATCTCACAATCAAATTTTCAAAAAATTTTATTTTGTCCTATTCAAAAATTGTTAACGTCTCTCAATGTAATCGGCTAGATGATTCCAAATCATACCACAAACAAATTCGATAATGATTTCACAATATATCAGAAGATTTTCAGTTCAAAACCTCATCTTTCCACAAAAATCATTATTTTCTGTGTGAAATGGAGTTTTAATTGAAAAAATACGGGATGATTTTGCATTTTTGAGGGATTTAATATTGGACTATATTCTGCGAATCCCAATCTATTCAAAATGATAAGTGCATTCTGCAAATATCAAGTCGAACGGCAAATAAAAAAATACTCAAAAAATTCCCAAGGGGAATAAATCGTGGACAATAGGAAACCATCAGATGCAATTAAAATTAGCACAACATACGAAATCATAGCAATACTAATATTCAAATAAATGTTTGAATTCAGAGTATTGCCAAGTTTTTTTTTAAATAGTTTCTACAGATTTTGGCAAATAAAGAAGATGAGAGAGATAATTCAGAGTATTGTAGAGGAAAATGTCATTATTTTGGAATACCATATTCTGAAAAATAAAAATTGTTCAAAGCACTCAGATATACGTATTTTCAATCCATCTAACCTAAAAACGCAGTGTATCATTATTTATATTCATTATAAATATCCTTAGTATGTTACCAAATAATTTTTCAATTCAATCGCACTGAAATGAATCTTTTCCCTCTTTTCGATTCGTCTTCGTATTTTAAAAGGATATTTCAGGTATAAGTAAGCAGGATACGCTACGCTTCGGAAATTTGGTGACTGACAGCATTAAATGGAAACCCTGATAATAATAGCAGGGTTACATCTGTATCACGTCGAAAACATCCGCTGTCACTCACACACAGAAAAAGCTATGGAATTGAAAAAGTGGGAAAAATGTCACAGTTGGTTGTTGAAAGTGAATTCATTTAAACATTGAGTCAATGCAATTCACGAAGGAGCAGATTTATTCACTCACTTAGCGTAAGTTTGGCAACACAGCATCTTCAAAAGCATTCAGCTTAAAGCTTACTTGTAAGCCTGTCAGCTCCTGAAAATGCTTACTTTGTTGGTGTTTTGGATAGTTTTTACTTCTTGAATTACATTCATCATGGAAATTCTCAAATTCTGGAAAGTCAATTCTTTGATTTCGATATTATTTTGACGTAAGTGTAGTACCATTGAAAAATTCAGGTGGAGATGGAGGATTGAGTCCTAGGGGCAGCTTTTCCTCCAAATCTAAATACAGCTTTTTATCGTCATCTAAAATACGCATTCGTTCTGGAGATATCAAGTGTGAGCAATTTATAAGTGTATATTCCCGAAGGCAATCCATATAGATGTGGAGTAATCGAAATTATGCGATGTAAATTGATCAAAGAAGCTCAAGAGCAAACGGCCAAAGGCAGTGAGATGATATATCGTTTTTCCGGCCGTTACCAGTTCTCATTTCGTTCGGAAGGCGTATCAGCTACGAGCTATAGCACTTCGATCAAAATTCACAACTAGATTTATTATCCCATTCGAATATGAACTGAGGATTGGCATTCGATAGGTTTTCTCGTTTACATTAGCTACACCCCAATACATTTTAGGTTTATTTTCTGATATACATTTTGCATGTATCGTATCCATTACTTTTACATGACTTTCTACTCGTAGTATCATCCTGGCCAACGAGTGGTAGCGTATTCAATCAACATCAATGTTGTGATCAGGAAACTTGAAACATACCATATGCCAAGAAAACATTGAAAAAATGTCCCAAAGCATCGCGTTTTCCAATTCAACAATCCCTCCAACTTTTGGAATTTGGTGCAGCAGAACATGCAGGGTAATTCAAATTCGATCTCCACTACAGGAGATATGACGAAGCTCAAATTAGGCAAAAGTTACGTATTTTGGTGCCCAACAGAATACTGTTTTGAAACTTAGAAAATTTAGAGTATTTCCGAAAATATCCGGAATGAACTGAAAATCACGTTGGCATTATCAGATTAACTATCCAACATTCCGTCTTCTGGCAATCATCATCAACTACTTTTTTTCTAAACTACTCAACACTAATTTCGTCGCACCCCAAAATTTTGACCCTATTAAAATCTGAATAACTTTTTTCCGCATTGGACAATTTGAATTCTGTTCACACTGTTCACTAGCCCAGTCTTTCAGCTATAATCTCGTCATTCTTCAAAACATAAGGTTCTTCGCATATAATCGCTATAGGGTATTATCTGAAACTGTGCAAAATTTCTGAATTTTCAAAAGGATCCCAAATGAAGAATTTTTTTTGTTTTTTTCAAATTTGACAAAAATGGCATGAAGATGAACTCGTTACCTCAAGATATTTTTCGAATTGTCTTATTATCTCTTTTGTTTACAAAAAATTTACTTTTTGGTTTTGCAGTCATAATTTTTTTCCTCGTAAACCGATTTTCAAAATCTCGAGCTCATTTTGAAGATGAAAGTTTAGATGAAGAGATATGAAGATCGGAATCCAAAGTTTCAGCTTCTAAATGAGCCTTTTGAAGATTCAGAAATTTTGCACACTTCCAGGTAATACCCTGTATCGATTTTATGCGAAGAACCTTATGTTTTGAAGGAGTACGAGATTATAGCTGAAGGACTGGGCTTGTGAACAGTGTGAACAGAATTCAAATTGTTCCATGCAGAAAAAAGTTATTCAGATTTAAGTAGGGTCAAAATTTTGGGGTGCGACGAAATTAGTGTTGAGTAGTTTAGTATGGGCGTCATATTATTTTTTTTTCACGATAAAATAGTGATTTTCATGTTAATTCCATTGATGCATAATTTGTTATGATATCGCTCTCCTGAAACACTATTTGAATTACTTATATATACACGAAAATCATAAATTCAGTGAAAGATAATTCGAAATCTTGAGCTTCCAAAAAAATGCACACATTTTTTCACAAGTGTTCGAAATGGCCTCTCATCTGAATACTAACAATATTCCTTTTTCTAGTAGATCTAAATTTCGTGATGATATTTTCTCTAAGTTCATCCACTGTGCCAATATATTATATTTTTTTTCAGTCGCCCACAAAAAAGTATCCAAAACCGTAGGGTCAGGTGACCTTACCGGCCACCTCACTGGTCTAGAATTTCCCAACCACCTATTAGGAAATATTTGGTTTGAATACTAGTAAACAGCTCTTTCATTATAAAGGAACCCCGTCATGCTGAAACCAGCAGCTGTTATAATTAAGACGAGGATATATATCGATATATTCTTTCAATTTGATTCTTAAAAACCGAATATATGTTCCCAAATCAAAGTGATAGAGAAGAATTGATGTTCAGGTATTCGGTCGTTATGAAATCGTTCCCACACATCCAAACAAAAACTTGTGGTCTGACTTCTTCTGAAGTGTCATGGATTCTTTCTACTCCAAGTGTCCTCATTATTTTCATTAAAAACGCCATAAACAGTTCGAAAAAGTACTTTTGTCAGTCCAAATAATATTTTTCAAGAAGTAGAAGACTATCTTATTCAAAATTATATCCTTCTCTCAGGATCACCTTATCTTATATCATTATAAATCACTTTATTTGACATCCCTATGTGGCACATCTATTTCTGTCGAGACATTATGCGTTGATTTGAAAAGATCTGCATTTATCTAAAAAAGTACCAAAACAATCATACTTCTTCAAAAATGGAAAGAACAAAATAAATATTTTACCATGGCTAATAAGTTATTTCTAGTATTTTGTTCCATTATGACTTCATACCTGGTTCATGAAAACGCACCGTACTCAGTCAAGTGAGAGTGAGAGTGAGAGTGAGAGTGAGAGTGCGAGTGAGAGTGAGAGTGAGAGTGAGAGTGAGAATGATAGTGATAGTGATAGTGATAGTGATAGTGATAGTGAGAGTGAGAGTCATAGTGAGAGTGAGAGTGAGAGTGAGAGTGAGAGTGAGAGTGAGAGTGAGAGTGAGAGTGAGAGTGAGAGTGAGAGTGAGAGTGAGAGTGAGAGTGAGAGTGAGAGTGAGAGTGAGAGTGAGAGTGAGAGTGAGAGTGAGAGTGAGAGTGAGAGTGAGAGTGAGAGTGAGAGTGAGAGTGAGAGTGAGAGTGAGAGTGAGAGTGAGAGTGAGAGTGAGAGTGAGAGTGAGAGTGAGAGTGAGAGTGAGAGTGAGAGTGAGAGTGAGAGTGAGAGTGAGAGTGAGAGTGAGAGTGAGAGTGAGAGTGAGAATGAGAATGATAGTGATAGTGATAGTGATAGTGATAGTGATAGTGATAGTGATAGTGATAGTGAGAGTCATAGTGAGAGTGAGAGTGAGAGTGAGAGTGAGAGTGAGAGTGAGAGTGAGAGTGAGAGTGAGAGTGAGAGTGAGAGTGAGAGTGAGAGTGAGAGTGATAGTGAGAGTGAGAGTGAGAGTGAGAGTGAGAGTGAGAGTGAGAGTGAGAGTGAGAGTGAGAGTGAGAGTGAGAGTGAGAGTGAGAGTGAGAGTGAGAGTGAGAGTGAGAGTGAGAGTGAGAGTGAGAGTGAGAGTGAGAGTGAGAGTGAGAGTGAGAGTGAGAGCAAAAGATAGCGAGAGCGAAAGATAGCGAGAGCGAGAGCGGGAGTGAGAGTGAGAGTGAAAATCAGAGTGAGAATCGGAGTAAGAAACTAGACAATATTTGGACCAGAGAGAGGAACTCTTGAATATATTTAACTGAGGAATAAAATGTATGAGGAGTTAGTTACAGGAAGCGATTGCCTGACATCGCTTCCAGAACCTATGGAGAATTACTGACCAAATGTAAGGAGTGAGCCATCATCTTCATCCACGGGTATTCAAATTAAATTCCTAACTGCACATAAAATAATTATTCGTATTCTTGTTGTTTGTAAACAATATGAAATAAAATGTTATACGTCAAACGTCCGGCGGCTTTTCCTAGTTTTCGTTTGGAAATTCCGAACTCGTTTAATCGCCTCATCCGGAAACATCTTACTCGTTCTATGAAAAAGTTCATTTACCAGACAATTGACGTAAATAACTATGTCCATCGATAAATTACCTAGCAACAGTTTTAATTTTTTTGATACCGTTTTAATGAGTTTAACAACCTGAAAGTCCAGTAATTAACCATTCACAGGGCAGACTTTTATTAGATTATTGTTCATTCCACAGCTCGGTGGAGCATCATCCCTAATGATCATACTCCCAAAGCCGAAATAGCAGTTCGAAGCCTCCAACCACGACACAATGAACAATAATGTGATGCTAGGACCGCACTCAGCCACACGTGTGACCAACGTCAATAAACGCTCATCACACACGTTTTCGATATTGGCCGAGAGTCGATGTTGGTCTGAAACTCGCAAACCAAAATCCAATATCGGGAGCTATAATTCGTCCCTTCTATTTACCCTCTGTCGTCCATTGCTCCGTAACGGTATTAAAAATAATGAAATTTCCGCTCACGATTTTTAAAATAGTCATTAACCTGTCAATCACTGTTAATTCCATAAGCTGCTGGTTTTTTCATCCTGTGTGTTTACCCGCTTTCCCTGATGGTTGCGTCACGTTATGTCAGGATGAAGAATCCGCTTTTGCGCTATGAAGATCTCTGCAAAGCACCCTGGAATACATGGTGGTCGTTACTTCTTCCCAGGTCGATCTGGGATTGATTTTTTTTATGTTCAGTGACAATATAATTAAACCACTCGACTCAATATGGTGTTGTTAGATCATTTGTTCCTCAAACTATTCGAAAAAATGTAAGTGACTCTTTCATATCAGCAAACGTTCATACGGTGTAGCCAAATGCAAAAATTATTACTATTATTGCACATGTTTCTACAAAACAACTCCTTATTGTGAGTTTGTTTGTATTTCCCGTCTTTCATGCTCACTATGACTAGTGACGTGTCAATAAGGACGATACTCCCTTGTCTGGGCAGATACGATGTGTGAACGAATACAATACGACATATAATTAAAGCATCCAAAAACATGAAGTGTTTTAATCATTAAAACCATTTACAACACTCCTGATTATTTTCTGCCAACGACATTCAGACGCATTTTGCTGATTCTTAAAGTTTCCGTTTCATCAAGCTTGACCAACTCATACGACAAAGAAGCCACAAGGTTCTTTAGTAAATATGGATCCATATACATAAATGAATAAAATCGTATTACGGTAAAACAGTACTTTGGCGCGACAATACAATTGTCAACTGGAAATACAGCGATTGGATCAGAAATTGGACTTCTATCACATTGAAATGCGGACTTTATTCTGCAATAGTAGTAAAAATTTACGAAAAGTAAACCAGTAATGCAAAGTTTTCCGAAATTATCAGAAAATTGTTTCATCTAAATGGTCTGTTCGCAGAAACAGAATACAGCGGAAGGGTACTTGTGCAGAATCAAAATTAATCAAATCCGGATTTCATCAGACTGGATTCTGTAAACCGAAAATCCATCAGACTGCATAATTCAATATCATGCGCCGTCAGATAAAACCGTAGGAAACGCATGAAACGCACCTTGTGCGTGTCGCTGTTGCGCTGTATAGTAATGATTTCTTTGAAGGAAATTCTCAGGGTTAGATCCCTATCGACTGTCACTTAGCTAAAGAGGGTCGGAATCCAGTTGTACTTATAAGCATAAGCCCTACTTTTGATAGACCAGGAGCTGGTGACTGGTGACGTTCTCCCATTTTACACTGCATGGCTTTTTAATGGAAAGGTTCCTGGCCGCCCCACGTGTGCACTCCATAAGGAAAAGCGCTTTTTTTGTGGAGAATTTCCATGTGTTTTCGCTATATTATACTGCCTGCCGTTGTAATATACGGAAGTTCAAACAAATTGGAACGCTACTAATTGATGGCATGCAATCCACAGTGGCCGAAAGGGCTCAAAGGGTAGAGAATGGAAGTTTCAGTAATAAAAACACTCTGAAAAATTGGCATGCGTCCCTCGTCTGACCAACGGTGGAAAATTGCTGGAAAATTCTGTAAAAATTTAATACAGGTTTTACGTAATTCCAAACTGCATGCCCTTAGAAAGATACGTCATTTGTATAATTAATTAATAGTAGGTAATTTGGCATGCACACCAGGATTTCGCAAAACAGAGTCACATAAATTTACATAGTGTTTTTTGCAATTATTTTGCGAAATCCTGGTGTGCATGCCAAATTACCTACTATTAATTAATTATACATATGACGTACCTTTCTAAAGACATGCAGTTTGGAATCACGTAAAACCTGTATTAAATTTTTACAGAGTTTTCCCGCAATTTTCCACCGTTGGTCAGACGAGGGGCACATGCCAATTTTTTCAGAGCGTTTTCGTTACTAAAACTTCAATTAATCACATTGGCATGCAATTTGAAAACACCGAAGTCCCCTTAAATTTTTTTCAGTTTTTCGTATCCCTTATTTGAGCCCTTTCGGCCGCTTCGGATTGCATGCCATTAATTAGTAGCATTTGAATTTGTTTGAACTTCCGTATATTACAACGGCAGGCAGTATAATATCGAGAAAAGCCAAGAAAATTCTCCACAAAAAGAAAAGCGCTTTTTCTGAAATGCACACGTGCGGCGGCAAGGAACCCGTCTATTTTTCGTAATTTAGGGTTGATTATCAAGCCTTAAAAAGGCATACAGTGTAAAATGGGAGAACGTCACCTGTCACCTGCTCCTGGTCTAAGAGAGGTTTTCTCCGAAAACCTGGGTATTTCATAAAAATATTTTTTTCTAATATGAAAATGAGTGGATGGGTCAGTTTTCTACTTGAAATAGTAGCTGGTATGTTTTGAGATACTTCAGATTAATAAGTTCAATTGTTTGGTTCACTATATATCTATCCAAGTATCCAACCGTAATGAGGAAGTTTTGTTATGGAAATTGATTTCTACTACGTCATACGTCAGTTTCAAAATCAAGCTATTGTCATTCACTCTCCTTTTGTTTTATATATTCAAATATCAATTCTGATTCAATAATACCTGAAAAACAGTTAGAGTATATTTTAATATCAACTGCAATGTTAGCATATACAAGTAATATGAGCTGTCCCCAAAAGAAAAAATCGACGGGATTGAGGTCCGGTGACCGCGGGGGCCAATGCTGAGTGCCTTCTTTTCCTATCCATCGTTGGGTATATACTACGTCTAAGAAATTTCTATCAGACTAAAATGAGCAGGGGTTCCATCGCGTATAAACCAAGAGTGATTTCGGAGACCAATGGGAACATCTTCCTTGAACTGGGGAAGCATGTTCCAAAAAATTTTGGTAAGCAAGCATCTCCATCCAAACGTAAAGGGAGCAAAAAAGGCGCAATTTAATAATCCCCAATTATGCCTACCGATACATTAAAAGATAATCGATTTTGAAAATGAGTTTGCATATGGGTTATCTTCCGCCCAGATGTGGTTGTTATGGAATTTCATGATACCATTTCTTGAAAAATTAGCCCCATCTGTGAAGAGGATTTTCGATAAACTTTGGGGATATTGTTCGACTTTTCTTTGAAGCCCTTAGGCAAACTCGATACGTGGTTGAAAATCACGTAGCGTAAGTACCTGGACATCCTGAATATGATAAGGATATGATTACTGTTCCTTTAAAATTCTCACATTTAAAGTTTGACTTATTTGTCTTGTACGCAGGGCCGTTTAGATGTTTTACGAAATTCAATATGAAATTATGATTTCCCATATCAAAAAAAAACGGGTAAAAATTTCGTGCAAATAACTCATTTTTTTGGCAAAAGTAATTTTTGAAAAACAAACAAAAAAATTCAATATCAATACCCTGTATCTATGAAACGAAGCATTTCCGGACACAAGTATATATACATTTTTTTTCTTGAAAATATTTCAAGAACACGTCACTTGAATATTTTAACATACTTACGTTACACCCTGTATAACAAGCGTTGCCTACGAATGTTATGTACTTATGACAATGAGGCATATTGTGAATTGAATTCAAAAAAGGGAGCTGGATAAACGAATCAGAACAGCTTTCTCAAAATCCGACATAATGGAAATACATTTTACCTGGAATGTTTTCATTCGTTTCCAGAAAAAAACTCATTGAATTTCAAATAGCACCACCTCACTCGAATCACGAAAGACGCTAATACCCAATTACCCACAAGACCACCTGCTTTTTTCAATATTCTATCTGTTTACAAAACCTGTATAAGAATATCTTGCTCCCACATACATTATGAATTTTCACAAAAGAACCGTTGAAGATAAACCAAAGCATGCTATATTGCAGACTCTAATGAAAATCGTAAAACGGATAAGAATTTGTGCCGAATTGGGTGGCTATTAATTTTGTTAAAATTGGATTTAAGGATCTTCCAACACCTGATCGGATTTGAATTACATAATTAATTCTTACATTTTTTCGCTGTAATTTTCTATTGAATGTTTAGCAATGCCCTATAACACGTAATTTTTATTATTTATGCCCAGCAAGCAAACCTTGCGATATGAATTATCCGTGAATTACTGAATGAGTACAAAATAAATCATCGTAATGGATCACCAAGCAGCACACACATTAAATTCTGTACACATTTCGTGACCGTGAGTTACTCTGAGGTACCTCACATACAAGGAGAACTAAGACCATATGCGAAAGTTCCTGTAGAATTTGTGAGGTATCATCGATGATTTAAACGATTTTTTATACGAAAAACCTTCATAGAAAAGCCGCTGAATCATGGAATTGTATCTCAAAAAATCGTAAACTTCCTTCACAATCATCTCTACAAGAAAATTAATTTCGAAGAAGTATTGACAAAATTTTACAACAATTCTGCGAACTCCAATCGATTCAGGATCATAGAATTAGTACACTCTGTGGATTTCAAATCGATCGACGAAAGAAACAAATACTCAAATAAAAAGAGAAAAGTACAAAGGGGTAGACACCTAAAAATCATAATGTGTACAAAATCATCAGTCACTTGAAATTAGCAATATAATAATTCCGAAAATATATGATTTTTATATGCCCCAACACAAGGTTTAGCATATAACAGCAATAAAACGTCGAAACTTTCTTAGCACGATCGAATTTTCGAAATTGTTTACTTTTCATTTCTCAAAAAATCGCAAACTTTCCACGAATTCATCTCGACAAGCTGATTTCAAAACATACCACAAAAATTAATTTAGAAGTAGTGACAAAATTTTGGAAGATTTTTGTAACGAACAACTCTTTCAAGAGAACTCCAATCGATTCAGAATTACGGAATCAGTACACTTTGTGCAGTCGATGAATGAAAGAAACAAATTACTCGAAAAAAGGAGAAGAGTCCTAACAATTTCCGCAGTTGTCATGATGGTAGAGCGCTAGTCTATGAATCAGAGGGAAGTGGGTTCGATTCCCAGCATGGTCACTGGTCTTGTGCTAGCAATCGTACGTTAAAAGGTTCGAAGGGGGATGACAGCTGGTTAACGGAAAAAAAATCGTGCTGATTCAAAAAATATATGATTTCTTTATGCTAAGACCGAAAGACTTTTTCCCATGACATGTGTGCGTGGTCCTCTCACTCAGTTTTCCACTTCTTTTACAGAGGAAAGCACAATGAATAGGTATAAATAATTGAATTATTAAATCCCTTTCCGAGTTTAGTTGGATAAAAATAGTTTGTCTTCTCATGCCACAAATTCTTTGCGGGTAATAACGAAAAATCTCCGAGAATTTAATCTTGTAGTAGAACGCACTGGAATTCAATTTCCGAAGGAAATTGTATTCTCTCTACCAGTTGTTTTCAGTGCATTAGTTCATGAGTGAACTACTGGTCATGATTCAGCTCGAAGTAGACCATTGAAGTTGTTCTTTTATAATAATTTCGGTATTTTTCGAGTAGAAATGGCGTTTTTGATATAATATCAACACCAACACCATCGTGTGATTATCTCTGCAGCATCTCTTCAGTCCTCTATTTATTAGGCTATCAGATGAATAGTGCTCTTTGTTTCTTACAGACGTTGAACTCTATGAAGCCGATCGATAACTCCAGATTAACTGGTTTGATAAATAATGTACTGTAATAAAAATAGTAAAGCAGCAATACGCGAATTAATTGAATTATTTTGGATAATGAGCAGTAACAAACTCACCTTTTATCCTGATTCCTGTTTCCATGGCGCTACTCAGCATAAGTGTAGATTTATTGTTCTCTGCGCTGCGACCTAATTAGATCATTGTGTCTCATCTCCTTCTGCTATTTCAAGGTGTTCTCGTTTACAGCAGCCCCTCAAGCCCCAATTCCTTGAGGAATTTAAGGATTTTGAGGGGGTCTATTCGTGGTATTTCTCCCACAGTCAGCTGGTGTGATCCCAGTATATTCAATCTTTTGTGATGTAGAGCATAAGACTCCATCAATATATGCAGAATCTGCAGGTGCTGTCCTCCTTCAAACCTTGCTTCCTTAGGTGTTCTTTGATTGTCTTGAGACTAGTTTTGCTGAGGTTAATCAGTGTCTTCGATCTTGCTTGGTTTAAGTTGCCGTGGAGATCTTTGGCGTGCCTTAAAATTAAAAATTAAAGTTGTTTTTCCGTTAACCAGCTGTCATCCCCCTACGAACGACAGTCCTCAGAAGTCTAAACTTGTGCGAGCTAAGGATTAACGGGGTCTTACCTTTTAACGTGCGATTCCTAGCACGAGACCAGTGACCATGCGGGGAATCGAACCCACGTCCCTCTGATTGAAAGACTATCGCTCTACCATCATGACCACTGCGGCCCATGGAAGTCTTTGCCAGTATGTTGCTCTCATTGTTCCTTCAGTTTTATTGAGTTCTTCTTGAAAGTAAGATTTTCCAAGTCTGCAGAATGGTTCTGGCCCGATTAGTGGCGTTAATGCCCCTTTTCGTGCCAGGGTATCTGCTTGTTCATTGGCCTCCACTCCTACGTGCCCCGGTATCCAGAGGAGGATCACCTTGTTGTTCCTGTCTAGATCATTAGGTTTGTCTAGGCATTCCCAGACCATCTTTGAGTTGATGAGAAACTACGTAAGTACAGTTGAAGTGAACGATATAATACAACCTATCTTTAAACAGTTCCCCTTTGAAACATTATATGGAACCTAGGTAATCACAACTAGGGATCAATATAGTCATATTCGATAGTACACGTTGACTTTTTCACAGATGGTTCGTTTCCAGGGTTTACCAATTTGGAGAATTTCAAATCATTACTGAAAAATTCTATGGGAATGACCAATGGAGAACTATCTTCAACAGTTTCATGCAGTTCTAGACAATCAATAGTCCCTTTGAAATCCAGTTCCGTAGCAGTATATTTCCCATCGTTATAATTCCAACCACGGATCATTTAACCCGGAATCAATTCCTCAACGTTTAATATGTATGCCTTCAGTTTGAATAATTTCCCACAATGCCAAACGATTTATATCTCGGTAGAATAACAAAAAAGTTATGGCTCTGAGAAATCGTGCCAACAGGACCATCAATCCAAATGCGAACGGATGGAAAAAGAGAAGTGATGAGAAATGTTCTTGATGAGATTTGGGCTATCTGTGATATGCTAGAGATAACCTAGTGGACAACTACATTTCTGTTATTTTCCAAACTTGACAGAAATATATTTATGAAAGAACGATATCATGAATAATTCATTCACTACCAATTCTATATGTGTTATATAAAGTTTATTAGGGTCGATGGCCAACTGGTTAGTAGATGATTCAATGATATCAATAGTAATGATAGTATTACTGTAGATATATCAGATGGAATTATTGATTTAGTCTGCTCAAGGCCCACGATTACCCATTATTTATTAGTGTAATTTTTTTCCGGAGAGAATATACCAGTCAGGCCCTGTCTAAAGAGTCCGACACATCCGGAGGGTGCACTGTATTCATTCTATTTCATAGATCATCCAAACTCAAGTGTCCACGTTTCAAGTAAATTATGGTGATAATTCAAAGATTGATAACCGGAATTATTCAATTTATGCATTTTCAAGGACTCGATTTACACTCATGCAGAGCACATTTCCCGAGTTAATGACATAATCAATCCAAAATATGTAAATCATTTTGAATGAGTGCAGGTGTGAGCGTGAGAATGGAAAGCGTTGGTGATCAATTTCCATAGAGCTTATAATTCATCCAGGCTATGAATATCAATTTCGGGTTACCTCCAAGACCGATGAAGCGTGCTGGATGTTGAGAATGATTACTCCATTTTATATTATACATCCTGTGCAATGTAACATCTGAAGATTTGTTGAATGTCAGTTTGTTATGACAAGATTTACATCAATAAATCGTTTTAGTTGATCTTCATATTACTCAAGTAGTTAAAACCCCAAGTTAAAACCAGATACCTGAACACTGGAACTGTTGAACAAGTTCTAAATTTTGTCTAGAGTTGGGAAGGATGGAAAGTATTCGGGAAAACGTATGGTCAATTGAGGCGTACTAACTTTATGAAAATCCGGCTAACATTTCCTAAATGATTATTTCACTGAACTGAGTATTGACTTTGAAAAAAACTTTCATTGAACTTGTTAATTAGTGGGTAAATCAACTACTATTTTAATACTCTGCCATTCCAATTGTCGATTATCCATTAAAAAGTCTTAGGCAAAGGACAGGGCACAAAGCACTATGAAAAGGGCTTTCAACAATTTTGGGAAGTTATAAGGGGATCGTATGATTGGGACAGCCGCTAGAGGACGCTAAAGTTGAATAATCCAAAATGCATTGTTATCGTGTCTTCCATAAAAAATCATGATTGATTCAATTACAATACAGTGTTTTTTTTTATTTTCATTATGGATCTTAATCAAGATGTAATGTTTCTCAGCGTTTCTGAATCTGAAAAAAAATCATGGCCAAATAGTATTCTCCTGATATTCTCTCAATGAATTGGTTGGAATTGAATTCTAATTTTCTACTACTTTAGTTATACTGTGAGGTTCTAGTTTGATATTGCACAGTCCCACAGTCGAGTCTCTCCATAGTTGACGTTATGTAGAAACAATATTATTATTTATACCAACATTATGAAAGACAGTCCAAGTAAATCAATCAAATCAGAGTTGGGTTAAGGGTATTTCAAAACCTTTCAGTCACAACAGTATTTCAACTTGGATATAATGGTTATTTTTGTATATTTCAAGCTGAATGATCAAGATTCATACCATTCTTTCGAAGGAGGCTATGTAAGTTGGTAAATATTTAATTTTTTCTTATTGTTTGACATATGAGTTGATAGTCCATTTCTCCCGAATGAATCTCAAATAATGGCGTTTGCTCGTAGGTGTTACGTTTGTGACATTGCTTCAAAACAATTGAAAAGAATCGACTGGAAGGAAGATGAATAAATGCATTTCTCCACATCTGATCACTTTAAAATTTTGTCAATTTTTGAAAGTAGATCTTTTATTTTCAGAATGTTTCCTTGGTCTTTCTTGTTTGGATGACTTTCCGATTTTCCAGTTGTAAACATGCTTCGGAGACTCTGTAAACGTGTTATTATCTACACAACGTAATTCATTGTTATTGATATGAGTAATTTGATTCGAAACATTTTTTATTTTCTCCCTTTCTCTAGTAATTAGTTAAATTATTGACTTTTGGTATTCACTGTACATTTGAATATTACAAACCCTTGATTTGATGAGGAGACTTTTGCAAAATAAATGGAAACCAAATAGATCATGATTTTCAATGGAAAAACTACTACAACGCATTTTGAATTATTCAACTTTGTCGCCATCTAGCGGCTGTACTAACTTTATAATAATAGATGTAACTTTTTTGTTATCCACGTTTATGCAAATGAGTACATTTGTCCACTTCTGATCACTTTCAAACCCTGTCCATTATCAGAAGAAATTCATACATTCTCAGCATGTTTCACCTTCATCTTGGACGGATAACTTTCCGGTCTTTGTAATTATCTGCAGTAAACTCTGTAAATGAGTGACCAGCGTTCTATATTGCAAATCATGTTATTAAAAAATTATACAGAGTAATTCATTGTTACTGCTGTGAGTTTTTCGATTCCAAACTTTATTTATTATTTCCTCCACTTCACTAATTGTAATTTTTTTTATGGAAGACCCCATTACAATGCATATTGGATTATTCAACTTTGGCGCCCTCTAGCGGCTGTTCCAATCATACGATCCTCTTATAACTTCTCAAAAATGTTTAGGGACTTGAACTTGACTTGAAAAAAATTATCAACATTTGCTGAAAGTCATTTTCATAGGGTTTTGTGCCCTGTCCTTTCGAAAAAATAAGGGGATCTTTTTGTCATATTTACGGTGAATGATACTGAAAATGGCGATTTATCATACACGTGTTGAAAGAGGCATTTTATTTTGTATTCCAACAACAAATGCACTGTTCAATCAGTTGAAATAAATTCTTTTTTTTTAAGTTGTCTTTCACTATTGCTGAATTTCTGAAATTATCAGATCTGAAGCAATTTATCGGCCATTGCTTTCAAAGATCTTAGCGAATTCAGGAGCAAGTTTGACTACAATAAAACAACATGGCGAACGGAAGTCCTCAACTGTGGCTGAGGGTTACATCGAGGATTCATTTGAAGATAAAATTGCTGATAAAATGTTTCCTGGTGTAGGTTTCAGTACTGCACCAGCATTATTTCATCACTCCGCGAAAGTTTTTGATCCATATGCATATGATTCAAAACTTCCTTCTCCAAAAACAAACACATCGTTATCAATACAGGTGAATCATTCTTTTAATGTATTATTCTTTAAGGTTCTCACAATGCTAGTTGTTTGCCAGTTTAATTTGGTTGAAATAAATGACTGACAGAAAAAGTCGGTAGCAATCCAGAGATTATGCGCTGGCTTTACACGGCGGTCGTAAGACCAAAGATCCAATATGGGTCAGCTGTATTGTGGCCAGGCGCACAAAGTAGCACAATAGGTCGAAAGCTCAGTAAGGTCCAGAGGTTGACCTGTTCATTAATAACGGGTGCAACGAGAACGACCCCAACCGCGGTTTTACAGTACTAAGCATCGCAAGGAGTCAAATCTCTTCTGCCCTGAACGACTGGGCGGAAAGAAAACTAAACGAACTCTGGAGGAACACTGCCGGATCCAGACAGTCAAATGACTTTGTAGCCGGCTCTAGCAAGTCAAGGATGGTGTGGCTCTTAGGCAGAGATCGCCAAACACTACGCCTCCTTGTAGGAATACTAACAGGCCATAACAAACTAGGCAGACACCTGTCACTAATGGGTATAAAAGACAGCCCCACCTGCCATATGTGTTAAGAAGACGAAGAAACATCGTCTCACTTCCTTGGTGAGTGTGAGGCATGCAGAAGGCTAAGATTCGAAATCTTCGGAGTTGAAAAACAACACAAAGAACTCATCGAATTAAAGTGGACGGATATACTGACCTTCATCAGAAGGTCACATAGATTCGGAAAGGAAGACTAGGAGAGGCAAGGTAGTAACGTGGAGAGCGGGGAGAGTAAAAAGGGCCCATTGGGGCCTACTTGCCTGGCTGCGGCAGCGGCTTCCTCATGATTACTACTACTACTGCATGACTGACAGAAATTTTGAGTAATTCAAAACTTACTTCTGTTTATTACTGCCCTTCGCATCCCGTCAGGCATTGAAAAACACTTCTCACACCTTGTAAATTATCTTTATACCGATAATCACATGTATTACCCATCAAAAGCAACTTCATTTCAGCGGTGGTCGAATCGAGATCAAAGATCAAAACAAATAACCCCCGAGACATGAGGTCTCATAGACTAATCGTTTTCAACTAATTTAATTACACGACCCAAACAGATTGCCGCTGATTGAATTACATCAGTGGTGATGTAAGCAACTATGGATCGTTATTAGTAATCCATGTACATTTCTGGCATGTTCCACATAATGTTCGATTCAGTGCATGACAGATAATTAGTAAATTCATGATCCAATTCTGTCAGAATGCTTATACAGTGCGGAAAGAGCAAAGAGATCTCGAAAAACATCAATTAGCCCACCCACTCTTTCTCCCTCTGTCACACTCATATAAATGAAGTATTGAAAAAATAATTGTTATGTTTCCACCAAGTTGAGGTTGTCTCAAAACCAAAAACCGCCTTTTCTGTGAGGAATGGACACAACGAGTATATTGGTATGCCATTTGGCCTGGAAAATGTTCCATCAACGGATCTACGTGTTATGGATATCATTATTTATGAGATTGAAATGTTCTGTGAACTCTGTAAACAATTTAACAACCTATCCATCAAAAGATATGGCTGTTTTATTTATTTTTTCCCACATAATAAACAGTGTCTGTCAAAATTTCATTTCAATATGAACAACTGCCTAAAAAATAATGCATTGAGTATCTCCATTTGCAGCTTTTCTCGTTTATCACAGCTTGAACTAGAATACACCCTACGTTCTGTCAGTATTTCTAGAGAAATACCAACCAACTACTTGTTTTCTATTTTCCTGAGAAATAAATTATGTCTGCTCCAGGGAAATTGCGTCGTTTAAAACGCTGCGAATGTATTTACGTATTTTTCTTCAGTTGTATATTTCTCATAGACATTCAGTTTACTCATAATGCAGAATTTAATTAATCAGGTGCTCGATTGTGAGAATAATGCTGAAGTACTTTCGTATTTCCATCATGTCGGTAAAGAACATCTTGGATTTCTCATGTACTGAATTCGAGAAGTTATCCTATGTATGGAATGATTCATTTCAGCAATATTTTTCCGTGAAGAAATTCGAATTTATTATTCAAATTTCCCCATATTATATTTTCGAAGATCTTCTGTCCGTTAAAGAATATTGAATCTAAATTCTATGAATTATCCTCGCCATACGTCGTTTTCATTTTTTTCGCAGAATTGAAACCACCAATCTGTGATAATGGCTTGATTTAACGCACATAATTTTCCAGGTGATTATAAGTGAAGTTGAAATTGTACCAAGAAGCGGTGTTGCAACTACCGGCAAATTTCCATCAGATTCTTTGCCTTTGTTAACTAAATTCATAGTATGAGAATGTTTGCATTCGCATGAAATAGAAAGAGCCATGAAATTATGTTGAGTGAGCTTATTCATTATAGAATTCGTGGTACAACTTTCAACTGATTCAGATCATAGCTATATCACCGACAAAATTTGAAAATACCTTCATCAGGAGGTTTCATAGACTAATCATTTTCAACTAATTTAATTACACGACACAAACAGATTGTCGCTGATTGAATTAAATCAGAATAGTGATGTAACAAACTGTGGATTGTTAGTAGTGACCCACGAGCATTTCTGACATGTTTCACAAAATGTTCTAAACAGTGTATGACAGATAATTAGTACATTCATGATCCAATTCCTATGGAATGTTTCTACAGTGTGGGAACATCATAGTGGTCTCAAAAAACACCATTTATCTGTCCCACATCAACGCACCTACGTGTTATGGATAACATTATTCATAAGATTGAACTATTCTGTAAAATCTGGTCAATGTTTTACAATTGTGAGCGTGTTATAATCGATCTGACAGTCTCTTCATTTTGAAATGTGTCTGATTCATCCATCATTTTGTATGACAACCCAGCTTGGCAAATCTTCTACCAAATAAATTGCCATGATTCATACCAACTAAACCTGATGGAAGCAAATATATTAGACAACGTATTACAATATGAACATCCGAATAAAAAATAATGCATTAAATATCTTCACTGCGCTCGTATTGCCGCTTTTCTAGTTTATCAAAGAATCAACCCTGGTTCTGTCATTATTTTCACAGAAATATCAACGAACTACCTGTTTATCCTATTTTCCTCAGAAATAAATTATGTCTGCTCTAGGGAAATTGCGTCATTTAAAACGCTGCAGATATATTCAAGTATTTTTCATCAGCTGGATATTTTTCATCGACATCGAAGTTTATTCGTCATGGAAAATTAATTTAATCAGAGAATAATGCTGAGGTACTTTTGTATTTCCATCATGTTGGTAGAGAAAAACTTATATATTTTTCGTATACTATGCCATATTTTGAAAGACTTTCCGTTCATTGGAGATAATTGAACTTTTATTATTTATCCACGCAAAACAACGTTTTTTAGCAGGTTTTCCAAGTATTCCGCAGAATTGAAACCGCCAATCTGCAACAACTGCTTGATTGAACGCACGTAATTTTCCAGGTGATTATGAGCGAGGTTGAAATTGTTCAAAGAAGCGGTGTTGGAACGACCGGCAAAATTTCATCAGATCCTTTGTCTTTGTTACGTAAATTCATAGTATAAAAATGTTTACATTTGCTTGAATTAAAAAGAGCTATGAAATTATGTTGCGTAAGCTTTCCTGTTATAGTTTTCGTGGAACAGCTTTAGACTGATTCAGATATTTCGTTTAAAAAAAAGTCACTGAAGTGGGCGGTGGTCCGTGTAGATGGTGAATTTTCTTCCATATGAATAAGGGTGGAATGTCTTCATTGCCAAATGATGGCAAGTAATTCCTTTTCTATTGTTGAATATTTCTGTTCTGTAACTTTCAGTGTCCTTGATGCGTGAACGACTGGTTTGTCTTCTCCAACTGTACTTTGTGATGATATGGCTCCAAAGGCAACTTCACTGGCATCCGTAGTCAATATGATTGTCCTTGAGAAATCGGGAAACTGCAATATTGAATCATTCAATAGAATTTCTTAACAATTTTCGAAGCTTTCAATGATTTTCCATGGATAAAAGTCCGTAGCATTTTTCTCTGGGCACCTGGTCAATGGCTTGGTAAGTTTAGCGAAGTCTTTCATAAACCTTCTATAGTAACCAAGTAAGGCTTGGAATCCTTTCTTATCACTATTTATGTCTTCGGCGTAAGAAAAGGTTAAACACTTCCTCTGGGCTCAAGATATACCAGACACTTCTCATTCTGAATTCCTCGTAAGATGTTGTCCATAACGCATTGAAACGTTGCAGGGCCATTTTTTAACCCGAATAGCATGCGTTGGTATTCATAGTGACCATTTTCTTTGCTGAAAGTCATATTAATGATGTCACATTCTTCCATTTGTACTTGATGGAAGCCTGAAGTAACATGAAGGGTTGTGAAATATTGGCTTCTCCCAAGTTTATCCAGTATTTTTGTAGTATTAGGAATTGGTCATTTCTCAAAATGCTGACTCTAAATATCTCTGAAACTAACTTTGTATCATTCAAGAAAACCATCGAACATCAACCGGTCAACTGATTGAAAACAAGCCTGTAAGAAAGTTCCTTGATGTAGGTACACTATGACAAGAAAATTTGAATAAATGTAAAATTATGCCACTGCCAATTCTATCCCCATATTATGTTTTCATTGACATACATAAGAAAAAATCAACTTCGATGAGACAAACCCACATTCACTATCGTAATATTAGAAACCCTCACCAGATTAGGATGAAACGATTTTGTCTTCCTTAATCCCAAAAAATCCTTACATTATTCTTTCAAGATTTCAATGAGCTCAGTTCCAACACTGTCGAAAGAAGAATGAAAAAATAATCTTTACTGGCATTGGTTGTATTTTGTCGTCGAATCCGACATACATTTTTGAGCTAACAAACATCTCACTACTTCTCTTTGATGAACAGAGTCGATATAATTGTTACACAATACTTATGTCTAGGAATACTATGTCAAAGAAATTGATCATATATAGTCTTTGGGGTCCAAACCATGTACTTCCAGTTACATATTCGCTGGTCTGAAACCACGATGAAGAAACCAGTCTAAAACCGTTTGTTGGTATGAGAGTCCATTCCTCGATAACCCCAAATTCCAAATATTTTTGAAATCAGGCAGGGCCCACTCCTGTGGAAAGGTAAAATACATATTGCCTCATTCTCTGTGATTGTTGTTTGCTTGTTATGATGTGACTTATCCAATAAGTTTGAAAATTCCAAGTAGTTCGTCACTCTTTTGGAGTCAGAATAAATTTTTGTGATCCGATGAATTCTGAGATTTAAATGTAAATAGAGGATAGCGCTGGTAAAATGGAGATTACCAAACTCTTCTTCTTGATTGACTGTCACTCAAGTAACCTATTCTTATGATAATATGAGAGAAAAGGGTCTGACATTTTCCATATTGCGTTGAAAGAAATCACCTCGGCGAGCTGAAACCGTCTCCAAAGTACAGCCAGGCTGGCTCTTCAGATCCCGTTTCATTACAAAAATATGTCTGCAAACATTTAAGAGCCGTCGCGACGTAGCCACTTCAATCAAGCAGACTCTGATTTAATTATCGTAATTGAGTTGGTCGGTAAAGGAGTTTGTTTTCAATTATCTTTCCTGTCTCTGTGAAAAAATTGTTTTTCCCGGATCGTTTCTCTCAAGCCACTCTCGATTGAAATTGAAATAATCAACCTGAGCTTACAGAGTTGGAATAGGCGCCACTGTTGAATTCTAACGAGCCACTTCTTCCTAAGGGAGACCGCCAGTATTGTCAGGGTTGAGCTGACAATATTCACTTTCCTGAAAATGATATTGTTGTTGTTATTGTTGTTGTTATTTCCGTCAATCAGCTGCACATCCTTAAGAGTACAACCCTCAAAAGTCTTCGAAAGACTTGTCCGAGCTAGGGAAGACGCAGCCCTTACCTTTTAACGTGTGATGCCATGCACGAGACCGATGACCATTATGATAATTTGTTCAGAAAGTTATCAAGTGATGATCTAACAACGCGAAATAGACGGTTTGGTGAAGGCGCACTACTCGAAACCTATTTTTAAAGATTTTAGGTCCTAAAATCGATCATCGCAAAAATTAAACGTCTTCTATTGGCCTAATTTTGGGTTCCTTCCAAGTAGAAGACTTCTTTAGTAAGGCCCAGGCTTAGGGCTCACCAAATAAGCGAATTGAAAAACTCGTGGGATCAGCTAAGTTGAAAATCTCAAGTTTCTAAATTCTGCAAGCTTCTTCAGTGACCAGAAAACCTGATTTTCAAAGGACTTTTTGGCCAACTTCTCGTCCCTTGCCACCCTACTGAATTTCATCTATTTTCTCTGTTTATTCTTGGTAATCTTTTCCGTTTGAACGTTTTTCTCGGCAATGATTGAGTGTATAAACTTCGATGAACTTACCTCAACTAGTCACCAATATATTTGAACACTGTTCGCACCCGCCGGCTCAAATGATCGATTTATCTATTTATAACCATCAGAAATGGGATAAAATTGTGAAAAAACTGAGTTCGGTTCTTTTCACCTTCAATCAATTAAAATATATTCCCAACACCAACGAACTGAAAACAAATCAACTTTTTCTCATGGAGTTACATACCGGGTGACCACGAAGTGATATATTACTCGAATACGCATATTTTGACTCCATTACTGAAAATTCACTACTTCCGGATTAACCAGAAGTGACCCCAAACTTTTTTTTTCAAATGACACCCTGTAAATTTTTTTTCATTATCCGAAAAAACACGCAAATTGTGAAAACACTGTTCTTCAAAATTGAAAATCGGTTGAAAAATGGCAGAAATACAGTTGATTGTTCAATCGAACAAAGTTGACCATGAACATCAAACTCAAATCATCACAACTGACGAACGGCGTCAACTTTTACGTAAGGAACAGCTAAAAATTGAACTTCTCATGTAATTGCAGCAACCATATTTTTCAACAGGTTCAAACCGCCTCTGTTTAAATATTCAATTTTGAAAACACTCATAATGAAACATCCCGTATCCTCGATTCCTTTCAGAATTCTCCGAAACTTTTAACAAGATTATTCGGATAATTCATAACTTTTCAATACGACAATATGATAAGAGTATGTTGCCATTTGAGAAATGGCATTTGTGAGCATTTCTTTATGGGTACTACTCCGTTTTGAGGAAATTTTTGATATTAGTTGGAAAATATGGTTGTTGCAATTACATGAGAAGCCCAATTTTCAGCTGTATCTTACTTCGAACCTTCCTCTCGAAAATGTTGACGCCGTTCGTCAGTTGTGATGATTTGAATAGGATTTTCATGGCCAACTTGTTCCATTGAACAATCAACGGTATCTCCGCCATTTTTCAACTGATTTTAAATTTTGAAGAACAGTGTTATCACTAATTGCGTGTTCTTCCGGATAATGAAAAATATTGTACAGGGTGTCATTTGAAAAAAAAAGTTTGAGGTCACTTCCGGTTAAACCGATTGAGAAAAAAGACGAAAGATCATTTGATTAGATATTCGTATAATGTTCTTTATTTTGAATTGTCCCTGTTCTTCATTGGAAATTTGGTGAGTATTGCTTACAACAGATTTCAAATATCTCAACAGAAAATAGTATAAATGTGTCAGGTCGGGAGACCTTGCTGGACACTCTATTAGACCTCTTCTTCCAATCCATCTTCCTGAAGAATCTTCATCCAACCGTGCTCTCACTATTACATAGTGGAGTGGAATAATAGTTATTCATTCTGAGAATGGGTTTCCATCTTGAGGCGTTTCTAACGTTCGTGTTATTGAAGAGTTAATTGTTTCTTCAGTGACCGAACCTAAAGATCACCGCTCAGATTTCCAAAGATAAATAGAGGTCCAATGATATCGTTCTCCAGATATACGTTTATTTTGTGGGTTTACATGTCCACTGACAAAAAAAATGCACTAATAAAAGTGATAATCCTCAGTGATTTCGCTCTTCCATTCACCATTGCTGACATCAATGGTTAACTTTTGATCAAAATGCATTTTGCACGGAAAGAATATTGAACTTTCCATATTTTACTGAACAGAACCAATTTTGATAAATGCTTCTTTTCAAATATTGTGAAACCGCAAAATTGACGAACCAAATTTGAAACCTTCAACACTATAGAAAAATTGGGGGGCGTACCTCACCTCGTGGTGACCCCGTATATAGTATGGCATATCAGCATAGGGGAAAACATATGAATGTCGTTTGAAAAATCTTGGGGTTATTCGAAAATATTTCCTTAAAATATTATATAATAAGAAAAGGCTATAACCCCATATTAAGACTCTTTGGTGAAGTCCCGATATTTAATTCGAAGAAACTGTACCTATATAAAATATTATGTCTTCAACATAAAAATAAAAAATACTTGCTATATCACAACAAAATGATATACGATACAAAGAAAATGCCGAGAATGAAATAAAAAGCAATAGAACAAAGGTCTTATTTTTTCACAGCCCCTCGAGAAGGGTATAGTATTTATTCAAGAATTAATGTATTTTTTCTGTTATGTCAAATTGAGATAACTCTCTCGGATTCACAATGGAATTTTCTGTCAGAAAAATGATATTTTGCGAAGTATCTTTTTTTCAAGAGCAAGATGATGAAATTAGTGTACTCTGTGAATTTTAAATTGAAATATTGGCGGTCAAAGATTTTTGAAAGCACACATAAGTAAATTTTTCAAATTATCAAATCGAAATTGTACAGGTTCCGTAATGAGCCTATGAAATCTTTAATTGACTCGGAATTGACTTCAAATTCGGTTGGCATACTCAGAAAATATAAAATTTTACAAATATGAGCATATGTTTTTTTTTGAGGGAAATAACTCGTCCAAACTCCAGAAAAACTTTTCAACTAGATAACGGTTGAATATAGAGCATTTCTGCGAACGCCAATCGATTCAGAATGATGAAATTAGTATTCTCTAACAATTCAAAGATGATCGAAGGAGAAAACTAACGACTCAAAAAAATTATGAAAAATACAAAAGCATCAGATTCATTTGAAATCCGCACCACACATGCAAAATTTCTTGCTGATTCCGAAAATATATGATTTGTTTATGCTCAGATTCAAGGTTTGGCATAAAAAAAGTAATAGGTAAAACGTAAAAAAGTCTCTTGCAACATCAAAATTTTGTAGGTTTCGTAAAAAAATTCCATGCCGTCTAAGAAGCAATTACAATGTGTTTTAATTCAAAACATAGTATCGGTTATACCCTCCAAACGTTTTTTCAAAAGTTTGTACGTCACACTGTTTAAAATTTAACAAGGGGGGACTATTAAAAGATGGCCTGCACAGGTAAAGAAATCGTCGAAAAAGTCGATAGACATTTTTTTCTTCGTACTGGAGTGGACACTGTCTGATTTCAAAAAGTTTTGGGATCTGGTGATTTCAAGGGATGCACTTTCACCCCACCGAACGATAGGCGTATTGTCATCGGATCTCATAACTCACGGATCTCTAACTAAACTACTCAACACTAATTTCGTCGCACCCCAAAATTTTGACCCTATTAAAATCTGAATAACTTTTTTCTGCATTGGACAATTTGGATTCTGTTCACACTGTTCACTAGCCAAGTCTTTCAACTATAATCTCGTTATTCTTCAAAACATAAGGTTCTTCGCATAAAATCGCTACAGGGTATTTATTATCTGAAACTGTGCAAAATTTCTGAATTTTCAAAAGGATCCCAAATGAAGAAAATTTTTTTTTCAAATTTGACAGAACTGGTATGAAGATGAACTCATTACCTCAAGATATTTTTCGAATTGTCTTATTATCTCTTTTGTTTACAGGGTGATATCAAAAAATTTACTTTTTGGTTTTGCAGTCATAATTTTTTTCCTCGTCAACCGATTTTCAAAATCTCGAGCTCATTTTGAAGATGAAACTTTGGATGAAGATATATAAAGATCGGAATGGACTCAAGATGAAGATTGAAGATCAAGGGTTTCCTCAAAGTTGACCTAAATCTGAAACACCCTCAAAATCCGGTTGGGAGGAGAATTAAATGAAAATCAACTTGTTTCATTGCTTTCAGCAGTCAAGAATTGTGCGTGAAAAAATCCAATTTTAACGACAGAATTTTGAAAAAAAAATAATCAACCCATTGTTCTCCTGAAATGCATGGCCCGTAATCAAGGTAACAAGAATCACATTCAGTGACTAACAGGCCAGGTTAGACATCAATTTTGATTCTTTTGTACAAAAAATTATCATATCGATTCCGCATCTAACGCGCGAACAGCTGGAACTGATTCCACGAATGACTGAACAAGGATTATCTACCCTTCAAATTGCCAATCTGCTTGGAACGACAGTTAGATCCGTCCAAAGGGCCCACGTCCGAGCTAACGCTGGGGATATTCAGTATCGACCTAGGGGGCCAAGAAGAAGAAGAACAACTCCCGCTCAAGACCGCCTTATTGGAAGATTGGTACGGCGGACTTGGACTTCAACCGCCCCCAAAATTCGTCGTGAATTGATGATTGAATTCAGGTTTCATGCCAGACAATCCGACGCTGGATCCACGATCTTGGATTATACGCAAGGAGACGAGCTGCCTGCCGCTTACTGAAACCTGTACATCGAGCAGAAAGACGATTGTGGGCGAAAAAACATCAAAACTGGGGAATAGCAGAGTGGAATAGGTGTATGTTTACGGATGAGAGTAGGTTCAACTTGATTCGAAAGGATGGTCGAGTGAAGAAAATATGGAGGCGAGGCTGGCTTTTGGAGGTGGAGGAGTGACTGTGTGGGGTGAAATATCGATAAATGGGAGGAGTGAATTGGTGATTCTGAGGAGGAGAGAGTATGAACGGTGAGAGGTATAGAGATTTGTGTATGAGAGAAATCGTGGTCCCTTACGCCGCAAATATCGGCAACAACTTTCTTCTCGTTGATGACAATGCGAGACCGCATAGGGCTCACATTGTCAACGAGTTATTGAGGGATCACGGTATTGAGCGAATGAACTGGCCGCCTTTCTCTCCGGATATGAATCCGATGGAACATGTCTGGAGTCGTATGAAATGGAAATTGAAAGAAAGGGAAGGGCGAATGGAAAATTTGGATGACTTGGTGAATGCGGTACAGCAAGAATGACAGCTGTACCACAAGAGTTCATTGATAGTCTGATAGACAGCATGCCGGAAAGGGTCAATGAAGTAATTGCCAAAGGGGGAGGACCCACTAAATACTGAATATCATAAATATTTTTCAATTCTAATGGTATCCAAGTTATTTTCTCTTTGTTGTTGTTCAATAAAAACTCAATAAAACTTGTTTTCTTGTTCTTGCTAACTAACATGAATAATGCTTCACGATTCAGAAAAAAAACGCTATTGTGGAATGAGACTCAGCTGGTCAGGCTTGTCAGTCACTGAATGTGATTCTTGTAACCTTGGTTACGGGCCATGCATTTCAGGCGTTACAATTGGGTTTTTCCACGCACATTTCTTGACTATTGAAAGCAAGAAAGATCTGGACGTATTCAGAATGAATGATCATTTCGAAAACAAGTTGATTTTCATTTAAATCTCCCCAACCGAATTTTGAGTGTGTTTCAGATTTAGGTCACCTTTGAGGAAACCCTTGATCTTCAATCTTTATCTTTAGTCAATTCTGATCTTCATTTTTTCTCATCCAAAGTTTCAGCTTCAAAATGAGCCTGAGATTTTGAAAATCGGTTGACAGCGAAAAAAGTTATGACTGCAAAACCAAAAAGCTAATTTTTTGATCACCCTGTAAACAAAAGAGATAATAAGACAATTCGAAAAATCTCTTGTGGTGATGAGTTCATCTTCATGCCACTTTCGTCTAATTTGAAAAAAAAAATTTCCCAATTTGGAATCCTTTTGAAGATTCAGAAATTTTGCACAGTTTCAGGTATCGATTTTATGCGAAGAACCTTATGTTTTGAAGGAGTACGAGATTATAGCTGAAGGACTAGGCTAGTGAACATTGTGAACAGAATTCAAATTGTTCAATGCAGAAAAAAGTTGTTCAGATTTAAATAGGGTCAAAATTTTGGGGTGCGACGAAATTAGTGTTGAGTAGTTTATTAGTACAAATTGAATAATTCCATATATGATTTTGGATCATCTTATCAATGAAAAAAAAATCTATGTAAGTGGTTATATTCTTTCACTTTCCAGAACCTTCCACTCAAACTGAATTCATCTTGAGACACCCCTCTGTTCAAATTCCTTTCAGTTTATCTTTGGCTGTCTATGAACCGGATTCATATCATATCAATTATAAACTCCGAACTGCACTTCCTCACGCTTAATCACATTACAACTCCTAGACTGAATATAGTCAAACTTCTCAAGTTTTCATCTTTGTTGGTGATAATTAATTCATTAGAGCATTGGGAACGGAGTCGAACATGAACAATTATGAGCTCTCGTGTTTCTCCCACGATCCTCTCAAGTACTTCCTCAATTTCTACAGGGATGGCAAGAGACATATTTCGACAGTGACATCAATTCAGAAATATCTCACTGAATATCTATATTCAATGACCCAATATTTCCTTTTAATCAATTACTATCTTGAGATTAGTTACTTTCCATAAACATGGAGACGCTCAATTAATGAACCACTTTCCAAAGTAATCAGTTCTGAAGTTTAAGAAATATGGCTAATAAAAATTCTTGTGAAAGAGTTAGCAAAGCGTATCAACGTATATCAAAAATAAAACTGTTTCTATTTTCCAGCCTTGCTTCCACATTTCACCTCTAGAACAAAGCTAACAGTCTGGAAAACCACCAATCTGTCCTAGTAGCATACTTTCCATCAGCATGAATATACTTCAATTAATGGGATATCTTTTTTTTTCAGTTCTACTATACTATGAATGCAGCGCATTCATCCTTCTTGCTGCACGAAGAACTCACATTCTTCCGGAACATCAGCGAGGCTGAAGGATCTTTCATTGACCATGATACAACATCGGAAAGTGAGTATTATAATACACTGTTTTCCCAAATGATGTAGCTTGGATGAATATGTATCCTGAAAGTGTTCGCCAATAGTAAAACTAGAAGTGAGTGCAAAATGAAACATGTTTATTATTAAAAGAGTATCGTCAGGTCTGTAGAATAATTATCTCGAGCATTGACACTCTTTTTATTGGTTTCTCCCATTATTCTTTTAATTGAGCACATGCATGGCATCACAGGTAAAAGGGTGAGGGCTATGTCTGCCCTAGCTTCTTCTTTTTTGAACTGTTCATACTGAACCCTCTTCCTTTTCTGTACTAAAAGCTGTACTGGTGGTGTTTTTGCCAACAGCAGCTTGGTAATGTAGTTCTGTATTCTGTATGCACAATTGCCCTCGTTTTCTGTACTCTCAAGAATATGTTTCTCTAAATGTACTTTCTTTTTCGTGGCCTTTATCCACACGTCTGTGTCCCTCTCTCGAGCCAACCACGTTGGCATTATGCTAATATCAGCCAGTACCCTAATAGTTTTCTCTACTGTCTTCCTAATATGTTTTTTCATGTTTCTGTCAAAATAAACATCAAGGTAGTGCAATAATTCTTGGCCGATTACCTGTATCTCTGATAGTGACGCTTTTCCACTTTTTTCCACTTAACGTCATAAGCATTTGTTTATGTGGTGATAGCCCCAATTTCTTCCAGTGCATGCAGTCGTTGATATATTTTGAAACTTCATTTGAATATCCTGCATTCAGTGTAACTGACGGTAAGATCGTCAGCTTATCCTATCAGTTTTACTCTCTCAGGCACTGGTGATTTGGTAATTTGCATATCGTGAAATGTGCAGTTCATAACAAAGTAAAACCATCTTCAGTCCCATTATCTCTGCTTTATGCCATAAGACATCTGATAATTGACAAAAAAAAATGTTTCATTTAGACAATAAAGCTTATCTCTCTATCTATATGACCCAGCCTCTGAACAAGAACCTCGTCAGATGCCTTCGATAAATGAAGCCTTCGAAGATACCTGACATCATTTTCACAAAAGGGAAGACTTTCACAGATCTAATCTATCAACATTTATCATCAATTATAGCTATTCAGATAATCTGAAAAGAATGTGAAAATTCTACTGTGGATTCTTTGGGAAAACAACCTCGAATATCACTACTATTGATAGTCATATGCCTAATATCATTCATTCTTATGTTGAAAATTTCACACGATTTCAGCTTCTGTGAGAATGTTGGCAAACATTTTCTCTGGAAATGTCGCAGTTGTACGAGTTGTGCCACATAATAGGACATCTTCTTCCAATCATCCTGCAATATCCTCTTCAATATCAACATTATTTGGATGTTGAGTATGATATTTCCTAAGTAGATGCGGTTTTTCACTACTCTAGTATATACAGTATTGTTCAATAAAATTGGTGCGATTCAAGTAAAGAGTACTAACACTCATCAATGGAGCAAATAAATATTCCTTTTCTTTTCCAAACAAAATTTCTGCAATTTTAGTACTTTCCTCACCGACGTAGATGATGAAATTGAATATGTTGCTGATTCTTTGAAAATAACAAAATACTCCATTTCGCAGGAGACAAATGATCAGAAACATTCAAGGAACAATAAGAACGCTGCTGGTCATCCAGAATACTTCTTAAACCTGGACATTTTCTTGAGGATTCTGTTCCATTAAACATGGCTCATTTTATATTTTTTGTTGCAGCTTCTATGGCTTTCACAATTGTTCTCCTCACTTTATCTTCTATGGGTATTTTCACGACTTGTCTTCTATTTTTTGGACTATACAGGGTAAGTTATTCATATATCATCTTTTTTCAATAACTACATTTTTTTAAGATCACGTCATTATTGTTTTAATCTGTGCCTAGCACTATCTCAATTCCTTTTCATTACAGGACTGCAAAATTCTGCTCATACCATGGATTTTCAATATAATTATTTTCATTCTTGCTGATATGTCTTACGTCGTCTACAGTTTGATAGTCCATGCGGTGAGTAAATGTTCTATTATTTTTTAAAGTTTTGTTCGATATTTCATAAAGACGATAATAATAAAGATCATTACTATTTTCAAAACTCATACGGCTGAGAAATGAAACCTCAGAGCTGTCTGCAGTTGATCCCCCTTCCCTTTATGAATAAAAACATAATTCTGCAAGTCCGTTACAGAGAATATTTGCAATTGTATCAACTGATGTATTGAGGATTATTGCACAATTATCTATTGGATGTAATTCAATGACCATCGTGGCGTTAGCAACGGAAATAGATGTTTTCTGACAGTTATTTGCCTACGATATGAGATCTCCCATGAGAACTCTGAGCTTTATGCTCAATTTTCTGAAACAACAAGTCAGAATTGATGAGAAAATGAGCGAAACAAAGAAATTAACATGTGAACATGTGAGGTGCCTCAAGGGACCATGTTGGGTCCATTGCTATACACGATTTATATGAACAACATTTATTATTGGAGAAAGCTAGTCAGATCATGAGATTTATCGATATAGCTGAGTTGATATTTAAGCCAGCACTCTAAATGATTGGGATTAGGATTGTAAAATTATTATAATTCTTCAATTCTGTTGAACTATTCGTCGAGAACTCTATAGATGAATGAATGAACATTTGGTTAACTTGTACTGAATTTCTAATTTGAAGTTTTTATATTATAACCATTTTTATTCGTCCCATTACTCACAAAATATCGCCCCGATAGTAGTTTTATTCATATTTATTGGTGACTTTCTCATTTTTTATCTGATATACTATACTTATGTCAAATAAACTTATATACTTCATTAATATATAATATATAAACTATACTATGAACTTAGTAAATATTTAATAATCATGTCCAGCATCCAAAAAAAAGCATTCTAATTTTGAGTAATGAGTTTTTTTCAGTTAAATGAAGAAAATGTGGAAGTTCAATGACTTGTAAAAGGTCCTATTCAACAGTAATCTTATTGAACTCACTAAGTTTCTCCAATCAACTCAAGACAAACTTTCAACTTCTATAACAGAAACACACAAGATCCCACGTGCGAACGAACTCGGCCTTCCTCTGGTAATTTGGCTCTACTACAAAAGTACCAGTAAGCTTCAATAGAGCTTCAACTTGATTAGATTTTGAACCATTTGTTTCAATTGCCTCAGTATCGATTTCAATTCCATCATTGAAATTTTCTCCGTATCGCGTAAACCATATTTTATTCAAATACCCTGTGGCATCCTATATCGAAAATCCCGAACATAAATTCTGATTGTTTACTTTTCCTGTAATTTTATATGAAATATGTGCCGTAAAGCAAACTGCTTTATTTACCTCTCAAATAAATTTGACATGCAAAATATTTTTATGAATTTTTACATTCAAACGTTCCTTTTATAATTGATTCACTTTTGATCGACAAGGAAAATATATTCGAATTTTATATTTTATTTCATCGGATACATTTCGGGTGCCTAAAAGATGTTTCCGAAACTAAAAAAAGTATTTCAAATTCACTCGAACTACAATTATTCAGTGTAGTCTATCACCCATTGTCGTCCCAAAAATATTCCCTTTAGTCCCCTTTGCAGCCAGAAGACACCTCATTTGATCATCTTCGCCCATAAATCCATTCATACACTCAAAATCAACTGCAGAGATTATAGAACCACAGTGTCTTCCAAAGAGTTGGCATCATTGCCTTTCAATAATGATTTATACTGCAATTCGACTGGCTTAGAAAATATGAAAAATTACCAACTTGGATGTGGCAAGTAATATTATTCCAGAACAGTCGCTGCAAATCGGGATATTTATTCGAATTTCCAAAAAAATGTTTCTATTCCGATTCTACACCAATGTCTCTAATTTGAACGTTCTTTCACTTCATGCCATTTTTCTGATAACGAAGTTTTTAGAGTAAGTACTAAAATATTCATAACTTCTACAAAACCAGTAGCCCTAATATGCTACTAACTTTCAATTACAAATCATCAACAAAAATGTGTTTTCTCTAGAAAGAAGTTCATTTTTGAACAACTGTCAAAAAAACTTGACATTTCTGCATCTCTATTGATGCGTGAATGTTTACTTTTTTTCACTGCCAAAATAATTCACAAAATAAACATAAAATATTACTTTTTGAAGGATTTATTTTTCACAGGGTAAATTATCAATTGATTATTCATCGTAAAACAATTTAATTTATTGGAATAATAATTGATGGTAAAGTTTGAACAATTACTTCCAACACAAATTCCCGAAGATGTTCCATGTTGCTGCTGATCAGAAACGTTAGATATTTCTTGAAGAGTTGATTCCACAATTTTATCAGATATTTTAATTTGATTCAAAGTAGATGAACAATTCAAAATTTTGTTAGAAATCTCAAGTATTATTTAATTATTTTGGGCTTGTTTTTTTCGGACAGGAAATATTTTTGAATACGATTTCACTGAAAACATTGAATAATATTTTCAAGACAAGAGTCGTTTAAAAGCCATTATTTATCGGAACAAAAAACCACGTCAAGATGTATTGGAAGTATTTATTTTTAATAGGTACCTATATTTCTGACCATGTAAATTCACATTCACAGTTTTACAAAAAATGCTGTTTGTATTTCGTGTATAAAATTCCTGTTTTCATGGCATACCGAGGGAATTTTTGGCTTTGACCTGCGGTCTCGGCCAAAAATTAACACTCTCATGTGCCATTAAAAAACTGACTAAATACAAAAATAACTATTTAATGGATTTTTTCAGTATTAGTCTTGAAATTTTGATGAATATTGTGAAGATCAAATAGTTATCTGAGTTGTTTTTCACAATAACTATATCCAATCTTCAAGTAACTGCAGAGTAAATGGAAAAAATACATAGTTTTGTCCCAAAATATCAAAGTCACAACTCTCACGATACGTGTCTGTGATAACAATTCAGATCACGAATTCCATTTCGAATCCTAGTATTTCCTGCGAGATGAAATCATTTGCGGATTAAATGGTGAGAAACATGAAAATAATTGTGACGATATGAAGTCAATCTTACATTCGCAAAGCTTTCTGGGAAATTTTCAATTCAGTGTCACAACAAAGGAATACAATACAATAAAAGACTAGATCGCAGAATTCAAATTCAATGTGCACTTCCCCAGATTTTTTTTCCTCTAACTCGTGTCAATATCATTATCGTCACCTCAATATTAGATCATTGCGTAAGGAGGTCATCAAAAAAGTGAAGTGGAAAATGCCAGAAAGGGAAACTTCATAGAAATTGAGTTTCTTCCAAAAATCCAACTATGTGTAAAATCTGATGAAGAGGAAATTCGAACAATTAATCACGTATTTTGACTGACGTGTATACGATACTGGATTTTTTCATGTTGATATTGATGTTGACAAGTACAATTCGAATCGGGCATGTTAATGAACGAATCCTCCATTCCTCATTAGCATATGAGTCTAGTGCGAAAGAAATAAAAGAGAAAACTTATTTAATTTTCAAGGCGGGAAGAACGTTCAACGTTCTGTATCCATAACTCACTAGTGAGTTATTGATTATAACTCACGTTCATATTTAAAGAAGTATTCTATTTATTTGTAACTATTACAAGCAGAATTCACATTCATATTGAAATTAAAGGAAAACGCTAACGGTTTATTCACATTTGAAGTCATTGCAAAATTCGTTGTAATATTTGTTTCAGTGATAAAATTTGATGATGCTACACAAGGAGACACCTTTCCGGAAATAATTCAGGTGGCTGTAAATAACAAATATATTGGAAAATATTCATTATCAGCAAGATGGAGAAAGATCGGTAGGAGGGGTCCTATTGAATGGCCAGCTCGCTCGCCTGATTTGACCCCTTTGGATTTTCTCAGCGTTATTATGACGGATATTTTTCTAGACTGACTGTAAGTTCAACATTCGGTATGATTCTAGGAGATTGTACTGATTTTATTCGATATTTCAATTGTAGCATCAAAATATACAAGATATTATTGTATTATCAAACCAAAATCTCTCTGCCAATGCAGTTTTTTTTATCGTTTGACAAATACATATTTGACAAATTTCTGCTTATAGTTATTATTGGTACTAGTGTGTTATGTTGCAAATAAGTCACGCGAGAAAGATTCATACCACGACGCCGTCAGGCCCGAGTGGTATAAATTCTCAAGTGACTTAGCAAATGTTTAAATGAATTTTGACACTTGTCAGTTTTCCCTGCAGAAAATGAAAGCTTTTTTGAGAAAAAAACGTATAGAAAATAGAGGAAACTGATGAAAATTACGTTCCTGAGAATATCCTTCCGGAAGCGGAAGAAGCAGCGATGCAAATTTTGACCAAAAAGTTCCTAGATGCTTACGACAAGGAGTTCAAAATGTTTGAGTCTTAGATGAATTCATGGAAGATGGAAGATAAAAGGTATCGATGAATATGTTCTATAGGCTTATTTTCTACATTTGCAAAAAAAATTGCTCCATCGTCGCTATGGACCAAATACTCACCTTTATGAAACGAGCATTTCGAAAATCAAATCACGGGGATATAAACCAAAGAAGTCCAAGACATTAGAACGACCTGAAATAGAGGAGTTTTTGAACGAAGCTTCCGACGACGAGTACCTGTTGATGAAAGTGGATTTGATTATGGGGATTAGCGGTGCCAAGAAATCGAAAAGTTTCACCATACTTGAATAAGGATATCCAGTCAACCCGATCAATTTGTGTATAAAATACATGTCTTTGAGACCAAGAATACTAGTTCTAGCAGATTTCTTGTGAGGATCTTATTAAAATACTCAATAAGCATTGTTATCTGCTGAGAAATCTGAAATGAATTCTGGACAACTCTGGTTTGATTTTATTTTACCACGGGCAGACACAATCTAGACTCTGCTATGGGCTTATTGTGTGGGGTAATTCTGCACATGCACAAAATGTTTTCTTAACACAAAAGAGAATCATCAGGACCATCGCAAACGCATCACAAACAGTATCATGTAGAACATCATTTAAAAAGTTTAATATTTTGCCTCTCTCAGGTCTATATATTCTAGACGTTTTGCTGTACATTCACAAAAATCAGAGACTTTATAAACAGAATAAATCCTTCCATGATTATCACACTCGCACCAAGCATGATTTCCACATACCGAAAACACGGTTATCCCTACGACTCAACTCGTTCTAGTTTTTGGGACTAAGATTATATAATGTTCATCCGGAAAATCTTAAAGATATAACCCAGGAACAACAATTCAAAAATAAAACGAAACGACTACTTTTTGAAGTCAGTCCGTATACAATTGATGAATTTTTTTCATATTTACAGAAATAAATAAAGAAAATTTCTATACTTTTTATCATGCAGCTCTTCTGTATTCACTTGATTATTTTATTGTTCGAACGTTCTCTTATTGTTATTTATTGCTTATTTATTGCTTATTGTATGTAGTGTGTTTTATTTATACCTATTGAAATGTACTGACTGTATTGACTTGTCCAATTGCTTTTTAAAGCTCTTTTTTTATGGATCAATAAAGACTAACTAAAATAAAGTAATATACAAATTCCATAGTATACACTTTCCAACGTACACCGTCACCAATATTCATTCAGAATTTGTTTGTGAATCAATTCCACTGTCAACCTCTCCAGAGCTGGGTCCCTCTAGACGCAAGAAATTGTTTACAGCCAGCTCACCGCTGTCGGTAACCCTTTCAGGTTAATTTTTCCACAGACACGGTCGGTTATTGATGAGTTCTGCTTTAATGTAACGAAATTAATTCATAATCCTTTATATTTTCCCCAGCCGCAAATTTTTTACAGATGCTCTGCAGAGCTACGAGCTCGAGGTAAATTAAATTTGTTTTGCATGAATGTATCAGCCCTGTGCGGGGTCATTCGGACCTTCATTTGGGGGATGATTTATGGAACACCTTCGGAATTTTGTATAGACTGGCCTTATTTCTGAATAAACTGGAAGCCTTTGTGAGTTTCAGCTTTTTTATTAGATATAATAATCCAGGAGCCTTGTAGAATAATTTGGGGTGTGCTAGACTCAATACGAAGTTATCGAAAATTTGAGGGATTGTTAAGGGATGGTAGAGGGTGTGTTTGCTGAGGGAAAGGAAAACGTGATTTTTCTGTACTTTTTTCGGTATTTTGTCCATATCTTCTAAACTATGTGGTTTATCAAAATTCGGGAAAAACCAAGTGAAAGAGCATTAAATTTCCTTTAAAATTCATTGATAATATAATATCCAAGATACAGGAGTTCAAAAGAAGGTCATATTTCTCAAATAGTGAGAAAATGCAAAAAAATAGAAATTTTTGGGCTGATAAAATTATATTTTCACACATACATATGTATTATTACACATATTATGCATACTCCTATTCCATCTAACCCTTTATTCATTATCCAAAAGCTGTATTTGATCAAAATCCTATCTCATTTAGTCAGAAATAAAGTTAAATATCTATCACGTGAGCTATTGGATGTTAATAACCTCGGTCAACTGAAAAATCAGTTGCCCTCGGTAATTAACATCCTCATATAGTAATTTGCATACCTGAATTCTTGGAGTTTCTGAAAGTAAGTTCTGTCATTACATGCAGGTATTACCCCCAAACCACTTTGCCATTCTCACGTGAGTTATTGGATGTTAATAACCTCGGGCATCAACAATCTGTTATCCTCGGTAATTAACATCTTGATTACGTGAACCGACATTTTGGCAGCAAGACGACCGCCTGTATCTTGGTTATTATTTTGTCGAAGAGAACTTTTGTCCAATAAATGTCAAAGGAAATTTAATGCTCCTTCCGGATTTTTGCTAAACAGTATAGTTATATAGAAGATATAGGCAAATAACCGAAGAAAGTCCGGGGAAAATCACGTTTCCCCCTCTCCCCCGTGGGTCCTCGTGTTTGAAAACTCAGCAAACACACCCTCTACCATTCCTAAACAATCTACGAATTTTCGTTAACTTCGGAATTGAGCCTAGGTAGAATGTACATGGCTCCTGGAGTATAACAGGGGTAGTCTTCAACAGGAATACTTGTTTGTGAATGCGGATGATCAGGATTAGGTACTGAAAAAAAAATCACCAATATGGATAGATCAAGTTATTAACATAATTTGATGAAGCTAGACTGTTTCCAATTAGAAATACATGGGTCTTCAAAAAATATTTATGTATACGTGCATAGACACTTTGAAACGGTATATTACCATATAAGATAATAACACAATAATAGGTGTATTTATATAACCACATGGTCTTTCACACATTCATGCCCTAGTTTTGCCAGCTGTTGAAATTCAAACCATTCCCAGACGACTCTCTGGACTCGGGAATAGACGTATATAGTTTGAGGTCTGACTATCAAAATATATACATCACCTCGTTCTAGGCTTACTTTTGTAGGGTCAAACAATCGTCAACGCAGTGAACTTGTGGATGAAATCCTGTTCTGTTGCCACATTTTACAGGGTGACTTTCGAAAGAAGCAATGGCCGTTACGTCAGAACCATAAAACATTATGAACAATATAAAAAATTAAATTACCATCATGAAAACTTTTTTGAGCCACCTTCATGAAAATCCATTTTGTTTTTGTTGTTCTTCCTTATCATGTTTTTCTCTTTGTTTCAGCTTCAATGGAATCCTACTGCAGCCATAATTATTACAATAGACTTTTTCTTGAATTCCTTGCATGTGAGTACTTCTCTTGAATCAAAGAATTATCATGGTTGTATCCTCAACAGAGTGTATATGGCGAATATTTTGTCAATTTCAAAGACGAGCCAAAGAAGTTCAATATGTGGTGATCAACTAAGGTCACTATCAATGTTTGTGCATAGAAGTGTGGCATGGTCTCTTTTCCTAACTATTATCTCATTAAAAAATTTATTGTTTCATCTGAGCTTCTCAAAAAGTTACCGTTAGCTGTTTGTATAATTTTATTATCATCATAAAACGTCAGTGACCTGCAATCACTATTACTAGATGAGGTAACACGTGGTGAAAAATAATTTGTGTATATTATGAATGGAAGTAGCCCCAAGACTGAGCCTTGAGGAACACCCGAATTCACCATTTTCAACTCTGAAGTCACTCCATTGAGGACAACCTACTTCTATTTTCCGTCTGGGAGATTCACTGATTTTCAAGAACCCTACAACGTCAAAATCACTATTTTATAAAATACGCGGTCACAAGCCCTGTTCAAGTAATAATTTTGAACCGAAACCGCAAGAAAAAAAAGTTTTTTACTCTAGAGACCTTTCCAAATGTTTATAGCATTCAGGATTTTTTTTTGTCATCTCTATGGCCAAATCAGTACTTTTTGAGAAATACAGCTATTCTGTATCCGTTACGATGATCCGGTTTTCTTATGGAAATGTAACTGATAGCTTTTTGTTTCAGGTGTACAGCATGTTGTGTGTGATATCGCAGTACCAAGAATTGAAAGCAGGAAGGGGTAGAGCGTCAGATGACCAATTACACAGGGTAATTCAATTTCTCTCACTATTTTGTCGCCTCATTATCGGGCAATACCGTAGTTTCCATGATTGTTTGATCACTCCTTTTCTCCCAAAAATCTCCTCTTCTCATAGCTCATTTTGTAGATAATTTTATCGTGAAGTTTGTTTTGTAGAAGTTACGAGTCAAATTAGAGGATTTTGGGTAGCTCTCTAAAATAAATATCTGAACACCCCCATGATAATAATTTTTTGTTCATTGGTTTAACAAATCTGTTTTATATGATATCGTTCAATGGAGTTTTGGAAGAATAAAAATGCATTGAGTGCAATAAATGAACAGTGCACATAACAAAAAATTGATCCAGTAACAACATCAAACGTATCAAGTTTCAGAGGCCTTTGAATTGTTACCATTTCTTGTTCTCCTAATGGGCCTCAATCAAGTGTACCTTGGAACTTGTTTTTTGAATTGAAAATTTAGGCAATATTTTCTTCAGGTGCTTCAGGTACTAACTGTATATTGAATGCTGGTTTTTCAAAACTTCTTGAATATTGAATGTTATTCAATTTTCCCTATGAAGGTGATCTAGTGAACTAGTCTAGGATATTAGGATTGTATATTATACAAATTAACCAATTAATCCAAATCTGCAGCTCAACAATTCACTTCTTGATTGATTTCAATTTTAAATTGAAATTTAATTTCGTTTATCTACTGATATTGATATTCAGCAATGTCATTGTTTCAGCGCGGATTTTACATGCAAATGATGATATCTGTTATCTCTTGGCATTATTCATGAATTCAATGAAACACAAAAAGTGATTTTCATCTGAAACGAAACATCAAATCATTTGTAATGAACATTCATTACTCAATTGGTGAATAAAGCTTTGTTTAACTGTACTGAAATATCAAAACAAGACTTTGAGATGCGTACACTATATAAAATGATAAAATCTACCATTATATCACTACAACCATTCTGATTACATACAATAAAATCCACTCAGTACTTCTCTAGGGGTAGCAATCATTGTCCTACCTCCAATACCGGGGCCCGTACTTCGAGTTCCACCATGGGGATCTCAGTTATTATAAGGGATACGAGGTCGGTTATATTAGGGCAAAGTTGGGCGTTTTCATGCTGAACAATTATCTGAAAGAAAATTTGATGTGTCATTTTTAGTTTTTAAATTATTGGAAAAAACGGAAATTTCTTAATTTTCAATTGTTAATTATTTTTTCAAGCGAAAACCACAAGAACTAGACGTTTTTAACTAGAACGTTCTTGAGGCACTTTTTTACAAGGAATCTAAATCTATCATCGTATTTTCCAAAGCGTTCTTGATGCCAGAGTTACAACAATCAACTTTGGTTTTTCTTATGAGCGCCATATTGGATTTGTGCCACACATTATGATCGAATCTCACATGCTCACATGCTGATCAAAATTGGGAAAAAATCGTTTTTGCGAAGAGTGCTTTGGAAAGAACGCCAACAATTTTGTTTAATAAACTAAATTTTGACAGTTCAGTTAAATATTCGAGCAAAACTTTTGAATTCTTTCAAGTTCTAATACCATTTTCAAATGAAGAAAAGCGTAATATGCTTATTTAAAAAGTATTTTTTTCTGATTACAACGATGTATCACACAATATGAAACGATTCGGACGTAATTTGCGCATTTCGATGCGAGGCGTAATAAATCTGAAGCATATTACGCTTTTCTTCATTTGAAAATGGTATTAGAACTTGAAAGAATTCAAAAGTTTTGCTCGAATATTTAACTGAACTGTCAAAATTTAGTTTATTAAACAAAATTGTTGGCGTTCTTTCCAAAGCACTCTTCGCAAAAACGATTTTTTCCCAATTTTGATCAGCATGTGAGCATGTGAGATTCGATCATAATGTGTGGCAAAAATCCAATATGGCGCTCATGAGAAAAACCAAAGTTGATTGTTGTTACTCTGGCATCAAGAACGCTTTGGAAAATACGATGATAGATTTAGATTCCTTGTAAAAAAGTACCTCAAGAACGTTCTAGTTAAAAACGTCTAGTTCTTCTGGTTTTCGCTTGAAAAAATAAAAACGAAAATTACAAATTATCGTTTTTTTCCAATAATTTAACAACTAAAAATGACACATCAAATTGTCTCTCAGATAATTGTTCAGCATGAAAACGCCCAACTTTGCCCTAGTTTAACCGACCTCGTATCTCTATAATAACTGAGATCCCCATGGTGGAGCTAGAAATACGCCTGTATATTCTAAATACTCGAAAAACGTATCTTTGAATGTTTGTCAACTGGACTCATCTGGCAAGATCTAAGACTTTTGATGATTCTGGTTCACTTGCTCCGTTCAAAAGGTCCAAGAGGATAGATCCTGGAAGTGCTCATGCGCCAATTAGATTTTAACATCGATATTCTGGAAAGTATTGTGCTGTAATGTTTTTTCGAAATACTGTTCAAAATATCCATGATTTAGAAAATACAATTCTTGTGTCTTTCCATCAAAATAATTAGAAATCCTTATCGATCAAGATTGGTTGCCCTGAAATGCAGCCGAAGTGACGAAGAAATAAACAAATTAATAATTTTTCAGGTACCAAATGTGCATTATAGTTCTCAACCAACAGCTACAAGCTTCATGAGTTCGAGGAAACCAGTCACTTATTATGAAACAAGACCTACCCCAACTCAAAGTCCAACGGGTGCAGGTGAGTTACAAAATTGTCAATTATTAGAAAAAACAAATTTCAATCATATTATACCTATGCTGATATACTGAAGAATGTTGATTTTTCAAGAAAGATGATTGATAATTCAACTCATGTATAAAATCATCCATAAGAAACGTCAGTTTTGGCAGTTTGATATCGGATAAATAGGAACATAACTGTTTGCAAGTGGATAAACTGTTATTTACCTTCACCACGGCAACAACTAATAATTGTCGTATGACTTTATTGAATCCGATGCTGTCTGTACCCAAGGACGCGTTGCTATCAACAAAGCCAAATGACAACAAATTTTCATACTTTTTGTTACAAAGTGTTGTTTTTAGTTTCAAATGAGCGTTAACGATAGATTTGGTAGTGCAACTACTCAAATAATAAATTCTGCAATAGACAACACCACTCCAAAAAACACCAAAAAATCCAAATCATCAATATAGAGGCAGTTTGTTATTTTGTCGAGAAAAGTGGTATGAACTATCACCTTCAACGTTGCAGCCGGAAATCTCAAGCATATTGGCAGATTGGGCGTATAATATGAAGAAATCAGACGAAAATGACTACAAGGAGTACGTAGTTTAAACAATGTGGAATACTGTAGCCAAAATTGTGCAAGAAAAATATTATATGGATTATAAGATTGTGTTTGACCCATTCAAATATGTGTTATTTCAAGCCGCTAGAAACGCTAAAACTGCTAAACGCAAGCAACTGCAGAGCAATTTAGATAAAAGAAGACAAGGTTCTATAGCATTAAGTAAAGAAGAAGTTGTAAAAATGGCAGAGCAGTGGAATGAAAATACTCCAATAGAACGTCAAAAAAAACTTTTTCATATCGCCGCTTTTGAATTAGCCTGGAGAGGTGGTGAAAGTGCGCAGTGTAAAATTTATTATTTCAATGCCGAAAAATACAATAATGGAACATTTACAGACAGAGTGGAGTACAACACGGTCTTTTCTAAAACAGCTCAAGGTGGAGATAAAAGGTGCAGTGAAAGTAAGTGGTTGACTATAAATTAAATAAAATCCGAACGTGTGTCCTGTAAGATTGTTGAAAATGCTTCTAGAAAAACGAAACAAACATATTTCTTCAGATAGATTGTTTGTAACACCAAATCCGTTTTGGAAAAATGAAAATGCCAAAAAGGATGGTACAAAAATGTGCCCATTGGTGTAAACGAAATTTCAAAGTGGACCAAAATTTCTGCAGAAAAAATTGGTCTAGATCTGAAAAATAAAATTACTAATCACTCCCATAGGGCTAGCACTATTTTTATTCTTGCCAAAGCAGGAGTCTCAGAACAACAAATTATCAAGCTGACCGGACATTCGAACGCCAATTCTCTGAAGCCATACCTTCAGTTAGACTCACAGCATCATTCCACTTTAGAGACAAATCTAAGAGAGGAAAATAATCAAATTCAGCAGTCTTCTTCGGGTAGGATTGTATACCAAAACTGTACTTTCACTAATTGTACATTTAAATAATATTTCCTTTCAAATGTACTTTTTGTTAAATGAATTATTGATTTAATTCAATAAATTATGTTCTATTCACTGTTTAATAATTCATTTATTTGATTCGATAAATTATCTCACTAAATACCACTCGAGGTTTTGTTTTCATCGTATAAACTTTAATTTTGTTCCACTCAAACTTGGTAGCTCGACCAAATAACATTAGATAAAATCACTCCACCTTCGGTGTCGTGATTTTATCATGTTATTTGCTCTCGTCAATTACCAAAGCAACCAAGTTTTCGGGCAAAATTAAAGTTTATCCGATGCAATAAAAACCTCTTGTGATATTACCCTCGATAATACCTAAGTGCCAGTTCCATAGTTTAAAGATAAACTTCGAATGAACATTTTGCTTGGCCATTTTGTTCTGCAAGACCCTATATTTTCCGTTTTTCATGAGCAGTTGATTCTTAAGTCAAGTTTTCAATGTTGAATAAATCTTAAAATCACTTACATCTTTTTCGGCCCAAGCAAACTTTTTTGCGATTTACCAAACATCCTAGAGAATATAACAATTCATTTGTCGCCCAATTGTAGTGTAAACACTCTGGACAATGTCCTCATACGATCAAAGAATCATTCAAGTTGTTACCTCCCGAAATTCCATGGGCACGAAGTTTTTGCACAACCATTCTATTCAGTAGAGAGTTGAAATATAATGGATGATAGTGTTGCCAACCTAATAGCCTCGACAGATTTTCTTTTAGTTGCCGGAGACCTCAATATAAATTTACTAGCTAATGACAGATGATGTCAACGGTTTCCTGAATTCCTAAGCTCCTTCAATTTCCATCAGCTGGTTGATAATCCCACATGAATCACTTCTCATTCCCAAACCCTTTTGGATGTTTCATTCGTTTCTGACAAAGACAGGGTTACACCGGTCGAAGTTTCTGATATTCAGGGTATCTCGGATCACATGGCTATCTCATGTAAAATCAAGCAAATGAAATCACAGCATAATGTCAAATTTGTTTCTTTTCGTGAGTATCGTTACGTCGATTATACTTCCTTCAATTTAGATCTAGATTAGATTTAGATTAACGCGAAACGATTATTGCCATTATTATTCTGATTACGCCTCATAAAAAATCTTGTTGATAAAATTCAATATAAAAAATTACTTTCCATAGTCGATTGGAACAGTTACAAAGAACTAAGGAATTACACAACTGGTGCTATTCGTCGTGAAAAGAAAGCCTATCTTAATTTCATCTTGGCTAAGAAAGACTGTAAAAGAACTTGGAACACTCAGATCTCTTCAAATTCTAAGAGAGAAAGCTAACCCTGGAATTCCGAATGAACTGAAAGACGTGAATCGTATCAATTCACATTTCAATGCAATACTGCAACCTGGTAGGTCAGCTTACCAGATTTCCGTATAAGACCGTTATAAAGAATAAAAAGAGCCCGAGATTTATTTTTCTCCTCCACCGTAACTGCCCACTCTGTCAAGAAATATATAAACAAGATAAAAAGTAATGCAACGGGTTCAGATAACATTTCAATCCAGATGATCCACTTATTTGATAACTACTCACTGAACCACATAGCCCACATTATCAATTCTGTGATATCTTCTGGACAGTTTCCTAACAAGTGGAAAAACGGTCTAGTCATACCGCTGTCGAAGAGTAACACACCCTCATAAAACCATAACTTCTGTTCAGTCAGGTTTTAGAACTGAAAACAGTACTACCACAGCCCTTCTTTCAATTACAGATGATATTTTCAGAGCTGTTGATGATGGTTATACCTCTTGTTTAGTATTACTTGATTATAGTAAAGCGTTCGATACCATTGATCACGAAACTCTTTGTGAGAAGCTCGTTGCTTTCGGTTTTTCGAGAGGTGCAGTACTGCTATTGAGAAACTATTTATCTAACCAAACTCAAAAGGTAGTTCTAGATGGAATCACTTCAGATGCCTTACCTGTAACTAAAGGTGTACCGCAGGGATCTATTCTCGGACCCTTATTGTTCAGTTTATATATATCCAACTTCCATTCTTTTTTGAACTCTTGCACCATACACCACTATGCCGACGACACCCAGATCTACTTATCATTTCCAATTCGCGATCAAGACTTGGCTCAAACTCATATTCGACATCTCTTCAGCGCATAAACTCAATGCAAATAAGTCCGCAGTGATGTTATTCGGCTCCAAGGAGAACAGAGAACTCTCTTTGAACACAATAAAAATTTGCATTGATAATGACTTACTTCCTATTGTGAAAATATTAAAAAAATTGGGACTTTGGCTAGATCTTGAGCTCAGATTCACAAAACATGTCAGACACCTCAGTCAGCAACTCTATCCTAACAGTATATATGGACCAGCTTTACGCCAAAATGATAGTCACCGTTTACAACGCATACAAAACAATTGTCTGAGGTTTTCTTTCGGTTTCTATCGGCGCCTATGAAGAAATCAGGTTGGCTAAATTTGGTTAAACTCAGGGAGTTAAATTTTCTAACGAATACCCACAAAATTCTTTGTACATAAATGCCAGATTATCTTTTCAAAAAGCTCAAATCATTCTCAGATATTAACAGATTTTCTACCAGAAACAAAAATATACTTGCTATCCCAAAGCACAAAACTGCAATCTTCACACGTAGAACTCACTTCCCAGTGAATTTAGATCGTTCACACTAAATAATTTAAAAAAAAGTCTGAAAATCTTTCTTTGCAATTAAACTGCTTACTTTTCAACTGTCCTCGGCTATTCACCTACTTGATATGCAATCTTTCTTTTTCTTCAATTCTGATTGACCACAATTGTCATTCTATCAATTTTATACAAAGATTTACATATTACATTTTACTTAATAACTTTTACATTTTTGTCATTGTTACAATTTTATAATGTGTTTTTTATATTTATTTATAAGTTTTATCTTTATAGACTAATATTTTCATTGTAGTATTTTATCGTGTTGTTTCCATTATGGGGTTAATATAGTATTTCATTTCAGGAATATAAGGTTGAGTTTAAAAACAGCTCACGCTGACACTCCCCCTTTTCACCAATCTTTTGTTGTAATTAGTTTATGGTGAATAACGACGAATTATTATTATTATTATAATGATGTACGTAAACACAACACATTTACGTAACCATCAAATATCGCACGTATCTGAATGTTTGAAAAAGAGTTGAGGTGGAAGTATTTTAATTCTTTTCCGTGGGCGTAACGTTACACCAATAACCCCACCGTCCTCGTTTGATAAAAATAAAAATACCTATGGTTCCATTTTTCAGCTCCATCCCCTTCGACCATCATCCCCGATATCCTCTCGCCGAACATCAGCAGTGCCAGAAGAGGGTCCAGGAAATCAGTCAAATTCGGCGACACCAATGCTCTGCCTCACCACAATGGGTCACAGCTACTAGATCCATGGTCTATCGAATCGAAATCGCCGATATTAGTGAAGAGGGTGATGGACACAGCACCCCTGATCAGTTCCGGGACGTTGACTGTGACACATCTTAGTGTCAAGTGATTTTTGAAAGGATTCAATTCTATAACATAGTTGCTAACTTCTTCGGGAATCGTAGGAATGGCGATCAATATTTTCCATTTGGACTCGTCAAATCGCCTCAAGGAATTTATTATCATGCAGTCTCTATTCCTCTCAAAGAGAATTACATTTGATTTCCTGTTTGATTTGATCCATTTTGCGGTAATTTCGAACCAGTCCTCCAACTTCTTCATGGCAATAATGTGGATAACACAGCACAAACATAGACACACAACATTTAATATATTTTCCTAAATCCATCTGAATTTGAATGTGCATTGAGATGAATATGGTACATACGATATAGTAGCCAATTATTCAAGGTTAGGTATATTAAATTTATGAAATATAATTTCTTGAATATAATTTATTGAATCATGGAAATCCTACGAACTGAAGAAGTTTGCAATAACAGTTTTACAATTTCAATATAGATATATATTTGTAAATAATACAGTTTCATTAATACCTACATGGTTGATGGAAATTCCAATTTTAAAACTATATATACGAAATTCTGTAATAATTTTATACCATAAATTTTAATAAAACTCTTCTATATTGTATAAAGAGAAGTCAATTATTTGATAGTAGTATATAATATGTTTTTACTCAATAGATGGCACTTTGACTATCGAACAAAAATATTAACAATTTTTAATATGTGATCTTAATGTTGTGAAATTTAGGATTATTGTGATATTATCGATGTTAACCAAATTCTGTTGATATTCAAATTGCCATTGAATAGAGCCCAACTGTGAAAACATGTTACAGTATACTATATTGTTTATGAATGTATATATAATAAATATAATAAACTATTTTGTACATAATGGTATTCAATTATTCATTCTAGCACATTGAGGCATATTCGAAAGAATAAATTCAAATTACTAACTAGTGAACAGAATGTGGAATTATATGAATTACACCATAATAGGTAACTACCAAACATTTTTCAGGTAATACCACCTTAACTCTTCAATATTAGTACGAATAAGAATTTGTTGCATACAAACTCAAAACAGACGTGATGGCATCTTGAATCTCTTGTGTTTTTTTAACAGATGTATGCTACTTACTACCCATCTTTTTGAAACTGTCTATATAATTAGTACTTTTTCTCGACATCTGTAACAGTGGAAGCAATGTTTTATTCTTCATAATCATCATCTTCTCCATAATCCAGTTCATTTTCGTCCTGTGTTAGGGGTTCCTCATCCAGAGAGCACTTCTGACATCTGCAAATGTGAATTATATCGTTTTTTTAATGCATTACTGACATATTTCATGTAATTGGTTATCCATTGTTCCGTTGCATAAATAATTCTTTGAATGATGGTTGCTATCCAAATAAATAAAATTTATGCATTCATTCTTGAACCAAAAAAATTTTTAGAAATTGTGTGTTCGTCACAAGTTATCGAAATATCCGAGACAAAAAACTGTAAGACCCTTGTTTTTGAAATAGCTGACAGACATACACATCGTCCTCTCTTCCTCTCTTCCTCTCTTCCTCTCTTCCTCTCTTCCTCTCTTCCTCTCTTCCTCTCTTCCTCTCTTCCTCTCTTCCTCTCTTCCTCTCTTCCTCTCTTCCTCTCTTCCTCTCTTCCTCTCTTCCTCTCTTCCTCTCTTCCTCTCTTCCTCTCTTCCTCTCTTCCTCTCTTCCTCTCTTCCTCTCTTCCTCTCTCTTCCTCTCTCTTCCTCTCTCTTCCTCTCTCTTCCTCTCTCTTCCTCTCTCTTCCTCTCTCTTCCTCTCTCTTCCTCTCTCTTCCTCTCTCTTCCTCTCTCTTCCTCTCTCTTCCTCTCTCTTCCTCTCTCTTCCTCTCTCTTCCTCTCTCTTCCTCTCTCTTCCTCTCTCTTCCTCTCTCTTCCTCTCTCTTCCTCTCTCTTCCTCTTTCTTCCTCTCTCTTCCTCTCTCTTCCTCTCTTCCTCTCTTCCTCTCTTCCTCTCTTCCTCTCTTCCTCTCTTCCTCGATCTTCCTCTCTTCCTCTCTTTTTTGTTCTCTCTTCGCTCTATATCGATTCCTATTGCTCTCTCTCTCTCACTCCCTGTTGCTCTCTCGGTCCCTTACGCTATCTCTAGCTCTCTTGCTCTCTCTCTCGCTCTGTCTCATTTTCTCAATTTTTTTGTGGCAATGAATATAGTCATTTGAATATTAAATTGTGTACCTACCTGCTCTCGCTGATGCCGTAATTAATGCAGGTACTCCCAACGCACTCGCAACAACCGTGGTGGAAAAATCTGAAACTGGATGATCCCATCGAAATGCAGACATCTTTGCACTTCTTGTAGCCAATGCAGTGAATCCAATAAGCTACTGAACAGTTCACATACACCATATCGTGTACTATATCTGCTTCTGAATCTGTAAAAACAATTGAAAAGTTACCATTGAGCAGTTCCGGATATCATGATTACGTTAAGTAAATAACTTGAATGTTCAACTGAAGGCGATTTCAGAAAATGATATACAGTACAGGCCATAATATGAAGACATGGGTTTAGATTAAAAAGTAACTAACTCGAATCTGCAACCAAAGTTTAATCCTTTGATTGCTACAAAAAGTGTTCCACCACCTCCAAGCCGCGAACCAGTGAGTGAATCCTGAGAAAATCCAGTTTGGAAGAGGATCACTAAATTATCTCGGTGACAAAGTGACGTCAAAAGGAATTTGCACTGACCTAGAGAAAGCGGGCTCAATCGTGGAATTTGAGGTGCTTTCTGGGGAAGACCTCCTGGTACAGAAAGTTTGCGCCAGTATTTTCTAAGGTAGGAACACCACTGAATTCCCTGCTCAGGACGCATCATCGACAGAAGTGAGGACCTGAACAAGAAAAATATTTCAAATGCTGAAAAGGAACCTGATGGAAACGCCCTTTTCAGCTTGTCCCGACTACGACAAGCCAAAGTATTGGGACCGTTTCAACCCAGGCCGTAAGAATACACTACTAGGTTACTGACGTTCGCTGACCGAGCCCACTCTGTCACAGAGAAGGATTGCCAATGCATTTTCTGGGGGATCAAGAAGCTGCGGCCATACCTAGAAGGATTGCACATAACAAACAGTTCCAACTGACCATCAGTACACCGGTTCCTTCGCTGCTTTCATTCCATCAAGAGCCCCGCTGGCTATCTTACCAGTTGGGGGATGTTTCTGCAGTAGTACGATTTAGACATTAAATATCACCGCGGAGGTATTATTATTATTAGTTCATACCATAAAAATACAATGCCCCAGAGCACTGGGTAATTTTTTGTGTTCTTCTTTATCATTTTTAGTATTGTATTGAAGTAGATATTTTCATTCATATATCATAGTATTTCAGATTTTCTGAAGATCTGAACAATCTACATCAAACTGAAAGAATCCAAAACAAGAGCTAAGTTATGATTCAATGATGAATCTGCCGAGTCGATGCAAACGATACCTTTAGTACAAGTATATTCTAATAACCTTGAAGTCACTAGCGTCATCTACCGGACTGAAATAAAAGCGTGATATCCCATTGGTAATAACTAAAGTGCTATTTGAAAAAGTTATATTAGCGAAGTGTGTATGGAAATATTAAGTACTGTATATATTACCTACAAACTAACAAAATCTATGTGAATTACCTGACTCTCCTGTTTTTCGGGCGTTGAATTGTACTTGAATTTTTTCACCAGTCCAGCTTTTGAGCGGATCTGGTGTTTCGACCAAAACTTCGAAAAGTTCCGGAACTGGATACATCAAATCTTCGACATTCGATATCTTGTTCATAGCTGCAAGATCGTTGGCAGTTTTCGGGCACATATCTGGAATTTTAAAATGAAAATATTAATCAATGTACACCAAGGATCACTTTGAAAGACAACCCCATGTGTTGGAGGTTGGAGTAAAAAAAAAACCGCATGGTAAGTTGTGTCTGCCGTGAGAAACGACTAGAGGGAAAGTCATAGGTGGTACATGGGCTTCAACATGGCTCGGTTAAATACCGCCATGTCGACTGTTTGTGCTGTGAAATTTATTGATTATTCCATGTTTTAGTATGTTGTCAATAATTCAGACTCACCTTTTTCTTTCCCCTCTTCATTATCAGGTCTTATTCGAAAAGTAATGATGATGGAGCCTCCTCGAATAAAATTCTTCAGATGCAAGATACCCCTCATTTGGATTTTCGTGCCAGAGGTACTCGAGTTATCAAACCATTTGAAAATTATATTTTGTGAAATCAAAAGTCCCCATTTCCCCTTAGAGCATTTTGATTTTTTTTTGTGCTCCTTTTTGAAGATTTCATAGCCTGTTAGGAGACATTTAGCCTTTTAGGGGACATTTACCCTTTTCGGTGGAAATTTTTTGAAATTTTAAACTCGAAATTAAGTTCAAGTGATATTTTCAATTCCAGAACGGTCAAAGATGGAGCAATTCTGCGAAAGCCAATCAACTCAGAATCATGTAATTGATATACTCTGTGAATTTAAAATGAAAATATCAATAGACAAATATTTTTTAATAAACGCATCCGCAAATTTTCGAAATTTTCAACTCGAAAGTGTAGACATTCCGTTAAGAGCCTATAGAATTTTTAGTTGACAAGGAATCGATGCTTATTGAACTTCAAATGTATGAGTGAAAAATTTTTTTTTGTGTTTGGGGTAGAATGTCTTCTCTCAACAGCAGATGCGATTTTCATTTCGAGAATGGTATAAGATAGAGCAATTCTGCGAGCGCCAGTCGATTCTGAAGGATGAAATTAGTATACTATGTGAATTTCAAGTGAAAATATCAACGGACAAAATTTTTGATCGAACACGTTCGCTCAAAAGTGTAAATATTCCGTTAAGAGCCTATTAAAGCTTCAGTTGAGAAGGAATCGATTTAAAATTTAGTGTGCATATCCAGAAATGATTTCAAACTCAATTCCGATAGGATTCCTTTCTCAAGGACTCCCGAGGTTTGAGGTTGTCTATGTATAACAGATGGGTGACCTTATTTTTCCGTAGATAGTGCTCGGAAATATTTTCCACCAATAGTTATTTAGCCCATCAGAGCCTGGAACAGTCAAGTTTTTCTCATCTTTGAGAACCCGTCGAACTTGTTCCATAGTTTTTGGATTACGCGGTTCATTGAGCAAAGGCTGACGAAGCTTCCTGCAGAAAGCTTCGAACTGCTCTAGGGTTGGAGTATCTGTGTTGAATGGTTGATGTTACTCACCCGATCAGCCGCCTGCGGTTTATCAAAAACACGTGGAGGCTCTTGGAATAAGCGATGAGGTTTATCGCAGAACATCTTATTTTCCGCGATGCTTCTCGCCCGCCTCACAAGTGACTTCTTTGTAGCCCCCAGCATTCGTATCCTATCAAAAAAGTACTATTCGATGGTAAACAGCATACCTCGACTCAGGGTGTGGTCAGCTCGTTAATGTTGCAGTTATCTGCCGCACTGTGAGCGTGGAAAGCCCATTGGCAACCACGTAGTCCACCACACGTTGTGTGTTATTTCGCTGGCTTGATCCTAGCTTCTATCTTGGGTACGCGCCTCTTGTGCTTTCCAGTCAGAGGGGTGGTATCCCCCTCTCTATTTGAAACAGAGTTTGAGCGACGTCATACACGCCAGAGTTGATTTGCCAGATGAGAAAGCCATAAAATGGAAGCTCAGTAAGGAGCCCTGGTGCCCGGTGCCAAACCCAATCAAACGCCTTGGAGATATTTTTCAATAGATAGCTGCACTTCACAGTTCACAATTACTGTTCCAGATAATTCATGAGCTCGATGTCGATGGATTTTTTCATGACCTTCGGGATAACAAATAGCAGTGCAGTATTTGGTAGGTAGATACTACTGGTTGTACTCTTGCAATCTTCCAGTTGGACTGATATACCTCCAAATCATAAAAGAGGCTGAATAACTCACTAATAACTGGTATTATTTCTGGAGCACATCTTGATCTTGTGAATTCGAAATATTTTCCTCGATTTCCTAACCTACAATTCATCAATCTAAACTAGTACAACGAGTTTAATTAAACTTTGAGTTAAGGTAAGCTTGGATAAGTGTGACCGTGATTTTCATTAGTTCGCATTGAATTTAGTCCTTCTGATGAACCTGAACTAATATAACAATGAACTTTTGCAGGTATTTACTTCGAAGGTCAGTCTTTGTAATACGCCACAGAAAACTGTTGAAAAACGTATTCTATGAATTTTATTTATATATTTAGAAATACATCTCCATAGATCACGCTTCCCCGGAAATTTGTGGCAAGTGTGATTCTGGCCAAATTTAAAGATATTAATGCACGTAAATCTCTCTTTGGGGCAGGTGTGAGTAAACAGTAAAGGAACTTTCACCACAATTTATTTGTTTCGAGATATCTTTATTCAAAACATAGTTAGAAACTTTTTAATATTTAATTTGAAACGCCCCATTGGAAAAAAACAAAAAATAATCGTGAAAGTGAACATTTGTTGAAAAGAAAAATTTACAGGTAGAAATCTGAAAAATCGAATGAGAATTTCATTGATCCCCATCTTCTGACGAGTGGTGATGGAAGCAAAGTTGTTATTTCAACCTCAGAAAGTGTATCAATGTCTTCTACATCTGGCCAGGTATATTGTTTGGCTCTCTGAGATTTCCGTATATAATTTCGTACTATAGCTGTTTATATTGGCCAAATGAACCAGATTCCCACTTACCCCGACAGATAGGTCACACTATCCCCAATAAAATTTAATTTCGGGGTAAGGAAAATTGTAAAAAAAAACAACTTCATGAAAAAACGACAATCTATAGTCAGATTCAATGTATAGGTAGAAGAAAAGTGTATAAAATGGATTCTTACCTTAGATTTTAACAATACACTCAAAGCTTGAAATAAACTCGTTATACTCGTTCAAGTTGATGAATCGTAGGTTAGATAATTGGAGAAAATATTTGGATTTCACAAGATCTCTTTGATATTTTATATGATGGTTATGGATTCATTATGAGTGTAGGCTTTTCGTCAATAAATGGCATTGGGCTGTCGCCCCGTTTTGCAAACTCACACTTGCCCCAAATTCACACTTACCCGAGCTCACCTTAATTGTTAAAATTTTATACACTTTTCTTCTGCCTGAACAATGAATCTAACTATATATTGCTTTTTCTTCTTGAAATTGATTTTTCACATTTTTTCATTGCATGTCACACTTGCCCCGAAATAAAATGTTATTGGGGGTAGTGTGACCTATTTGTCTGGGTAAGTGTGAACCTGGTTCATTTGGCCAATCCGAATAGTAATATTTCTTCTGCTGTAGAACGAAATTATATATGGAAATGTCAGAGAGCAAAACAATATACCTGGCCAGATTGATACACTCTCAGAGGATGAAATAACAACTTTACTTCCATCACCCCTCATTAGAAGATGGGGATCAACGAAATTCTCATTTGATTTTTCACATTTCTACCTGTAAATTCTTCTTTTCAATTTCACGAGTAGATAGGTACTTTTGTTTATTTTTTCAATTGGGCATCTCAAATTCAATATGAAAAAGTTCATAACTATGTTTTGAATAAAGATATCGCAAAACAAACAAATTGTGGTAAAAGTTCCTTTACTGTTTACTCACACTTGCCCCAAAGAGAAATTTACGTGTATTAATATCTTTAAATTTGGCCAGAATCGCACTTGCCCCAAATTCCCAGGAAAGTGTGACCTATGGTCATGTATATATGAATATACAGTGACCGGCAGAAAGTATGCATCATATGGGAAATTCTTTTGTTAATAGATTTTGATAAATATCGATACGTGCAATCGCTTCTGCATCTAAAGAAACCCCAGAAGACGTTGTACAGTGCCATTCGCCTTTTCGTATGTTGCGGGAAATTCCAAAAATTTTAAATTTTTGTCTCAAAATACACTTATTTGAAAAAATATCGAAAAATGTTATTCGGAAAAGTTGTTCAGAACGACATTTTATAGCTATGTACAAATATATGCCAAATATCATTCAATTTTTGTTCTAATAAAAAATTCAAATTGAAATTGTGTAGAAACATGGTTCTTTATTAATAATTTTCTGTAACGGGATTATAATGTCCTGAAGATATTTCAGTGACCTCTCATAAAGCCTCTGAACACATGGCAAATTCACAGATTTCAAATTTTCTCTGAATACAATAGATATAGCTTGTGAATCTCTACAAAATATTATTTGAAATATCACTGTTGTCATTACTAATGAGCTTCTATTCCAGAAATCTATTATTTCCAAACAGAAAATTTTTTATTGCAAAAAATTAATTTTTATTTTTTCATTTCAGATTTATCTCAAAACTTGTACGTAGCTAAATGTCGTTCTGAAAAACTTTTTCGAATAACATTTTTCGATATTTTTTCAAATAAGTGTGTTTTGAGACAAAAATTTTAAATTTTTGGAATTTCCCGCCACATACGAAAGGACGAACGGCACTGTACAAGGTCTTCTGGGGTTTCTTTAGATGCAGAAGCGATTGCACGTATCGATATTTGTCAAAATTTATTAACAAAAGAATTTCCCATGTGATGCCTACTTTCTGCCGGTCACTGTATAAATAAAATTCATGGAATACGTTTTTCAACACTTTTCTGTGGCGTACTACAATGACCTTCGAAGTAAATACCTGCAAAATTTCATTGTTATATTAGTTCAGGTTCATTAGACAAACTCAATTACTTAAATGTGAACTAATGAAAATCACGGACACACTTACCCAAGCCTACCTCAGTTAATTGACGAATAACTCTATTATGACTTGTAACTTGAAGCTGCTACATGAATCCATGAATTAATTAAGCGATATCAAACGCTGTTCATTTCACATTTTTGTGAATGAACAATTATGAAACCATTTCAGTTATGTCGGTATGACTGTTTATATAATTCCAAGACTCGTTAGACCGAAATAATGGATACTAAAATCATTCGTTACATCATGCCCAATCCACCTGACAAAAAAAGGTATGTTCACCGACTCACCTAAACAGTTACAGCATTCTATAGACATCACTCCGAGGCAATTGAAACACAACGTAGTACAGGTGCGATTATTTTTAAGATCGCATTTACACGACTGGGTCAACAAACACTTGCTCACCACGGGGCCACATACGGCCTCGTTGCAACATTTCACGACGAAGAAAATGCCCAAAAACACCGAAAGGAAGAGCGCCCACTTTTCCGACATTTTCGATCGAGCACTGAAAAAACTCTGCGACTGAAACAGATTTTAATGCTTGGTAAAAACTATTTATTTTGCTAATGGGTTTCTACGGAGTATTTAAATCAGTTGAAAACGTGTTTTGATTTAACATTTAACAATATAAATAAATTATTCCTTGTAACTCTCTCAACGCAGTTTGTATACAGAGCTGGCTAGATATTGTGGTTAGACTCGTTTCTAGGTTTCCTAGAATTTATATATTTGTTGATATCCCGCGAATTAATCGACATGTTGTTTTAGGTTTTCAGTAAATATACTTTTCAATCAAATTTACAGTGTAATAGTGATATTCTGGTGACAGATAAATCTTTGCTTTCTAAACAGGAAGTGGTGTATCAAAGTAACTGAGGACCCTGAACGCAACGCAAATCTGAGGCGACAATATATGGCCCTCTGGCAGATATTTTCAGTTACCTGTTTTCAATAATTGACCACTCTGGGCCCCTAGTCCATCGCAAAAGATTCGGGACAGGCCTAAGAAACTAGAGTATGTCCAGAGAAATGGAAAATCTAGATGGAAATTCATAGCTCTACATTGGAAAGAATAAACAGAACAAGTAATTATCTTCAGAAAGAAACAATAACATTGGACGTTGCAACTAATTTGTTTATTTCACTTGATGATTTCGCCCCATAAATTTTTTGTGTGGTGCGCTACTTGTCGATTTTGAAATACGAAATAATTTTTCTATTTTGTTCAAAAACTTCTTTGTCTCTTGTAGTTTTTAAACATCTGCCACGGTTTTCGAGAAAAAAATTAAAACAGTTGACTATTTTACTACATCTCTATAAAAAGTGTTGGAGCTGCCCTCCTCCATCTGCGGTACAACCCTCCACTCTTCTTCTCATAGACTGACGTAAGCGTTCTTAAATTCAAGGAGTGTTTCTTATGGTCGAAAAGGCATCCATAATTCTTTCAGTAAGAACTTTGATGGAAGGCACTGATTCTGGACAATAAACTAGGCCCTTTACATGTCCCCTCAAAAGGAAGTCAAGCGGGTTGCAATCTGGGGACCGAGGGGGCCACGCAATTGAACCTGCTCTGCCAATCCAACAATTGGAACGCACTGCATCTTAATAATCGCGGACGGTGACTCAAATATAAGAGAGGGGGGACTATCGTGTATGAACCACATTCGTTGACGAACTTGTGAAGACACGACTTCCACTGGTGCAGGGAATTCGTTCTGTATGAAGATCAAATATGTGTCACCTATCAAAATTCGCGGTAAAATATATTTGACAATTATTTGGAATTCTGGCAGGAAGAATTGGTTCCGACTTTGGCTATCCTGTAACCTGATCCTGTAGAACCTGATGTTCCGAATATTGATATCTGGATTCAGACAAATGCCCATTAGCAAGGCCTGTCTGGAATTTCTGGCTACATACATTTCCGGGAGATAGATTATTAGAAGGATACCTTTGGAACAGCCAGGTATTCAGACCTCACTACTTTTCATAGGAGTATCTGTCAAACACAGTTTTTGAGATGAAACCGGTAAATATTGCTGACCTCAGAGAACGAGTGTAGGCTAATTCCTCCTGAAGAAATTATAAATTTGCAGAAAGAGTTTTATTTGCGTTCGGAGTTTGTCCAACGAGTCGATGGACAACATTTCGAGGATTAATAATGAAAACTATGTAAGATTAAAAACATGTTTTTTATTTAATAGCTTGTAAATGCCAAGGAATACAAATTTTGGCAATTAGTTGATATGTTTTTCATTAAAAAAAATGTCGATGGCGTTAGAACTGAAATTCAAAACACCTAAATATTTTACTCTGTATTTGTAATAACCTTTCCTTTATGTTCATCAAGAAGTTGACCTGACTGGGCATATTTTCAAAATTAACTGAATTTATTTCAAGTAACAGACTTCTGGGTATGAAATCAGTTAAAAAACTTTGGATATTAAAGAGTCTTGTAATCAATTTTCATATCATATAAACTGAGGAAACAGAGGATCATCCAACCGTCAAATTTCCACAGCACCAACAAATGTATTAAAAACTTAAACACGAGAATATATTATGGTGCTGCCAACGAAGATTGAACTAGTTCATTGAACAATTTACCACCGACTTCATTCAAATCTTGATAAGGGAGAGTTTGCATCAGTTTCAACCAAGCGGAGATTTTCGGGTATTTCTTCCCATCAATAGCAACAAAACTAGTTGAGTTGGTGATGGATGTCCAAATACTAAAATCAGCAATAGTCAGTTCGTCTCCAGCAACGTACCGTCCTTTCTCGAGGAAGGCTTCCAGGAAGTCGTAGGCTTTACTCAGAGCCTTCGTGAAGTTTTCGGGAACTTTCTTTACTCCTCCAAATATTATCATACCCTAAAAAATAGGATATATAATTTACAAAGAATGTTCGTTTATGCCATGTATAGTAATTATACATGCAAAAACTGCCTCCCAAATAATTTGTAGCTGTGAAACAGTGAAAACAAGCAGGTGTTCACTGTGATCATTGAACAGGGTAAATACTCATCAGTGTTCGACAGAATAGTATCAGTTATTAGTGTCAAAACACAACATGCATTTTTCTTAAGGGCTTGGATCATAAACCTCCTCAGAGGACATAATTGAAGCAAAGATGTGTAAACATAACATCAGGATTATAAAATCTTCTAGACTCAGGCAGTGAGGCCAAATCCTTTCAAAACCAACAGCAAACATCAGGCTTGAGTTCCTCAACCAAAATGTCAAAAAACTTTTTGTCACAATCATAACAAGGGGCAGAAGAATCAACAACACGTCAACAAACACAGATGTAAAATATGGGATACACAGCAACTAACTGCTTTTAAGCCCCTCAATGGCAAAGTAACTGTGCCTACCCAATGGGCCGTGATGGTCATGATGGTAAAGCGCTTGTCTCTTAACCTAAGGGTCATGGGTTCGATTCCCAGCATGGTCATCGGTCTCGTGCATGGCATCACACGTTAAAAGGTAAGGGCTGCGTCTTCCCTAGCTCGGACAAGTCTTTCGAAGACTTTTGAGGGTTGTACTCTTAAGGGTGTGCAGCTGGTTGACAGAAATAACAATTTTAACAAAATATTTTTTTTTAACAAACTACATGTAGCAGATGCCCAACATTCAAAGAATCGACACAAATAGGGACAGTTGTCGGCCAGTATCCAGCAATCCGTGGTTGAGGACGCATATATTGCTATTTTTTGAAGACAAATCAAAGGAGTTTTCATAGATGGTCTCACCAACAGGTTCGACACGGGCAATCCTTGGACCTGATTTTGCTAAAACAACAGCGATAAATGAATCGTCAACCTGGAAACTACGATCAACCACGGAAGAGGCAGCCAATTGAAACGATTTCATGTAGCACTGGATTAAAACAACCCACATCAGTGGCAGGAATCAAGGTCAAGGCATCCATGAATTCCAGAGGGTTTTGGCTGAATTCCAAAGACGGCGTCCTACGTGTCAACAGAGGGAAGCTGATGCTTCATGGAAGATGTGAAGAAGTGATTCGTGTCCCGTTCGCCGAAGGTGTGAACATACCTGAGAGGTTTAAAACCATCCTGGAGGCTTGCAGTCGATCGATCTAGGTGGAAAATGCTCTACACCACGATCACTTCGCTTTTTGAAGAAAGGGGAAAATTCTAGAGAACTGCTCATCGTGTTATAGGATCAGTTCAGTAATCCAAAATTAGGAATTTGATCATGAAATATCAAGGAAATCGTAGGCAGAGTAGGCAGGAGAGGAAGAACGAAGATGACAATCAGCTAGAAGACTTCCCCTCGCCAAGAAAGAAGAGGCTGATAAAATAATCAGCGATATGAAAAAGAATGAGTTATCAAGTCATCCGACAGTCCCTAGTCCTCTCGCCTGTTCTACTATATTTTCAACCGTCAGTTCATGATTGTGGTGGTATACAATCATGTATTTCAGGCTTTGCAATGTTCCAGCCACACTTGAAAGAATGATGGAGACAGTTCTGAAAGGACTTTCATGGAAAACATATCTAGTATATCCCGACGACATAATTAAAGTTGTCAGAGTGTTCGAGGACCATGTGAAAAACTTGGAAGAGGTATCTGCGACTGAGAAATTGAGCCTCAAGAAATTTGTTCCAGCAAGAAGTAAGATATCTCGGCAACGATGTATTAAAAAAGATCCACCATAATCCAGTGAGTAACCGAAGTTCAAAGATGACCAGCGTGCATATATGGCTGCATAATGATGTAAACAGAATTAGTTAATCTTGGTACATTTTTCGACACCTATCTTTCGAAAGTTGTTCAATCGAGTTGTGAAGATAGATATGTCTTCTGGGAACGTTCAGAATTACAAAATAATGTGTGTACAATAGTGAAAACATCAAAGGCCCTCGGTAAGGTCCCTGCGGAGTGGAGACTTTACATGAAACCATGTGAACTGACTCTTTCTTAGTCTACGAATAGCTGTTTATTGAATACAGGAGATTTTTTCTCCAAATGCATATATAAAGGGAATTTTAGCATAATTTCTAGATTCCATACAAATATACTTACAGCAATTGGGCTGGACTTAGAAAATAAGTCCCCAGAATCGAAAAATAATCTCTGGTTGATGACAGCTCTTTTACTAGGGTCCAAAGGGTACAAAGGACTGTTATTGCCGTATTTTTCTGCTAGATAGATCATTATAGCATGGCTATCCCAAACTACAACACCATCATCATCTAAAGTAGGAACGGTATGTTGTGGGTTCATCTGAAAATGAAAGTTTTTTAATGTAGAAAATTATATGAATCTCTTTATGAGCAAACGAGCTCCCAAAACTAATATTGGATTATATGACTATCATTTTCTTCTATTCTGTTCTTTTTCATAGCGAATTTTTACTTTTCAATGTTACACTGATGGAAAAATAAATAGTATTATCATTAATTTTGTTATTTCAGTAAGTTCTGAAATATCTGTGATTAACAATATACATGTAATATGTCTTTCACCATTAATTGAATTAAATTTATCTATACGAATATTTTTATAATGAATAAAGCAAATAAAACTCGAATCTACCTTCAAATATGCAGGTTTCAGCTGCTCCCCGTTGACTACATCTACTTCAACAACTTCCAGTTCAACTCCTAGAGCTTTTGCACATAGCAAAACTGCTCTTACACAGGGGCTTAGAATTGTGGAGTATAATTTGGGAGCCATAACAAATTCAGCAGCTTGAGAATTGCCTTGTGTTCAAAAAAAAGGAATTCTGCTGTGCTTTCGCTATTGAAATTTGATAGTGGTGCGATATCTTCTGTATGATGACCTCGTTTATCATAATCTGGTAGAGATAGTAAACAGGATCGGCGCGAGCCAAAGTCAGTAAGATAATTTGATATGTCGACAATTTGCACCACATTCCACAATAAATTGAATGCGACTTCATTTTCAAAAGGCAGCATATATTTGAAAAAATCTAACAATACTAGTAGGAGATCAAATAAATGACTATTTGGAACCATTGGTGTGAATAAGGCTCCCTTGGATATTTGATTCCGCCAACAAAGTTGGCATCCTAAGTGGCTGATTGCACTCATTACCTAGCACTATACCTAACTATATTAAATTTTGTACCTGCAACAATTATTTCCAAATGTTTTCTCTACAGTTCACCTGCTATATATATAATCTGTCTACTTATTTCTTTTGGATTCAATGAAAACTTTCTTGAAAAATTTTAATTAATAATTATTTCTTTACTGTCCTATGAACTTGAACAAGGGGCTGTATGGTATTATGCCCTTATCTGCATTCATACTATTTCTACCTTTTTCAATTTCTAGACTCTTGAATGCATCGAGAAGTATTTTGTCATGAACCTATCTAATTGATTTTGAACTTGTGTCATGAAATCGGTGGTCGTGATCCAAAGTATGTTGGGCCATACCCGAGAAACAGATATGAGCAATGTGCTCCTTGAACCGTACTTTTAAGGCCCTTCTCTTTTGACCCACATACTTCTCGCAGTCATTTCAGCTAAGTGCATAAATCTCCAACTTTTCTTCCTCTTCTGTTTTATCCTTGGGAGTACCCAGGATCTCTTGCAGCTCATACGAGGTTTTATATACCACCTTCATATTGAGGGACTTAGAAATGCTGTAGAAACCTCGAGTGAGTCGATTCACCAAGAATTTGAATCCCACCATTTTTTGTCGTGTGAAATGGTGAGAGATGTATCTGTGTACTCGTACCTTTCCTGTAGACATCGAGCTCAAGCTGATTTTGGTCATTTCTGATCACTTAAACATCTAAAAATGGCAGCTATTCTTTTTTCTGAGTTCCATATGTAAACGAAATGGTTTGAAACTAGCTACTCAACTATGAAACAAAACTGTCCACGTAAGCCTGTTTTGTTATTGCATCAGTTAGATGCATGGTATAAATAAGATTGAGATAAGAAGTGAGCCTTCAGTCTAGGATTAGTATGAGGTAATTGACCTGTGGCTGCCGTGGTATATCTCTACCGGCGGTAGAGATCGTCTCGTGTCGGTTGATACTTCTACCCAGGTTGATCAGTTGGATGTTATTCACGTTAATTCTTATTTTCCAGTCTAGAAACCAGTCTTTGAGACTATCCACTGATTTCGTACTTTTTTTCACCTAAAATCTATTCACCTCACCAGACCTCTGGGAAATCCTAGGTGTTTCATTTTGCATATATAATACCTTCGTGCTAGATGCGGTCGAATGATATGTCTAATAGAAGTGCACTTCTGCCTACATTCAGCTCGAGTATACTTCACACAGATATATGCTGCGTGGCAGTTTTTTTTTGAGTGTCCGAACCTTTTGCATCTATGACACTGCCCAACAGTTGCCCTAGACCTTTACAGTTCGGTTTTTACTACGAGGTTTATGATGTACGTAATCTAGTGGATGACGTGCTTAGCTTTAGGTACAAGTACTAGTACCAGGGGCAGTAGCAGTTTTTTGTTGTTATTAAACAACCTAGTTACTGATTCCGGGTGGAATCCCAATACGATCAGCTCGCTTTCTATATCCAACTTTCTTATTGAACTCATCGACGATATTCTTGACGTCTTCCATCAGTTCTTCTTTCAGTTCCTTCATTTGTACTTTGGTTTTCTATTCCATCGGAACCAACAATTTTTCATCAATTCAATGGCTTATATTATTTGCCATTAAAGCCTACACTGTAGCAGAATACGAGTAAAAAAGGATGAAACATCTATCGGCAACAACTATCTCTACTGAAGTTCAAACAATCAATGCAAAACGACCTTTGGACTCTGACTCGCCACTTATCAAACTTTATAAGAAAACATGCCTCAAATATATTTCATCAAATTGACTTGGGAATAAAACAAAGCTCGCGTTTTCATTTATTAATGAAATTTGATAGTACTCTTCTGACACTTGAACGTAATTTAAACTTTCCAGAACACGATACCCACTTTCACGCGAGAGTGAGAGTGTGTAACAAAGAACCATTGAAACTCGTTGAACGATGGCACCAAAACTGTATATGACGTTGGCGAGTCCTCCATCCAGAGCAGTTATATTCTGTGCGAAAACTTTGGCCGTTGAGCTGGATCTGATAGAAGTGAAGATCTTCGAAGGAGAGCAATTCAAACCGGAATTTCTGAAGGTGATTCGTAATTTTTTTTCAGTAATCATAAATATTCACTTAGTATCCGAGGAACATTCTTCAACTCGTACTTGGAAAGTACTCTCCTCTAAGAAAGACCCTATCCACCTCACCAGGCCTCTTTCTAGGTAGTCCATTTCACGGGTGCTCGGTAGTGAGGCGGTTAGAGAAAATTTCATAGTAGTCGATAGGCAATGCAAGTTGTCTAGATGCCAATCCCGACGTCTGGTGCATGCTTGGAGTTCGCGCCGGCCACCTAGGGTTAGTCGCCCCGGAGCGCCTCGGCAAATAATAATAATAGCTGATGCCCTCTACCCGCACAGGCTATGCCTTTGGGTACACTCTATGAGTGTTGATGAGGGAGTAATATTATTATTATTATTATTATATGTAAATGTGAACTTCTACCTCCATTCAGCTCTGTGACCCTCAGCAAAATAGTCCTCCTCGACCATCATAGCAGGACAATTTCGCGAAAATGTTTATGAGTTCAGTGGCAGTACGTGTGCCATCAAACCTTTATTAACGTATCACTTATGAGATGCTAACACATTAATGATCTAAAAATTTTCGTAATATAATATCTGACAGCTGGAGATCACAATTTTTTTCATAAATAGGAATCAAAAATATAAATATTTGTGAACTCTAGAGGAAAGAAATAGTTTTACAAATTCAAGCAGTATCCAAGGATATAGCATCGCGTTGAAATCACCGTAAGGATAGGGTAATCAATTCCCCTTCAGGTATAAATCAATCTTTCTTTGAATGAGTATTTCAGAAGTGTCAAATGCATCAAACGCGTTCTAATTTCTTGAGGGAATGCGATTTCTATATTTTATAGTACTTCAAATATTTCATCAGCTTGGTCTACTAGTTTATACTATTATAATGAATTCCAAATAATATTCACTCCTGCCGTTTACTTCGTTAATGTTTGCTCTTATTTTTTACCGATTTTTCATTTCAGATTAATCCACATCACACTGTACCAGTTCTGGATGATGATGGATTCGTTTTCTGGGATAGTCATGCCATAATGCCATATTTGGTTTCGAAATACAGCAAAGATAACTCCCTTTATCCGGAAGATATTCAAAAACGTGCTATCATCGATCAAAGACTGCACTTCGATTCTGGTACCTTATTTGTTGCACATTTGAGACTTGCTGTGAGTATATTATGTTATTGTTGAGTGTAAGGAGGCAAGAAAAGTTAACCTTGGTGTTAGAGCATTAACCTCTATAGATAGCTAGATTGTACTTCACTTCCAAGAAGTGCTATTATTTTTTTTGTAGCCTGTATCTTCATATCAAGGCGAATTCAAGAAGAAAAATCATCTATACTAACACGTGCCATCATAAATTCTGACAGTTCTCGCATTTAGAAGGGACAATCCAATTTCAAGCCTCAGTGACGTCAGCAACACTGCTGAGTGGTTCGAAATCTACTATTGCGAAAGCTATAGGTCCAGAAACTTCAATGCTCCCATACAAGCTCTTAAACGATCTAATTTCATCAAATCAAGAATAACAAGCCAATATGAGTGCTAATATTGTTCATTCTCCTCCAGGGGGATCATGGCTGAAAAAAACAGAGGAAAACCCTTCAAGAAACACCTGCTTTCCACAAGAACTCTTGATAATTTGATCCATCTATAGTTTCAAACCATTGAGACAGTAATTTCTATGGTTTTTCCGAACATCCTATTATTTTGCCTTCGTCTCGGTAGTAATGTAAAAGTTCATGTTTGTTTTTCCTTTCACAATTTCATAAGTTATTAATTCCATAACTAGATTTGTATTAGAATACCCATCTATTATTTTATATAAAATCGATCAAATTTAGAAGCCTTTTACGACCATCATTGCTAAAATGAAGATTTTTGTTTTTTTTACGTAGTCGGTACTATCAATTATTTGATATATACTCAGTACATTGTCAACTGGTTATTGTTCTCTGTTTGAACTAGTATTCATAAGGTAGTGTTCTATTATCTGACTGGTCCAGGATCATTAGTGTAGTTATTGGGCATAGGGAGCTAGTTGGGTGTTTCTGAGAACTGACAGCACGGTTTTGTAGTTTCAGTCTCAGAAAATATGTGGATGCTCTAGAAGTGACCTGAAACACAAAACGATTTTTTAATGCCAGAATTAGAGAGCACACGGCTAGTTGTAGAAGAAGGAAACATCCTGAATTGAAAATCAAAAAAACCTTCTATGAAAATTAGGGAAATATTTGAAAATCATCTATCTGATTGAACAAGCAAATTTTCACTTCCACAATATTTCTCAGATGTAGTTCAACGTTCAGCGTGGTCCTAGCGGGGAAAATTGTTTTCCGTTAGATATTACAAAATGTTAAACGTAGGCTTTTTCCAATTTGGAAAAAAATCTATTTTCTCAATTGCTTCTGAAGTTTTTCTTTCAGCAGAAAATGATTCATCCACAACTGAATTTATGAATGAAATATAACTATGTTAAATGAATATTTTGATTAAGAACTTGATAAGGCTGAAGATGAATACTGCTGAATCCAGAACATGTACCTCTCTCAGTGACACTTGGCCTCAAATAAAAGTTGTGGAGATAATTTTGTTAATGTTTTCCTACGCATCTATACTACTTCACTTTGAACAAAAATGGACTTCTGTCAGTGATCCCTTTTTCCTTACATGAATATCAAACTGAAACACCTTAGGTTCATTGATATCAGAAAGTTTAGACCATAAATATCGCCATACTCTTGGTATCGTTCACAGCACATATCAAAGAAATTTAGGCAAATCAGAATAAATGTTTGATTTTTTTTTCAGTTTGCTGCCTGGGCAGACAAAATAAATACACTCACAGAAGAATACTCTGAACCAATTACAGCTGCTTTTAATCTACTAGAAATATTCCTCCGAGATACAAAATATGTTGCTGGAAATCAAATGACCATCGCAGATTTGAGTATTTGGACAACAGTCTCGAATATATCGACATACCTACCTGTAGACGGGAAAAAGTACCCAAAAATCACGTTATGGCTGAAGCTAATGGATAACTCCCCATTGTCTGAGATGAACAGAAAGGGTTCTGAAATTGGTCGAGCTTTTTTTCACTCAAAACTGTCAATATAATAATTCTTCCAGTAGAGAAGACATTTTCAATTATGCTTTTTTTATAGTGCAGTTTTTGAAAAATTACAAAAGTTAAAAGTTAAAAATTATACATGTAATTGTGAATAAACAGAAATTATTGCTTTATAAATCCTTATTCAGTACATTTGTTATTGGTTGCGAAAAACACTAAGGTCTTTTAGCAAAGCGACATCTAGTATATGGTCTGGCATTACCTCTTAACGATCAATAATTTATTTAAAATTATAGTCAGTAGTCGTACAATTTTGTATGGTCAAAACCGAAACGTCATTTCTTTTTAGTGGAATTTCTGTTATGTTAATTGTAGATGTTGAGGGTGAACATTCATATATGACAATCTTTCTTTTAAAATTTTTCTGATAGTTTTTTTTTTCAGAGTTTAGTGTTGTAAGAATAGATTCTCGTGCAAAATAAATAAAAATGTATTTTTCACTCTAAATTTTTTATGAAATGAGAAACGGATAATATTTAATAAAATATTTTTTTCATTTCACATGTTTTATTGAAATTTTTAACAAATATGCATTAATACAACACAAAATGAAAATGTTATGTTGATTGATTTCTTCGATTTCTTCGGGAGGATGGCGTAATTTTCCTCCACATTTTCTTTTCTGCTTCTATTCGTGAAATTTTTGTCGAACTCCTTTTATATACCAAACCTTGAATCTGAGCATAAACAAACCATACATTTTCGGAATCTGCATGAAATTCTTCCGATTTTGTATTTTTCATGATTTTTAGGGGCATACCCCTTTGGATTTTTCGATTTTTCGAATAATTTTGCTTTGTATCGATTGACTTGAAATTCAGAGATTATACACTAATTTGTTCATTTTGAATCGATTAGCGTTCGCAGAATTGCTCTATCTTCAACCGTTCCCGTGTTGAAGAGTTCATCTGGAGTGGTAAGGAGCCATTTTCCTCCATATTTTTATCTACTTCTATTCGGGAAATTTTATTTCTTTTATATGCCAAACCTTGAATCTGAGTATATCTGAGAGAATATAGTGCGGAATCTGCCGATTTTGTATTTTTCATAACTTTTGGAGGACTACCCCATTGGATTTTTTCGATTTTTCGAATAATTTTGTCGATCGACTTGAAATTCACAGATTGTACTAAATATTCCTCTCAAATGCCAAACGTTTTATCAGAGCATATATAAATCATATATTTTCAGAATCTGCATGAAATTTTACGCATGTAGTACATATTTCAAGTGAATCTGCCGATTTTGTATTTTTCATGATGTTTTTGGAATTTTTGTCAATTTTTCGGAAAAAATTTGTTTCACGTCGAATGACTCGAAATTCACCGAGTGTTCTAATTTCATCAATTTGAATCAATTGACTTTCGCAGAATTGCTCTAACAGTTCTCGACGAAAAGTTCATCTGGAGTTGAAAGGAGTCATTTACCTCAATATTTTTTTCACCCTATCCGTGAAATTTTGGACTTTTCATTCCTTGTCTATGCCCAACTGACAGAAAGTGCTTGGAGCACTCTTGAAAAGTGCTCCGAAATCTTGAGTACTGAGCAAGTTTATTCAAAAGTGCTCGCAATTACTGAGTACTTTCTAAAAGTAATTCTAGTAAGGAGCATCAAGAACTAACCACTTCTCAAACTGTAAGATAATCAAAGGCCAATTCAGATACATGCGTGCGCACCCTGCATTTTTAACACTGCATGAGAAATGCATGCCTGTCGACATTCATAACTGTACCTGTCGGCTAGCGTGAAAAACGCAGAGTGAGCAAGCACGGAATTAGGAAATGTTCTCTTTCAAATAATGAAAGATACAGTGGAAAATACGGCGGAATTATTTGAAAAACTCAAACGGCAATACTACAGCATTGACAAAATTATTACAGAACTAATCTTTCAGCTTCAGAGAAGGAAACAATAAAAAATTGTATAGACAAAATTATTACAGAACTAATCTTTCAGCTTCAGGGAAGGAAACGATAAAAAATTTAAATAAAAATGCGACAGTACCCCGTAACCCCCAAAAAAGTTATAAAACTAGTAAAATGGACTTCTCCTATTTCAAAATTATCTACAACAAAGTTCAGAAGATAGAAATCAACTAGGTGGCCACTTTGAAGGCCTCTTGCGTGAGTGCCTACCGGACAATTTCTCAGTATCCTGGTGGTACAATCCAACACTGCCTGCAGGACAACTTTTGGAAGCCTTTTCGCCACTTTATAAACTTCGTAAGGAAACAGGTAATGGTAATGGTAAAAGTGGATGGTGACTGATGCGCTGCGACCTAATTAGATCTATTGTGCCCCATCTTCTTCTGCTATTTCAAGGTGTTCTCGTTTACAGCAGCCCCTCAAGCCCCAGTTCCTTGAGGAATTTAAGGATTTTGAGGGGGTCTATTCCTGGTATTTCTCCCACAGTCAGCTGGTGTGATCCCAGTATATTCAATCTTTTGTGATGTACAGCATAACACTCCATCAATATATGGTGTGGTGTTTCTGGATGTTCCCCACAGAATCTGCAGGTGCTGTCCTCTTCTAAGCCTAGCTTCCTCAGGTGTTCTTTGAGTCTGCAGTGCCCCGTAAGAAATCCCGTGATTGTCTTTAGACTAGTTTTGCTGAGGTTAATCAGTGTCTTCGATCTTGCTCGGTTGAAGTTACCGAGGAGATGATTGGCCTGCCTTAGACCTGGAAATCTTTGCCAGTAAGTTGTTCTCATTGCTTCTTCAGTTTCATTAAGTTCGTCTTGGAAGTAAGATTTCCCAAGTCCGCAGAATGATTCTGGCCCGATCAGTGGCGTTGATGCCCTTTTTCGTTCCAGGGTATCTGCTTGTTCATTGCCCTCCACTCCGACGTGCCCCGGCACCCAGAGGAGGATCACCTTGTTGTTCCTGCCTAGATCATCAAGTTTGTCTAGGCATTCCCAAACCATCTTTGAGTTGGTGTTATATGAGCTCAACGCTTTGATGGCTGCTTGACTATCGGAGATGATTGCGATTTCCTTGTTCCGGTATTTCCTGTCGAGGTTGAATTGAATGCACCTTTCTATGGCGTGAGTTTCCGCTTGAAAAATATTGGGGCACTGGCCCATGGGTTCGGAGTATTTGGTGCGAGGCCCAAAGACTCCTGCTCTAGTTCCGTCGGGAGTTTTGGACCCGTCCGTGTACCATGTTATGGTAATCTTTCCCAGTGCTCGAATGTATTCTATGCTCCATCCACTCTTGGTATTTAATTCCGTTCGAAAGAATTTCTCGAAACTAAATTTCCTGGTAATTTCGTCAGTTGGGAGATCGGCAAGGTGTGCACTTTCGGTGTGGGTTGAGCCCCTTACGATGTGTGCTGTCCCTTTGAGTCCGACTTTAGCCAACCTAAGGATTGCTCCCCAAACAGTTCTCCTCACCATGATATGGAGAGGAGTGAGGTCCAGAATTACCTCTATTGCTGCTGTTGGAGTCGACCTCACTGCTCCTGTTATACAAAGACATGCTAGTCTTTGCACTTTCTCCAGACTTTTCTTTGTTATGGCGAATTCGGTTCTGCCGTGCCACACTACTGCTCCGTAGGTGATCATAGGCCTCACTATCATGGTGTATATCTATCGCAGTATTGATGGGTTACAGCCCCACGTTTTTCCTGTAATGTTCCTGCACACCATCAGTGATGATTTTGCCTTGTTGACGATATTATCTACGTGTCTGTTCCAGAGTAGTTTTGAGTCTAGGGTAAGCCCTAGATACTTCACCTCTTGCTTCCATTCTAAGTCTGCTCCGTCGAGGAGAACAGCCCTTAGGTGCTGAAACTTTGTTATTCTAGTGAATGGTACCACTGTGGTTTTTGATGAGTTTATTCTCAACCCCACAGAAAGTCACCATCTTCTGTTAGTCTCTAGCTTCCTTTCTATGAGATCGCAGAGGGTTCCTTCGAATTTGCCTTTAGCCATGATGACTATATCGTCAGCATATCCAAGGCAAGTGACTCCGTTCCCGGTTGGTGTTCCGAGTAGTTCGTCTACTACGAGACTCCACATCACAGGTCATAGTACCCCTCCTTGTGTGCATCCCCTGTTTGTGCTGATCCGAAAGCAGATATCGCCCACTTTCGTTTCAGCAGTTCTTGTAGCCAGCATTTGGCTCATCCATCTGGATGTGGTTCTGTCCACTCCCTTGTTCGTTAGGGCCCGATTTATTGCTTAAGGAAACAGGTAACGGCATAGTCTTCCGTCTATGATTACATAGTGTTCGCGATTTCGCCAGTCATCGATAATAATGGATCTCGATCTTATCTCAACAACTCACTTGTTAGTACTAGAAACTTTTCAGCAAACAGTACTCACTTTTGCGCGAGACTGAGAGTGTGTCACATCAAATTTCTATTGAAACTCGTCGAACGATGGCACCAAAACTGTATATAACATTGGCAAGTCCTCCCTCAAGAGCTGCTATATTCTGTTCAAAAGCTTTGGGTGTTGAAGTGGAACTGATAGATGTGAATGTATTCGAAGGCGAGAATTTGAAACCGGAATATCTTAAGGTAATTTGGCCATTTTCTAGAAATACTGAAGCATTCAAAAATGCCTCTTACATATCATTTGAGGTACAATAATTAACGAATGCCACTAGCCGACTAAACTATTTAGAAGAATGTGGTCCTTTCGGCTGTACCGAGAGTGGACACCAACTTTTTCATTCTGAATAGGCTCCTGTATATTATTACATTTTTAGATTCTACAATCAATTCTGAACATATTCCCTGTAAATATAATGTCCTGTATCTGCTCAAGGATAATCTTTTCGAATTATTTCAAATTATAGGTTGAAAATTTCGTATGCTAAACATTTTTTTTTGTTTCTGCACAAGACTATTCATTTTTGACTGTATATCGATGTACTAAGAGGACTCAATTTTGAAAAACTCTCATATCAACTCGATAACAGTTAGGTATACCAGACAATTCTCTAGATGCGATTGAAAAAAATACAAGCGAGCACACAGTACTTGCACATGGTGGTACTATTATGGTACCGAAAGTAACCCATCATTTTATGATTCGTCCAACATTATTGCCTTTTAGCGGATTTCTGAGCAGCCCGTCTCCTCGAAGATTTGGTTCAGCTCCTCTCAAACAGATGGCAAAACATGTGACATTGCCAGTCCTAGTCTTTTCACGTCCTTTTTGTATTATATGACTGTGCTGTCAAGTTTTGGGGTTAGTTCTAGTGACAAGTGAATATCCAGATAATTTTATCCGTTATGTTGATGACGAATAAAAGAAATATCAAAAATAATCACGAATATAAGTAATTGTTTTTTTTGAGGGAAATCACCCCTCCCAACTCAACATCAACTTTTGAACTGCGAACGCCAATCGTGTCAAAATTGGAAAAGGTCACGAATCGAACTGGAAAAAAATATGGAGGGAAATGACTTCTTCCCACTCCAGATGAACTCTTCAACTCGGGAACGGTTGAAGATAGAGCAATTCTGCGAACGCCAATCGATTCAGAATGATCAAATCAGTATAATGTGTGAATTTTGAGTCAATAGATGTTAAAAAAAATTATTGAAAAAATCTCAAAAAATCCAAAGGGGTAGACCCCTAAAAATCATGAAAAATACAAAATCGGCAGATTCACTTGCAATCCGCACTATATACGCAAATTTTCTTGCACATTCTGAAAATATATGATTTATTTTTGCTCAGATTCAAGGTCTGGCATATATAAGGAATATAACGTCAAAAATATCACGAATAGAAACAGGAAAAAAATATGGAGGGAAATTACTCCTTTCCACTCCAGATGAACTCTTCTACTCGAGAACGATTAGAGATAGAGCAATTCTGCTAACGCCAATCGATTCAGAATGATCAAATTATTATAATCTGAGAATTTTGAGTCAATCGATGTGAAACTAAATTATTCGAAAAATCGAAAAAATCCAAAGGGGTAGACCCCTAAAAATCATGAAAAATACAAAATCGGCAGATTCACTTGCAATCCGCACTATATACGCAAATTTTCTTGCACATTCTGAAAATATATGATTTATTTTTGCTCAGATTCAAGGTCTGGCATATATAAGGAATATAACGTCAAAAATATCACGAATAGAAACAGGAAAAAAATATGGAGGGGAATTACTCCTTTCCACTCCAGATGAACTCTTCAACTCGGAAACGGTTGGAGATAGAGCAATTCTGCGTACGCCAATCGATTCAGAATGATCAAATTAGTATAATCTGAGAATTTGAAGTCAATCGATGTGAAACTAAATTATTCGAAAAATCGAAAAAATCCAAAGGGGTAGACCCCTAAAAATCATGAAAAATACAAAATCGGCAGATTCACTTGCAATCCGCACTATATACGCAAATTTTCTTGCACATTCTGAAAATATATGATTTATTTTTGCTCAGATTCAAGGTCTGGCATATATAAGGAATATAACGTCAAAAATATCACGAATAGAAACAGGAAAAAAATATGGAGGGGAATTACTCCTTTCCACTCCAGATGAACTCTTCAACTCGGAAACGGTTGGAGATAGAGCAATTCTGCGTACGCCAATCGATTCAGAATGATCAAATTAGTATAATCTGAGAATTTGAAGTCAATCGATGTGAAACTAAATTATTCGAAAAATCGAAAAAATCCAAAGGGGTAGACCCCTAAAAACCATAAAAATTCAAAAATCGGCAAATTTACTTGAAATCCGCACGATACACACAAAATTTCTTGCACATTCTGAAAATATATGATTTATTTTTGCTCAGATTCAAGGTCTGGCATATATAAGGAATATAACGTCAAAAATATCACAAATAGAAACAGGAAAAAAATATGGAGGGGAATTACTCCTTTCCACTCCAGATGAATTCTTCAACTCGAGAACGGTTAGAGATAGAGCAATTCTGCGTACGCCAATCGATTCAGAATGATCAAATTAGTATAATCTGAGAATTTGAAGTCAATCGATGTAAAACTAAATTATTCGAAAAATCGAAAAAATCCAAAAAACCATAAAAAATCAAAAATCGGCAAATTTACTTGAAATCCGCACGATACACACAAAATTTCATGCAGATTCCAAATATATATGATTCGTTCATGCTCAGGTTCAAGGTTTCGAACATAAAAAAAAACAACATCGAAAATGTCACGAATCAGACTGGAAAAAAATATTGAGGGAAATGACTTCTTCCCACTCCAGATGAACTCTTCAACTCGGGAACGGTTGAAGATAGAGCAATTCTGCGAACGCCAATCGATTCAGAATGATCAAATTAGTATAATGTGTGAATTTTGAGTCAATAGATGTTAAAAAAAATTATTGAAAAAATCTCAAAAAATCCAAAGGGGTAGACCCCTAAAAATCATGAAAAATACAAAATCGGCAGATTCACTTGCAATCCGCACTATATACGCAAATTTTCTTGCACATTCTGAAAATATATGATTTATTTTTGCTCAGATTCAAGGTCTGGCATATATAAGGAATATAACGTCAAAAATATCACGAATAGAAACAGGAAAAAAATATGGAGGGGAATTACTCCTTTCCACTCCAGATGAACTCTTCAACTCGGAAACGGTTGGAGATAGAGCAATTCTGCGTACGCCAATCGATTCAGAATGATCAAATTAGTATAATCTGAGAATTTGAAGTCAATCGATGTAAAACTAAATTATTCGAAAAATCGAAAAAATCCAAAAAACCATAAAAAATCAAAAATCGGCAAATTTACTTGAAATCCGCACGATACACACAAAATTTCATGCAGATTCCAAATATATATGATTCGTTCATGCTCAGGTTCAAGGTTTCGAACATAAAAAAAACAACATCGAAAATGTCACGAATCAGACTGGAAAAAAATATTGAGGGAAATGACTTCTTCCCACTCCAGATGAACTCTTCAACTCGGGAACGATTAGAGATAGAGCAATTCTGCTAACGCCAATCGATTCAGAATGATCAAATTAGTATAATCTGAGAATTTTGAGTCAATCGATGTGAAACTAAATTATTCGAAAAATCGAAAAAATCCAAAGGGGTAGACCCCTAAAAATCATGAAAAATACAAAATCGGCAGATTCACTTGCAATCCGCACTATATACGCAAATTTTCTTGCACATTCTGAAAATATATGATTTATTTTTGCTCAGATTCAAGGTCTGGCATATATAAGGAATATAACGTCAAAAATATCACGAATAGAAACAGGAAAAAAATATGGAGGGAAATTACTCCTTTCCACTCCAGATGAACTCTTCTACTCGAGAACGATTAGAGATAGAGCAATTCTGCTAACGCCAATCGATTCAGAATGATCAAATTAGTATAATCTGAGAATTTTGAGTCAATCGATGTGAAACTAAATTATTCGAAAAATCGAAAAAATCCAAAGGGGTAGACCCCTAAAAATCATGAAAAATACAAAATCGGCAGATTCACTTGCAATCCGCACTATATACGCAAATTTTCTTGCACATTCTGAAAATATATGATTTATTTTTGCTCAGATTCAAGGTCTGGCATATATAAGGAATATAACGTCAAAAATATCACGAATAGAAACAGGAAAAAAATATGGAGGGGAATTACTCCTTTCCACTCCAGATGAACTCTTCAACTCGGAAACGGTTGGAGATAGAGCAATTCTGCGTACGCCAATCGATTCAGAATGATCAAATTAGTATAATCTGAGAATTTGAAGTCAATCGATGTGAAACTAAATTATTCGAAAAATCGAAAAAATCCAAAGGGGTAGACCCCTAAAAATCATGAAAAATACAAAATCGGCAGATTCACTTGCAATCCGCACTATATACGCAAATTTTCTTGCACATTCTGAAAATATATGATTTATTTTTGCTCAGATTCAAGGTCTGGCATATATAAGGAATATAACGTCAAAAATATCACGAATAGAAACAGGAAAAAAATATGGAGGGGAATTACTCCTTTCCACTCCAGATGAACTCTTCAACTCGGAAACGGTTGGAGATAGAGCAATTCTGCGTACGCCAATCGATTCAGAATGATCAAATTAGTATAATCTGAGAATTTGAAGTCAATCGATGTGAAACTAAATTATTCGAAAAATCGAAAAAATCCAAAGGGGAAGACCCCTAAAAATCATGAAAAATACAAAATCGGCAGATTCACTTGCAATCCGCACTATATACGCAAATTTTCTTGCACATTCTGAAAATATATGATTTATTTTTGCTCAGATTCAAGGTCTGGCATATATAAGGAATATAACGTCAAAAATATCACGAATAGAAACAGGAAAAAAATATGGAGGGGAATTACTCCTTTCCACTCCAGATGAACTCTTCAACTCGGAAACGGTTGGAGATAGAGCAATTCTGCGTACGCCAATCGATTCAGAATGATCAAATTAGTATAATCTGAGAATTTGAAGTCAATCGATGTGAAACTAAATTATTCGAAAAATCGAAAAAATCCAAAGGGGTAGACCCCTAAAAACCATAAAAAATCAAAAATCGGCAAATTTACTTGAAATCCGCACGATACACACAAAATTTCTTGCACATTCTGAAAATATATGATTTATTTTTGCTCAGATTCAAGGTCTGGCATATATAAGGAATATAACGTCAAAAATATCACAAATAGAAACAGGAAAAAAATATGGAGGGGAATTACTCCTTTCCACTCCAGATGAACTCTTCAACTCGAGAACGGTTAGAGATAGAGCAATTCTGCGTACGCCAATCGATTCAGAATGATCAAATTAGTATAATCTGAGAATTTGAAGTCAATCGATGTAAAACTAAATTATTCGAAAAATCGAAAAAATCCAAAAAACCATAAAAAATCAAAAATCGGCAAATTTACTTGAAATCCGCACGATACACACAAAATTTCATGCAGATTCCAAATATATATGATTCGTTCATGCTCAGGTTCAAGGTTTCGAACATAAAAAAAACAACATCGAAAATGTCACGAATCAGACTGGAAAAAAATATTGAGGGAAATGACTTCTTCCCACTCCAGATGAACTCTTCAACTCGGGAACGGTTGAAGATAGAGCAATTCTGCGAACGCCAATCGATTCAGAATGATCAAATTAGTATAATGTGTGAATTTTGAGTCAATAGATGTTAAAAAAAATTATTGAAAAAATCTCAAAAAATCCAAAGGGGTAGACCCCTAAAAATCATGAAAAATACAAAATCGGCAGATTCACTTGCAATCCGCACTATATACGCAAATTTTCTTGCACATTCTGAAAATATATGATTTATTTTTGCTCAGATTCAAGGTCTGGCATATATAAGGAATATAACGTCAAAAATATCACGAATAGAAACAGGAAAAAAATATGGAGGGGAATTACTCCTTCCCACTCCAGATGAACTCTTCAACTCGAGAACGGTTAGAGATAGAGCAATTCTGCGTACGCCAATCGATTCAGAATGATCAAATTAGTATAATCTGAGAATTTGAAGTCAATCGATGTAAAACTAAATTATTCGAAAAATCGAAAAAATCCAAAAAACCATAAAAAATCAAAAATCGGCAAATTTACTTGAAATCCGCACGATACACACAAAATTTCATGCAGATTCCAAATATATATGATTCGTTCATGCTCAGGTTCAAGGTTTCGAACATAAAAAAAACAACATCGAAAATGTCACGAATCAGACTGGAAAAAAATATTGAGGGAAATGACTTCTTCCCACTCCAGATGAACTCTTCAACTCGGGAACGGTTGAAGATAGAGCAATTCTGCGAACGCCAATCGATTCAGAATGATCAAATTAGTATAATGTGTGAATTTTGAGTCAATAGATGTTAAAAAAAATTATTGAAAAAATCTCAAAAAATCCAAAGGGGTAGACCCCTAAAAATCATGAAAAATACAAAATCGGCAGATTCACTTGCAATCCGCACTATATACGCAAATTTTCTTGCACATTCTGAAAATATATGATTTATTTTTGCTCAGATTCAAGGTCTGGCATATATAAGGAATATAACGTCAAAAATATCACGAATAGAAACAGGAAAAAAATATGGAGGGGAATTACTCCTTTCCACTCCAGATGAACTCTTCAACTCGGAAACGGTTGGAGATAGAGCAATTCTGCGTACGCCAATCGATTCAGAATGATCAAATTAGTATAATCTGAGAATTTGAAGTCAATCGATGTGAAACTAAATTATTCGAAAAATCGAAAAAATCCAAAGGGGTAGACCCCTAAAAACCATAAAAAATCAAAAATCGGCAAATTTACTTGAAATCCGCACGATACACACAAAATTTCTTGCACATTCTGAAAATATATGATTTATTTTTGCTCAGATTCAAGGTCTGGCATATATAAGGAATATAACGTCAAAAATATCACGAATAGAAACAGGAAAAAAATATGGAGGGGAATTACTCCTTCCCACTCCAGATGAACTCTTCAACTCGGAAACGGTTGGAGATAGAGCAATTCTGCGTACGCCAATCGATTCAGAATGATCAAATTAGTATAATCTGAGAATTTGAAGTCAATCGATGTAAAACTAAATTATTCGAAAAATCGAAAAAATCCAAAAAACCATAAAAAATCAAAAATCGGCAAATTTACTTGAAATCCGCACGATACACACAAAATTTCATGCAGATTCCAAATATATATGATTCGTTCATGCTCAGGTTCAAGGTTCCGAACATAAAAAAAAACAACATCGAAAATGTCACGAATCAGACTGGAAAAAAATATTGAGGGAAATGACTTCTTCCCACTCCAGATGAACTCTTCAACTCGGGAACGGTTGAAGATAGAGCCATTTTTCGAACGCCAATCGATTCAGTAAGATCATACGCAAAATTTTATGCAAATTCTAAAAACATATGATTTGTTTATGCTGAGATACAAGGCTTAGAATAAATAAGGAATGAAGTGTCAAATATTCTGTCTCACGGTAAAATTTTCGAAAATGTTTACTTTTAAGTTTTTCAAAAATCGCAAACGTTCGTCATAAGTATTTCGACGAGCTGATTCCGAATGATACAAAAAAATCTATGAGGAAATGACAAAATTTCAGTAGGCTGACCCTCCCTCAACTCTTACTGGAGAACGGTTGAAAATAGATCATTTCTGCGAAAGTCAATCGGTTCAAAACGGTGGAATTAGTAAACTTTCTGAATTCGAGTCGATCGGCAAAAAAAATCTGAAAAAAAGTCCCAGCTAGACCCCCAGAAATCATGATTCACTTGATATTCACACAATATGAGTAAAATTTCATGCTTATTTCGAAAATATATGATTCATGTATGCTCAAACACATGGCTCAGCATAAAAAAGGAATAAAAAAACAAAAATACTCTAGCACAGTAAAAATTTTGAAAATTTTTACCTTCTATTTTTCAAAACATCGCCAACTTCTCTCAGATGTATCTATCTCGACGATCTGATTCCGAATGGAACCACAAAAATAAATTTCGATGACATTTTAGAAAATTCTCAGTCGAAAAAATGCACCCATCTATATTTAATTTTCTAAATGAAATTGTATTCTATTTGGAAAATATGGACTGATTTCGCATTTTTAAGAGATTCACCGGCGAGTAAAGTCAAGTAATACAATATTGAAGAAAACCTAGAATTCTAAATATTTTTTTTCAATTCTTCAAAAATCTACAGTCGATGAACTTTGTTCGAAATATTACACTTAACTCTTCCTGGAGTCTGTGCTGCCAAGGATTGCTTGTTCTTGAGTTACCATGCGGATGGCACTGCGACAAACTTAGTTAGTGGTCGCGGGTCCATTTGTGAGGAAGTATTAGTTGAACGGTTAATTATTATTCATTTGGCAAGGACAGGACGATTAAAATGTTGTCAGACCTACCCTGGCACTGATGAGAGGCAATACCTCGAAACATGCATGTCTGCAGGTGGTCATTTCCAGCCAAATAAAGAATAATCTACTGTTTAATTACAAGATACACACTTGCAATTGGGTGTTCTTGGAAGAACGTTGCACAAGTATCTGTTAGATGTAGTTCAATGTCCGTCGTGGCATCAGCCAGGGAAGTAGTTGTTTTCTAACAGATTTTTTCCTCATTTTTCCACTTGGTGGAAACGTGTTAAGAGAAGGGTTCCTCAACTTGGTCGAGTCAATTCGCTTCACTATTTTAATAATCTCAGGCACAAATTTTCGAACTCTGTTCGAAATATCCCCTCAAATGTTACCCGACGAGCTGATTCTAAATTTAAAAGAAGTTGTTGGAAATTACCCCTTCTCAACACCATGAGAACTTTTTAATAACGTTTGCATCAAATGGGTGAAATATTAGTGATGTGAAGAACAATGGTATTGTTCGCGTTGTTTCATCTTTCAGTTTCCAATCTGTAGCTTAAAGCATAACTCAAATTTCCATTTAATTTTTTTTTTAATATAGTCTCCCCTGGAGAGGCTTGTCGCAGACATAATTCAATACCTGTACAATACCAGAATGAAACGAAAATACTTTTATTTGAAGAAATTTTACAGAAATGTAAGAAATTCCACGGAAATCGACAGATTTCCAAGGAAATCCACAGAATTCCACGGAAATTTACGGAATTCCACGGAAATCCACGAAATTCCACGGAATTCCAAGAAATTTCAAGGTACTGTACACAAGAATTCCACAGCGGTTTACACCTCGATTAGAACCTAGAGGTCTATTCGAATATTAATAAATGGATGAATAAATGAACAAATAGATAAATAAATGAATGAATATATGAATAAATATATAACTGAATGAATAGCTGAATAGATCAAGGAATAGATGAATAAATAAGTAAATAAATAACACTAGACACAAAGTGTTTTTTCTTTTCTCAGTGAACGTGCATTTCCACAAAATAAATAGGTAAGTAAGTCGTCAATCAAGGTGGTAGTTCTCAACCAGACCACTGATATGACTGATGCCACCCCAAAGGATATTTCTCAACTGAAAAGAACTGTGTTTTCCAGAACATACTTTCGGATGAAGCTAAGATCTATTTTGCTGCCTCTCAGTTCATTTGCTTTTTTGTTCAATAATGAAAAATGGGGTAAATAATCCAATGTTCCGCAAAAACCCATACAACAAGTATTTTTGTTTTAAAGTATGCAACAGAAAACAACGACTGCCCCCTACGACAGTTGAATTATATCTGTTTGATAATTGACAAAGTTTTCTACAAGAACTAGTTTGCAATGCTCTTTTGATATCATAACTGATATTTTGCTTTGGTATCAATTCCTTCTTCTAGCCAATCATCAGCAAAGGAAGTTAACACAATTGAATCGGAAAATCCTTTCAGTTTTTGATGGAGTTCCCCAAAATGGATACTAAAGTATATATCCAGCGCTATCTCTAGGTTGCTGAAAAAGCTTTTCGATTATTGTGTCGACTTCAATATCAGGCCAAAATCGATTTTCTGATTGCTTATTTCTGTTCTAAAAATGTTTCAGTTTCTGAATTCGATTTTTCTTTCAGCTGAATCCACAACACACAGTACCAGTTCTGGATGATGATGGATTCGTTATTTGGGATAGTCATGCGATAATGCCTTATCTTGTCTCGAAATACAGCAAAGGCAACTCCTTATATCCGGAAGATATCAAGAAACGTGCTCTTATTGATCTAAGACTACACTTTGATTGTGGTACCTTATTTGCTTCTCATTCAAGATTAATTGTGAGTATATCATGTTAAACGGCAAAAATAACGGTCACTCCTATGGTTTTTCCAAACATTCTGTTATTTTTCCTTCGGCTTGGTAATTTTAGGCCATTTCTAAGTATGTTTTCCGACACAATACGATGTTGTCTTTGTCTATTAGTAAACATTAACGACAAGAACTTATTAAATTTTTCAATGGTGCATTTTATTGAAATGTACTCAGTTTCTTCTTCATAGTTAATTTTTATGAACATCTACATTATATCTGTGCGTTTTTGTTATTTGAATATCCAACCACCATTTAACGAATAGTACTGGATAAGTTTAGATATACTAGGGCACGTTTGAAATTGTAGTATTTTCAACAAAAAAAATTAAATCGGGGCGATATTCGTAAAAGTTGAAAAAGAAACTAAATTGGACCCTGCGGTGAGTCAAAAATCTGCTTTAGACGGAAAAAGAAACATTTGTATTAAATTCGAAACTTTGAACTAGAATGATTGTCCAACAAGAAAGATATCAAAACGTGATCAAACTACTTTTCTACCTATTGAATTTCAACTTGAAAAATTAAGAAACATCAACGTCTCTAAATATCGCCTAAAATCGAGAGTATATTCATATTCAATTGTCGAACATATTTTTCTTGCTTCAATACCGATCAGACTGAACCGCCTAGGGTTTATTGGTATCAGATGGTTTGGTGGTTGATATATTTTTTTATTTACTCTCATCATGATAAATACCTCGGGGAAAATCGTCATTCTCATCATTCCATTTAGGCGAAATCAGGGTAATAGTACAATTTACGTTTCATTTACAGCACGCTATCTTCGATGACAAAATAAAGAAAATCACAGAAGAAGATTCTAAACCACTAATAGATGCTTTCGATTTACTTGAAAAATTCCTTGAGACTACAAAATATGTTGCTGGAAATGAATTGACTATCGCAGATATCAGTATTTGGACAAGTATCACAAATATATTGACATACATTCCTGTAGACGAGAAGAAGTACCCAAAAACCACGGCATGGAGAAAGCTTATGGACAAATTACCATTCTCTGAAATGAATAGAAAGGGATCAGACATTATTCGAGCTTTCATAAAAGCAAAACTGTCAGCATAATAATTTTTCAATGTGAAGTTATTTCTAGTATTCTTGTAATTTTTCTTAAGTTGCAGGTTTTGTACAAATGCAGTAAATATTATATTCTTCTTCTGTTGTTTTTCACGGTTTCAAATAATTGATTCATTCATATGATTATGAATAAACTGAAATAATTGTTTAATTATGTGTGTAGTTAATGTGCTAATAACATCCCAGTTTTCAAATTCTTGGTTAACGTGAAGACTTTGTCAAAACTTGGCTCCATATTCCGTGCTTCACATAGCACAGATCCAAACTGTCCCAGAATATCTTTCCTACAGTATTGTCCATGGATGTACGTCGATGATACTGTCGGCCGCCTCAACAAACCATAACTTTCAGAATGCTATTTAGGATTGAATGACTTCGTTAACTAACTCCTCTGGAACACCAAGGTTTTCCTGGAAGAGTATTGCCAGTAGTATATTTCTTCTTACATGGTGATCGTGATTTCAACAGCTCAGTCAGTGAGTTAGATAAATCGTGCTAGAGAATATCGAATTAATGGGCCGCAGTGGTCATGATGGTAGAGCGCTAGTCAATCAATCCGAGGGACGTGGGTTCGATTCCCAGCATGGTCACTGGTCTCGTGCTAGGAATCGCACGTTAATCCTCGTTAATCCTTAGCTCGCACAAGTTTCGACTTCTGAGGGCTGTCGTTCGTAGGGGGATGACAGCTGGTTAACGGAAAAAACAATTTTAAACAACAAACAAAACAAAACAATTAAACAATAGAAAGCTCAAATATAGCTACTGAAAAAGGCCAAAGCACACGAAAGTACCTCTCTCTACATTGGGGAGAATAAGAATCCATCAAAAGAGCATACAAGAAAGCCATCAGGCAATCGCAAAGAAATACCTGCGAGAACATACACAAAATAACCTAAGCAGTAAGGGTAAGTTAAGTCATCTCCAAAGATCCAGATATATATATATATATATATATATATATATATATATATATATATATATATATATATATATATATATATATGTATATATATATATGAAAACTAAAAGTTCGGGTTGAACCGTGTCTAGAATTTGTTGAAATTCGACGTTTCGGCTCCGATTTTCAAGAACTGAAAAGGAAAGAAAATTAATAAAAGGTCAGTTCATGAAAATGGCTCCAAAATCGGAGCCGAAACGTCGAATTTCAACAAATTCTAGACGCGGTTCAACCCGAACTTTTAGATTTCATATATATATATATCAACTACTTCTCTGGCTGATACCTCGACACATATTGAATTATATCTGTCAGACATATGTGCAAAGATCCTTACTTTGAAGGAACAACTTTGCAAGAGCTCTATGAAACAAACAGCAGGACTTTGCCTGATTCAAACGGAGAGCCAACTACAGACCGGTTTCGGAATATCGTACCTCATGCAGTCAAGGTTATCACAGTTGTATACACGCGAGGTCCCGATGTTCGTCATCGTCCTCCGAGAGGAATACTGCAATTGCTCACAGGATCCACCTCGGTGACAGATTAGAGAGCACCCCAGAAAGACATTGAGGATAGACATTACTGGAACATTGTTTGCTCCTTGAAACAAGTATATTACATATACCATCTCGTATCCGAAATGTCTTTCTGGGTTTGGTGTCTTGTTTTCTTCCACTCATTTATTAGGTTTCCGCATCGGGTTTTGCTGATGCCAAACACTGGTTCTGGGCCTTTGAATGGTAGTTCAGAAGGTCGTCTGGCAATCTTACCCCTACTAATAAAAATCTCACGATTCTGTATGGCTGTTGGCTACATACCATTCGTCTGGAGGTGGATCAGATTTGTCTTCATCTAACCGTTATTAATTGGGACATTAGAAGTACGCAATTAAATTTCCAATTGTTGTTCATCGTCTGCCAAATCAATTAATCAAGAAAAACACCCTTCACCACCTCATCCAAAGGATAGAAGTAGTATTAAGTAGTAACGAGCGATTTTGAGGGTATTCATCAACAGAGAAGCATTTGGCAACACGTCATTCGAATCTAAATGTGAAATCCTGGCAAGGCATGGAGCTGAGTAAAAGTTTTGTGGCAGCCAGGGTATCAAGAGAGGTGTATTATCACTTCTACAATGGTGCCTGGTAATAGACAGACTTCTGTCTCTCAGGGCGGGTGGAAACCTGGAAGACTCGTTTAAAGCTTACGTAGGATACTTAGTCATCATGGCTCAACACCAATCGGTAAATCTTCTTGAAGAATCCTCCCACGAAGCTCTGAAAAGAGTGAAAGAATGGTGTTTTGCCTAGAGGTTGAAAGTTAACCCAGACAAAATAGATTTGGTGCTGTTCACCAAAAACCGCAAAATCTACCTCTTCTTCAATACAAAAGGCCTGCAAAATATTTTGGAGTCATGATAGATGCCAGAAGTAAACTAGACACAGTTCGAATGCTGGCTTGGAAATTACAGGTGCCTTGATAACACACCAACTAGAGCTCTTGAAGTACTACTAGGACTGCTACCTACCAGAACAACATATTATCATCTCTGAACTTCAAAAAAGGCTCAAACAATGTAATTTCCACGAGAAAAGAATGAAATTATATATCATCAAACATGCCACCTCTAGCCGAATACGTCTTAAAATTCCAGGTTTCATGGTCCGCATCCAAAGACTTGTTGTAAAGCAACAATACTGGCAATGGGATCGAACAAAATAAATCCATGTTACTGTTGAAAAACTTAGCGAAATAAAGGAAACTCAGTTTCATATGTGTCTCATGATACTCAGGTATCCTTGGAAACTAGCCAAGAAGAGATCTGGGAAACTACCAGTTGGACCTCCATAAAATTGATCCTTCGAAGAATTTCAAAAGAGGAATCCTTTTTCTGATTAGAAAATTCATGCTTATGGCTGGGCTCCTAAGGGCACCTTAACAGACACCTGATACTCATTGAGATCGTAGGTATTACATGAAATATGGCAAAATGTTCCTTACTGGTGCATCAAAGGAGTTTGGTAACAGTATTCTGAACCCAGAAGACGTGGCACAAATTAAGCTTAGGAAGTTGCTGATTGCGCTGGGGAAGCTGGCATGCCCACCTAATTACAAGCATACATAGGTGCACATATGAAGCGAAGTGGTCGTTGTTTTAGAGCATTTTCCTCTGACGTAGGCATCTCGGGTTCAACCTCACCTTGAGCTGTAGGTCCCGGATCCCCCTTGCTCGCACGAGCTCTGCTTTGAAGGATATTCTTCCATCCACTTGTACCTAAGCATATAGGCTGAAACGAGCTGACAGCAAATGCATTATGGTAACAGGAGCCCCAAGACAAGCTCTACATCTAGTGTCTGGGACCTCTATACCCATCAAGCAACTACGGTAGATCAAGGTGTTCAAGACGTCGTGATAGGCCATTATGAAGCCCTTGGTCTACGACTTCATTATTATTATCTCTGGAGTAAAAATTCTGCCCCTTTCCACGAACTCTATAACAATCATTCGTTGAATGAACTAAATTCGCGTAAGATCTCTCGTCACAGCATTTTGAATGATAACCAAATCTCATATTTTGTCCAGGGTCATTTATCTACCTATTTTTTATATATGAAAAACACTCTACTGTAGTGCATTACTTCGGGTATTATTTAACTATCCAAGGACATAATAATGGTATCTTCGTTTCTTAAGTAACCATGACAACAACCACTATATTTATTTTATCGTCAGTATGAATTACTGAATTGTTTTCGTTGTCCGATAAGGACGATCCAAATAGTGATTGCTAGTCAGTTATGGAAAAATTATATGATATCGTTTTCGACGTTATGTAATAATCATTATACGATAAGGATTATGTTATTGCTATTCGCTATGAGTTGAAATGGAAATGTAAGCATAGATAACATTTGTGAGTGTATAAAAAATGCCCCGTCATGCAATCGAGTTAGAAAATGTATGGCAGTAGTTCATCTGATCAAACTGAAAAATCGAATCTCTGACCTGGGAACAAATACCATTTTGCTCAAAATCATACGCTTTTTCACTGCGCCTCGATCCTGCTACCAGAATTTTTTTCACAAATTGGTGGCTAACCTGATACTTATTCTCCCCTCTTTGTTTATAAATAGAAATCAACAATTGAATTTGTTTTTGGGCTGAGGATATTATTGGTATGTTTGGTTATTCTCTTTGCGAAGGTTGTACCTGTTTGACCAATGTTGAAAGTCGGATACACGTACCACAGGTCAATTTACAAACTCCTCAATTCCTTAGTTTTTCTACTGTATCCTACTTGTTTTCAATATATCCACATGCAGTGTTATCTATTCTGAAACCAGTATTAAAATCTTGCTGTTTCAAGAAATTACCTATTTTATTATAGGATTCTGCAATATAGATAATAACTCTCAACATTTGGTGGGGATAAACTTCTTGAATACCTTATTCACAGCTTTTTAGACAAAAGGCTGCACGATAATATAATAATATATACTTGAAGGAATATTGACTAATAGTCTAGTCTACAAGTGCCATTTAGACCAACTTTTTTCAGCAGTCTCCGAAAATTATGATTGAGGTGTCATTCGATTCGGAATGACATCCAGATGATTTTTGAAAAAAATGAAGTTCCGCATGAAAAAATTGTAAAAGTTATTAACAATTAACTAAAAAAAAAAGATGGCTTTAGTATTTTGTAAATATCTCAAAAACTAATTAAAATTTTTTAAATCTAAAAAATATTCAAAAAGAGGAGGAAATTTCCTAAAAAAAAGCTAAATTCCCGGAATTGTAGCATCAATATTTATAATTTTCCCAGAGGGATGAAAATACGGCCGAAAACGGGTACTCTGGCTCGGGCAAGCCACATCCACTTTGGACACTTTAACAATAAAAATTATTTTAAAATACTAAATATGAAAATAAAAAATTGGAAAAATTCAGGCACTAACTGAATAGATTAATGAACAATAATCCGCTTGAAAAATATTTTTATCACAATTTTTCAATTAGTTAATCAATAGTTAATTAATAATTTTTTTCTGCTTGAACATGAACATTGCAAGTGTGATAATTGTTAAACTATAAATTTAAGATTTTTTTCCTCTTTTGGAGCAATTCTTGAAAGGCTTCAGAATAGAACCCCGTTGGAAAAATGAAAAAGTTTTTATTTTTCAGTTTTTTATTAACAATTTTCGTTGTTGCAAAATTAAATACTTAAATTAATCATTGAAAAAATTTTTTTTTTTTAAATATTATCAATAATCCGTTTTTATGTTATCAGGAACTACATAGAAATAATTTTTTTAAATTTTTATCTCTAATTGTTTAAAAAATTGTTATAAACAAATGCGTTGTTTATAAGATAATTGAAAATTTTTTTATGGAATTTCAATCTTTGATACAAATAATGATTTTTAAAAGAAAAATTGTTCCTTAAAAAAAATTTTTTATTGCTTGAAAACGCATTTGTTAATTAACAATTATTTTCTCCCGCTTCTAATTAATATTAAGGAACCATTTTTTTTTTTAAATCATTATTTGTCTTTCCAATCCAATCCATGTATTTCCGAACTAACATAATCCAATCAATTCATCAAATGAAATCAAAAACGGGAGAGAAAATATTAATAATTAAGCATCTTCAGTCACCAACAACATAACATAGCATAACAAGGTTACATACGTAGTGGTAAAAAGGCGGAGTATCAGCTTATAGCTGTTTTTCAACTTCACTTTAAATAGTAAAACAATGCAAACTAAATAATATTATAAAAATGTATCCTCTCGTACAAGGCTGGCAGCAGTATTAAAATCGTAAATCACAAACAATAATTATAATAGGAATAGATGGTGAAAACAAAAAAAAGTATCATCCTTTATCGGTCCCCAATTTCAGCATCGAACTAAATGAATTATTTAATCATACTTTTTTTAAACTCCGCCGAAAAGCGTATAGAATCGTTTCGTTTTTCTACCTCTTAAATTTCGCCAGAAATGTGCCACCTCATTTGATGACGGCAAGATATTTTTTCTATTATTTGTGATACCAATCTGAATTGAATATGAGGACGATACAAAGGTTTTTTTGTAGGTAGCGAAAGTGGGAGTGATTTCCTAGAAAGATTGAATTTGCCATCACCACAGATTTCGGGAGCTATGCAAATAAAAAGTAACTTGTAACATCTAGTCACTATTATTACAAAAATCATAATATTATATTGGCTGAGGCCACATACCATATCCGTGCGGGATTCAGTAAGTACCTCCCTGTACCAAACTCAATTATTGAGAGTTAGTTTTTGTGTAATGCAAAAGCATCCAACAAAAATATCAACTTTTTTCAAGTCTCTTTCTTCTTCCAGTTTTATTTCGTTTATTTTTCAGCAACTGTGTCGTTTGTTTTAATCTTTACGTAAAGTTATGTCTCTAAAACTGTATATGTTGATAATAAGTCCCCCTTGTAGGGCAGTAATGTTTTGTGCGAAGGCCATTCACTTGGATATAGAAATATATGAAGTGGATACAGCTGAGTGCGAAATTTTAACGCTGGATTTCCTTAGGGTAAATATAAACTTTCGTGAAACTTCTAGTCTCAATAACTCCTGAATACTCCCACTGATCAAGCTCCTGTTCAAAAAAGATAATCCAGAGGTGGTATTCCGTGTACTATAGAATTCTATATTCGACTGTTATGTCTCTTTCTCTCCCATGAATTCAAGCTTGTTTTATCTCGCTTATCGTGTCGACTATAGAATTCTATGGTACACGGAATCCCACTCTAGCACTTATGCAAAATCATAGAACGCTAACTCTGCTACCCTTCGAAGATATTATCAATGTGTTGCACACTTCTCAGTTATCTTCACACCAAGAAATGTTTAGCCTATATGAACATGGTAACTTGAAGGGAAGACATGATATTGAATGATATTGAGTAATAAAACATCAAAATGAAATTAAAATCTTGGCATAAATTGATTACATTCATTTTATAGGGGTTTTCTTATCCAAAATGATAGATATAGTTGCCAAATGAGTACATGCCCAGTTCGGTTCTTCTTACAACATCGTTGACTGCATTCGTAATGTGTTCCGGTTTTATGACCCTCACATAATTAGTAATTAGACAGTTTTTGAGTGTTCTCTATCCCCACACGGACGATGTTTGTAAACTTCGTTTTTCAATGAACCTCATAAGCTGAAATCCATTGGGGTTAAGTCTGATGAGCGTGCTGGCATGGGATACTGTGAGTATTGTCCAATCTATTTTCCATTAAATTTTCCGTTCATTGTTATATTGTTTCAGTACAATGTACAGTCGCCCCTTCTAACTGATACCAGATTATTATGTGATTGTAATTGCTTGAAATGAATCTGTATTTTATTTTATCTTCCAGATGACGCCACAACACACTGTACCCATTCTGGAGGACGACGACTTCGTGCTTTGGGATAGCCATGCGATAATGCCTTATCTCGTTTCGAAATACAGCAAAGACAACCCCCTGTATCCGGAAGATCTCGAGAAACGTGCCATCATTGATCAACGGCTTCATTTCGACTCCAACTGCTTATTTCCTCCTCATTCTAGAGTAGCTGTAAGTATACAATAAATATTCCTACCGTATAGGTTACCGATTTCGTTTTAATTGTCAACAAAGGGGTATCAAGAAAATATATTCAAATGTACAAGGTACAGCGTTAACTTTTTCAATAGATTAGTCACTATATTCTTCAAAAAAATGTATAATCCACAATCCAGCCGTTTGCATTTGACTCCAACACTATTTCTGATGGACTTGGAACACACTTTCACTGATAAATTCTACTCTAGATTTTTACCAACATATCATGCACCATTTTACATAAATCATACATTCCTGAATCAATCATAAAACAAATAATGCATCCAAGTCGCCAATTGCCATTGCCAATTATCTGCAGACCCAGTTATGACAGAGAGCTAAAACTCATATCGATCATCCTGCAATTTCCATTTGCATTTTTCGAATGGTCCTACGACAAATCCAGTACTTATTAAGAAACTGAACCCAGACCCATCTATAGGAATCACAAAAGCACTCCACCTAGGACCTTGACTGTACCTGAATCTAAATAATATTTCATCATGTGAAATAATTCAATATTTCACAAGTCCCAGGTGATACAGACCTCTCCGCGATATCTCTGAGAGGTTATAAATAGGATATTATGCGAACTCCTACTGCGATATCTTGGTGATTGCTATGTGTTGTTATTCAGTAAAATTTCACTTGCCCTGTTCCATCCTATTGCATGTTCCTTAATATGTCCAAAATGTAACCTGAATAAGGGATTCTTGTTTCGAGTTCCTAAAGTTATTCCGAATGTAACCAAAATAAGTAATTGTCAGTGCAAGTTCTTAAAGTTATCCCGATTTTAACCAGAACAAGACATTCTCAATGCGAGTTCCTAAAGTACTCCTGACTGCAACGAGGACGAGATATTTGTATTGCGAGTTTCTTAAGTTATCCCGAATGTAACCAGAACAAGAGATCCTCTCAGCAAGTTCTTAAAGTTATCCCGGCCGTCTTGATTGAAGGAGTTTCTCAATCAATTTTATTAACATATTTCTTCAGGAGAATAGTTAGGGATTTCACAATATCTGTCAGATGTCAGTATACAGGGTGAGACAATAAGATTTCCGTGGTCAGTTGCTCCGTTGTGAATCACGACTTCGATTTCTTATATCTTTTGGCAACGGACCAAAATTATTCCCATTCATACAGGGTGCATCGTTAAACCGTGGCTAACCAAATTTGAGCTTTTTCAAACGACACCAGTAGCACTGCATGCTAATATCACAATCGACCTTACATTGAGTTCAACAGTCGTTGACGTGAATTTTCCAAAGAAGGCTTTATATGCAAAAGACCCATAGAACTCATCAGATAGACTGCAGGCAATGATCACACAGCTAGCTTCTATGCGAGGTCACAAAGACCTCTCCAGAGTGTATTGTTCAAGAATTGCCATTAGGGATATCGCTAACACCTCGCTGAGAACATTCCGTAGGCGAACATTTGGAGGAGATAAAAAGATCTCGATACTATAATGTAGGGTAGGTTTGAAAGGACATTAGGATTCAAAGAGAGCATTCATACAGGAATTACTAATAGCCAGAGAATCGCCTCACTTGATGATCAGCTAAGTTGTTTGTTGCTAACGAGGAGAAATTTTGAGGTATCTCGGGGAAACTCAGACAACGTACGAAGATCAACATTAGAATAAAAGAAGGGCGGTCTACGGGAGCCTCCCATGTGTCCATGTCTATCAGTTTTTCCAGTCCTTTCGGGAGAAATAATGAAAGGCGTATTGGTCTGTAATCCTTAGCCTGGTCGTTTAAGTTTTGACCAAGTTTCGGAATGACCACACGTTCGCAGATCTCCAGCCCAGCAAACACACTTGTTTATGGGGTTTTTGGAGAGTAGGCCCTGGAGTCTTGCACTTTCTGAGGTTTGTTCTAAATCCTAGCAGAACTTTCTCCATGCTTTCCTTTGCTTTCCTACCTATGAGTAAATGAAGTGTTGTAAACTATAAAAATAAAAAAAAAATTTTCTTTTTCAGAAAGCTATTGTCGAACGCAAAGAGGAAATAATCGCCGAGGAAACTACAAAACTATTAGAAGCGTTCGATGTTATTGAGAAATTTCTTCGAAAAACCAAGTTCATTGCTTCAGACGAAATAACAATCGCAGACTTCAGTATCTGGACATCGCTGTCGACCATATCGACGTACCAATCTATAGACGAAGACAAGTACCCAAGAATCATCGCCTGGATGGAGTTCCTGGATGAATTACCCTTTGCTCATCATAACAGGAGGGGTGTGGAAGAAGCTCGAGCCCTGTTCAGCTCTTGAACCTCGTCAGTATTGCATATTTTTTAATTGAAGTCATATTTGTGGAGGAAATCATCTTTCTGTCAGTTAGTTGGATTTTCTACCATCCACATATTCAATAATCCTTGTTTTTCCCCAAATTAAATTAAAGAAAATCCTCATTATAGCCTTTTGTGTCAAACAAAATTTGTCCACATTAACTTTTCACAAATCATCAAAATCCGTTCTACACGTAGCTGTCAAATTTTTACAGGGCATCATAAAAAATTTTAGTGATACAAAGTATATTCATACTATTATTATTTATAGATTAGGAGACGGGGCAAAACTGAATTCATTTCGATATGTTTAGTCAATTTTTTTTTGTACAAATGGTTCTTTGTCTCATTTATGTGTATACGCCATTACATCGTATATTGTTCAGTTTGTTATCGCAGGTAAAAATCAGCCAAACCAAAGTCAATCAGGAAAATTCCCCGAAATGATTGAAAATATTCAACATTTTTCATTTCAGGATATCGAAAATGGAATCGCTTCAGTTACATTTTTATTGTTCCTTTTGTTTCATATTGATTTATGTGTTTGTTCTAGAACTAAATTGATAAAGAAACTTAGTTAACAGGATTACAAGATGAAGTAAATTACTTTTGTTTAATGTCCACCAAGTCTTTATTCAATACCACCGGTTTCGGCTTTTACACCATTGTCAGGTAACTGTTAAGTAACTTAAGTAATAAGTAAAGGCTCAGTGAAAATTAGTCAAAATATTTCTCTTCATTCTGTATATCCACAACAACTACGACTAGGAGGAAGCATTCTCAAATATTGTATGTAACAAAAATCAAATTTTATTCGAATTAGATATCAATATTGAAAAAATTATCCTATTTTTGATGTGATTATGTACAATTGTTTTGTGAAAATGTGTATATAAGTATCAGCTTGTAAGCTGGTGAATGTTTTTAATAATGTAGTTGAAGAAATGCGGAAAATGTATACAATAAACTCTGAAATTTTAATAAATGGTATTTTTCCTAAAACCCCTTACCAAAGTTACCTTTGAAGATTTCAGATCTCATCGGTCCTATGGAAAAGGCCTTCGATAGGAATCGCACGTAAAAAGTAAGACCTCGTTAATACTTAACTTGCACAAGTTTCGACTTCTGAGGGCTGTCGTTCGTAGGGGAATGACAGTTGGTTAACGAAAAAAACAGTTTTAACAACAATACAGAATGGAGGATCTGGTCAATAAGATGCTATACAGGGTGTTAGGTAAACATGCGGTAAAAATTGCAGGGGTTAGTCACTGACCTATTCTAAGAATATTTGGTCCTATGATGATGATTTTTGGAAAACCCTGTTGTTTTGAAGACACAGGGCGAACAAAATTTACTACATTGACAACATTTTATTATATAAAGTACATGTAAAGTTGCTTGATCTATAATAAATGTTCGAAATGACTCCCTCCAGCCTGGATACAAGCATTCAATCTTCTCGTCATGGACTGCCGAACTCTTTCAAATACCAGGGACGTTTCTAATAATTGAGTTACACCCAGCAATTATTCGATTTCGCAAATCATCCAAATTCGTCAATGAAGCAATGTAAACTAATGACTTCAGGTATTCCCAGAAGAAACAATCCAGGGGGTTCAAGTCGGGGGGACATTTCAACAAATAATATCGAATATGGTTGTCGCTAATTTTGTTCGCCCTGTATCTTCGAAATAAAGGAGTTTTTCAAAACTCATCATGGTACAAAATATTCTTAGAATAGAACATAGATTTGTATGTGAAATGCAGAAAATATTCCAGCGACAACACCGACAATGCTTGAAGACAGTAAAACATTATAAAAAAAAATATGAATAACCAACCAGGATAACTAAAATTTTTTAATATCCTTAAAATTGTCAAAAGAAGTATAGACTTTTTATAATAGTAAAATTTCACAAGATAGGTAACATTTCAATCAGTGTATAAAACTCTTCATGCAGTTTTGTAATCACAGCTTTTTCAGAGAGAGCAGCAGTCGCGAGGAAACTGCACAATTTAGGCAGGAACGTCTCAAAAAATGGAAAGAGATTATGACTCAAGAAAATATTTTCTGGAAAATGTCCCGTACATAATCACCACCAGCGGTATTCATGTCATTATGGGGCGTTTCCTGCATTCGCTCTAACCACGACGTGATATTTTTATGCTTTTCTTCATCCACAGGTAAATACGCCGACGAATTGGTGATTGTTGTCCAGATGCTAAGGTCCGCGATAGTCAGTTCGTCCCCAGCAACATATTTGCTGTTTTCCAGAAACACTTCCAAGAAACCGTAAGCTTCCATCATAGCCTTCAGTGCTGCTTCAGGGATGGTCTTCACCCCTTCGTAGAGGAGCGGTATCTGAAATGAAGATGAAATAATGAAAGTAAAAGTGACAATACAGTAGATGAGCAGCACATCAGTTAATGTATCAAAAAGTCTTGGAGCTCACTGCATTGGCAGATGTTCTTCTTTTTCACTCGTCTACTCTCCCACTTTCCTCCACTCCCACTCTCTCACTTTCTCACTGCCTCACTGTCTCGCTGCCTCACTGCCTTACTGTCTCACTCTCTCACTCTTTCAGTCTTTCACTCTTTCACTCTCTCACTCTCTCAATGTCTCACTCTCTCACACTCTCAATAATCTCATTCTCGCTCTCCAACTCTCCCTCTATTTCTCTCTCCCTCTCTTTATCTTCCTCTCTCAATGTCTCTCTCTTTCACACTCTCAATAATCTCACTCTTGCTCTCCAACTCTTCCTCTATTTCTCTATCGCTCTCTTTACCTCATCTCTCCCTTTCTCTCCCTCTCTCTCCCTTTCTCTCCCTTTCTCTCCCTTTCTCTTCCTTTCTCCCCCTTTCTCTCTCACTCTCTCTCACTCTCTCACTTTCTCACTCTCCCTCTCCCTCTCCCTCTTCCTCCCACTCTCCCACTCTCTCACTATTTCCCTCTCCCACTCTCTCAATGTCTCACTCTCTCACACTCTCACACTCTAACTAATCTCACTCTCACTAATCTCACTCTCGCTCTCCGACCCTCCGACCCTCCGACCCTCCGACCCTCCGACCCTCCGACCCTCCGACCCTCCGACCCTCCGACCCTCCGACCCTCCGACCCTCCGACCCTCCGACCCTCCGACCCTCCGACCCTCCGACCCTCCGACCCTCCGACCCTCCGACCCTCCGACCCTCCGACCCTCCGACCCTCCGACCCTCCGACCCTCCGACCCTCCGACCCTCCGACCCTCCGACCCTCCGACCCTCCGGCCCTCCGGCCCTCCGGCCCTCCGGCCCTCCGGCCCTCCCGCCCTCCCGCCCTCCCGCCCTCCCGCCCTCCCGCCCTCCCGCCCTCCCGCCCTCCCGCCCTCCCGCCCTCCCGCCCTCTCCCTCTCCCTCTCCCTCTCCCTCTCCCTCTCCCTCTCCCTCTCCCTCTCCCTCTCCCTCTCCCTCTCCCTCTCCCTCTCCCTCTCCCTCTCCCTCTCCCTCTCCCTCTCCCTCTCCCTCTCCCTCTCCCTCTCCCTCTCCCTCTCCCTCTCCCTCTCCCTCTCCCTCTCCCTCTCCCTCTCCCTCTCCCTCTCCCTCTCCCTCTCCCTCTCCCTTCATCACCCTTCTTCACCATTTCTTCACCATTTCTTTCTCTCTCTCTCCCTCTCCCAACATTCTTATACTTACACAAATTCTGATATGGATGGCGAACAAAGTACCAGAATCGAAATGTAATCTTTGGTCCACAACAGCACGCTTCTTGAGATCATCTGGGTACAATGAACTTCCTTTGTTGTATTTTCTCACGAGATATGCCATGATGGCGTGACTGTCCCAGATGATAAACCCGTCGTCATCTAGAACCGGAACTGTGTGTTGTGGATTCATCTAAAAGTTAAATTAATTACTTATGTCATAATAATATTGAACTACCGAAAAATTTCGTCTAAAATGAAGTTCAATGCGATGGATGACATGTAACAGTGTTACGTAAATGTGGTTAATGGCTACCTTCCCAACTGAAGAAGCGGGTTTCAAAAATCATCAGTAATAAGCGTCCTTGAGGACCTCACAAATATTTTTCAGATTGTCCGTCGTGGAACTGGCCAGGGAATTACTTGTTTTCTGTTAGATGTAAAAATTCGACCGAGTTCCAATATATTGTGCCAGAGAGGTACTAACGATGTGGAAGAACACGGGGTACCCTTCTCTCTAAGCGTTTCCACCTAGTGGAAAATAAAAGACAAACATCTGTCAGAAAACAACTACTTCCCTAGCTAATACCACGACGGACATTGAACTACATCTGACAGATATTTGTGCAACGTTCTTCCAAGAAGACCCAATTGCAAGTGCAAGTTGAAATCAATTTTTTTGGTATGATTCTGAATTTTGACATTTTATTCCTATTTTATGCTAAACCTTCCATCTGACAGTTTATAAATCATATATTTTTGGAATTAGCATAAAATTTTGCATCTATAGTGTGAATTTCAAGTAAATGAAATTATTTCGTATTTTTCATGATTTTTAGGGGACTTTGTTCGATGTCATAAAACTGTTATTTGCGTTACCTGAATTGTAGGCATTATGAAATAAACTTCGTCTTTGGGGTTCATTCAAGCATTCCAAATTCATCATTCCATAATTGGTAAAAGTAAAAATGACTATACACAAAAGAAGAACTTTTACTTCATGGTCAAAAAGTTAGTTTTTTACTCGTGACATTTAGCAACAACAATTATTACTTCTTTGGCGTTTGCGGATGAAAGTATTTTCTGCACCGTACAAATATGACGTCAAAGTTGACAAAACCCAATTCATTAGATTTTTTTGGTAAAAAATAAGATAGCAGTAGTGGAATAAATGAAATGAAGAAAACGTCGAAATTGTTTAATTCGTAGTTTGCTAAAAATGATTTACCTAATCTGATCTAAAAAGTAATTAACTTGACGTGGATATTTTCAGACGATGAACGCTGGCTAGTTTTTGAAACTTATATGTGGCTGGAAAAACAAATTTTATTCTTGCAAAAAATGAGTTTTTAGGAACTATTTCTGGGCGCCGATTAGCTTTGTTATTAGTGCCAAAAACAGTCGTTTTTGTACTAGTGCAACAAATAACCAATAACAAACGCCCAATATGCAATTTCCTGTTCAATGTTTCAATAGGATAGAAATAGAAAAAAGGAATTCTTACCTTGAGGAATTCTGGTTTCCGTTGCTCCAAATTAAGCAAATCTACTTCTATCAACTCCAATTCGACTCCCAACACCTTCGCACACATAGCAACAGCCCTTGCCGGTGGGCTGGCCAAAATCCAGTATAATTTTGGAGCCATTTTGCACAGTGACTCCAAAAAATAGGCGATCCGCTATGACAAGTATGCACTTCTTGTTTATTAACTTTAGTAACGACCGTCAAGGACGTTGCAAATCAACTAAGTAGATACAAGAGAATTAAAGTGACCATTCAGCCAGGTCAGTGGGGGCACGTCAGCTGCATTCTGTAATAAAAATCTGGTCAGTTTGCTACACATGGGCGGAACAAGAAAGATTCTATGAGGGCATCGCTTACGAAACATCATCTTTTTTTCGTTAAATCAGGACTATACAAACATTATCGATACAGATTTGTGACATATACAAACATAGAGAGATTTGATACCCTCATTAAAAGTTTTGGTCCAAGATATAGATGTTTTTTATATGTATACAGGGTGTTCCAAATTGAGTCGGCACCATTGCCAACTCCGTTATTGTTGATGCTACGAATTCGGTTAAATGGGCAAACTAGTAGCACTTTTAATGGCCTTCTTGATGCCGACAACAAAAAAGCTGACAGTCGCGTTTTCAGAATATTTCATAAAATTATATTTCTTTCAATGGAACATCCTATATTTTTTCATGTATTTCGATTCGTAATAACATTCTCAACAACAAAGCTCATGTCTCCTTTCTTCCTAAAGTGGAAAATGGGCGACTTATGTGGAAATCTGTATTTCTTTCACTAGTACAAAAAATTTCTTTGTTTCGGCAAATAAATCCTCATGATTGTCCAAACACCCAATTTTGGTACTTATACGAATGACAATATTTTGTTAATAATAGCAAATTAAGGAAGTAAAAAGAAAAAATTGCGCTGGGATGTGAACTCGTGAAACCCGTGAACATCATGTCGCACCACTCAATTGACACCACTGAGCTATTTGGTATTAATGTACAAAACGATAATTTCCATCTTAAAGCCATTCCGCTAGCCGCATTTATTTTGTGAATCAAAATATGTCTGCTGTAATGATAACTAGCAGAAAATACTGGAGGGTCATATGAATGTGGTTGGAAAAAATGTGTTTGATTCGATAAAACATAATTATTATGAGCAATCAAGTTGCCTTGGAACTTTGTCGAAATACTATTTGTCAAATATTCTCAAATATATCATGACAATGCCATAAATTACTATAACTGTCAACTACTGTTCGAATATTTTTAGAAATGCCGTTTTCCCATCAAGAAAAATGTGATATGTTAGAATCCTACTTGGTTTGCCAGAAAAATAGCGTAAGAGCACCCAACACTACAGCAATTCGTTCCCCGATTGTGAATTACCTAATCGGCGTTTTTTTGCTGTGCATCATCAACGATTCAGGAACAATGAAAAAGTTTTTGAGAAGAGGAGAACTAAAAAATGTTTTGTAATATCTGAAAATACACAAATTGACGTTTTATCCTACTTTGATGTATATCCAAATAATTCCATCAGAGATTTATCTAGATAAATAGCTGTTCCACTGTTTGGTATTCAACGAATTCTGAAGAAACATAAGATTTCTCCTTATAAGTTAAGACCAGTGCACACACTAGAACCTGGTGATCCTGAGAGACGATTTGGGTTTTGTCGGTGGTTTATGAATAAATGCAGACGAGATCCAAACTTCTATAGAAGTATTTTATGGAGCGATGAGGCAAATCGTGGGATGTATAATAGAAAGAATTTTCATTATTGCAGTAGAGATAATCCATTTCTAGTCCGTCCCCACAATCCGCAAAGACGATTTAGTATTAATGTTTGGTGTGGTCTATTTGGAGGCAGAATTATCGGTCCATTTTTCTACTATAGTTCTCTGAACGGACCCCGTTATATTAATTTATTATTGACAAGAGTGTTGGAAGAGTTTTTCGATGATCTTGATCTGGAGGCTCGTCAGATGATCTATTTTCAGCAGGATAGAGCACCAGCACATAATGTTAGTGGGGTAAAAAGAATGCTGCGAGGCTGTTTTGGAAACAGATGGATTGCTACAAATGGTCCTCTTAAGTGGAGCCCTCGTTCACCAGACATGACACCTCTAGATTTTTATTTTTGGGAATTTCTGAAAAATGAGGTGTACAAAATGAAACAAAATAATGTTGATGAACTGAAAAATTATATTGAATCTATAATTAATAGAATTGATGGCCGAACTGTGTTGAATGCCACAAGTAGTGTCACTAGAAGATCCCAAATATGTGTTCAACAAGCAGGCGGTGTTTTTGAACATTTACTCGGTATTTTATAGCGCCTTATAAAATCCGATTGTTATAAATGTTTCCTATTGATAAAACTGTCTTATTTTCACCGCTACGAAAGAATGTCAAATGAGATTTGTTGTTGAGAATGTTATTACGAATCGAAATGCATGAAAAAATATAGCTTGTTCCATTGAAGGAAATATCATTTTATGAAATATTCTGAAAACGCGACTGTCAATTTTTCGGCATCGAGAAGGCCATTGAAAATGCTACTAGTTTGCCCATTAAACCGAATTCGTATAGCATCAATAATAACGGAGTTGGCCTGTATATAGGTAGTGTAGTTAGGTGCGTATTGAGTATCAGTTAATCTCTAGTACGTTTTAAGTACTGACGTTGTTTTGTTGCGAAGTATGGAAACATGAAGATATCTTTGACACCCTGTAAGATATAATTACAAAATTTTGATTATGTATTTCTGACGTTACAGTTTCTGGAATATACCAGTATGTTTATTTTTTAATGGGACAATATATTTCACAATTTACAAAATAGAGCACATAAACTGTTAATGGCCAATATAAATCAATAATTTTGAGAAATTAGGAAAAACATTTTTATTGCAACCGTTGATTGATACTTAATAACATCAAAAGAGAATAAAATTTGCCACTTGCTTTGTTAACATCAAAAATATTTTTGTCATGTCTCTTCATGTTTCCACATGTATTTTCAATTCCTTAAATGAGAAATATTTATGTTGTTGTTCATAGTTTACAGAGAAAACAAATGATTCACGCACATTTTTTCACAAATAAAACGGATATATCATTTTCTTGCCATGAGTTTTTTTATTATTATTATGAGGATGCATTTCCTAATAAAGTTTTAGCCCCGAAATAATTAGTAACATTCTTGAACACCACTTATTTTCCAGATATTTCCCAAAAAATTCCGGTAAAATTCCTGAAATTCGGTGAATTTCTCTGTGATTGCCAACACTGGTGATGTCTCGAATGTGCATAATGACGTACAAAAACACTAACAGCAAAACTCGTAACATTTTTTTTTATAGACGTCAAATTTAGCAACGACATGCTACCAGACTACGGAAGTCTCATCTTCATGGCTAATCAAACATTATGCTCGTTTGATTGTGGAATTATTCAGAGATGCAATCGATTGGTGATTATACAATTGATGTGCGATTTTATATTTCGAAATCAACATGAGGAAAAATGGAAAAAAACTTTTTAATATTTAAGAAATCAGAGACTTGAATGTGTCCTTCAGAAAAATAGCACCCCTTTCGTTAATTTCATTATGAGTTGTTTCCTGCATTCGATGTAACCACGACGTGATATTCGGATACTTTTTGCAATCCACAGGTAAATAGACCGAAGAATTTGTGATTGTGGTCCAGATGCTAAAGTCCGCTATAGTCAGTTCATCCCCAGCAACATATTTGCTGTTTTCCAGAAACACTTCCAGGAAACCATAAGCTTCAGTTAGAGCTTTTATTGACGCTTCGGGAACAGTCTTCATTTCTCCGGAAAAAAGCGGCATCTGAAATAATAAAGAGACTCTGAAAGTGATTCAATAATATGGCAATACAGTATATAAACAGCGCCAGCGTAGCGAACACAAGAAAGTGTCCCAACCAACCCCAAACTATCTTTTCTAAACGATATGAAATAGTATGTTATGTTCAAGTAAGGATCTGAAGATTTCTTTTAAATGCAGCTCTTGCAGCCGGATAAACTTAGTCTCCAACCAACCGGGTTGACTCGACCTCTGGCACCGAGGTGGAACACGTTTAGAAAAAACCTCACAATAAAGACTAAGGTACTCCTACAGCTACATAGAGATGGGCCAAGAACAGCAAAGACCTTGGCTTATCTAAACTGGTGTATCGAAGAATTTTACAGTTATGGATGAAAAAAAGGTCTCCGCTTTGCCTTTATTAAGACTTCATATGTCTTTGCGTCCTGAAGGTATTGAACAAATTTTTTTGAGCTTATGGCAAAATAAATGGTCCATCTCAGCCAATTGGAAAAGAAAAAACATGTTTGGGAAAATCCCCAGCAAAATCGCAATGTATTTAGGAATGCCAAACCCATCTTCCTATGCGGGACAAAGCCTTCGTCGCACTTCTGCTACTGCTCTAGGTAATGCAGGAGCAACTATGACTAACTTAAAAAGACACGGAGGTTGTAAAAGTTCCACGGTTGCGGAGGGGTATTTATAATAATAATAATACGTTTATTATTCACCAAAATAAGAAACAATCATATTTTTTTCAGATTACACTTTTGAGGTAAATAAAGGGTGAGAGTTCAGTTTTCTTTCTACACCAGGAAGAAAGAAACTGTTCTTCCACTCAAACCAGTACTAAAACTAAACTTAACACTAAACATACAACTACTGACTAGAGAAAAAAAAGTGAGCGAATAGGAAAACGAAGCGACAGAAAAGGAAGAGAAAGAAAAGAAAGGGAGAAAAGATAGGAAACATTTTTTTCTCTCTTTTTTACTTTATGGAGGCATTGAGTGACAATACTGAGATTTTTTCTATTCTGCTCTGATTTGTACGATATTTTTAGTTTTGTAGTTCACGAAGATATTCAATTATTAATTTTTTTAAGGAGCTACAGGATTTACTGTAGTCAGTTATGTTGCAGCTATTCATGTAACTGGCAATATTATATGAAAAACTTCGTTTGAAAATTTCCTTTCTATGTCGAGGAATGGAGATCGAAAAAATTTGTCGAGTATTAATATCATGTATATCTCTCCTAAATACGACTTTGTCATGTACATAGTTGGGTTTGTTATATTTCAATAGTTTGTAGAAGTTGCAAACGGTATGTAGTTTACGCCTGTTGGACATATTGAGCCATTCTAGTTCTTTAATTTTATGAGAAATTCTCTGCCTTCTTTTTATACCAAAAATTAGTCTCATACAGCAGTTCTGAACTTTCTGAATACGCTGACTATCCACGCTATCTAAACAAGGCCCATAAACAATGTCACAATAGTTAAATTGGGAAAGAACTAATGAATCACACAACAGTTTTTTTATATCTTGGCCCAAATAGTGTCTGTGCGGATAAATCATCTTCAAGCTTATGTAGCTTTTTTTCAGCATAGCATTGACGTGTTCTTTAAATCTCAATTTTTGATCTAGTATTAATACCAAATTTTTTGCTCTCTCACTGAAGGGTATTGTGTCATTTCCCATTTTCAATTCAATATTATGAAAAATCTCGTTCCTGACATTGTTATTACAGAATAAAATAGCACAAGATTTTTGAGGATTTATTTTGAGTAGATGCTTATCACATATATCTTTCACAAATTGCAAATCGCTATTTATTTCTGTGTTCGATTGAATGACATTATCGGGTTCAAAGGTTTTATATATCTGTGTGTCATTAGCATACATGTGATAGTTACAGTGTTGCAGAGCTTCATGAAATGTTGATGAGAATAAGGTGAACAAAAGCGGGCCCAAAATACTACCCTGTGGAACTCCGCATGATACATGAGCAAAATTTGAAGTTTCATCATTCAGAATAACACGTTGAAGTCTATTTGATAAATATGAAGTAATAAGTTTGCAAGCATTTTGGTTAAAGCTCAAGTAGTGAAGTTTAGAAATAGGAATTCTGTGATTTATCAAATCAAACGCTTTCGAAAAGTCCAGTAGGACGAGTCACATCCAAACCTTTGATAACGTCATCTGTTATATTTGCAAGTGCACTTACACAACTGTAACCACGTCTGAACCCGGATTGCTTTTGCGGTAAAATTTTATAACGTTCAACAAAGGTTCGTATTTGTGTTTCCATAATTTTTTCCAGTACTTTTGACAAAGCAGGGAGAATACTGATGGATCTGAGTTGATTGCAATCGGTAGGTTGGTTCACTTTCGGTAACGGAATTATGTTGGCCATTTTCCAAGCAGAGGGAAAATAGGATTTTAAAATACATTCATTTATTATATGAGTTATATAAGGAAATATAGTAGGGCAGCAAAATTGAACAATTGATATGTTGAGTTGATCAGTACCAAAAGCTTTTGAGCTGATATTGTAGATCACATTCGAAACCAATGTTTCGTTAACGTGTTCGAACGAGACATAGTGATTAATGCCATTTTTTAAGTGTTCAAAATAGAAATCAATCAAATTTTCGCTAGGTTTTAACATGTTTTTTGAAATATTCGTAAAATGATTATTTAGTCGGTTTACCTCGTTAAGATGCATCGGTATTTCCCTATTTTTATTTTTACAAATGTTCAGTTTTCAAATTTATTTTTCAAAAATGCTTTTTTCTCAGATTTCATTACGAACGTGGTATAATTTCTCAATTGCTTGTAGTATTCCCAGTGATGGGGTTGTTTTGTGAGTTTGAATGTTTTTAATGCCTTTTCTCTTAGTTGTTGTAAATATTTTATATTATCTGTTATCCAAGGGGAGTATTTATAAATTTTCCTTTGCCGTACTTTATCATCAATGTTTTCCATTCCAAAAATTGTTTGCCACGGTATTGACTGCAAATCTTTATGGAAATATTCTCGATTTATATTTTTCAAGTCTCTGATGTGAAAAATCTATCGGGCGCAAAGTATGGTTCATTTTTTATTATTCCATATGTTTGTAGATGATCTGAAATTCCCCAATCATTTACCCCTGATTCAGTCATTGTAATATTGTTACTAACAAATATCAAGTCTATCAATGATATTGAGTTTTTTGTTATTCTAGTTGGGTTATCAATGCTTTGTTTCAAGTTAAAAGCTTCACACACAGATAATAGTTGCGACGAGTGATTACAGCTTATTTGGAGGATAGCATCTAATTAAGAAATAAAACGGCGCGTTTGCCATTAAAGGAAAAGGGAGGTTCCTCGACTGTAGTGAACAGAAGCTCCAGACAGAGTAAGTTTCAGGGCACATTCCAAAATTGTACATTTATCATTTGTAATGACGTGAGTAAATAATATACCCACATACACAATATCCCCAAAAAACTAGATGTGTGGGCGGACATATCAGGCAATCCTGTCATTGGTCCTTCGTTCATAAATGGAAATTTAACTGGTGAAATGTATGCGGTTTATGTTGGACAGAAGCATAGAGCCTCGTATAATCAATGAGGTGGAAAATCAAAGGGACGTCGATGAGAATCTTGCTTAAGCTGAACAGTTGCTGTACTTCCAGCAGGACGGAGCACTTCCTCATTAGGTATATCAAGAGAGTGGTTGGAAAGGACCTATTGAATGGCCACCACCGAGGTCACCAGATCTGACACCTCTCGATTTCTTTCTCCGGGGTCACTTGGAGTCTGTTGTGTTCAAAACCCAACCAGACTTAATAGAAGAACTCGAACAAAGGATTATACAAGACTGTAGGACTATTTGAATATCCCCGGTACTTGTGCTTACAAAACAATGTAAACTATTTTGAACAATTCATAAAATGTTGAGATTAGGTGAGGTTGGGTGAGGTTAGGTTGAGAATTTCAGTAATTCACTATCTTCATTATCATAGTTTTTAGGAGATGGCTGTGGTGGTGGAACCCCATGAAAACATTATTTTTATTCAATGAATTAAATCCATAATATTATATTCGCGAGGTTACGTACTTTTTTTTGAAAAACAAAGTCAAAATAGATGTTACTTATCTAGAATTGCATGATAATTTCAAAAATGGCGAAATAAGTGAGGTTGCCTCAAGGTTATATATATAAATATATATGCTATTTTCAAGCTAATCTGATAATTTTTTAATTTTAAGAATTTTTTTGAGTAACTTGAAATTCACAGAGCATACAATTCCATCATCCTGAATCGACTGGTTTCGGCAGAATTATTTTATCTTCAACCGTTCTCCAGTTGAAAAGTTTATCTGAAGTTGGTTTTTTCTAAATAAAATAAATTGGCGTATTCGTGATAATTTTCGTTATTTCGTCAATCTGTCATCAAAATAGTTTACTGTTGGTTCTACCGTGCACATAGCCAAAATTCTCAGTGGAACACTATGTCAACTACTGCCTTTCAAAGAGTTATGGAATTTGGCGTTAAAACATTATTTTCAACTTCGAAATTCTATAACGCCTTCAAAATATCTGCAATTTAATAACAAAACAACGTCGAACAAAGCATTGTAGTATTCACTCAAAAAGTTAATTAAACTCACAAATCAACAGGGTGTTATAAATCCAATAACATACATGAGTTCATTTTTAAAATGTTCTAAACAGTTTAGATGATTGACAGGTGAAAATGTCATAATTAGGGAAAAATTGAAAATTATACTGGCTCAAAATTATGGAAGATGAACTGATAGCAAATGATATCTGACAGATCTACTTGAACAATAAATAAAATATTTACATTAAAGAATTTTTTACAAATATCAATCATATAAATAACAGATTTTAAATTTTTGGAAACTCGGATACGTAGCTCTGAAACAGTTCTGTAAACGTCATATAAAAGCTTTTAAAACACTTATACATGTGCATAATTTGTTTCTGTGAAAAAATATCTCACCGAACCTTTTATAAAGTGATGAAACGATGACAATCTAGAATCTCGAGAATGAAGAGCCTAAATCAGTAAACGATACTTACACAAACTCTGATATGGATAGCGAACAAAGTGCCATTATCGAAATGTAATCTTTGGTCGACAATGGCCCGCTTCTTGACATCTTCTGGGTACAATGAACTTCCTTTCTTGTATTTCCTCACGAGATATGCCATGATGACGTGACTGTCCCAAATGCTGAATCCATCGTCCTCTAGAACTGGAATTGAATGTTGAGGATTTTTCTGAAAGTGAAAGGAATTATGCAACAACAAGAGGGCTCAAACAGTTCGAAAAATCTCTACAAAAGCGTTTTTTTTTTCATAGAGAACCATTTTTTCAGTTCTTCTGCACAATTAATTATCCGAAGCCCTACTCTACTTTTGTCACAATTCACTAACCTTAAGGAATTCAGCGCTACGATGCTCCGATTTAGATAAATCAACTTCTATAAACTCCAATTCGACTCCCAACTCCTTCGCAAACATAAAAACTGCCCTTACTGGGGGGCTGCTCAGAGTCCCGTACAATTTTGGGGCCATATCGGACACTGAATTTACAGAATGATCAACCAACTGATATAATTATGTACTTGTTTATGAACTCCGGTCTCACTGTTGAAAGAGGGTCAATCAAATACAAAATGCAGCCGGGACCGGAATGAAGAAATGAAGGTCAAATGAAAGTAAATTGACCTGCCAGATCAGTGGTGGGTAGCGCCGCTTCCGAAATGAAAGCCTATCGCGTGTAGAAAATATGTGTGCTGGCGAAATTGTCACCATTCGAGCTTCAGGTTCCATTTATAGGTGGCAAAGTGAAAAAAACCCAGTCAACCAGTGAAAGCACAGGGAATAGACCCCGCAAATGGTGACGTCAGAAATGTCAAAATATCATTTGACGCGTTCCAAACAAACCAGTTTTAGGTCACAGCTTTCGCAAAAATTAACGTTTCCTATGGCAGTGAAACTGATAACGAGCTTGGTTATAGCGATTGCTATTGTTGAAGAGCTTATAAAGATGTAAAAATAATATTAATTATCATTCACTTGAACTCACTTTTGGAACCGAAACCTAACGGACCCAACAAAGATGGTGAAGTGACGTCACGCTTGCGGAATCAATTCGCTATAATATCTCACTTTAAATCATCGTCGATCGTCCAAAACCAATTCAAATTAACGCAATTTAGAGAAGTGCACATAATATAAAATTTCTGTCACATCACGGTAAGCCGGCATAATTTTTAGATTCGAAAGCAGTGTGACCATAAAAAGCACTTCTAGAATCAGAACCACCATCTTAATGGTTTGGGTGAAGCCTGCTTCGATGGACGAGGAGAACTACATTAGGCTTATCGCTTGTATTTGTAGTTCCAATAGATTCGATGTGTCGTCAATACCATACGAGTGTCGTTGGTGGTAGTTCAACACTCGTAGCGCCCTGTTATGCCTGCAGATTTAAGCTGAGACCAAATAAACTGGACAAGCTGACTGCAAATGCTATATGGTCTCGGCTGTCCCATGACACGATCTGCATCTAGTGCCAGGGACCTCAATACCCATCACGTGACTACGGTAGACGAGGGTGTTGAAGATACCATCTTGGCAGGCCATTATGAATCCCTCGGTTTCCGATATCAGCCCTCTTGACCTGAGAAAAGCGAAGGTCAGGTTGGTCAGGTGGATAACCCAAGGTTTTCAATATTCTTGAAGAAGACACCATGCATTGGCTTATCCTTATGAAGCTGTAGAAGCCTCTCACTCTCCGCAGATTTGACGGGGGGATTTTGCTGAACGGGTTCCAACTCGGTGACAGAGTTTGAGTTCGTCCGTTCAGAGTCGAATACGATACCGAGTTCATCGGAGAAGGGAATCTGAAATCCTGATGCCTTTTTTCGCATCACCATTTACACCGGAAATCAAGAACAAGACAAAACACTCCCAAGTAGCACAGACTCCAGGATCAACTTTGTTGTGGATCGTAGTATCATCCGTGGAGAATTATTAGTAAATCGGTTGATTATTATTCATTTGGCATGGATAGGACAATTATAATGTTATCCGACCTACCCTGTCACTGATAAGAAGCAATAAACATGCATGTCTGCAGGTGATCATCCCCAGCCAAATGAAGAACAGAAGACTATCATCTTCTGTTTAATTACAAACCAAGCACTTGAGTCTTCTTGAAAGAACGTTGCACAAATATCTGTCAGATGTAGTTCAATGTCCGTTGGGGTATTAGCCAGGGAAGTAGTTGTTTTCTGACAGATGTTTGTCTTCATTTTTCCACTTGGTGGAAACGCTTAGAGAGAAGGGTACCCCGTTTTCTTTCAGAAAGAATAACGGCCTTCTGTATTAGTCCGGATAAGATTTCTGCCGCATCATGGCAAGCCGATATAATTTTTGAATTTGAGAGCAGCGTGTCCATCATTCCACCAAGTACCCCTATGATCAGAACACCGTTTTGACAAAATGGTTTGGGCAAAACCTGCGGAGTCCAAAGAGTAAGTCTCGATATTTTGTCTTTTTCTCCTCCTCTTTTCCGACGATATTCAAATGACAAAAATCGTCATACTTTGATGGTCTAGGAGAACTACACTTTTTTTCATCAGGAATTTAACAGTCAGACCTTGTCTCCGGAGCCCTGATACATTATTATTATTAGTATAACATACTCATTGATTTCTTGTCTCCAATTAAGTCCAGCAATATTACTAACTGTACATTCAGTTTCGTTATTTCTGACCAGGATATTGAAAGCTTATTTAGTCATGGTTATGTTATCAGTAAAGAGGATTATAACTCCCTTGGGAGTTGTCTGTTTATAAACAAATTAAATTTAAAAAAATGCAACATAAAAGTTCGAATTTTATTTCTCCTGTTCTGATTTCAAAAAAAATTCCGCGACCTTTAGTTTTATTCCCGCTTGTAAAAAACCGATCACCAAAACTTCTATATTCAACGGTACCTGATTCAAATATCCCATTTTAAAAACTAGCAAAATCTTATTAAAATTGATCAAAAATAAAATCATCTATGTGCCATGTGAATTGATGGACCTTAAGGCCTTATGATTTCTTTAATACATAAATAATTATAATAATCCCTAAAATTAATAATTTTCGTTAATGTACTTGTTTAAAAATAAATATTATGATAATATGAATTAATAAAAATACCAGTATGCATGTAAAACTTTATTCAATTTTTAAAACTAAAACTAGAGTGGAAAAGTCAGTTTTCAAAGGTGTTATAAAACATTCACATCATAAATCACAGCAAAATTCACAACAAAATAACTTCAAATTTAACAGTCACATGTAGCTGGATTACGAAAATCCCATTTTCTTGGCTGTCAAACTCTATGCTTGTTCCATTGTGAAATTATTCACCAATCTCGGAAGTGCAATCGAGTGGTGATTGTTCAATTGAAATGCAATTATATATTCCGAAAATAACATTAGGGAAAACTGAAATGAATGTCATTTATGAAATCAGCGCCTTAAATTTAGCTTTCATAATAGCAGCACCACTTTCGTTAATATCATTATAAGGTGTTTCCTGCATTCGATGTAACCACGACGTGATATTCGGGTATTTTTTGCCATCCACAGGTAAATAGACCGAAGAATTTGTGATTGTGGTCCAGATGCTAAAGTCGGCGATAGTCAGTTCATCCCCAGCAACACATTTGCTGTTTTCCAGAAACACTTCCAGGAAACCATAAGCTTCAGTTAGAGCTTTTATTGACGCTTCGGGAACAGCCTTTATTTCTCCGGAAAAAAGCGGCATCTGAAATAAAAAAAATATTCTGAAAGCGATTTAATAATATGGTACCTAATACAGTATCTAAACAGCGTAGCGAATACAAAAAAGTGTTTCAACCAACCCCAAACTATCTTTTCTCAACGATATAAAATAGTCTATGACCATGCTCAAGTAAAGATCGGAAGATTTCTTTTTAATGCAGCTCTTCCAGCCAATGAACCTGGTCTCTTTCTGTCAACGAGTTGGAATACGTTCAGCAAAAAACTCCCAATAAAGATGTGCAGACTGAGGTACATAAAAATGAGCCAATGCCTCTAAAACATCGAAGATTTCAGCTTATCCAAAAATTTGACCTTCACATATCTCAGTTCAAGTGGGCTGAAGTGGCTCAAGTAGAACAGATTATTAACAAAAAAAAGCGCTAACAATACTCATCCGGCATTTATTATATAACTTAATGCTGCATAAATTGGAGTAGAAAACAATACCCTAACATCAATAATAGGCACAAATACAGCTCTGGTATGATCTGTAAGGATCACATGAATGCTTACGTAGTAATTTGAAAAGTTTTAAATTTATTTCAGTTTCTATAAACCACGTTATACAGCTTCTAAAAAACTGCCGTCTGATACTGTAAGTAAGATATTATGAAGTAAAGAGTTACTTTTTATAGTTTCCAACAAAAACATTTATCTATGAATACTTTCTGCCCTAGGATGGCTTTATCAGAGCAGTTTTGGGAAAAGATCATATGATCAACAGGCCCGAAATAATATGGTTATAGCGTATATATAAACATAGGTGGTGCTGTAGGTTTTCCGGGTTTTCCTACAGTTGAAAAGTGAATACGCCACCAAAAATCAGTAAGTCGCCCCGGAGCGCCAAGTTTCTCAAAAAAAAATCACTTTTAAAACAAGTATAAAAGCATTCTACGAAAGAGTAAAAATGACTGAACCCTAGTGGATCTTTCTAGGATTTCAATTTGAGTTCACTTATTCCACTACATTTCTACAATCTCATAGTGCTGCCCTCTATTGTGATATTGCTAGATATATATGTAGGCAGTCAAGAATCCTTCAAATAGAATCAGAACATAACCTAAAAATATTCACAAGGAAACACCAAAACGTTGTCGTTATCACTAACAAAGGTAATTACCTATTTTTCATTTCGAGAAAAATTGAAAGAGTTGTGGAATTTGCCATTGAAACATTCTCTTCTACTTTGAAATTCTATAATGGCTTCAAAATATCTGCAATTTAATAATAAAACAACGTTGAACAAAGCATTGTAGTTTTCACACAGTTAATTGAACTCAAAATACAACAGGGTGTTATCAATTCGATAACGATTTTAGCATTAATGTACTTCTGTACAGAAATTAATTTTATGTATAACCGATTTCAAATTCTTGGAAACTCTACCACAAGTAGCTCTGGAACAGTTCTGGAACCGTTATATAAAAGCTTTTACGACTTTTATAAAAGTGTTCATAATTTGTTTTCGTAAAAAATTTGCTCACAGAACCTTTTATAGAATAATAAAATTATGGCAATCTAGAACTCCGGAATGAAATGCTGAAATTAGTAAACGATACTTACACAAACTCTGATATGGACAGCGAACAAAGTGCCACTATCAAAATGTAATCTTTGGTCGACGATGGCCCGCTTCTTGACATCGTCTGGATACAGTGAACTTCCTTTCTTGTATTTCCTCACCAGATATGCCATGATGACGTGACTGTCCCAGATGCTGAATCCATCGTCATCTAGAACTGGAATTGAATGTTGAGGATTTTTCTGAAAGTGAAAAGAAGTATGTAAAAACAAGAGGGCTCAAAAAATATCTATGCAAATGTTTTTCTAAAAATTTCAAATTGAGAACCATCTTTTCAGTTCTACTCAATTATCTGAAGCCCTACCCTCTACTCCTGTCACAATTCACTAACCTTGAGGAATTCAGGGGTACGATGCTCCAATTTGGATAAATCAACTTCTATAAGCTCCAATTCGACTCCCAACTCCTTTGCACACATAAAAACTGCCCTTACTGGGGGGCTACTTAGAGTACCGTACAATTTTGGAGCCATGTCGAACAGTGAATTTACCAACTAATGGAACAACTGATAATATAATCACGCACTTGTTTATAAACGCCGGTCTCACTGTTGAAAGAAGGCACGTCAAATGCAAAATGCAGTCGGGATCGAAATAAACAAATGAAGGTCAAATGAAAGTAAATTGGCTTGCCAGATCAGTGGCCGCCTTCCGAAATGAAAGCCTATGCCGGCTTCATGTTCCATTTCCAAGAGGCTAAGTATAAAAATATCCCAGTCAGATAGCGAAGTCGCTATTTTCAATTTTACATGTACGAGGATATATTGAAAAATTCTTAGCCTACTATAGAACCAAACAAAATTTCAATGTCAAAATATTTTATTAATCAACATATTCTCCTCTTAATTGGATACATTTATTACAGCGAACCTGCAACGACTCTAGAACTTTACAAAAAATGTTTCTTCTTGCTCTGCAAACCAGACCTCCACAGCTTTTATTACCTTCTCGTTAGAAGAAAATTTACGACCTTTTAAACTTTTTTTCAGTTGAGGAAAGATATGATAGTCGGACGGAGTCAAATCTGGTGAATAAGGGGGGTGTTCTAGTAATTCAAACCCTAAATCACGAATTTTTTGCATGGCAACATGAGATTTGTGTGCAGGGGCGTTGTCCTGCAAAAACAAAACACCTTTGGATAGCTTTCCGCGTCTTTTCTCTTTAATTTTTTCCCGTAGAATGATCAGTAATGTCGAATAGTAATCTCCAGTTATTGTTCTACCCTTATCCAAAAATTCAATTATGATTACTCCATGGCAATCCCAAAAAACTGAAGCAAGAACTTTTTCAGCAGATTTTTGGACACGAAACTTCTTAGGTCTTGGAGAACCGGAGTGTCGCCATTCCATCAATTGTTGCTTTGTTTCTGGTTCGTAGAAATGTACCCAAGTCTCATCCATAGTAACAATTCGGTTTAAGAAGTCTACATCGTTTTCAAATCGAGCACAGATCGAACGCGATGCTACTAACCTTGCACGCTTTTGGTCAACATTCAAACATTTGGGGATCCATTTTGCAGAAATTTTTCTCATGTCAAAATTGACGTGAACTATATGATGAACGCGTTCATATGAAATATTCAGTGCTTCAGATATCCATTTTAGCCAAATTTGACGGTCTGTTAAAATCATGTCATGAACTGCATCGATATTTTCGGAGACTGACACAGAAACTGGCCTTCCCGATCGGTCATCATCTTCAATGGAAAATTTACCTTTTTGAAGCTTGCAGTCCAATTTTTCACGGTCGCATGCGAAGGACGTTGATCACCAAGGGTATTAAGCATATCTTCGTAAATCTGCTTATCTCTTAACCCTTTTAAATACAGGTATAGTTCATCCATTATCAATTGCAACAACTCGTATAGATTCAAAGGAAGCACCGCGGTCCAAAGGAACCTAATTAACGTGCCTTAAAATGCAAAATTGTTGGCTGGCGGATAATAAATCTTCACTTAAATGAGGTGTCGGCAGATCAAACGAAATTGTCGGTATAAGGGTTTTGAACGAGTTTTTATGTTCTGCATTGATATTGGAAAGACTATACTTGATGATGGCTCGATACTCCGATTTTTCGATTTTCACAATTTCAGTGGACATATTTTTTCTTTTAATTTATTGTGTGTAACTCTGGTTTACTTTTTTGACGTCACACTTTACACTGACACTTTTAATAAGTTATTGTTCGTTGCTATGGTAACGCAATATTTTGTTTATGCAGGGAACTGGTCTAGGCTAACTAGATATCAATACATCCTCGTACATACCAGCGATGAGTTCGCTTGAGGGACATTCATATTCACAAAATGTTATCCTTGTGATATTTCAAAGCAGCATCCAAGACCAATTCAAACTAATGCACTTTAGAGAAGTGCTCATGATATAAGATTTCTGCCGTCTCACGGCAACTCCTAGAATCAGAATCACCATTTCAACAGAATGGTTTGGGTGAAGCCTGCGAATAATTTGTCCATTTTTCCTTATATTTTGCTCATATTTTAGGACGATGTTCATTTCGTTGGAAGCTGGAAGCTCTGATGAAAATCGCCCTACTTTGATGGTCGAGGAGGACTACTTCGGGCTCATCGGCTTGTATTTGCACGAGGTAGGGGAATGAAAAGTTCCAATAGATTCAGCACTTCTCATTCTCCACAATGGACTCAATATCCCCAGCACAAGGCATCACCAGTGTCTTGTCGATACCGTACGAGTGTCTCGTAACGCCATGCCTGTGGATATAGGCTGAGACTGCATAGCTGGACAAGGGACCTCTATACCCATCACGCGACTTCGGTAGACGAGGGTGTTGAGGATATCATCTTGGCAGGCCATTATGAATCCCTCGGTTTTCGATTTCAACCCACTTGACATGAGAAAAGCGAAGGTCGGGTTTCTGAATAAGCCAAGGTCTTCAATGTCCTTGAAGAAGACCCGTGCATTGGCTTATCCTTATGAAGCTGTAGGAGCCTTTCACTCTCTGCAGCTTTGAAGTGGGCTTATTGCTGAACGGGTTCCAACTCGGTGACAGAGAATGGTAGTACGCAAGCCATCGTAAAAAATCTAAAGTGAAAACCAGCAAGTTGTCGCAGAAAGGAAACCTTGAAAGTTTTCCTTTGTCGCCAAATCGAAATCTTTGGAGCGTCGGACTGCTGAAGATCCTCATTAATTTTGTCGGACAATGGTACCATTGAAAATCTCATTAAATTTTTGTATTCTTCTAGAAAAATCAGTCAAAAGAGTTTGGTATTTCTAGGTTTTCCCCCACTCTGAACTTGTCGATATCACTACTTAGATTGGAGACAGGCAGCAAAGTGGTGTCGCCACTCACCAAAGTCTTCAATGTTAGTTGGCCCCCCTGCTTATGGGAGTGTTCCATCAAACCTTGGACTAGATGGAATAGCTTCTTTGTTATTGAAGAAATATTTTAGCAAAACCTTTACTTCATCAGTAAACTTGGGGAAATTTCCAATTTCGTGGAAATCTATAATAATAATAAAACCGTTTATTATTCCCAAGAATCAATAATATGTTTATAATAAGGAACCATAAGAACCCTTGTCAATAGATACATTCATAGTGAAAAAGCAGTAAAAGCAGAATATTTGTGAGGAGAAATAATGAATAATGTATAAGAATATTCAGAGAACGAAAAAATACTTTTATGTTAATAAATATTTCTTCAATTTACTTTTGAATGCTGTTAAACTTTTTGTGAGTTTGAGAAACTTTGGTAAATTATTATATTGAGTTTTAACCTAAATGAGAGATAAGTCATTAGCTTGTCTAGTTGAATCGCTGTGATTAATTTGATTAACTGTTAATTTTAAATTGGAATGCTTCAGTTTATTTTTGACAGAAAAAAACAACAAAGATGATAAACCATGATAAATGTCGATCAATGTATAAACCCAAGAATTTAATTTCATTGGAATATTTGATCATATCATTTTTGAAACGAATGGGAATTTTATAAATATCGGATAAACGTCTTTTAGATACGTACATATATAAAGAATTTCGATTATGGAATTCAAATACACTACAATCCCCGCCAGAAATAATTATCTCATCGCCAGCTCTATAAGCGGCAAATCTCAGGGAGCGGCAAATTTCGATTATGGAATACAATAATACTCTACCTACAACCCCCACTAGAAATCATTTTCTCAGCACCATCGCTTCAAGTGGTAAATCTCAGAGTGTGGCACATTCTGATTATGTAATTCAATTACCCTACAATCCCAACTATAAATAATTTTCTCAGCATCAGCGCTACAAACGGCAAATCTCAAGAAGCGGCAAATTTCGATTATGGAATACAATAACACTCCACCTACAACCCCCACTAGAAATCATTTTCTCAACACCATCGCTTTAAGCGGTAATTCTCAGAGTGTGGCACATTCTGATTATGTAATTCAATTACCCTACAATCCCAACTATAAATAATTTTCTCAGCACCAGCGCTACAAGCGGCAAATCTCAAGAAGCGGCAAATTCTGATTATGGAATTGAAATACCCTACAATCCCCGCCAGAAATAATTATCTCATCGCCAGCTCTATAAGCGGCAAATCTCAGGGAGCGGCAAATTTCGATTATGGAATACAATAACACTCCACCTACAACACCCACTAGAAATCATTTTCTCAACACCATCGCTTTAAGCGGTAATTCTCAGAGTGTGGCACATTCTGATTATGTAATTCAATTACCCTACAATCCCAACTATAAATAATTTTCTCAGCACCAGCGCTACAAGTGGCAAATCTCAAGAAGCGGCAAATTCTGATTATGGAATTGAAATACCCTACAATCCCCACCAGAAATTATTATCTCATTGGAATACAATAATACTCTAGGTTCCCACAATCCCCACTAGAAATAATTTTCCCAGTGCCAGCGTTAATAGAAAAAGGCGTTTCGTCTCGAAAGAGTAAAATATTTTCAGTTCAAAGCGACAGAATTGGGCTGCTTAGAGCGCTAAAACTTGTGCATTTTGAAGCGGCAAATATATGCCAATCGAAAAGGCAAAATATGTGCTGCTCAAAGCGGCAAAATTCCTGATCAAGGCCTGTGGGTGATACCCGTTAGGAAATAAATACATAAATAAATAAATAAGTTATCATTATAGAATATATTATTTTATTATTTCAACCGAGGTGTTATTTTTTCAACACTATCCAAAATATAAAGGGTTATCTTCATTTGAATAGAAATTATTAAGTTTTTCTTCTACTGTCGTAGCCCTTTGACATAATCTCATTAAATCTTGAATTACTGCATTCCACGGAATACTCAGATGAGGAAGATGAGCATTTGATTCAAGAAACTTCATAGTTCAATTTAAATCAGGTCGACAAACAAACAAAAATTTAAAATAATTCTTATATATTTATTCCTCAAGATCATTCTGCTCTTAACGAGTCGAACAGCGCTCATTCGTAACAATACCTCCTACATTAGAATATTCACATTTCAAAGCTCATACGGACACTTTACCATCCATCATTCTGAAATACTCATCGAGTCCAGGCTGGTTCGTCTCTGCGTAGTACGGCAAACTTTCCATCCTTTTCCGCCATGCTGCAAGTTTGGGAAACTCGGTTTCTGTTAATGGTACAAACACCGACCAAGACGTTATTGAAGTCACAAAGCAGAAGTCAGCAATGGTGAGATGATCTCCGGCAACAAAGTCACTGCGTAGTAGCTGTTCTGCAATCTGGAATGCTTCTCTCAAAGCTGCCAATTCTTTCGGGATAATTTCAGTGGCACCATCGAATAAGAGACTCATCTGAAAGAGTTAAGGGCATGTTAGAAGTGTAATAATACCATAGTATTATCGTTCACATAAATGACTGATAATAATATTAGTAAATAGACTCAAGAGGACCTACGAAAACCAGCAAAAGCATCTTAGAATCACATTCTAAATCATTCGTTCCACGGTTATACTTTCCCAGATAGGAGAGAGGCCGTGGACTTTTGAGTCTGGGGTGTCTACCAAACAGAATGGTACTGGCTGGAACCTGTGAAGTCATCAAGAGTTCAGATCCCCTCCCCTGCATGGCCCGCGATTATATGAATCCAGCGTCATCATTTGCATCGTGCAAGAATAGGTTCGTCTTCAAAAAAGAAGTGGAAAGCAAGCGTTTTATCAATATTCTCGCTCTAGAAAACTTTTCGTGGCAATACAAGTTTTCAACTTCTCAAATTTTTTGCAGATGTGATTAATCTGAAGATCCTACTCTAACCTCTCATCTAGGAATGTTCCCACAAATTTCCTCTCTTGCGACATAACTTTTTCATCGATATCAATTATTTCAAGGAAGATATTATCATTTCTATTTTGAATTTTTATGAATATAGACTTTGTGGTATTCAGAATCTATGATGTGAATATATCAATGATTCATTTACTAAAAACTGGTCCAGGACTAGCAACTGTAAGAAAGGGACTAGACTGATCTTTGCGGTACTCCTTAGTTGACATCACGCTCACCTGACATGAACACACGATATTCTTATAACCATACTACGTCTAAGATTTCAATCAAGTCAATAAATGATTAGGTAAAGCAAATACTTTTAATAATTCACTTAAAAACTTATTTGACTCCGTGTCAAATGCCTTGACAAATGAAAAACTGGTAATTACACTACTATTTTAGATTATAAACAAAATTGAGATATCAATATGACGCTTGTTTGAAGATTGTGGACGATACAGTAACTTGATTACCCAGGTTTCGGACGTCCATCGTCTTAATGGGATGAAAGATGTTCGACTTCAATTTCACTTTTTCACAAGTTTCGCTTGCTTGTTTCCGCAAATTCAGATGCTACGAGGTCTTTATAGGACTGTTGATGTGGTGTAATTATGGCGATGTTGTGGTGCGTGTTGTTTCCACTTTTTCTTTCCTCCAAAGCGGGTCTCCATACGTTTTTAATTTCTACCCTCGGTTGACTGAAAGCGCCATTGTTTTCGATATACGCGGTTTCTATGAATTTTCGTTCCTCTCTATGAAGAACACTTGCCTCGTTCCAAAGAATTCGATGGTGCTCAGTCTAGGCATGGTCAGCAATTTGCGATTCAGATGTCTCTCCCCGTTGAGTACATTTTTGAGAGACATCTAAATCAGGAATTGCTGACCATGCCTGGACTGAGTACTAGCGAATTATTTGGGACGAGGTTAGTGTTCTTCATAGGGAGGAACATTGGTTCACACGAAATTTCATAGAAACTGCGTATATATCAAAGCCAATGGCGCTTCCAGTCAGCAGAGAGTGGAAATTAAAAACGTATGGAGACCGCTCATGGACCGTTTTGGGGGGAAGTACAAGCGCAAAACTATACGCGCCCTAACATCGCCCTATATTTACCCTATTTAAACCACATCAACAGACCTCTAAAGACCTCGTAGTATCTGAACTTGTTAGTACTCACCTGAAGATGATTGCGGATACAAGCAATAGAGACGTTGTGAAGAAGTGAAAGGAGTCAAAGCACCATTTTTTATGCAAAAATGTCATAACTGGCAAATAAATCAGTTATTCCTTTCATGTCCCTATGTTAGAAATATTTTAATGTATAACATTCATTGTCAACATTCCGAAATCATTATACAACGTATTCAAAAATTAGTATTCCTTCAAATCTTTCAAAAATAGTAATACCGAATTCGATTTTTTTAAACGAACACCCATTTTTTATTAATACTGTTGTGAATTATTTTTCGACTATCCTACTGACTGCGCCAATTACGTTTAGAATCAAATAAAAATACTAAATATGGTGTCGCTGGAATCCCGAAGGTCAGCGGTAAGAAATTATGAAAGAGCTAAAAGGCTGTTATTTAAAAAAAATTCTCCCATTTTCACGTGAACAAAAATACTTTAAACAATGGATAATATTACAAATCCAATATCCACAACATCTGAGAACAATCTTCCATCACTCTCGATAACCGAATGTCAATCTCCGTCAATTTTTTATATTTTTTTGTATTCAAGATTATAATTATCTATTTTACTTACAGAGATCTTCAATCCTCTAAGGAAAAGGGTACTGGAATCGAAATGGAGACGTTGGTCGACGATCGCCCTCTTTTGAAGATCTTCTGGATACAAAGATTTATCCTTTCCATACTTGGAAGTCAAATATGCCATGATTGCATGGCTATCAGCTAGAATGAAGCCATCGTCATCCAAAACTGGCACAGTGTGTTGAGGATTGAGCTGCAAAATCATCAAAGAGGTTATGCTTTCATGGTAAGTAAATTATAGGTTAGGTACACCAGATGTGAGTCATACGGAACAACTTAGTGTTGTTTTGAGGTTTGATTTATTAAACGAGTCGACGAAAAAATTTAAATACGTCAACATTTCATTTTATTTTGCCCTTCAGTTGATTCTGCTGGTGCTGGCTTGCATAGGTATGTGACAGATTAATTATAGTAGAATTAAATTTAAGTATGATTTGCGAGGACAAAGATACGATAATGGAGCAAACATGCGTGGAATACGCAGTGGATTACAAACACGAATCTCAAATAGAAACCTCGCAACAAAAATCAAAACTACTATTTTTTATGGTCTATAGTAATCTAGTACAATATTTCATTTAAAATCAATTCTTCAAGTAAATTAATGCAGAATGGAAGTATGAATCTTAATGTTTGTTTAGACAGTATAAACATGATGAAAACATTTTTTTAGACTTAAGAGATGATGAGGGATATAGCGAACTTCTTGTAGACGCCAGAGGGAGCTGGCCAAAGAAATAGAGATTGAACCAAGTTTTTTCTCTTCACAAACAGTTCGTCAAAGCAAAAAGGAAAGACAGGTCGATTGAGAAAGTACTGACCAACCAATAACAGACCCGAAAATGAATTACAAAGTTAAAGTAATCTTCTCTTTACTAGATACGACTGCGTCATCTCTTAATGAAAGATTCAAGGGGTTGTAGTGGGTTGGAGCAATTTAATAACATTATAAGATTTATTTACTTATCAAATGTATAGTTCGAATGAAGAAGAATTAAGAAACTCGTGTGAAAATTTATCAGTTCATTGGAAACATGAAGCATCACGTGATATAATTATTTTTCTAAAATGCCACTATCCAGAGCAAAATGAGTTAGATCCTCAGTTAATTCTTCACCACATATTTTAAAAAACAATTCAATTTCAACATTTCCAAATACCTACTGCAGTGGCAATACGATTTTTTTAACGCTACCAGTATCTGTAGCATCGGGAGAAAAGTCTTTAATATTAAAATTCAAAAAGTATTTTATTTTTCTTCTGTTATGTAACATTTTTATTGTTTTGTCAGTTTTGTTATTTCTTCGCTTTTTTCACATTCTTCATTAATCCTTATGCCTAAGACTTCTCAAGATCTTCTAAACGTTATGGGGAATAATAGTCAGGGATCATGCTGATTAAAATCAGTACACTTTTTCTTATTTGAGCTTTCGGAAATACTCCTTTCCTTTATTTGCAAACATCAAATGATAATGATGATTTTAAATTATGTATTTTTAAGATTATATATTATAGGTATATACGGTATATAAATTAACACATATTTCTTTTCAAAATTAGATAAGTACTAGCGATTATTTCACTTTCGTGTGTAGGTACTCCCTTATCTGATGTATCAGTATCAAAATTCAATTATAGGTTTTTGACTTTTTTTTGGGGATTTTAACCTTACGCAGTCTGAAAATAAAAATTGTTAACTCAAATTACTTTGAATTAGGAATTTTTATTTTCAAACTGTGGAAGGTTGAAATTCCCTAAAAGTTATGTCAAGAAACGAATATCCTTCACAAAAAAAAAACATTGGTATTAGTACGTGTTTTAATTTAATTTATGTACCCACCCTTGTATTCATTTTTACTGAAAAAGGGCCAATGGGTGTAAAATTATATTTTTCTCACAAGTGATCACATGGTTTGGCGCGCCCCTGACTCACTTTTGTTTTCTAGTCCTATTGGGAATATGGTGCAGTAAAACACTACTCACCTTGAGAAAATCTGGTTTGAGATGTGCCAAGTTGAGCAAGTCCACTTCTTTAATATCCAAGTCCAGATCTAAGGCTTTGGCGCACAGAAATATGGTACGGACTGCTGGACTCGCCTTAATACCGTATAAAATAGGTTTAGGTGCCATACTTGAAGGAATGTGTGTTCTGTTCTGTGCAAAGTACTAAACAAAGCTCAATCTGCGAGTGCGACGCTGACGCTACTAATACTATCTAGTATCAGATGTGGACTTGATGAACTGCCGTGTTGCCAACTCGTAAGAAAATAACCGATAACTAATAGTTTTTACTGGCACGAAAATTGTGAACTTGACCAATTGTTGGTTTTCAACCAGAGATATATACACGAAAAATAGAATACTTCTACGCATGCTCCTCGTCGTAAATAGGCAATGATTTATCATTTCCACTAAAATATTGCAAGACGGATCAAAGATAAGTCACTAATTTCATATAAGTAATCGAAAACAAGATATTCACGCCGCGATAAAACAGAAACTTGTTGAAAATACTTTAATCAAAACTTGATTCTCATCCCAAGTTTACAAGGTAAATATATATCTTCATTCGAATCTAATTATTCAAGAATTGATGATGATGATAATGCTAATCCCCAAAGAACTAAAGGACTAAACACCGATAACATGCTTGAATGCATGTAATAGTATGTTTACCTGCATCTCATGCATTCAAATACTCTTCTCCGTTGACCCGGTGTATGGACGAATACATGAGTAAAGAGGGTCAAAGAAGGAGGCCGTTAGCTGCAAGAAAAACCTGCTCATCGACAGATGTATCACGCAGGACTCTGTGCAGTATAAGCGTAACATTTCAATGGCCTGGTCGATGACCGCAAGTAGCTTAACCCTTTAATTCCCGTTGCATTCATATAAGTACAAGATGAAAATCACCGTATTAGAGCTATCTGTAGGCGAATTACCAATATTAAACGCTACCGACATTTTCTCTATACAGTTTTCTACCAAATAATATAATATATGAATGACAAACACATACCTATGCTCCAGATTTTGTTAGTTGAGAAATTATTTCTACAACTGCGCGCCAGAAAGTAAACACTAACTATACAAGGGGGTAAGTAATATTCAGTTCACAAACTTTTTGTACACCTATGGTTTACATTATCATACATTTTGGTTTGGCCATGTTTTTTGGATGAGCTTGGAAGTAATTTGCAGAATATAATCTTTTCACTTAGAGTTATAAACCATCTTGAACTCGAGTATACTCATTTGGGTACACCGGGATCTTTTAGATGGTTAGGGGAAATATTTGTTCGACGCTACAGTAGTACATTTTTATTTACAGATGAGTTTCGATTGATGATGGCTCCTCCAGACGGAAAAATACCGTTGAAATAGTTATTATTCCTACAGTAGACGTCTGAAGACAGACAGGAAGATATTGACGACGAGTGTATTCAAGAGGAACAGGCAATTTTCCCCAACGATATTCTTGAAGAAATAGAGGTGCAGTTGGGTGACAGCGACAGTGAAGTGGAAAAAAAGTTATGGAGAGGGCGATACTCTTCTGTCTGTTCTACAGAATCGGTTAGAGCGAGGAACTACTCTTGCCAGCAGAAACGTTGGACCACAAGCCAAGATGCAAAATCTTTGCTTACCAAAATGGACCAAGAATAATATGAATATTGACATGCCAGGAATTACCGGAAGTTTTGCACGTTTATAGGCCGTGAAAACTGAACTAGTGAGTCCAAATCCTGTGGAAGTTTTTAAGAAACTGATGGACTAAGAAGTAACAATCACATCGTCGAATATACACATTTATATGCGACACAAAAAAAATAATAGCATTTGCCGCAACTGTTTTATAATAAATCATACGTGAGAACTGATGTCTCCAGATGTTGTGAAAGTGTGCGTGATGGGTATGAGACCATAATGCATTTGCTGTCAGCTTGCTAAGCTTACGTAGGTACATATATGTGTACAATGGTCTAAAAAATTTGTATAGTCTATACCGCATTTAAAATTTGACGGGCTTGTTATCATTACTGATTATGTTGATATCCAGCAGGGAGAGGAAAACAGTTCAGTTCTAATCAGTTCTTGTCAAAGCGAGGTACATTCGTTAATATATTTTTTTTATTACTAGTTAGTTGAAGGATGTAAATAACACACCGGATACATATTTTTTTCTTTAATTGAATTGTTTAAGATATCTCAATCGATTGAATAAATAATATGTCAATATGTACACGAATGTTGGTGATGGATCTAGTCACCAAAGCAAATTTTGTATTTGTACACATTTGTGAAAAATCAGTTTAAAAAATGTATCAATAAACAATTATCAATTTCTTATTGCAACTGGCAAGAAGTATTTGACTGACGTGCAACTCGCGGAGGTACTTAAAATCAGTGGAACGATTTTCATGAAACTGAGTTATATGATGATAACCATGATACAGATAATCGATGGCAAGAATCTACGAATAATGAATCCGGAGGAATAATTGTACCAAATTCAAGCGGAATTGATATAAGTGTAGGCACAAAAACGAGAGGTAGAGATACAAGAATTATAGGTAGATGTACTGTAGGAGGCGGGGCTCAAAGTATGAGTAGAGGTACAGAAACTAAAGAAGCAGGAGCTCAGAACATAAGAGGCGATAATGACTGAAATAAAAGAAATCAATCAATGAAAGAAAATGAGATTCTGCTGCTGCAGTCAATTCATAGCTTCAATACAAATAAGATTGAGTAATTGAAAAAGAAATAACCTCAAAAACATTTAAACTAAGTTTGTCAGAACCCTTGATTTCAGACAATAATGATTCTTCTTTTGAAGAACCTGTTCTGTCAGAACACTAATCAAATGTTCCAAATGTATCCTAAAAGACAGAAATTCTTTCTTCGAAGTTAACTCATCGAAGTAGTTAGTTATTTTATTATATGCTTTCGAGACCTAAGGTCCACATTAGTGTACATCACGGTGTTAGGTAATCATGCGTAAAAAAAAAATCGAAGTGTTGTTCCTTGACCTACTCTATGGATAATTTGGTCCATGATGAATTTTGAAAACAAAATTACGACATTAACAACATTTTATTATCAGAAAGTACATGTGAAATTGCTGAATCTACATTAAAATGTTCGAAATGACTTCCTCCAGTCTGGATACAAGCATACAATCTTCTCGTCATGGACTGCCGAACTCTTTCAAACACCAGAGACGTTTCTAATTGAGTTACACCCAGCAATAATCCGATTTCGTAAATCATCAAAATTCGCCAATGGAGTAGCGTAAACTAATGACTTCAGATATGCCCATAAGAAATAATCCAGCGGTTCAAGTCCGGAGATCGAGCAGGTCTTACGTGTGGCCCACCTCGACCATTCTAGATACGAAGACCTGCATTTCAAGAAAATCCACAATTATAGAAGCAGGACTCTTCCAATACTGTGGAGACATGTAGAAAATATATATACTTACGTCCAAAGAAGTTGTACAACGACAGATTCTTTTAATGATACGCTAATCAGAAATGTACTTCACAACCTGTTGGAATCAACAATTTGGCGAAAGTTCCTTCAAGAGGTTCTTTGAGTATGGTAAATGCAGAATGTTTGAGGCGCATTTCAAGAACCTTACTGGCTAATAAAAGGTGCTGATCTTACAACTTTTTTTTGCTATCGAATCAATTTGGTACTGCATAGCAGCCTGATGCCAATTTTTCATGTGAAGCCATAATATGATTATTTAATCGTAGTTTATGGTTAATATACATTCTTAGGAATTTAGTTTCTACTTGGTGGTTGTCCAGTTTGAGATTATCAAAGTTGAAATCAAATGTGAGTAGGTATATTATATTTACGTTTAAGCGTGAAAAATTTGACTAACGCCACTTGAAATTTGCAGAGTCAATATATTAGACAAAATAGAATCAACTTTTGTTGATGATATGACGATAATTTTATTTGTGAACCCCCTCGTATGCGATTACATTCAAATCATATCTCGAGAGTAAATCCATCAAAAATTGCTTACTTATATATGCATAGTCATTGAGATAGATAGTCGACGTTTAGGTCGCCGCGAAGAAATATAATGTCATGTTCACTTACGTATTCCAAATGTGAATATAACTTCGCAAGGAATGATAGAATATCGTTGTCGGTAGATACCTGAAATAATGATCCTGGAAAATCCTGAAACCTGTTACATCTACTGGTACTGGACACTAGCGAAGTATCTTGGAAAACTAGTAATTACTGGCCAGTTGGCAACACTGCTCAACTACCAAACCAAGCTAACATTGTGTGATGATCACTCAAGAATACGTCTGAAGTACCATTGGTGGAGGATACAGTGAGATTAGTGTTACCACTCCCTGCACAACTCGACGAAACGAAATTAAAAAAGAAAATGCTCGATTCATTTTCATTTCATTACTTTAATTTTTCTCCAAGTGACAGCGAGTAACTTGTTTCTGAGAAGTTATTACTACTATTATTGACATCTCAGGGATGTCAATATCGTCAAAAATGGGATTTAGATGTCCTTGTGATATCATTTCGTTTACATTCCTGCGATATTACACCGCGACAACCCTGTGATATCTAAATTAGCTGGATTCAGATGTCCCTGCGATGTCAAATTGTTATTTGTCATAGACGTCATACTGCGACATCATTTAGACATCAAAATGAATACTTAGATATCTCTTCTACTATATTTTTATTCAGTTATCTCCAGATCACAAGGACGCCATTTGTCCTCCACCACGATCAAAGGCGAATCCTCAATTTGTGTTAAATGTTTATTTTGAAATAACGCGGTAAGTTGGCAAGAAGTTGGAAACACAGATCGTATTCAATGTTGGCCAACCTGAAAGCGGGAGGCGACTGCGTGACCGGCTGTTACTGTATCGTATACCATATTTAGTTCTAGTTCTTTGTTCTTTGTATCGATGCATTGATCGAAGATCGAAGCTTTGTCGCTTTGAATGCTTTCTATAATGTTCATGTTCTGATATTTCCAACTGGATTGATCACATTTGCGAATTTTAGTGTCCTTAAACTGAAAGTGAAAAGTGAGTAGGTATCGTTGTTGAGTATCAACAAAGTGAGATTCCATTATTTCTTTCTTTACTATCTGGCATTGTAGCTTTCAGTGGTCTCATATTGTTTCATTGACTTCCAGATGTGGTGATGAGCCTGCACGGAGAGAACGAAAAAATGTGGAAGCAGCCTGTTTCAATGGGTTTAGGCATGCCAAACAAAGGCTCGACAGGAAAAGGAACCAAAGCAATTGACTTTTAGATTTTAATTAATTTATTCCCATTTTTTACTTTGTTAATTTGTAATTTTGTACTTTGTTGATGTTGTGCCAGAATGTTTAAATTTTTTGAAGAAATTTTTTTATTTACATTTTTGTTTCATATTGAAAATATATTTTCTGTTTCTATTTGTTGTTTCTGTCTGGAATATCGCATAGACGTTGATATAACAGTGAAGAAATCGCTGTTATGTCGCTCTGTTACATCCCTGATACGTTGTGCAAGAACTATTTCAAGAAGTTTATTGAGATGGGAGAAAACTGAAATAATTATAATATTCGGCGATGATATCACTTGTTAAATAATATTTTTGGATTCCTCTTCAACGATATGACAGTGTATTCTAATAAGGTAGTTAGCTCTGCAGCTGACATAACATCAGGTATAAAAGCTGAGCAATCTAAAGTGTTATATGGTACAGAATACTTAGTTATTACCTATTTTTCTTTGTCAATACATTAATGAATGCCACTAGGAATAGGAAGGCGATTTGAAATCGAACTATAAATATACTTTTTGGACCCATACAACTTGCGGTTTCCTTGAAAAGCTCCCTCTGAAATTTGTCCTGTATCCGCCTCTGTATATATCATACACCAATTTAAATTGACGAGACCATTATGATATAACAAATTCTATAAGTATAGTCATCCTGGATTTCTGGTACCTTGAACTCTTGAGCAGATGATAGTTCATTCATTTATATCTGCGTGTAATCACAATCACATATGATACAGTATATCAATAAAGATATATTGCATTAATGCCAGTCAGTATTCAAGGCTACTTTATTCTGACAGTGACTAGCACTATTCTATGATTAAAACAGAGATATTGCATTTTTGTCTGTTCATCTATATACGTAATCTAAATCAAGTCACAGAATCTCGGATTTTTGTTTCTACATAATTTATTTTTGAATTAGATGGAATTATTCTGATGAAAGATTGGCCAAAAGTGGCTTCGAACTCGACGCCTGTTGAAAATATACAGTGTGTTGCAATTTGTTAAGCCCCAACTTCGTGCTTCAGGGTTTTTTATCTGAATAATAATTACTCCTCAAAAACATTTTATTCGCTGATGGAATTCAATATACTGGGCATCTGAAAATCCTCACTAAGTGATCAAGTTTTGAAATCAATATTCTGAGAGGTTGAATATGCGATGCAAAATTTTAAACACAGCAGAAGAAGCGTTGAATGCTGAAAACGTTTTGAATTTCTTGAATTACCAATTATGGGACATTCTCTAAGAACTTCTCCGTCAATGTTCGTTCAACTATAATATTTCAATGGGATGGTGCTTCCATCCATAATGCTGGTAATATACGAATATGGTTGAATCAAAAATGTCCACTGAAATGAATTGATCGCAATAGTCCGTTAATTCGTTGGCCGCCGCGCTCACCTGATCTCACCCCCCTGGATTTTTACTTTTGAGGAAATATTAAACAGAAGGTTCGTAAAATAGATCAACGACTGAAAAATAGTAGGGAAGAAAAATTGTGGTAGTGTGCAGAGAAATATCACCGGGAGAACTGCGAAGATATGGACAAAACATGCGCAAATGGTACGAAAAATTTATAGAGAACGATGTGCTTCATTGATATTCTTTCTTTATGTTTGTTTTCAAATAGGCAATTTGTGTGAAAATGATGTGTTTCATCATTCATCGATTGGCGTTTGCAGAATTGCTTTAGCTTTGGCCGTTCTCGAGTTGAAAAGTGTTCATCTAGAGTTGAGAAGGATTTTTACCATCAAAAAACATTTTTTTTAATATGCACACCGAATATGAAGTCGATTTCGAGCCAAAGAAAGATTTCATAGGATTTTGACGGCACCTCCACAATTTTCATCTTGCAAGGGAATTTTTGACGTTTAATTTTTTTTATGCTGCACTTTGTACCTGATATTTTCGAAAACAGCATGAAAATTTGCGAATATAGTGCTAATTTCAAGTGAATCTAATGATTTTATATTTTTTATGATTTATAGGGGTATATCCCTAAGGATTTTTTCGATTGATTAATTTTGTTCCATGCTTAAACTCAAAAAAATTCACAAGGTATACTAATTTCATCTTACTGAATCGATTGGCGTTCTCAGAATTGCTACAGCTTTGACCCGGTCAACCAGCAAAGCCGCAGTAAAGTGGCAGGGAATTCAATTCAATATCTCTATGCATCAACAATGGGATTTTACAGATAAGTACCAGCGATTTCGCTTTGCGGACAATGATATGCAATAAATATTAACCTTTCGCAAAATACCATTCAAAAGCAGTTAAAACCAATGCAATCTAGAGAAGTCCTTATACGACTTTCACAATGCCACATATTTTTGACTGTTTTATATTAACGTTCATTTCGTGATATTTATTGAATTTTCAATAATATATTACTCGGGAAGTTCTATGGATTATGATCGAGCGACTTTTTTGAGAAGTGAACAGCGCCTCTTTCGACATTAGCGGCAGAGGATATCAACTGGCAACGGCCGGCCCATGGCAGATATTTAGACTTTGTCATTTGATGTTGATGAACTTGTCTTTGTAGCGCTATTGTTTGTTTACTATTAGAATTGTAAGTTACTAACAAAACTTAATTATTGTATCGGTACTTTATAAAGTTGTGTATTTTGTAGGTATTCGTGTATAGTTCAGTCCCTTGGTGTAGAAAAGTTGCAAATTTTCTAAAGGTAAGTGAAACTTTTTGACTTCGTTCGGAAAAAAAGCAAAATTATAAACATATTCTATGAAAAATTACGCGATTCATCTTCAAGTGGAAGGTGAGGTAGCAGCAGAGAAAATCTATACTAAAAACAACTATAAATAACTGAAAACGTTATTGATTATGATTAGGTTAGATACAAAAATGTACTGATGGGCCATGGGCTTCTATATGCAGATGCAAATCGAAATAATAGAGGAAATAATTATAATAACATATTTGATAGACAGTTATTGTGTGATATTTTTGATCCATTCTCATGCCCTCAAATTATACAGGGTGGCTAGAAATGATTTCAGTGAAAATGCGCAACTGAAAATTATAAAAATTCAATCGTTGTTTTCTGTTGAATACTTGCAAACGAAAAATGTATAGGTATATGCGGATATACCGTCAAGTAGGGTCGTTCACTGTTCTTTGATAAGAGTATATTCAATAAATTTTTCCACCCCCACTTCATAATTTTGAAAAAGCTCCATTTTCTGATTTCTGATGCTGTGTTCTCTAAATGATTATATTTATCACTCATATATTCTATTTGAGATGGAGTAGAAATATTGAAGATTATGTAGTGGTGTAGTGGGGATGGCTTTACAGTCAGTGCCTTTAGGATATCCATCAAGAGATAGTAAATGGATATTCAACACTGGATATTATTCTATGGAAGTCCATAGAAAATCCATTATCGACAGTGGGTATATATTCGTCTCACACAATAACGGATCTCCTATGGACATCCACAAGACGTCCATATATGATAATTCATCCGTTAAAGTAGATGAGGTTCTCCATAAACGTCCAAGGTACCATCGACCGTGACCCACCCTGTATATAACGATTTTATATAATCGACGGAAATTTTATAACAATGTTTTGGCGATATTTTTGTCTCTATTGTCGAATGACTCAAATACATATATATAATATAATGATTTGAATTAAGCCCAAATTCAAACAAATATCAACATCCAAGGGAGGGAATATGTGTACCATAGAATTCTCCTTTTCATCAGATAAGTGAGAGGACATCATAGATAAATTAACGGGAGAGACAGAGACATAATTGTCGACGATACAATTTTATGACGGAATTTGTCCCCAGGTGCGTTCGGTTTTACCTCCGTACGTCATCTGTCAAGAAATGTATCATTTGACCGAATTTCCATTATTGCCAACTCAAATAACTTCCAATAATAGTGTTTCAGCTTTCAACAGTGACACGGCAATACAAAAATTCCCTGATGACAAGTTACAATATTCAATGTTGAAAAATAATAAAAATATTCAATAATTATGTGGACACCAGAGAAAGGCTGCATACCAACATAAAAAAGTACTCTGATGATAGAGAGTACTAGAGCTGTTCCAAAATTGTCTTGGGATGCGATATCTATTATTTATATTCTCGAGATCTTGCATGGTCTATGGCGCCATCAATAAGAAGAGTACAAGTAATGCTAACGTAAAATCGGTCACTCCTGTTTCCATTATTTGGGACTTGATACTTCTGTTGGCATAAATGCCAGGAAGCCTTCATGAAAAGATAAAAATAGGTTATGTCCTATGATTAAAACGATCTGTCATATATATGTGCTCTCCTGATAATCGTGATTTATGAACCATGAACATTGAACTATTTACTACAGTGACAAACGACATTTGATTCGTTTAACTACGTCAAAAAAAAATCTAAATTCATTTTTATTGCTTTTCAAAGATTTCTTTAGTTTTGTTTATTATTTCAGTGATTACCTACTCATTTACACATCCGTACAGAACACATATTCTTGAATTATACAGTGCCAGATAATCTACAAAAGTTTTCTCCAATGACGTATTTATTCTAGAAGATCCCTAAAACGGTAAGGTTAGCCAAGCTTATTTCAATTTTCAGATTTACATATCAATAGAAATAGTGGACTATATAAGTTTTTGACAATCCACCGGACCCGTTTAAAACAAACGTTACCCTGAGATTCCCTAATATCTAATATGTAATTTCAGTGAGAAGATAAAAATAAAAAGTTATGTGAGTATCCTGTTGGAATTGGTAAAATTGTGGACTCTGCTAATGGTGGAAACTTATTTTGTTTGTTTGTTGACATGTTTGGGGTTTGCCAAAACGATTACACAAGAAGAGACAGCAAGTAGGGCCACTCAAACATGGTTTTTCTTTGTTGGAAAACAATGATTTTCATATGGATATTGAACTGTTCAATTCTATTTCCATCCATATCTATAATCACAACAGACAATGAGCATTTCTCCTAGGGGTTGATTACTATATGTTATGATTTATGAATATTAAATAAGTTGTTTTATTACCTTATTTTACATTAAATACCTTTATATTTCTATCCTTGAAGTACTTATACAGAGTTATTTCAATGAATTTGTAAGAAATTCATTTGATCTTTATTTTCAGAACTGGAAATTTTGTTTTTATCTCAAATCTGTCATTATTTGTTTTACTAATTTTCAAATATTGCTTGCAGATCTCTCATAATCACCATCTTCGTCTGTTCACAAAGAAGATCAACTAAGTATTTTAAGGTAAGTTGCTTTCATTGAAAGTTTTGAAGTCTCGCTACTATTCTACTGAGTAGTTGTATATTTCATAATTATGTCCTTATATATTAACCTGTTCCTAATTATTTTAACTATAATTTAGTATGATATAACTAAGTGGTTATTCAGTTTTTGTAGTTAATTTGCTATTTATTTCGACCAGACTGATACTAATTTTATGATTAGGTACGCACTTTATTTAAATATCTATTCATATTTGAATCAGAGCTCTATGTACTTGCCTAATTTCTAGCAAAGCAGTAACGGTTGAGTTAAATTGTCCAAGAAGACTCAACATAATAATATGTTGTTAGGAACTAGAGTACATATTTTGAGACAGATTGTATTTTTAAGATGATATTTTACAACTAAAAATCAAATACGATACTGCTGTCAATATTTGTGAAAATCATACAAGAAACTGGAGTTAGGAAACAGTTCAGGTGATTGGGTATATTGAATAAAACAAGTTTTAATCACAAATATGTTGAGGTCATCTATGAGGTGAGGAAACATTTTCTCCCCCATAAATGTTTTCAATACTTTTGAATCAATACTAAGTCACCTTGTTCTTCAACTGTTTCTTCAGATGTAACATTTGCATTTGCCACTGCCATATGACAAAATGACAAGATACGCAAAATTTCAAATTATCGAAACAGCCTTTGTATCCTGAAGCGTGGTTTGAACATAACCTTTACATTACAGCTAACGATGGTTTCACATTTCAGACGCAAAATGGCTGTGAAACAAAAAGTCATAGAAAGCGTCGGAGAGACCAAAGAAGCTTATGGTCGTCTCCATAAAATCCTCAGGGCACTGCAGAGCATCAATGCTCAAGACGGCCTTCAAGACAAGATTTGCGTGAACATAGTCAAAAGTCTGGGAATCGTCCCTATTCCCAGAGATGCAATCAGCTACATGAAATTCATTGAAGACATTAAGAAGGTGCAGGATATCCTCGCCAAAGAGTGCTGTCACAAAAAACACATTTTCATCACTCTGAAGGCATTGTACGACGAAATATCCAATCCTGATCCTTCGAGACAGCCTTCGCCAGCCATGTCCATAGTGTTGCAGCTCATCGATGTGGGCAGCATCCCGAATGCTGTCAAGTACATCCTCAATACCGGCTACCCTGAACAGAACCTGGAGAGGGCAATTCACACTCTCTGTAATTGGTTAAAGAAGTGCGCTTGGGCCGAGAACTTGGGGCCTCTGGTTTTAGCGTTTATGGAAGGACTGGAAGCTGAACATCATTATGATATATTGATTGATGTTACTTTAGCCGAGATTGAACCTCTTTTCAACCTCGTGATGTTCCCGAAAATAAGACAATCTGTAGGACCAGTTGTGCTGTATATGCTCTCTAGAAATCAACATAATCCCCAGGTAAGGAAAATTTTTCTGATTTGGTGCCATACACATGTATGTGCCCATTGCCTGACTATTTTTCTTCAACCCATTTTATCTCTTACTGCTTTTCCCTGTAGGATATGTTGAATATTGCATCACTGTAGTCATCAGAGTTTATCAGGAGACAGTATGTGATTTCCACAAGGAGGTATTTATGATTGAAAAAATAAATATCAATGAAACAAAAACCATTGACAACCAAATTCAAAAGATAAAGTACACAATTTCTTCATTACATCACACTACCAAAACAAAGCAATCTGATGAAAGAGCAAAAATCGGACCAAAACAGTAAAAAGCTTGTGGTAAAATTAAGATTATGGCTTTAGAAAGAATTGAATGCCTTCTTAGAGCGGCTTTACATTTATGCAATGCATTTGCAATGCAAGACAGGTATTGCAAGGCAATTTAGAAATTGTGTCTTACATTTATGCAATTATTGTTGTGTTGCCAGCAGTTTATACCAACATAATATATTTCGAGAAAATCTAACCTCAATAAAATATTTTGATATTTTGTTGGTTTGTACTTAACTGAAATTCGAAAAATTACATTCCACCTATCACTAACGCTTGTGACAAATTTTCTATTTCTTTTTTAAGTTGGAGTTAAAGGTTAGGAGACATTCGAAAAACAATATCTACAGGTACTTTGGTGTGCTATTGGCATTGAATTTCTCACCAGTAAACTCACTAGAATTGCTCACGAATTGCGTGAAAATTTCAACCAGTCGAAATTTTTTGGGCTTGCACATAACTTGCATGGGCACAAGCGCAATGTAAAATTTTGTCTTGCATTGCACAAAAATTGCATGAAAATTGCATAATGTAAAGCCGCTCTTACATCCCTGGGATGAAGTAAGAGCAATACAATGGGGTGTGCCACAAAGATCAGTTCTACGGCCTATCTTCTCAAATATTTCACCATCATTAACATTTCCATAAATTGCCATGATGGGGTAGTGGATTTTCTTAAGAGTTATGACCTTGCATATATCTGCGCGTCGCTTACAGGCAACAACTCACAAAATTATTGAAATGAAATGAACTATAATAGCCTAGCCTAGCCTATAACAGCCTACGTTCAGTAGACGACTGCCGAAACGTAAATTTGTTCTCTGCGACCGACGGTATGAGTCATAGCTCTTAAGAAAATCCACTACCACTATGATTCTGGCAGGATGGGGAGAAAAGTAAGCAAAAAATGGTGTAATTAGGGTATTCGGAGTTTTTTTATTTTGTAAAAAAATAATGACTTGAAATCAAATCATAGTAAAAGATCAATGAATATTTGAAATTTTTCTGAAACCTTGTTGTTTTAATTATATATTTTACTGCAACATAATTTGTATTCCTTTTATTATAAATATCTCCAATGAAATAACACAACCTAGATGAGTAACTCGCCGTTCACGCGTTGAAAATCTTTCTCCAACGGTAGTGTCGTGCGTTGTTAACAGAAGTATTGAGGTTCAATAAAAAAGAAATAATGGAAACCCCATATGGAATGGAAACCTGAAATTATGATGGATAATCTCCACAGGATTTTGAGAACAGCCGCTGACATGTTTTTTTATAATTCATTCATTTTACTCTTTTCCAATTCGGTTTTTCTTTCTCGATAGTTACGACACTGGTAGCTTACCTATGAAATGACATATTTTGATTTCCAGCTTCAAATGGTCTTTTACACAATTTACAATGCTTCACCATTGCTTGATAATAAAAACTAGCGATAGTTCAACACAAAATAACTCAGTATTTGCCCTTCTTTCACGAAAAACACACTCCTAATAAGCCAAAGACGAAAACAAACAGAAATTTTTTATTATTGCTATGTCAAATATCAAATGCAGCGATGCCGTACTGACCAGACTAGTTTGACAACGAAGAATATCTGTTTGGCGATGGAAATACTATCGTTTTTATATGCTCCCAACAAGCTGCAATGAACGTTTCAACTACCTTCTTTTTGTTATATAATAATATTTCATCCAAGACAGTATTTTTGGCATTTCATTGCCATGAAAATACCCGACAGAAATCAAAATCTAGCTGACGTGCTTTTGTATCCTTGAAAAATTCCGACATGGCAATAATGTCATGACTTGAGAGATAACATTATGAAAAGATGTCACCTTCAGTACTATTTTAGTATTACTCATCTAGGTTGTACTTGATTGGAGTTGGATATGATCTTTGAATTTTGTATCAGTTTTATGTTTATGGATATAAATCATTATGTTGCATCCAAATATATGTCATGTGTCCATTTTCTTCTTCGAACAGATTTTCAGTTGGATATAAATAACTCTTTCTACAGTGTGTCCCGCTTTTCATGAATACACCCTAATATCTCAGTTATTAATAATGCGATTTTCTTGAAATTTTAGTGGTGATTATATGTTAGGTAAATGAAGATTTTGGGAAAAGGATATTAGGGCTCATTTTAGATAGCTTTTTTTATCAGAATTAGAATCAGCATCCCCAAAAACCCCCCAATCCATATTTTCGAAATCTCAAGAGCTGATTTGAGGAGAAAAAAAAAATAAATTCACTTTTTTCGTCAATGCACCCGAATATCTGGTATTAGCGATTCTCTTGAGATTTTGGTGGTGATTTTATGTTAGAAAAATTAAGCATTTGGCATAGTGATCATATTCATTCACCATTGGCGTGCGAAGTTGGGGAGAGAAAAAAGGCATTTTTTGTTATTTCACTATGTCAAAATACTTCATTTAACTAACATATAATCACCACCAAAATTTCAAGAAAATCGCATTATTAATAACTGAGATATTAGGGTGTATTCATGAAAAGCGGAACACACTGTATATATGATTTTCAAAATCTTTTATGAAGAAGTTTTCTGAGGTGGGATTTCATGACTCCCCCCAAGCCAGGATCCCATAATTCAATTGAGACTGAATTAGTGAGAAATAAAAAATGCCGAGGATTTTTATGTCCTTGAATGATTTGAGATATTTCTTTTCAACCCTTTTCTTTCCACTTGTAGTATTTCAAAATTATGTTCGAAAGTTTGATTTTCTGAGTGTTCCCAATTTAATTATCTTATGTCCATTTTCTTCTTTATACAGATTTTCAGTTGGATATCTAGGATCCCATAATTCAATTGAGACTGAATTAATGAAAAATAAAGAATGTCAAGAATTTTTATGTCCTTGCATGTTTTGAGATATTTCAATTTTGATAATGAACTTCGTAATTTCCTCAACAGGAATACCATTTATTTGTCCTATTTTAGATGTCTGTCAAGCATAGCCCCTAGGTACTTGATACTATCAGTTTCTTCAATTCTAACATTCAGCCCTATGCTGTATCACTTTCGTTAAAAATAACCGTTATTTTACTATTACCAATTATAGCAAAATAACGGTGACTTTATTTTTAACGGAAGTGATACAACATAGGGCTGATTATCATTAAGTATTAGTGGTCCTAATTCATGTATTATTATAAAATTTTAGTGGCATAGATTTCGGTTTTTTCAAGTTTATTGTGAGTAGGTTATAATCAAACCAATTTTTAATATTTTTAAAATCTATTGTGGTCTTAGTTTGTAATTCAATTCAGTTTTTTTCTCCATATAATATTACTGTATCATCTGCAAATAATATAAATATCATGGAAGTCTCTTTTACACCATGGACTTTTCCAAAAATGCGGGAACAAATGAAGCAAATGACTCTAAGTGTTTCAAGCCAGAGTAAAGCAGTTGTCTGTGCAAAAATGTTTTGATGTTTAGAAAGAATTCCTACATTATTATTTATGATAAGCATACATTTTTTTTCTTCATGTATGACTACTATCTCTGTACCATTGTTTAATCCATCTGGTCTATTTTGTCTTTTTTCTCATTGGTAATTTTTTTGTCTCCTTTACTAACTTCCATTTAATTTATGTGAATTTTGTTTGTAGACATCCTCCTATGTTTCATAAATCCATCTTTTCACGACTCCAGCAATATACTTCATTCTATAAATCCTGCAATTTTCTGTTTGGTTGTCAACTACTGCTTATTTTATTATTCGTTTTTAAATTTATTTCCATCCAATCCATTACTTCCACTTTTGTTCGACCCTGTATGCACATTCTCGCCTGTTTTTGTTTGGATCTTCCTTGTACAGGCCTGGGTTTTTATGTTGCCAGTTTTTGCTTTCATTCCCAGTTTTGATTAGTTCAGTGTGGCAGATCGTGTGTTGTGGTGTTGATAATTTTTGTGGATTTTAATTTGTTCACTTTTAATTAATTTTAAATAATGTTGAGTTATTGATTTTACGAAAATAACGACGCGAATTCGTATTTTAAATGTTTTTGTCTGTTTTATGTGTTGTGAATTTTTCAGTCAGGTTAGATGATTTTTTTTTACCTTTCTTACCCACCAAATTATTTCGATGCTCCCATTGATAGATGAATTCAGCCATGTGATTAGGTTCCTGAAGTAGTTCATCACTTCCACAATAAATAAAGATGTGCATTTTTATCTGTCATAATTTCGGTAGTTCTTTTCTTTTTGATGATTTTTAAGAGAGAGGATGATTTAAAAAGCTTTATTTACTCATATCCTATAGTATATCCAAACTCAGTTGAATATGACTTCATAATCCCCTATATAAAGAAAACAGTAGACCAGATTGAGTATATCATACGTGTAACCGTTCGCCGCCTGGAAACCAATCAGTAATGCGCTGACCGCATAAATTACCATGAATCACCACTCAATGAGTTCGCCTCTTTGAACGTACTTACCGACCACAGGCGGAGATATTTTCTCTCACTTGGGTATAACTTTGCTTATTGCTGTATAAATATTCCGTTATAGATCAGCTAGAAGCGAAAACGAAGAAATTTGCGAATATAATGTTTCTTGTTTTTGTAATGAATAGAATTCAAGGACTGCGTGTGTATGGGTACGGGATGTTGCTCGTAACTTATTGACAATTTATCTGAGTCGTTAAAAAAATACAATGAGACATCAGGAAACTTTGTAAATTTATTTGATGATACGGCTATCTTATACACATCAAAGTCGTGGAAAGACTCAATCGTCATAATCCTCCGAATCAGACAAATCACCCAGGTTTATAATTACTGGTTGAATGGATGGCAAAAGGGAATTTTACACGTTTTAAAACACGTCTAAAATGCATTGGGTCCAAAGATCTTTATATTTCTCAAATAAGATTCTTCTAACATTCTTCGTTTAGATTTGGACATTGATTGGATTTTCTTAATTTGTATTTTATAAATGCCTAAACCAATTCAATGGGGTTGAAAACACAATAATATGGAAGTAACCTAAGAAGCGTATGACCAGAATCTTACATACTTCATAAAAAATATAGTATTTTTCAAAATTTTCACTTATAATTATACGTAGTAATACCTCAACGTGGCTTTTTGGGGAATATTTAGTTTTTTATAAATCATAAATTCCAAAATTTCCCCTTTTTTTATTGCTTTCGTCGGAATTTTTATTTTTTGACGCGAGTGGTATGACGCATTATCCATTACAATAACAGAATCTGGTGATATATTTGGTAATATTTGTTCACTGAAATATTTTTTGTTTTGGAAGTTATCTACCCATCCATACCGAATCACATCATGACTATCTAACCAATTCTCGTCAAGATATACTATATGTCTCTTCGATTCCCGATCTTCTTTTATTTGTTGCAAGTAATCTTGCCTTTGGCAGCCTTTGCAGAACGAGCCGGGGTGATTTCATTATTGCCATTCGCTGATTTAGTTTTTTGTGTTTGAAACAACAAAAATTTGGCTTAGTATTTCCTGCGACTTATATAATATTCAGGATAATCAGATAATTTGTTTTTGATTGATTCCACGGTAGGTATTTCGTTTTGTTTATAGATATCATAAACTTGCCTTCGAAGAAAATCTTTTGTGGTCTCATCAACTTTGTTCAATATCTGATGTTTTCGTTTTCTTTTACGAGAATGATCTACAACATCCCATTGTTTAACTACTCTGTAGATAGTTGAGTGCCCCAAACTGGTGAGATGAGATATCCTTCCGAAAATGTCGTTGGTACATTTGTCGTTCATTTCCTTTTTTAAATTTTTATATACAATATTTAGAATAAGGCTTTGGGTGTGAACATGAAGATCATTTTTTTTGAATTCCTATTGTTCATCTGGTTGTGAGTCTTGTTCCTCACGTTATTCGAATTGTTCATTAGGTTGTGGGTCTTATTCCTCCTGTTCTTCGAATGGTCTTCAAAATACCATGTTGCAACACTAAATACACAAACGTTTATTCTTAAACTTCAATATTGATTTTAATACTTTCAGTTTAAAAAACCGCGACATATATTTTGCCAATACAATTAATTCTTCAAGCAGAAATATACTGAGTTATTATTACATTAATTATTTTGGGAACCGTTTTATACCTGTTTTTTCAGATAACTCTATCATAACAAATATTGACTGTAGATATCACAAGTTACTTTTCAAATATTGTTTATCTATAATTAATTACATTACCTAGTATAACGGCAAAACATATTAAGTAGACGGGAAATATCCAGTTCTGTTTGGTCGTTCATTAAGTTCTGAGAACTTTTCTCTTTATCAATTTCCAAATCCTCAAGCAGGTTCAATGTCAACCCTTTTCTTTCCACTTGTATTTCAAAATTGTGTTCAAAAGTATGATTTTCTGCGAGTTCCCGATTTAATTAACGTTTTTGAAATATAAAAGAAGGATATTGTAATAGTATATCAGTATACTTCTGCTTGAAACCGTTATATTGGCGAAATATGTCTCGGTTTTGTAAACTAAAAGTGTGAAAATCAACATTACAGTTTTAGTATGAACGTTAAAATGGATTTTCATTAGGTATTGTCTACAACGATTCAAAATTCAAATACACAAATATCAAAGTTAAAAAACACTAAACAATAGAGATTTCACAAAAATAGGTTTACAAAATTCACTACACTTGTTTCAATAGGAAGCGTAACAAACATTGTACACGGTACGCTACTGTTCTTCTTTTCGTAAATAAGGCCAGACTCGTTCAAAAGTCTGGGAACGGTCCAATATTTTCAATATGACCAAGAAAGATTCGTGAAATTTTATACAAGTTGATTTTTGATGATGCCCGATTTAATTGTGATATCGGTAATGTTGCCAAATCAAGTTTTTCAGATATTGAGGGTAACTCAATTTTTTCAAATGGAAAACCCTATTTATTTTCATTGCCCCGTCGTTACTTGAAATGTCTGCGTACAGTCCAATATTTTCAAGAGGGCTCGAGAAAATATCATGAAATTTCATAAAAAATGTTTTTTGTTAAAACAACTTTTTAATAATTGAATTATTTTCCAATAGAGTTTTAAGTCAAATAACAGAAACTGAAAACTATCTAACCAAGTGCTCAAAATGTTTGCCATCATTTTCTAAACAATAGCTCAAGCGGTCATAATGTTCCCAGACTTTTGAACGAAAAAGCCATGTTGTCATATTTCGAAAACTGCATTAATTTAAAATCTGATATTTGGAGAAATTAGTAATGAGGCGTCGCTGAATTGACTGCAATAAAAACAAATAAGGTGTTATCCTCAATAACTGAAAAATTGTTGATTTGGCAACATTGCCGATATCATCATTGAATTGGGCATCATCAAAAGCCGTCCTGTATGATATTTCACGAATTTTTCTTGAACCGTATTGAAAGTATTGGAACGTTCCCAGACTTTTGAACCCCATGGTGTCATAAAAATACATTAATTCAAAATTTGATATTTGGAGGAAATAAGTAATGAAGCGTCGCTAAATTAATTGCAATGAAAACAAATGGGGTGTTCCATCTGAAAAAATTGATTTACTCTCAATATTTGAAAAACTGTTGATTTGGCAACACTGCCGATATCACCGTTGAATCGGGCACACAGACCTCATAAAAGAAGTAGATATTACATGACCGCTCTTCCAATGATATCAAAATAGCCCCTCATCCATGGCCGCCATGTTGATTCCGCTTTACGTTGGTACCACTGATTTATAATCGGTTGTATTCTTCTAACGAATGAAACAAAGCGAGATGTAAATTACTTTCGTGGATTGACAGCCACACACTTCAAATCACTAGTGTTACCCAAAATACAGGGACGTCTTTCCTAAATCTATATATTTACACGGACTAACATAAAAAATTGGAATTATGGAAATCATGAGTACATAAAATCGAAGAAAGTATACAAGTAATATACTAATATACCCCAAATAAATAGAATTGTATATTCAAAGGCATTTATTCAACTTGCTTTATTGTCTGAAATCTTGTAATCAAAATTTCGACTACTTCTAATTGAGATTTTAAATTTGTCAAATGCCCATCATTCCGGTGTCGAAGCAACAAGATATTTTCACACTTGCACTGATAATGAATTGCTTTGGTAATAAAAGATTTCCACTGATCACATCAGTTTTCCTTTATTATTATTAGTATTTTCATTCCACGAGCATGAATATTTCGGGAATTTAGAATATCAAATAATCCATCGATAATTTTGATGAACTCAACTGTTGGTTGAACATTTTGAAATTCTTCCAAATGAAGAACATCGGATAGGAATATGATAGTGCATCAGCTACACTCGAGCTGAGTGTTTGTGCAGCAACGTTCTCCTGGAAACTAAAAATAAAATTCATAAAACCTACCATAAATCTCTATAAACCAAAAAGTTCCCTTGATATCTTGGTGAATTAAGAGTATGCACTTTTTACAAGCAGTTACTATTGAGAAGAAACAAACTATTTTGAAATTTACAAAATCTAGTGATTTACATGAGGCAAACCACAGAAAAGCTTTGAAAAGCAAATCAAAACTGAATTCTAGAGTTGCCTATATTTATTTACCATATTTAAGAATCGCTGGCTGGACAATGGACATGAACATTTATAAACAACAGAAGAATATTAACAATTCGAAATTCGAATAGAGTTTGGCATAATGATACGACACCGACCCTGACTTTTAGTAGTACCAACATAAAACGGATTACATATGGCGACGAACACATAGGTTCCATCAGAATTTTAGCATGCTACATCTACTTCTTTTATGAGGTCTGTGATCGGGCATCATCAAAAACCGCACTGTTGAAATTTTCATAAATTTTCTCTGGGCCGTTTCTGAAATATGAGACCGTTCCGATACTTTTGAAAGACACTGTATAGGGAATTATGAAGTCATTCAACTGAGTTTGGATACACTGTAGCGGTAATGGTTAAAGGAACCTGACAGGATGGATGTTAAATTTTTGAATTTTTGTTGGTTTATCACAAGTTAGCATAATGATTCACCTCCATTTTTAAAATGAGTATTCTTCATTATACAGTGTCCGCCAAAAACTTGGAACCATATGGAAAACTTTTTAACTAATGGGTTCTCAAAAAATTTCATTCTACATAAAAGTTGGTGCATTCAATTAAGATAAATATGCGCATAGCCCTTTTTATCAGTGGCCTGCGGTTAAGCGGGAATCGGCCGAGATTCTAATTTCACTATGGACTAAAGTGGCATTACTATTCAAAATATCAAAAAATGTTATTGAAAAAAGTTGTTTGCAATTGAAAGATATTTTCAGTTATTCAGTTTAGTCTGCCAATTACTGATTTCAATAATTACTCAATGAGCGAAAGATAAAAATGGAGGCTCTTTTTCACACTTAAATAATGACGCAAATAACCTCTCTATTGTCTTTTAAAAGATAGTTCGTAGATGAAAACAACTTTTTCCAATAACATTTTTTAATATTTTGTATGGTAATGCCACTTTACTCCATAGTGAAATTAAAATATCGGCCGATTCCTGTTTAACCGCACGCCACTGAAGAAAACGGCTATGCGCATATTTAGTCTAATTGAATGCACCAACTTTTATGAGGAATGAAATTTTTTGAGAAATCATTACTTAAAAAGTTTTCCGTATGGTTCCAACTTTTTGACGGACACTGTATATGTTTTTTGAATATTTCAACAAGAAGAACTCATTACAGGTGTTCCACAAGATCGTCCCGCTAGCTGCAACCGTTTGTGGAAAATTGGACCAAGAAAGATCAACATCGAGCATGAGTTACCTCCAAGAAATAGTCAACCTGCTCATGGCCCTGATGGACCATTTTCCCGGATATCCAGAGCTGTACCACCCTCTAAGCGAAGTAATCGAACCGTTCTACAACGTTTCGAATTACAAGCAAGCGTTGCACTGCAAATCTTGGGCCGACAGCCCGGGTTCTTCGGGATTGGGCAAGTTTTCCATGGGAAAAGTCGGTTTGGTTAACTTGGGCAATACGTGCTACATGAATAGCGTCCTGCAGGCGTTATTTATGACGAGAACGTTCAGGAACGAGGTTTTGTTGTATAACAAAGATATTTCCCAGCTGTTTTCCAAATTGCAAGACCTCTTTGCCTTGCTGCAGTTTTCCACGAGGTCGTCTTTGTCACCGCATGAAATATTGAATATTTCGAGGCCCCCCGGATTTCTTCAGGGACAGCAACACGATAGCTCAGAGTTCCTGGGGTACTTGTTGGACACACTGCACGAGCAAGAGAGCAACTTTGCTAGTACTGAAGTCAACACTGAAGGTAGGTGGTAATGTAATGGTCTTTGTTTGGTAGTTAGGACTTTAAACAGTTTTTTGTCGATTGTGATTTTCTTGAACTTCTGGATGAACCGACCGACGTATTCATGGTAGGTTTTTATTGGTTTGGTATAAGCTCCATCAAAACAAGATTTACTTATTTTTTCCTTGATTAATTCACCCATTAGATTGAATAATGGAAGTATACAATACTCTTCCACATTAAAATTTCTTGGACTTTATGTAGATGAAAATTTATCGTGGTCAAAACATATTCAGGTTTTGACCACAGATTTCTCCAATTATTGGAATTCTTTTCAAGATAAGACATTTTTTGTCACTTAAACATCTGAGAAGCATTTATTTTTCGTTAGTTTATTCCAAATTGCAGTACATGATTTCTATATGGGGTGCAAAACATTCATTGCTAAGACCACTAAAGACGCTTCAGAATAAAATAATTAAATGTATATTCAAACTTGACTATTATGCTATAACTGCTAATTTGTATAAACCAAATAAGCTTCCAGACATTCATTCATTATATAAAATGAAATTGTGTACTTTTATTCATTTAGTTAAAAATAATATGAAACATTCTAATTTAATATTCAAAATTAATAGTGATCAACATAATTATTCAACCAGATATTCCAATAATATAGCAATTCATAAAACTAAGACAAATATTGGTCAAAAATCAATACTATGCAATGGAATAAAATTTTACAATGAATTACCCAACCATTTGAAAAAATAGGGTAAAATTCGATTCAAAATTAGTTTGAAAAAAAACATGATCGGTTGAGTTGAAATCAGGTGAATATTTTCTGATTCCACCATTTTTTTAGTTTTTATAAACTTGTGATACTTGTTTAATTCCATCAATTGTTTGATTCTTCCTTTTTATGTATTTATTGCCATTAATCAGTGTATGTATTATTATTATTTTTATCCCTCTATAAACAGAAATGTTTCTTGGGATCAATAAAGTAAATAAATATATAATGTATTTTGAAAGGTAGGTAATATCTTACAAAGTTAGGAAAATGATGGCAGGTATCTGGTAAAAATTATTTAATTATTTTTTTGCCAGCCTAATCAAACAATAATAGATTATATAAAATCTGAGTGAAACATTGTTTTATAATGAAAGTGGTACAGTGGGGTTTCCTATAATGACCATTATTCGTGAAATTAGAACACACTTTCTAGCAGTAGTACTGGAAATGAAAAAAAAAACGATTTTTGGATTCAAATCGAGCGATTCCGGGATAAATGGCTGGAGATATGCCTGTTGATAGCAATAGATCGTAAAATGAGTGGTTTTTCAACAAAAATACTAGTAGGAAACCGACTGTCACATGAAAGATGGTCCAAAGATATATTCTGTTATGTTTTGGACTCGCAGCTGTCATTTATTAATTTGTTACAAAGATTTAAAAACAAAAAACCGTTTTTTTTTCAGTTTTTTGCTTATAAAATGAAAACTCATACAGCAATCTGGTTAATCTAATGGGAAAATTGTATAGAATTTATATACGAACAAAATGAGATTTTTTACGACCCAATCGGCTCATTAGTAACGGAGAAAAACTGGAAACACCGCAAAATTTTGCAATTTTTTTTTGTAAAATCATAACTCCGCCATTTTTCAAGTTGTAGAGTGGGCTCTTCACATGAGAGTATTGAATCATGTGTACACGAAACAGGCGCTGTCGGATTATTAGTTTTGGCACAATTGCCACGATTTTTTTTTTTTTTTACCATCATGCAGTGTACCTGGATGCTCTAGTGATAGTACGGTTTCAATTTCTCAAACAGATTTTGAAGGTAGAAGCATAGTACCACACAAAACGTTTATTCTCATTTTACGCTATAATGCTGCGAACTGGATGAAAAATGCTTGTCGGTCGGTGGCTCAGTTGCTAAGGTCTCTATCAGTTGAACTTCTTCCCTCGTGCAGTTTTTGCACTTGGTAAATGTAATAATCAAGTGGCAGTGTTACCCTGATTGTCTGAAAAAGGCACTGGTAATACCTATCCTGAAGCCGGGCAAGGATTGCCACCGCGCTATCTCGCTACTGAGTGTAGTCGCCAGGATAGTGGAGAAGATCCTCCTTAAACGTTTGCTATCTACCGAGGAGCATCTCAAAATGATCCCCGCTGAACAATTCGGCTTTCGTGCAGGTCATTCTACACCCAAAGGCAGAAAGCCTTTGACTCAGTGTGGGTTGAGGGTCTAATTGCTAGAATGCTGAGAGCACGCATGCCTTCATACATGGTAAGGCTAGTGAACTCATTTCTGACGAATCGAACTTTTGCGGTGAGGGTTAACAGCACCAGATTCGCAGAGTTTCCGATCGAACCGGGTGTCCCGCATTTGTACTCCTTACATACGCGTGATTTTCCTATGTGCGAGAGAACGAAGACGGCTATATACGCGGATGATACCGCTATATACGCTCACTCGTTCTCAAGCGTCGCAGCTGCTATGCAGGTCCAATCTCGGTTGGACAGAAAAATCCTGCCGTATCTGGAGGAGAACAAAATTGTGGTAAATCCGGCCAAGTCCGAAGCCATCAATTTCTCGAAGAAATTTAAGTTTTCTAAAGTTCTTCAGAAATTGAAGGTCAAGGACAAGGCCTTGGAGGTCAAGACCAATGTGAGATACCTGGGCGTACAGCTTGACAAACTGACAACATGGCACAAGCACATCAACTTGGCTATACAGAGGGCCGCTGCGGCGGTAAAACGCACATACCCTCTTATAGCCAGAGGTTCCAAGATGCAGCTTGAAGCCAAATTAATGGTATACAAGCAGATAATACGACCTGCCATGTTGTACGCTTGCCCAGCGTTCTGTAGCCTGCCCAAGACTCCGTTTATGAGACTGGACAGGATGCAGAACAAGGTACTTCGTATCATCACTAATAGTGACAGGTACATTCGACCGGATGCGCTGCGTGCCCTGGCTGGCGTCGACTCCATCCCGACTTATGTTAGAAACCTGTCGGACAAATTCTACAGGTTTCACCTCCCCAACAGTTCGTTAACCAGGAGCCTTACTAGGATCAGAAATAATGATGATCAGCCCCGCAAACACGGCGGGCTGATCTATCAATCGTTGGCTATCTTTCAAGAAAGATGGGAAGAACCGGTTCCTTAGGGAACCAAGCCGCCTCTATGTAGTGCGCGAAGTACCTCGACCCGGTTTTTTGCTCTAGCCTTTTCCGGGGTTTACAACGAAACAATCACCTCAGAGCAAAATTAGACAGCAATGCAGTATCTACATTGAATGCTCACGAACGACGACATGCATAAGCTTTAGCGAACCACCACCACTATGTCATTGAATATTCGACCTACCGTCAACACCTACGAGTGTTTATGAGGTACTATTATTATTATTATTATAAACAACTGAAAACGGCCGAGCCCGTGTAATCGGTCGAGTAGTAGGAGAGGCCGACTAAAATAGCGATTTTGCAAAAACTGATAATCTGACAGCGCCTGTTTTTTGCGAACATAAAGTATACATGATTCAGTACTTTCATCAGAAGGGCCAACCCTTCAACTTGAAAAATGGCGGAGTTATGATTTTTTTCAAATCGCTAAACGTTCTGGTTTTCTCAGTTTTGCTCCGTTACTGTATTTCAATTCTCTACAATTTTTCTAATTAGAACAATCAGATTGCTGTATGAGTTTTCATTTTATGAGCAAAAAAACCAAAAAAAAAAACTTTTTGTTTTTAATATAACAAATTAATAAATGACAGTTGCGAGTCCAAAACATAACAGAATATAACTACTTTCATGTGATGGCACATCTGGTTTCCTAGTAGTATTTTTTTAAGAAAAAATCGTATATTGATTTTCCTGATAACACAATTTGTCAAGAGCATATACAGGGCTATTCAAAAGTCTGTATTGGTATCTCGGTAGAAGATAGAGGAGTGGTTGAATGTGGAAAAATTTGAATATTCTGGAGGTCAAATTCTGATTTATCTTCATTTCTAAAGTTATACAGAAAGAACGGAAAATTTTCAAATTTTTCTTCAGCTCATATCTTTTAGTTTTATGAAGATTTCTCAAAACTTTCCGCACTTTGCCATAACAACTTTTTTTAGACAATTCAAATATGCGAGTAAAAAATATGTACAAATTGGGCCACCCTCAACTTTTTATTTTCAAATAAGTACGGGCTTGTGTTCATATTGCATTTTCCTAAATGCCAAGAGACATTTTTCATATTGGCGTTGTATTTTCATCTGAGTGTTTTGGAAATACTGAATTATTACCAGAGGAATTTCAAAAAAAAATCACTTCTATAATTGAAACGTCTGGTTAATGTCAATTTTGAACGGCTAAGTTAATCTGTTTTATGGAGGTTATAATAAATAAATAAATAACATAACATAACACGTCTTTATTTTTTTAATTTTCTTTTGTTATGTGTTCGTTATCTGGACGATTGGCAAATGTTTTTTGCAGTGGTTAATCAATTGATTAATTTTTGAACTATTTGAATTTCTGCAAATGAAAACTTCACTTTATTCGACTTTGCTAATTGTTTCGATTGTTTTTTTTTATTTGAAGATTGGAATTTTTACACAGTGGCGTTGGTGGTAGTATTACTAATAATGTATGAATGAATGGGGTATTACAGTTGGTTTTTCGCAAATATGCAGTGAAGTTATAAATAGTTTCTTCATCCCCCCCACCTTACTAACTATTGAACCAAACAAATGAAACAAACTGTCCATAGCACTTTATGCCTATTCATGAACCTACTATGTGATTGAATTTTTTTCAAAATTTTTAATTAATCCATCAGGGATGGATATATATTTATATGATTTGAATCCAGTTGCCATATATCAGCAGAGAAGCAAAATATCCGATTTAATAATACAAACGCAGAAACATAAATGAATAAACTGTTAATATGGCGATTGGAACCTATTGAAATTACACTTCTGTCAAAATGCAGACTCGTTCAGTAATAACAGTAAAAATGTACAATAGTAAAAATATAAACCGGTAATGCAACGTATTTCGAACCTATCAGAAAGTTATTCCATCCAAATGGTTCATTAACAGTAACGGAATACTGCAGAAGTGTAATTACGGAGATTCAGAATTGATCAAATCCGGATTTCATCAGACTGGATTCTGTAGACCGAGAATCCATCAGCTTACAATCCCAAATCATGCGCCGTCAGTCAAAACGGTAGGCAGCACTTAAAACACACCTGACTGCATAGTAGTTATTTCTTCGAAGAAACTGAAAATGATTTTATGCACTAGCGGGCGGTAAAGTACACTTTACCGCCCGGTTCGCCGGGCGTAAAGTGGCACTTTACCGCCCGTGGGAGCATCATGGCCCGCGGGCGGTAAAGTAGACAATATACTAAAATTGTCCATATATACCTACGCACATCATTTCACGGAAGACCTACCACAAAACAATGAATTCAGTTCAATAAAGAAATACTCATTTAACAACTTTTATTCATAATCTACATTTTTGCTCCATAACTCTGAAAATTAGAATTTTATGTTAACTATGCAATTGTTACAATTTTGAATATTGAGGATGGGATATTCACTTTTCTCTTGAAAATAATTATTCCCTTTTGAAACATCCTCACCACTCATTTTAGATGTGGATGGTAGGTCCAAATAATTATTATTTCGCATCGGTCCATCACCATCGCCGGCAATTTTTTTGGCAATATTCAATTTATTTGAAATCGATTGTTCAATGTAGCTCTCTGCTACTGTAGTTGATTTCCAACCAGCGTGTCTTTTGATATTGGTGATACTTTCCCCAGCATCAGCCAATAAAGTGGCTGAAGAACGCCTGAAACAATGGCCCGTATATTCTTCTGGGCCTGGTAGCTTCAAAAATGCAGCAATTTTTCTTGGAATTTGACCGAGGATATTCTTCCCAACAACTTGATTTGTACATTTGTTGTTCTTATAGAATATAAAAAAACGCCCATGTTCAGTATTTGCGGGACGTAGACTAGCATATCTTCTATAAATATCCAAATAATTAACTGACTGGTTTTCAGTACTGCAGATGGTAAATGTTCGTTGTATTTTAGTTTTTGACTCTCGAATTGTAATCAATAAAGCATAAGTTAGGTCTTGAATGTCATCAAGCTTGAGATTTGTTAATTCTTCTCTACGACAAGCACCATGTACCCCAAATATTAATGCAACCTATAAAAGAATCAATAAGTTTTTTAATTACTTAATAAATATAGGTAGGTATAACATACCTTCATCATCAGATATACATAATCTGGAGCTTCTTTTAGAAAAAGTTCGATTTCATCCCTATTCAATATTTTGGATATCTTCGGTTAATATCCATCATTCTTCCGTTTCAAAAATGCTATCAATTTTGGAAATTTGCTTATGTTTATATTAATATACAAATTCAAAGTAGACTTTAACATCGAATAGTATGACCACAAAGAAGATGGTTTTCGATTATTGGACTTCTCAAAAAAATATCCCAGTAATATATCTTCTGTAATCACCTTCACATTATTTTCATTGTGCCATTTTATGAACTCATTATACATCTTTTCGTAAAGTTTCTTTGACTTTGTTGGTAGCAGTTCGAGTTTGGCACTCTCAGCCGATTCCAAAATTTCCATTGTTATGTTATATTATATTCTTCATCTGATGATTCCATAATTTTCGTGTTGAGTTCACTCACGCTCTTTTTCAGATAAACATGAAGATGACCGTTTACCTTGTTTATTGAATTTGTTGCTAGACAACAACCAGCTTGCTTAACAACGTCAAAATTAGGTGGGTATATGCTGGGTATTCTGTGTACAATTTGAATAAATGAATCTATTTCAGTATACAGAGATGATTATTGACACGATAATTGCAATATAAATATATATACAATGTCCGCCAAAATCTTGGAACCATATGGAAAACTTTTTTATTAATAGTTTCTCAGAAAATGTCATTCTTCATAAAAGTTAGTTTCCCATGCTGTTCCAAGATTTTGGTGGACACTGTATAAACCGCTAGTGCATAAAATTTTGTATGTATCACGTGCGTAAAATGCGTTTATGGCCTTCGGCGTGTAATGGCCCTCGGCTAACGCCTTCGGGCCATTATCCACGCCGCAGGCCATACTTACGCCTACTTTACGCCCTTGATACATAAATGACTATTTCAATACTGTTATGTCAATAAAGTGAATGTCCCCTATCAAAAATATTCTTTTTTTTTCTCAAAATTTTTGAATCAATTACCATTTACTAGGGATGCCATCTAATATTTTCGAGTTTGGTGGTTTGTTAGAGACGACAATCGTGTCCCATATAAAAAAATTGGTCCATTAAAATGCTTTTTCCAAAACTTAGCTAGAGGGCGGTCTTTGTGAACTCACCCATCTAGTTATCATTCTAAAAACACCTTTATACAGTCCGAAGCTTTTGAAAAAATAAAGGAGCTGCCAACAACCCATTTTCACCGTAGATTAGCCCGCAAATGTTCTTTTGACTCGTCAGTACCATTTATGCTTAACTTGTTACACAGATGGAGCTGCATCAATAATACCGACGGTAGTGCAGCAGTCTTTCGGAGGAAAGACCTTGACCATTTCTCGATGCGGCGAATGCGGGACCAAGAGCGAGCGAGTGGACAGTTTCAGAGAGCTCCAGCTGTCGTTCCCGAACCACTCCGAAAACCAAACTGTCCAGACCCTGATGGAATACTACCTGCAGCCGGAAAAGTTGACGGGCGACAACCAGTACCACTGCGACCAATGCAGCAGACTAACAGACAGCGAGAGGATCACCAGGATAGTGGAAGCGCCAGCTAGATTGACGCTCACTCTTAAACACTTTCGCTACGATCCAGCGTCGCACCAGCGCACCAAGCTCCTGCAATCCGTGACTCTGGACGAACACCTCACGCTGGATAACTGCCGCTACGAGCTGTACGCGGCCGTGGTGCACTGCGGTTCGAGCGTGGATTCCGGACATTATTACACGCTCGCGAAAGATAAGTCGGACTGGTTCAAATTCAACGACGCGTACGTTTCTAAAGCCACGCCGGAGAACCTCAGTCGCTTGAAAGCTCCGGAAACGCCGTACATTCTGTTTTACAGCCGGGAAGACCTTTCAGATCTGGACAACCTGCCGGCTACTGTGCTCTCCCATCGGTTACAGATTCTTTTGACCAAAGACAATTCGGAGTCCGAACAGACCGAAGGGTATCGGTCGGTGAAGTTATACAGTGTTAGGCAAGATCGCGATGACGAACCTCCCCCACCCGGCTGTGGAGGAGGCGGGTTTTCGTCTACCGCAGGTAACATGTTTGTGTGCTAGCAATCCGAAAGGAGTGATGTAAATAAAGAACGGACACGTGTAGAATGTACGGATATTTTAAATTATTTAACTGTAGTCCTAAAATATTTATACTTATAAATATTTTGTATAAGGTTCACCTGTTGGCTTTTCTTGCGATCTTGAATTGGATTTTTGTCGTGATGAGGGCCCGGTTCGAAGTGTAAGTAGTGGCTCATTTGTAAATTTGTGAGACGTCTGGAGAGAACTTGCCAACGATTTTTGTATAGCTGTAATAAGTATGTTTTGACTCCTATGTGATACATTAAAATTTTTCTTGGAAGTAGGTAATAGACTGTTTTCAAATTACTTTAGTTTTTATTTGTAATTCATATCATCTCCTATTCGGGAGATATATGTCACACGTTTCAACTTAGTTTGGATTAATAAAATCAGTAATCCCAAAATGGTTGTTGTCATTTCTAAATTTTACAATAAGCTTGATTGGCAAAATCCTGCATGGTAAAAATGTTAGTAGTATCCAATACACCACATGATTTTCAGAACAGCCGATGCTCTAATTGACATATTTTTTCATAATTCATTAATTTTAGTCTTTTCCAATTCGGTTTCCCTTTCTCGATAGTTCCGACACTGGTAGCTTACATATGAAATGACATATTTTCATTTCCAGCTTCAACTGGTCTTTTACACATTTCATAATGCTTCACCATTGCTTAGTAAAAAAACTAACGATAGTTTAACACAAATTAACTCAGAATGTGCCCTTTATTCACGAAAAAACACTCCAATAAGTCAAATTCGAAAATCAAACGGAAAATGTTTTGTGGCTGTTATGTCAAATATCAAATGCAGCGTTGCCGCACTGACCAGACTATATCGGCAACGAAGAATCTCCGTTCGGCGATATCGTTTAACATGCTTCCGACAAGCTGCAATGAACGTTTCAATTGCTTTCTTATTGTAATATATTTCATCCAAGACAGTATTCATGGGTTTTCGTTGCCATGAATATACCCGACAGAAATCAAAATCTAGCTGACGTGCTTATTGTATCCTTGAAAATTTGCGACATGGCAACAATGTCATGATTTGAGGGATTACATTATGAAAAGATGACCTTCAGTACTTTTTGAGTATCACTCAACTAGGTTGTATTAATTTATCGGAGGCTGCCTAGAGGGAGAATCTAGAGCTCTATGGACTCCAGGACAATACTAAAACATCAGAAAATGAATGTTATACTAAAATGCCATTTTTAAATAAAGTAGAGTTCTATCACATCTGACTCATGATGTATCTGAACTCAACAGATTTATTACGGTGCCTTCTTCATATCTATATCATTGCATTGTGGAACAGATCATGAAGAGAAAAGTTCGATTTATTCCTTCCAGATACTTTGTCCCGCATTTGGGAAGTTTACATGTCGGGTAGATATGGTAGCGACATCTCTTAGTTCCATTTACAATCTTTCACAACAACAAATAAGTTGACGCTAGCGCATAGTGATCAACGCCCGTACTCGCATTGTTCAAAGTGCAGAATTATCACTCTGTTGATTCTTGGAAAAATCGATAGCAGGTAAGCAAAACAGTTATATTCTGTTGACAAAAAAACTGAATAGATTTCATCATCATAAATTTTGGTGTATAAATGCTTGTCCCTGGAGAAGGACAAAGATACTTGGAGTATTCTGATTTTGCAGATTGGCGGGTACATGACCAACATGACCAAATATGTATCAGAGGATATAAATGATAATATTGAAAATGTTGGTGGATGATGTATCTATACGAGAGTAAAATATTGATGAAGAGGAAGGAGTTACATGACGATGATAAAACTGAATTGAATAACAACTAGGTTGCAAATTAAAATTGAATGGAATGAAAAAAAAATATGGAGGAAAATGATTCTTTCCAACTCCAGATGAACTTTTTAACTCGTGACCGGTTGATGATAGAGCAATTCTGCGAAAGTCAATTGGTTCAGATTGTACTGGTATAGTAAATAATGTAGAACAATAACAAATTGAATAACAAACAATATTCTAATTGGAACACAGAATACGTGCCAGGACAGCTCTCTTCGATGTATGTAGATCTTATGTTATTTATTATTATAAACAATCATGTAATTAGATCTAGGACAAATATAGTGGGCTAGGTTAGGTCTCATAAGCATGTACCGAGGATGGCCAGATCATGTTGGTTAGTCTGAATAGATAGAGCTTTTTTACGAAGTCGTTTCATTTTCACTTCTCATAAATGAACCTGAAGTGAGTTTATTACATGGCGATCCTGCCAGTCCTACCACGTACGTTATTAAATGGTAGATACTGAGAAATAGAGATGAGGAAAAATTGACATCTTCCACAGAGAGTAAAGTAGAAGTAATCATAAGCCAAGCCGGAAACAGCGGTGGAGTTTCAGCTAGTAATGGTTTCTCCGTTTCTGAAGTGCTAGGCATAGTAGCATTCGTCTGTTTCGTTTTGGCACTTGGCGCATTTCTAATAAAGAGGTGCCAGAAATCGTTGGAAAAGAAGATAAGAAAAGAGATAACAAAGAGTCAGGAGTTGGTAAGGAGTAAGAAGAAAACGAATTTACATGCGTGTTTCACACATTCCAAAGTGAAAACCAAGAACACGTAGACTGGGAAATGGATGATATATATTATGGAAAGACATTTTAAGGTCGTATTTATTTAGTATAAGTTTTGTGTATCTATATGTCGATTTATTTTTATAGTTGTCATAGCGAATGAGCATCATAGACTTATTTAGATACTCGTTTGAAGAGCTTAAAGTTTTAAATAGAAATTTTAATAAAGACAGCAAAGAGAGAGGCGAGTTGATCTAAAAGCTATAAATCGCAAGTTTGAAGAATTAAATAGGATAGAATTAGAATTAAATGAAGCGGAAATTAAGTTCAATACAGGCACTTAAGATGCAGAGATAATTCAAAAAGTTAAGTTATATGTTGAATCTTCAAACAAATTATTAATTGATATTCGAAATACATTAGAGACTAGATTATACAATATTAAAGAAATTACTAATAATTTTACAATAATGGGTGAAAAATTTGATCTCAGAATAGCGTCAAGCTTACTGCCTATAACCAACAATTCTGAGGAATCTGTAAATCAGTTAATTGATGCCATTGAATTATACGATAGCCTTCTAGACGATAATGGAAAAATAACACTAACAAAATATGTTCTTAAAGCTAGACTGTCACAAAGTGTAAAAATGACAGTCAATCGATGTGGAACAGAATTAGTCGAAAAATCGAAAATTGTCCAAACGGGTAGACCCCTAAAAATCATGTAAAAAACAATTCAATCAGATTCACTTGAATTTCACACTATATAGATACGTAAATTTGCATGCAAATTCCGAAAATATGATACAAGGTTTGTAAAAGAAGTTCAAAGTCAATAATGTCACGAATAGGACTGGGAAAAAAATATGGAGGAAAAAGATCCTTCCACTTCAGATGAACTTTTCAACTCGGGAACGGTTAAAGATGGGCCAATCGATTCAGAATGATCAAATTATAGCATAATCAAGAAATTTTGAGTCAATCGATATAAAACAAAATTATTCGAAACATCGAAAAAAGTCCAAAGGGGTAGACCCCTAAAAATTATGAAAGATACAAATTCGGCAGATTCACTTGAAATCCGCACTATACAGTGAGGACGTAAAAAGTCCTCCCCCCACCTTAACTTTTGAACGGAACAAGCTGTCGAGATCGGGTAAAATTCAGGTAAAAAGGTACCACTTTTACTACTTTGTGGAATAAAAATGAGTGGTTACGTGGCCTAGTGTCAAGAGGGCACCATAAACTTTTTTTTTCAAATGCAAAGGGGGATCACGTGCCAGGCACGTGCCTCCTGGTTTTGAAAGTCTTCCGATTCTATATCCAACACTTCTTTGTTTCTGAAAATCGGCCAAGCGTTTGAAATTTGCTTCAAATATTTAACAAATAAATTATTTTAACTATTAATTAACTCCGTTACTGATTCTGGCCGAAATGCCAATTTTTTGTGGTGAAACAGGTGCTCATAATATTGGTATTTTACACTGTGGTTTTTGTTTCAGTTTTTTATACCTTAGTTATTTTGCTGGAGACTCCAAATAGCATTTCATTTCAATCTCAGTCTAATATTGACGTTAATCATATCAATACTTTCGACAGTTTTCATAGATTTCAGCATTTCTTTATAATTTTCAAATGCATCGTCCTCGTCCTTTAGAAGAAAAACCGAAGCAATTTCAATTTACGCTGAAGCTGGGCGTAATTACCATGAAGCAGAAAGAATATTCAATGAGCGCTTCCCAAATAATCCAATATCTCGTACCTACTTAAGGGAATTGGTCAGTAAATTTCAAAGAAATGATTGCGTAACGAGGGAAAAAGGATCTGGAAGAAAATCCATTTCAGAAGATCAGCAATCGACGTTCGGGCAGCTGTTGTCAATAATCCGCAACAAATAACGAAAACGGGTTGTAACGTATCTACGACCACTGTGAAAAAATATCTTAAAAAACACAAATTTCACCCATATGAGTTAAAAATTCTAATGACCCAGATAGATGAATGCAGTTTTGTGAGATCATGTCTGATCGCATAACCCAAAATCCAGGTTACATTAACTCTATGTGTTTTAGTGATGAAAGTTCGTTTTTTCTAAATGGAGAGGGTCATACTCAAACTCCAGAGAAGATCAACGTATGGGCTGGTATTTTTGGTGACCATATCGTAGGTCCAATATTTATGGCAGAAAATTTAACTGGGCATCTGTATTTAAATATGCTTCAAAATCAGATCCATCACAGTATTCAAGAAGTAGTTAGGGCAAACTCAAATGAATTTACCATGGATGTTACCTTTCAACAAGATGGTGCACCCCCTCACTACTACAGACCTGTCCGAGAATGACTTAACGAGAATTTTCCGGGACGGTGAATGGCCAGCTAGGTCACCTGATTTGATCCCTATGGACTTTTTTCTGTGGGGGTACATAAAATCTAAGGTGTACGTAACGCAGCCACAGTCACTCCAGGAACTTATGAACCGAATAACAGATGTGTGTTACGGTATTACCCCGGAAACACAGGGTTGCCAGTGAGTCACTATTGTCACTATTGGTCACTATTTTAAAATCGTGTCACTTTTCTCACTATTTTCAAAATTTGGTCACTATTGTCACTATTTCAGAGCTTAGAATTGGTTAGAATAAAGTGCTCGTTAGAATACCTTGCATCATTAAAAATCTAAAACCAAGAGCACTTGCAATTAACAATCCAGAGTACCACCAAAAAATTTAGAAATGATAAAAAAATACCTTGTACAAAATAATTACCAAACATCATTAGTCAAAAATAATACTAAGAGAAAAACAAAACACTGAAATAACGAGTAGAACATCAAAATCGACGTATAACAAAATACCATATGTAAAAAATATTTCAGAAAGACTTGCAGCGGTTATTAAAGATGAACATTCAAAAATAGCATTCGAAAATAAAACACCATTGGAAGACATTTCTCTTCACACCAAAAAACAAAAACATCAAATATGGTTAACGAAATTAAGTGTGAGAATTGCCCTCAGGGCTATATAGGACATACTAAATGTTACCTGTAACACATCACAAAAAAAGATCACAGTTTTAACTTTATGACACCCATCGTTTTTGATAAGCAACCCTTTTTATCTAAAAGACTACTATGTGAAATTATTCACATATTCAAACATAACAGTGTCAATACCAGAAGGAATTGAAGGTTCAAACACAATATTTTTTAGTTTGAAGTTAATCATATATTCACGTCTTTGATGTTTTTATTTCCCCTTCTTTTTTGGTCCGTTTTATAAAATTTTCAGAAAAAAAACATTTGTACTTGGCTCTCAGTATTCGTGTATGTGTTGATGTTTTAATTGTTCAAATAATCTTGAAATGTCCGTTTTTGAAATTATTTCAAGCATTTTAAGTAGAGGAAAACAAAATTTTCGTAAGTCTTCCCGAATATCCAAACTTTTATTCTCGTCGAATTGTAGTATATCGTGGCAAGTAAAACAAATTTTCAAAAAAAAAATCCGTTGTTACAGAACCCTGATGATGATTTAAATATAGTTCGAAACGTTGGCCCAAAAAAAAGTTTTTCTTTCCAAAGCTTAACTTTGAATGCTAGGTAGAAGTTTCAGTGAGTTTTTAAGTACAATTTTCAAAGTACAGATTACTTCAATCACTTTAATCTTGATAAATATTCTTATCCTCTTTTTGTAGTATTTGTCTTGGCCTTCATTTACTTCCTATATCCTAAAAATTTCTCATCAAAACACTGCAAATGAGCTCTGGAAGGAAAATATGACCAGCTTTCATAGAAGTTCCTCAATTGGTTGGGAAAATGTCTCTATTTAGACAAAAAAGGCAATAAGTAGTCACTATTTCTGTGAAAATTAAGTCACTATTCTACTATTTTTCAACCTCTGAAGTGCTAGCAACCCTGCGGAAACATTTAATAACGTTCGGAATGAATACCACAACCGACTTTTTTTTCTGTCAAGAAGTGAACGGTGAACATTTTGAGCACTTTCAAAATAGTTGCAACTGTTACTTGAAATTTTGTTGAAACCATAAGTTATTAAGGTTATTAATTTATTTGTAAAATATTTGAAGCAAATTTCAAACGCTTGTCAGTTTGAAACGGCTTGGCCGATTTTCACAAACAAAGAAGTGTTGGATAGAGAATAGAACGACCTTCAAACACAGGAGCCACGTGACCCACTTCTACATTTGAAAAATTGTCCACAGACAAAACTATGAGAGAAAATTTTTAATAAGAAAAATTGAATCGTTAACATTCTTTCCGATATTGTATGCCTGTTTTGATATGATACTTCATTTTCCTATTTGTTTGTTTAGTTCTAGTGTTGGTTATATTTTTCCCAAAGTGCTATAATATGTAATTATTTAATGGGTGTTAAAACAGCATTGGCGCTTCCAGAGGAGAGGCATTGGGAATCTAGCCCCTTCCCGGACGATGTTTCAGAGAGGGGCACAATAGATCTAATTAGGTCGCAGCGCATTAGTCACCATCCATACTTACCAATGTTTCAGAGAAGTATTTTTCACAAATAAGAAGGTTTCTTCAACATCTTTAACAATACCTGCAATTTCATATTTTCCTATGAGCCCCCCACGAAAAATTACTAGTTGTGCATGTATTAACCAGTATAAAATAAGTCACACACGGATAGAACTACACTCGATCTACTATGCTCCCCTATGATGCTCCAGATCCTGTTATCAAGATGTCAGACCATCGCGACAGTAACATATTCTAATAAAGGCAATTGTGGGATACAAGTGAATGTTTTTTGACAGGTGCCCATAGCTTGTATGTATGTGATATACAATCGAAAACCTATCTCAAGTCACAGGTATATATTTTTATTTATTTTATTCTAGTACCTAGTCATTGAAATCGAAACTAAGAGCATGGTGTTTGATTGATATTAGTATTTAATTTCTTCTAAATGGTCTAAAATTTCTCTAGCATGCTCTAGGTGTTTGAATATTTTAAAAAATTATGTCTGAAACGTTTTTCGATATTTACTCATCCAATTAATTTGGGTATTTTTGTTAGTTTTGGGATTTCCTTTGAGTTGATCACGATCAGTGTCCAACTCAGAAGAAAACGTAAAATGTAAGTTTGATGTGGGTAAATGTTGTTGCATGGGAGATCATCAAATCCTGATGAAGGTTTGTTTATCAGTTTTACAATAATGTTAATCACTTCTACTTCTGGTAATGACAATAAAGAAAATCACCATGCCGGGTATATTATCATGAGTTAACGCGATCTATATAGAGAGACCTAAAAATAGAATTATTTTTGAAAAATGTAGAGAACGAAACAATGAGAATCCAACTGAAATATTTTCTTCATTGTGACGCTTCCAGTTTTCCCGTATTTTTCAATATTTTTACCACTTATGATGCTCATTGTATGATGGACACGTTCATATGTAGTATTACGTGCTTCAGACATTCGTTTTGGCCCAATTCGACAGTCTGATTATATGATCGAGATTTTTTGGGGACGGACACAAAAACTGGTGTTTTTCGCTCATCTTCAATGGGAAATTAACCTCTTTTGAAGCTTACAATAAAATTGTTCACGGTCATATACCAGAGTATATCCAAACTCAGTTGAATATGAAGACCAGATTGAGTTTAACCGTTCTACGCCTGAAAACCAATCAGTACTGCGCTGACCGCCTGTTGTTTGGCAGTCTGGCCTTATTTATGAAAAGAAGAACAATAGCGTACCGTGTATAATATTTGTTACACTTCCTGTTGAAACAAGTGTAGTGGATTTTTGTTGAGTGTTTTTTCTTCTTTAATATTGTTGTATTTAAATTTTCAATTCGATACTCCAATAATTCTATTTTCATAATTTTTTTGAAATTTTTTCACGTAAAACTGGCTGGACTAGTGAAAATTTTCACTGAAGTTATTGATGGTTGCTGTGGTAATACATTTTTTATTCATGGACCAGTCTAAGGTAACTAGATATCAATACATCGTATAGATCGCATTAACTCGTGAAGATATATCCTGCATATCCTATAATAACTGCCTCATCATCGCCATGCTTAGTAACATGCACGCCTAACTGCTTAGTCTTCTTGCACAGATGTGGCGGCAGCATCACTAGTAATACCAACAACCCTGGTGCAGCAAACATACGGTGGAAAAACCTTAACCATCTCAGCTTGTGGCGAGTGCGGAAATAGAAGCGAGCGCGTGGATAACTTCAGGGAACTCCAACTCTCCTTCCCGACCAAGGCAGAAGAAAAACACACCGTGCTCAGCTTGTTAGAATACCACCTCCAACCGGAACTACTGACGGGGGACAATCAGTACCACTGCGACCGGTGCAACAAACTTACAGACAGCGAGAAGACGACCAAAATAGTGGAATCGCCCGCTCAGTTGATTCTTACGTTGAAACGTTTCCGGTACGACCCGGAGACTCACAAACGCACCAAACTCCTGCAGGTGGTGATGTTGGACGATAACGTCCTGCTGAACGAGTTTTACTATAAGCTGTACGCGGTCGTGATCCACAGCGGATCGAGCTTGGATTCCGGACACTATTACACGTTCGCCAGAGACGAGTTGGAGTGGTTCAAGATTAACGATGATGTTATCACCATGGGCACGCTGAAGAATTTGGGTAACTTGGGCTACCTTGAAACACCATACATGCTGTTTTACACCAGAGAAGACGTTGCGGAATTTCAGAACGTATCGCCAGATGCACTTTCCTCGAGGTTGCAGGAAGTCTTAGGCATATGCAATTCTGAAAACGACCGAGGAAAAAGAACCAAGGACGATTCCGACTTGGCCCCACGAATGGAAGAGCAGAGTATGACGAGTGACATCATCGACGAGTACATAAAGATGTTGCCTCTGGCCGATAGCGAGTTTTCGAGCACGATTGATAACTTGGATCAAATCTGAGAATGTGATGTGAATGAAGGACAATATATTTGTATTGTTCGGAAATTTAAAGTCTTTAACCGTATTACGACAATATTTATACCTATAAATATATTATGCAAGGTTGGATGTTTCCACAATGGAATTGGAACTAGATTCATCGATACTGATGGTCCCTTTTGTAATTTGTTTAGAAAGAACTGTTCACAATATTCTGTATACTGTATTAGTTTTCAATATGTTGAAGGGGAAATCATTATCAAACGTTTGGGAAGATTCAGAACGTTATTAAAGGCACTTGACAGCATTAGAAATGAATCATTTGAAGTGCTGGGAATAGTGGTTGTAGACGATGTAGTAACTTGATTACTTTTGGGTTTCGGACGTCCATCGTCTTAATAGTTGAAAGATGTTTGACTTCTTTCACTGTTTCACAACGTTTCGTTTTCTTGTATCCGCAATCATCTTCAGGTGAATACTGACAAGTTCAGATGCTACGAGGTCATTATAGATCTGTTGTGTAATTAAGGTATAATTATGGCGGTATTGTGGCGCGTGTAGTTCTGCGCTTTTTCTTCCCTCCAGAGCAGTCTATGAGCGATTTCCATACGTTTTTAATTTCTACGCTCGGCTAACTGGAAGCGCTATTGGCTTCGATGCATTTTTGTTTGAACCAATGTTCCTTTCTATGAGGAACACTAGCTTCGTTCCAAAAAATTCGATGGTGCTCAGGCCAGACATGATCAACAATTCTTGATTTGGATGGCTCTCCCCGTTGAGTCCACTCTTTGTGGTCGGTTATTCTTATGGATAATGGTCTCTTGGTCTCCCCGATGTAAGAATCCCCACATTCACAGACTTCGTAAATACAGTTTTGCTGGATTCTGCTGTATTGCTGTATTTTCAGGTTTCATCTTGCTGAGGAAGCTCCGTAAGGTACTGCCGGATTGAAAGCATCTCTTTATGTTGTAGGTACTTATTCCCGATCCTCCTGAATTTCTCAGAGATTCTGAGGTATGGAAGGATGATAACTTGATTTCGTGGTCGTTCTTCAGTCTTGGTCCTTTCGAGTTGCTTCCGTAGAATTTTCTCAGAGTATCCATTTCGGCGTAGGTCCTTTCTGATGTGGTTTATTGATCCTCTCATCCAGTGACTCCTGGTTTTTACAAATTTGCATTGCTCTTTCCACCAATATTCTTACAATCCCCCTCTTTGTGGAATTTTGGCGATTGAAGCAGAATTTGAGATATTATCCTGTGTGGGTTTTCTTTCTGTAAACAATGATTCACATCGAGAGTTTCTCATGTTATTTATTCTTGAGAAGAAGTCCTCAAGATGTTCATCTCCATGGTTCCAAAACCAAAATGATGGATAAGATACGTGGATGATACCTTCATCATATGAAACCACGGAGATAAATCCGTACCTCTGTTTACATAAAGAAAACCCACACTTCTGCTCCAATCACCCAAATTCCACAACGAGGGGAATTGTAAGAACATTGGTGGAAAGAGCGAAGCAAATTTGTGAAAACCAGAAGTCACTGGATGAGAGGATCAAACCACATCAGAAAGAATCTACGCCGGAATGGATAGTCTGAGACAGAAGCAACTCGGAAGGACCAATACGATTGTAGAACGACCACAAAATCAACTCATCATCCTTCCATACCTCAGAGGTGTTTCCGAAAAAATTAGGAGGATCGGAAACAAGTACAACATCGAGAGCTGCTTTCAATCCGGCAGTACCTTACGGAGCTTTCTCACCAAGACAAAACCTAAAAAAACAGCAGAATCCAGCAAAAACTGCATTTACGAAGTTCCATGTGAATGTGGAGATTTTTACATCGGAGAGACCAAGAGACCATTAACCGTAAGAATAACGGAACACAAAGAGTGGACTAAACGGGGAGAGACATCTATATCTATCAGAAATTGCTGACTATCCTGGACTGAGCACCATCGAATTATATGGAACGAGGCTAGTGTTCTTCCTAGAGAGGATCATTGGTTCAGACAAAAATTCAAGCCAATGGCGCTTTCATTCAGCTGAGCGTGAAAATTAAAATCGTAGGGAAACCGCTCATAGAAAGAAAAAGAGCGGAACCACACGCGCCAAAACACTGCCATAATTACACCATATCAATAGACCTATAAAGACCTCGTATCATCTGAACTTGTCATGCAGTATTAACCTGAAGACTATTGCGGATAAAAGCAATCGAAACGTTGTGAAAAAGTAAAAGATCATAGACGTCCGTAACCTAAGTAATCGAGAATGGTGGTATTTCAACGACTTGATGAAAATACAAAATAGTTGACATATTTATATATCTTTACTAGATATGAAATATCATTCAATGAGAGGTGATTCAGCGTCAAGAGCGAATGTCTGTCACAAATTCTGGGTGTTTCTATGAAAGTTTACTTATTACCTAAGTGAAATAGTTTTCCAATAAGGTAAAACCATTTACTAATACAACGTAAACTCAACATGCTCAGAATATTCCGTCAACTTCATTATTTTGTTTTACTTCTTGGAAATATATGAATCAACGTACATATTAAAAAATGATTTTCTTATAGAAACTTTGAATTAGTTGGTAGGCAGACATAGAAGACCGTTGAGACAGAGGGCAGTCACATTTCCATAGCTGATGAAATCAAATTCGTTTGTCTGATTCAGTTCAGATATTTTAACAGTGACATTGTGAAATTATGTTTTTTCTGTGGCACTAATCTAAATACCAATGATTTTTTGTATAGCTGTAATAAATTCGCCATGACTTATGTGATACGTTAAAAAATTGTGAGTAGGTTTTCACATTTCAAATCTGTCTGATTTAAATAAAGTCAGATGTTCCGAAAGGTGCTTTTATTTTCGTCTTCGGAATAGTTTGGTTAGATCCGCACGTTCATGGTACCAGATGGATGGGGCACCGCAGCAAAATACAATAACCTTGGATACCAAATTGACGGCATTCTTTTGTCACCGTTGGTGTTAAAATCGAGGGTAATTCCTATGGCTTGCAAGATCTGCAGATCTTAATCCTTTAGACTTTCATATTACTTATAGGTATTAGGGTAAGGATTTGATCTATTTTTGCTCAGTTCGCATCATAGATGATTTGAGGCTTAGAATAATGCAGATTTTCGACAGTATCGATCCCTACAAAATCGGAAGTGCAATACGTAATCTATTGAATAATATAGGGTGTTCCTGAATGTCATGTACATACGGGAGGAGGTAATTCTTTGGCTTATTTCACGACTAAAATTTATTATAAACAGAGCTCTTAAAACTCTTCGTTGCCAATCTGTAGTGTTGAAATTTCAAGTTTTTTTTCAGTTTCTTCTTCGTAACTCCTGTAGTTTTGGAGATATTCAGCTTGAATTTGAAATACAGGTTCCGCTGTAGAGCTTAGATCATTTGGCAAATGGTACAAGGATATATTTTCAAGGGTCATGTTCCCTTTTCTTTCGCTGAACTTTTTTTAGTACACAGCTGATAGATTCTGAATTATAAAATGAGTTTTCTGTTTCGTTAAGAATCTTTCTGTTCTCTCGTATTTTTTTCTACCATCATTATCGCAAAAAAACCTGCTAGTAATACAAAATTTAATAAAACTGTACGTGACAAATTCGAAAATGCAACTGTTTCTGTTCAATACACACCATATCATTATGTTCTGAAGCTTCTAAAATAATTATTCACCATTGACCAACATAGTATCAAAGAAATCAAAATAACCATACAGCCTTTCTATTCGTTTTCAATATTATTTGATATTTTTTTTCATAAGAAATATACAAGTTCACTTAAAGATTGATGCATAGGTGATTATGTAGATATATACAGTATAAATCAATTATAACTTAACACTATATACACAGGTTTATTAGGTACTAAACTATAAGATACATAATATTAAAATATTGAAATATTTTGTATAATATTTCTTCAAAAATCTCATTTTGATAGTGAGGAAACTGTTGATAAATGAATTGTTGATGGGACAAAAATTTCCGAAATCATCTGCAATATTTTAGTTGAATCTCTTCCGGTTTTACCGGATGTTGCTATAAACTTTCTTGTTTTGAATGATATACCCAATTTTTTTAAATTTTATTTCCACGAAATTACTTATACGATTACTTGTGATAAATTGTCTAGAATGAACGGTGTTCTAGAAAATGTTATATTACATAACGAGTGCGGAAAGTTGCATTTTTCCAACGAGCTTGACTGCCCTAAATCTTAATAGAAATTATGCATTTGACAACTCATCCTCACACGTGTGGAAAAAGTATACAAAGATTTTTATATGAGAATCCTACTAGTGACATAATCATATATAATGTTAGAGATCTACAGTGCAACACATTTAAAATAAAAACAGACTTATAAAACTTACATTTTTCAATAAATTGGAATATTTTTTTTCATTGGATATACATTCAAAAAGTTCAATACGATTATTCTCAGTTTTTATAGTAAAAAATCTAAAAAAATTAATTTTTTTTTTTTTCAAGAAATCTGACTACGCCACTGGAATGAAATGTTAAAAATATACCCATTAATCCACCCACCATTTAAATTTCAGAACTTTCACTATCATTTTAAAACACCACTGTATTTACGAAGTCTCAAAATATTACTGATCAGAATTTCATTCAAATCCTTTCTTAAATAAAAAAAATAGATAATAAAATTTTTTATGGAATTTTAGGAATATTTTATTTCGTTTCATTTTCTCACCTATAATTCTTTTCAATTATGAACAGACTTTGATGAAATTTTGGTCATTGATACTTAAAAATTTCTTGAATCCAGTGGTATAGTCAGAATTTAGATGAAAGTTCCTAAATTGTGGGTTTATTTAATGGCATATTTTTCAAATTCTATTTCCTCATAACCCTTTTATTGATAAACGCATTCCAACGTAATTTTGACAGAAACCATTTGAAATTGTCATGAATCCACTGCTGCAAACAAATTTTTTCTGCAAAACACCAATAATTTTTTTAGATTTTTAAACTTGAAAAATTTGCATAATTGAGCCCTGAAAATAAAAAAAGTAATCATATATCCCAGTAGGGATTTAAAAATTCGAGATTTCATTTGAAATAAGACCGTGTAAGATTCGAAGAAAATGTTCCAAACGAATCATGAAAATTCAAAGTTCCAAATTTTATTTTGAAATTCCATACTTGTATTGCTAGATATAGGTAAAACGATCGATCCATTGTTTTGTATTCAATTGAAAAAAAACTGTTTCACTTGTAAATAACCCTTTCAGTGTACTGGGTCAATTCAATCCATATCAGTGATTTTTATTGAGGTCTGATATTAATAACCATTTATAAATATCCTCAATGGCAATAATTACGTTCGGAATCATTGCTATTTTTAGTTATGAAAATTATTTGAAGTTTCTCTAGCATATTGTTAGTTCTGTGGAGAATCATAAATAATCATTGAACGAGTTCACGTCGAATCGCTTTTGACGCTTTTTTTCCAATCAAAACGAAAATATCGACGATTCTATCTCTTGTACGTTCCAAGGTATTCATCACAGTTGGGGCAGTTGTGAGAAACGTCCATACATTTCTCTATGCAGCACGGAATGAGGCAGCAACCAAAGCAGCATCTGTAAGAGGAAACATCAGTTATAGTATTTCTAATACCAATTGGAACGGCAGTAAAAATAACAGCACTACGAGGAGTGGATTCTAAAATATGAAATAAAATCTTTTTTTTTGTTTATACATTTTTTGTCTCTTGTGATTTTCACGCACCAGCAACCATTAACAAGAAAATAACAAAAATTAGTTCAATTAAAAATTTTGCTCAGACTGCTATTTTCATTTTGCCGTTTAGGTTTCTTTTGAAGCATCTGACATTATTTGAAAGTTGTTTGATGTCTCATCATGTTTTTTGTTTTTTAACAAGCACGCCACCCAGCAATAGATGAAGAGATTTTGAATGTTATCAACGAAAATCCTAGTATAAGTTCTCGACAAACAACACGGAATTTGAGAGTAGTGAATCGCCATAACGTTCATTTTTGGGAACTAAAAAATCCACAAATGATCAGAAAATCTACACTAGGAACATTCCAGCGTGAACATATGGGCAGGAATTCATAGTAGGATACACTTTGATTGGTCCTTTTAGTTTACCGCGATTTTTAAATGGGAACACATATTTAACCTTCCTACAGATCGAATTGCCTTTACAAGTTCTTCATTTATTGTGGTTTATGCACGATGAGCCCTCCCCTCATTTTTGAGTCACCATCCGCGATCATTCAGATCCAGTGTTTTCCATTCGGTGGATTGGCAAAGCAGGTCTAATTGTATGGCCCCCACTGTCCTCAGATTGCAACCCACTTGACTTATTTTTATGGTGACATGTAAAGGACCTAGTTTATGGTGCAGAACCAGTGCCTTCCATCGAAGTTTTTACTGAACAAATTCTGGATGTTTACCAAACCGTAAGAAACACATTTAAGAACGGCAGTCCATGAGAAAAGAATGGAGGGTTGATTCGTAGAAGAAGAAGGTTGTATCATGAAAAGAATTTGGGATATATTTACCAAAATTCCATTGTGAAAATATTATTTATGGAATTTGAGGCTGCATTTGTATCTCCTTTTTTGTTCTGGTTTCCACAAACATAAGATTTGATACTATGAAGTGGTCTAGCAGTTTAAACTTATTGACCAATGATATCTTATTTTTTTTAATAGATGGCTTTCAAATATTTTTGTGTATTACGAAAAAACAAGAGAACTTCACCATCAAACAATATCCATATTGGTTGATTTCGCCTTATACGCTATGGTCACTGCTGGTGGATGATCTACTGGCCATTTTCTTGCTATTGGAGGTCGATCTGCAAGCATATGCTGACGACCTGGTCCTAGTGATACGCGATAAATCCGAAGAGACGATTTCCTACGCTCTTCAGGATATATTGGACACCATATACAAATGATGTGGGAGGGAGAAAATGTAACCCTCACAAAATGGTCATAGTGTACCGTTCACCAGAAAAAGGAAGCTTGGACATTTTGATACCTCCTTCCATCAATGGTGTAACAATTCCTTTTGCGAGTGAAGCAAAATATCTGGGAATAACCCTAGATGAAAAGCTAAATTGGAACTCGCATCTGGGAAAGACTATCCGAAAGGCTAGCCTATCATTATGGACATGCCGCAGAATATGTGGCAAAACATGGAGTATGTCACCAAAACAAGTATACTGGCTGTACGTGATCGTCATACGACCAATAATCACGTATGGTTCTGTAGTCTGGTGGAGAAAGGGCCAACAAAAATGGCCCAGGCTAAACTTAACGGACTACAGAGAAAGCGTGTCGGTTACTGGGGCAATTTGCTCCACGCCAACGGCATCAATGGATGCTCTTCTCCGATTACTTCCTCTTCACATATTTCTGACGAGAGAGGCAAGATGGGCAACATACAGACTCCACCAAGCGGCAATTAGTCTACCGCAGGCAGTAGTCATGAGAAGCAGCATCATGCTGAAGGGCATAATAGCTCACAACATTCTAGGAATGCCCTCAGACATCATGCCCAAAACTATCAACCTTCATACGCCCTACACTGTGGTCTTCCCTGAAAGAGAACAGTGAGTTCGGAATGAAACTGACCTATGTAGGGCAAATGAACGTTGGTTTACCGATGGTTCCAAAACTCTGGACGGCGTCGGAGCCGGAATATACGGGATGAACCCAGTAGTGAAACGCTCATTCGGTATGGGTAAATCAGCTGCGGTATTCCAGGCAGAGATATATGCCATTGAAATGTGTGCAAGGGAGCTGGAAAATCGACACCACACACGAAAAACAATAAAAATATTTTCAGATAGTCAAGTAGCACTGAAAGCGCTTGAATCCAACTGCTTTAAATCCAGAACAGTATGGAACTGCAAAGAAACCTTAAACCGACTGGCACAACGCAACAACGTTAACCTAGTCTGGATACCAGGTCACACGGGCCTAGAAGGGAACGAAATAGCGGACGCCCTAGCAAAAGGGGGGGCCGAAATAACGTTCACTGGACCAGAACCGGTAATCGGTATAGTACCTAGCTCTGCCAAGAATGTTATAGTCTACCGGGCCTAGCCTATTTCAAAGCATTTATTGCTTGCACAAGGAAAAAACAGGACTCCGACAAACTGCTAGAACTCAGTAGAGCACATCGCAGAGTTAAAGTAGGTTTGCTCACTGGCCACTGCAAACTCAAACACCACATGCATAAAATCGGACTTGCACAAGATGCAGAGCACCGTCTATGCATGGAGGAGGATGAAACGGCTTAACACATTTTATGTACATGCCCCGCAGCGGCCAGAACCAGATTATCAACATTTGGCAATACAACAGTAAGGCCAGAGAACCTGGTAAATTGTTCTCCCATTGTACTCCTTAATTTCGTTAAGAGCTTGGATATACTGGGAGAAATATATCCACAATAGGCCATTGGCCGCAGTGGAGGGCCTGATATGGGCCCACTCACGTTCAAACCTAACCTAACTCAACCGTTATTAGTGTAAAAAATCCATCAAATTGTTTAATTTCGGGGATTCAGAAATAGTTAGAGAATCGATAATTATGGGACAACAAAACAGGAAATATCGGTATCACGAATTCTAAACCCCAAGGCTATTCTACTGAGATTAAAACGTGTTGTAATAGAAGTATTTATCAATCAATTATTCGAACAATAAAAAACTAGCTTCGCCAGTACCAGTGGAGATATTCCATAAAGCCAACCAAAATCATCGGAACACTTTGAGTAGTTTATCAATTTTTTTTTTTCTAATTGACGTGCTGTTTTGTAATAGACAGCCAGTCAATCTTTGCTAGTCATTCTAATTTTGAGTTGCAAACTGGAGATCCTTGAGCAATTGAATTCCGCCTCCTCTGAACTAATTTTTCAGTTAAAAATAGATTTGTTGATAGACAAATCGCCACGTGTATGAGTAATAGGAAACATGCTTGTATGATGTCTTTTTTAATCACTAAGAATATATCAAATGGATATACAAAGCAGACTTTGTCAAACATGCTTCCACTAAAGGAAATTATAAAAGGATTGAAATGTCAAAAATTTCACGGATAGAGTACACAACGATATGGAGGAAAATGACTCCTTCCCACTGCAGATGAACTTTTCAACTCGAGAATGATGAAGAATTTTGAGTCATTATACTTGAAACAAAACTATTAAAAAAATTGAAAAAAGTCCAAAGGGGTAGACCCCTAAAAATCATTTAAAAAAACAATTTTTTAGAAGAAAATTCTAAAAATCAAAAAAAATCATGAAAAATACAAAATTGGCAGATTCACTCGCAATCCGCACTTTATACGCAACATTCGATGCAGATTCCGAATTGATTTCAATACGGCATCCAGTATTTTAAAAAAGCTGAGAAGAATATATACAGGGTGAGTCTGAATAAAACCAACAAAATCAGACTACAGATTTCTCACCTCATTTCGAAGTAAAAAGTTCCTAGCAAGGTATGTCCTAAAATGCATCCCCTCTGAGATACAGGGTGTCGGAAGTACGAAAAATAATAGATTTTTTTTTCTACAAAATTTCTGAAGCAAAATATACCAAACTCGGTACACTCATTGAGGTTTATCAACGTGATAATTGGAAGATATAATTTTTAATTTTCGTAAACCAGTGGCGTAGTTACGTTGGTATATGGCAATATTTTCCTTCATATTTTCTATGGACAAGTGAGCGTTTAACATCAGTTAGGCTCATCGATACTCAACTTGAAAGTCATAACATTCCATGTACCTAAAAGTAAAGGTTTCTGAGAAAATTGAGAAAAACTGAAGATATGTCCTGGAGTAGCAAAATAATTTCCTCTGTAAAATAATCTCATAACACCAATATCTTACAACTTATTGGAATATTTGTCAACCTCCTCAACATTTTTTAATGTTGGGTGAATCGGAAACTGTACGATGTTTCCGATTCTTTCAACATTGAAAAACCTACTTAGTGTACCAAGTTTGATATTTTTTGCTTCGGAAATTTTCTCAGAGGGGATGCGTTTTAGAACATACCTTAATAGGAACTTTTCACCTAGAAATGAGGTGAGGAATCTGTAGTCGGAGTTTGTCGGTCTTATTCTGACTCACCGTGTATATATGTTCTACACATTTCTATAGATATTCTCAACAAAGTAAACTATATGAGTGAAAAGTAATAGTGAGCACTGCAATTTATGTAAAAATAGTTCCTAGTGACTCGCCAAAGAAAGGTTGAAAAAATTGGGAAGTACCCTGGGAGAGAATGTGCTACAAAATTCAGAATTCCACTGAAAAAATTGGGGGTGGTTCAATAAGATGTGAGACAGTGTATGCGTTGCCTGCAAGTTTAGTATCTACTGTGTCATGTACTCAAGTTTCTTGCCAGAGTTTTCAGTGAAACGAGGATTATTGAACAAACTGAGGGTCCTGGAAAGACTGTAGGAATGACATTTCTACTAATACAAAATGATGATTCATTCGGAAAAACACTGATGCAGACATTATGGCCAACACTGTATAACTTGAGATTCAAAGGAGTCTTTTTAAATTGCGAGTGTGATCATCTTCATCATAAAATATAAATCAAAGTAGAGAATAATTTTCCCAATTAACATTACTTGAATATAGGTGTTCCGCGAGGTTCAGTATTGGGACCACTATTGTTCGTCAACGATATGCCTCATCACATTAGTACTGACCTTACAGTATTTGCTGACGATACTTATTGAAATAATTAGTGGTCACAGGTCGCAATCGTAAAGAATTAGTTTTGTCCTCCAATAGCATACGGAATGTCATTATGACACGTCACAATATTCATAAATTCGCCAATTTTGATGGACTCTCAAACAACGATACAAATACAACTGCCATATTGTATAAGGAGAGGGGAAACATGAGGCTTTTGACAACATTAAATATAGGATTTTAAGTCGATCAGTTTTTTTGTAAACTCTGTATAGAAATGACTAAATATAAAGTCGCGGAGGCGTTTTGAAGTTGGCATTAAGTGAGCGGTTTGAGAAATAAGTATTCATAAAGCGAAACCGATACCTTGTTTGTTATTTCAACTAACCATTAGCATTATTTATCATTAATTTATGCAATACGCCTTCTTGATGTAGCTGTGAATAACATTGTTATTAAGTCATGAAAATAAGTTCGGATAGAAACAACAGATGAAATAGTTATTTGGTGTGCATCTACAGGTGGTGTCAGAAAATGAACAAGAATATACTAACCTAAAGTAAAAAATAATTGTTTAAATATGCAGAAAATTATAATAAATGAAAAATATTTATATCACTGAAAAAGCGTAGGGTGCTCGATATACGAAAATATACGCTTTTACCACAATGATACTATAATTTTTCGTTCATTATTTTTTACTATTTAGTTCAATGTGTTAAAAAGAATGTTTTTTAGTTTTCTTAAACTATATTTATTCGGTGTGAAGACGGATCTTTCAAAACAAAATTTTGAATATTTTGAAAACGGTTAGACTGTGAAGAACTTGTAAGCCTCCTTTGAAGATTGATTCAGATACACGCGTGCCCACCCTGCATTTTTACCCCTGCATGAGTTACCAATGCATTCAATGCCTTAGCTGTCCATTGCAGACAATTAAATAAAAAATGTAACAATTTGAAACAAAAGTAATGACGGTGATATCTGCACAACAAAAAATTTTGAGATTTTATGGCAAGGAATTTTGAAATACATAATAAATAATCAGCCGATGCAATAACAGAATAACGGAAATGGCGAATAACGGTGACGTTATTTTTAACGGAAGTGATACAGCATAGGGCTGAATGTTTCTTCCAAACACAGCTTCTGCCTTATAATTTGCGGGACAAACTATTTCGTGTTTCTTATTGTTTATTGTTACCAATTGGCGCCTAATTTTCAGCAGTAGTTAAAAATGCTCTGCCACTATCGCCAATGTCTGAACACTTCTCTGTCAAACTGGCTTTTCTAGAGATTTTGTGAAGCACTTATTCTCAATAATACCTGTATTGAATGGTGAATCGTCAAGCGTAGGTACCTACATTAGAAAGTGACCATAGTTTTTTTAATGTTGAATGCTAATCGGTTACATTCACAGCAACTTGTCACCTTCTTGATGTCATTAAGTACTTATCACTTCAGCAAGCTCATCCATTTTTTTTGTGTGAATTTTCCTGAAATATTTTATTTAAACGGATTAAATCATTGACATAAAATATAGAAAGAATGGGCCCTAGAACACATCCTTGAGGATCTCCATAACTGACGTTTAGCATAGCCTAGGGTAGCTTGTTGTAGATACAATTTTCACTTCTTGATTCGATTTGCCACCTAGAATTTTTTTCAGTATCAATCTTGTTATATCGATTTTTAAACTCGTTAATATAATACATACATTTTCAAAAATATTTTTGAAAGTATTTAATTTTTGATTTTTTTATTTTTTGTCATTTTGACCAATTTCCCGACTAGAGCATATATTTTTTATCCATAGAAGTAAAAGTACTTCGAATTATCGACATTTACAAAAAAACATCAAAATCTGAGTAGTTTTGACCTATTCAGAAATAATTAATGTTTTGTCTAACGCTCCACTATAAGGTGGATTTATGCATCAGTTTCAAGTCGTAAGTTTTCAGTCACAAGTTATAAGTAATAAGAATGTACAATCGATGATTTATCAGTAGGACTATTTCACTAGCTCATTCTTATGACTTGGTACTTGTGACTAAAATCTTTCGAGTTAAAACTGCTGCAAAAATCCATCATTAGCTTTGCCATGTTAAAAAATTTTAGATCAAGATTCTGAAATAGTAAGGTTGTCCTGTTATTTCTGTGTGTTGTCTGCCCATATTCGTAAAAGTCATTAACCTTCTCTGTATTTGTGACTGTTGACGACTTTTAGATTACCTTAACTAGATATGCATAGGATCGGACTTGTCCGTCGATAGGAGTAGGCAACTAGGTATACTCTCTCATATAGTAGCTAGGTAACAAGTCTACCCAACCCCTACAGATCATGAAAATTACAAAATCGGCATATTCACTTGCATTCCGCACTATACAGGCCGTTTCTTTTATCATGTGGTAACATTGCTATATTCTAAACCGTAATAGATACAAAGACGATTAAATGGGAAAAAAGGTGAGCAGTAAATTGGTCATAGAAAATTTACGGAGATTCTCGCCCTTCCCAACTTATACAGGGAAAACTGAAAATGCTGTTTTCGGTTTTTTACGAATAGAATTGTTATTTCAGAAAATATAAAAAAATGAAAAAGGAAAGTTTTATTGTATTCAAAATGTACTAGAACTACGTAACGATAAATTTGTAATCAAACGTTTCGTGTCAACACCGCCATCATCAACAATTTTTTTCAAATACGGACCTGTCTATTTCATCACAAATATTAATAGAGCGATAAAATCACAATTCAGTGGTATATCACACTCGACATTTTTATAACGTTTCATATAAAATAACTAGCATCATCAGTGACAACAATTTTTAATTACGGTCCTGTCGTTAGTTTGTTCATGAATTCCACAGAATCTAACGCTTCGATATAAAAATTATCAGTGACGTTTTTAATGAATGTATCTATGAAAATTGTATTTATACTATAAAAATTCATGAAAGATTTCTGCAGTTTCAGAGACGAACGATAGCAATTTACCCCAGAAATAAACTTACTTAAGAGGAGAAGAAATCAAACAAACAGAAAAAGAATTCTACATTAAATGCTCGAACTGACGACCTCTTTGTTGAATGCACATAAGTTGTCTGTCCATGCAATTTCTGTGGCAATTTTCTAGTATGATGGTTGTAATGCTATTACATGCATCTCTTATTTTCTTTTTGAGATGGTCGATATCGGTACTAGGTGTCGAAAAAACTTAATCCTTTATGTACCCCCAGACAAAAAAATCCAAAGGAGTAAGGTCTGGGGATCTAGCTGGCCAGGCAATTGGTCCATTGTTTCCAATCCACTTTGTTGGGAATATTGCATCTAAATGTTCCCTTACTATTGTTGCATTATGGGGAGGGGCACCGTCTTGTTGAAAATATTGTATTTCACGGCGGGTGCTTGATGGCGATTCATCCAAGTAGCCATCAAACTCATTGGATAAAAAATTTAAATACATTTCACCATTCAAATGCTCATCGTAAAAGAAAAGACCTAGTATGTTTGTTCCCAAAATTCCCAACCAAACATTTATTCCGAACCTCTCCTGGAAATTGGTTTCTCTATGTAAATGTTCATTCGTATGGATGTTTCTGTTAAACCAACCATTGTTCGTGAATTTTGATTCGTCCGTCCATATTATTTTTTTACAAATATTTCGAACTTCCCTATTTCTACGTCTTAACCATTTCGCAAATCGTACTCTCCTTCCGTAATCTCTTTCATTAAAGTGATGAACTTTGCGTATCCTGTAGCATTTGTATTTGTTCTTTTTCAAAATATTTCTGGTAGATTTTACAGATATCCCAAGTTCGTGGGCAATTTCTCGTAAAGAGCAATCTTGATTAGAAATATTTTTGTAACTGACCAATCCTAGATTTAAAAAAGACGTTATTTTTCAGTTTTTAGTCTTTATAAGGTAATATTTGCTTACCCAAAACATTTATTTGGTTCCTTATACTTCCAGTAAAAACACATTTTCTAGTTTTATTTCTGTCAAATGCACCACAGTCTCTCAAATGTCTTTCTAATCGTCTAAATAGAATAGAAATCAAGCAAAGCCTACGTGTTTAAATATGGTAAAGGAAGTGAGATGCTATTTAATTGTACCAAATTAGACAACACTTGTATTTTGATCAAAAACTGATATTTTCATTACTTCCAGGATTGAGAATTATGAAAATAATCCGTGAAAAAATTGATACAGGAGAAATCAGCCTTGAATCAAGGATTACTGTAATACAAAAATCCCCAAAAAGGAAAAATACGAATGTTCGTTGTGTTGGGGTATCTTCCTATCGAAAGTATTGGGTAATGACTGAAGTATCCTAATATTTGAATGAGTTTTGAAGAAATCAAAACAATTTACAAAAGAACTGAAGACAGGGCCGTTAATAAAAATTGTTGACACTGATGATGCCAGTTATTTTATATGAAACGCTATAAAAATGTCAAGTGTGATATACCACTGAATTGGGATTTCATCGCTTTATCAATATTTGTGATAAATAGACAGATCCGTATCTGAAAAAAATAGTTGATGGTGGCCGTGTTGACACGAAACGTTTTATTAAAAATTTATCATTACGTAGTTCTAGTACATTTTGAATACAATAAAACTTTCCTCTTTCATTTTTTTATATTTTCTGAAATATCAATTCTATTCGTAAAAAAACGAAAACAGCATTTTCAGTTTTCCCTGTATAAGTCGGGAAGGGCGAGAGTCCTCGTAGATTTTCTCTGACCATTGTACTGCTCACCACAATAGTTAAATTTTTTCCCATTTAATCGTTTATCTATTACGGTTTAGAATATAGCAATGTTACCACATGATAAAAGAAACGGCCTGTATACGCAGATTCCGAAATAATATGATTTTTGTTTGCTCAGATACAAGATGCATAGAAACCCTGGTGCGATCTCAGATTCGATTTTGTTTCTACCAAAGTTGTTGATACTGTAATTGCATTGATACCGTTGGCTTCACTCGTCGATGGATGGTGCAGAAGTCGAAAATAGCCGAGTTTCCAACATTCCACGGTGTCTTGATTTGTCATTTGATTGTTTTTGAATGTTGACATGACACTTGTCGCTTGTCCAACCGTCAATCGTCAATGACAACATTAATCTGTAATTTTGCCGCCCTCTGTGCTAAAGAAGTGAAACGGTACCAATGCAATAAAAATAAGATGAATCAAGTAGGCCGTACATCAACACTTTTGTATGTCGGTATCACAGGTATAAGAGATCACACCAGGGTTTCTATGCATCTTGCTCAGATACAAGGTTTGGCATATGAAAGGAACACAACGTCAAAACTGTCGCAAATAGGATAGGCAGAATAATCACGAAGAAGCTTAGCCCCTGAAGATGATAAGTAGACGAAACAGGCTTCGAATAAGATTGACGAAGTTTCGGTATTTGCGTAATTCCTATTTCTTAAATCTTCTTGTAGTCTGTAAGCTACAATAGCTGAAGGATCGTGTGTATGAGTTTCGATGACAATGTACGTATCGATCCAAGAGTTCAACAAAAAATATGGTTCAGAGGTAAACACTATGTCCGGTGGAAAACTTACCCGATTATACAAAGAATGCCACTTGAAACGTAAGCTATCAATCCCGGCCTTGACTTTGTGGATGTGTCGATTTCTGCGTGGCAATGAGGGCAGATCATATGGGTGGGGTTTGGTCCGACTGGCACAACTGTCGTCACTATTTCAGGGCCTTTGGTAACGACTGAAAAGAAAAAAAATTAAGAAAAATGTGTAGTAGTTGATATATAAGTTGCTGCAGAGGGATTAGATTAGTAGATAGTGGATTTTGCCTCTGAACAAATATCAGAAATGGGGCCAAAACTGTTCCCTGAGGCACGCCAACAGATATATTTGCTGAGTTGTTTACCTATCTTGAGCTTTTGTACTCTTTATGGTATATTTTAAATGACTTCACAGCCTATTCTATCTGGACCTGGTGCACAATTATTTTTGATACCTGGAAATTTAATAATTTCTCTCAAAATTAAGAATTATTCCTGAAAATTTTATACCAGTTAATTTTAGCCAATCAGATGCCTGCATTTTGACATGTTGCTATGACAATAACCTAATTTCTTCGGAAACTTCCCTGCGTAGAGGGAAATTAACAGTGGCGTGAAATATTTCTGATAGATATTCATTTTTAACTTAATTATAGGTACATGCTAGTTATTATCTGTTTTAATAGCATAGGGAAATTACAATATTTGACAACAAATCCGAGATTAATAAATGAAGGTGCCGCCGATGTAATTCATTAGCGTCCGATAGAAGTAGACCTTTTAGAACTTTTTGTCCCTTTCCTCTAGTACTATAAAATTATGTAATTTTTGTAGAATATTTGCTTCTCTATTTAATTATTTGAACCACATTTCACTAGAGCATAGGGAAATTAAAATAATTTATGTCAAATCTGCAAAAAAAAAATCGCAATTCGCTGTTGTGAGACAAAGCCTTAACAACGGCCTACTATGATGTCCGTTACATGGATAATAATATGTCACCACTTTAATTTCTATTTTAAAAAAGTTTTGGTATAAAATTTACCTACCAAATCTCCCGCGAGCATGATAAATTTTCCGGAAATTTTCATCAGTTGCGAATTTTTTAAGAAAATTCGCACTTCGAGAAAATTTCCGGAAATAAATCATGCCCTAGGGAGATTATAAGTGAAAATTTCGACTAATAGATCTCACGCATTTTCATAAGAAACCAATGTTTAATTAAAATTTTGACGGCTAATGACTTCTATGTCCAGTCGGTCATCTTCTTAAAATTAGATAACTGATGCTAATCGATGGAAATTTAATATCCGCAGTTGATTAAGTACGTTTTAATGTCGCGATATATTGGAACGTATATTTTATTGACTTTTTATGGTATAGTATATTCCTTTCTAATTTAACGATTGTGATTTTATATAGTATCAACTTTTTTCATCATAGTTCGATCTGATAACATTATACCTAATTGAGGTTGAATAAATATTAACATAAACTGGAAACGGTATTAGTTAGCTATTGAATAGTCATTCACAGACAGCCAGGCGCTTATGCATTTGCTAGTCTCTCAACACTTTCAGAGGATGGACGGAAAGACGTATCAACAGCAAAATAAGACTGGCCCCAAAACCGATCCTTGAGGTACACCAGTTTGAATTGAATCGCATTCAAGAAATTCGCGTCGTAAATAAGAATAAAAAATTTATTTCCACCATATAAAATTTATTTCATTTTTCATGATTGAATCCATCTGAAATTATACGAATATTCGATGTAAAAATTAGTATGCATATTTTAATTATTTTTTTTGTTCTTCATTGATAATTTTTGAAATTCCACGATTATTGGTAGGAACAGTGAGTTTATCTGGGCTGAAATTAATATATTCGTCAAAATAAATTCGATTCAAATCTACAGTGGTACATTGATTGAATTGATTCCGATGTTCACTCAGGATGTCATACAGAGAGAGGTAAATCTAATTAATCTTGAGAGTTTAATGTAGACAAGGTGTTATCGAAGAAAAACATTGATGACTACGAAATAATTTCATCATCATTTTCGAAAGCACGTGAAAATATTCATTGTAGGATGTCATACAGAGAGAGGTAAATCTAATTAATCTTGAGAGTTTAATGTAGACAAGGTGTTATCGAAGAGAAACATTGATGACTACGAAATAATTTCATCATCATTTTCGAAAGCACGTGAAAATATTTATTGTAAGTACGTATCAAGGCAATAAACAGCTTTTCAATGCACATTCACTTTTTCTGAAGTTATTATACTTCGATGTTTCCATTAACATTACTACGATCTTCAATTTTGCATAGCTTTCGATTTTTAAAACTCGATTTGCGAATTGTTCGGTAAATTACATCATATGTTATTATACCTAGCATTTGAACCTTCCGGTAATTATGATTATAGAAAGTCTGAAATCCAAAGTGAAAGCTAACACCGACATAGTTACTGCATTAAAGGAAATGTTTACGATAAATTTAATGCACTGGTTGATTGACATACAGGATCGAAGACCAACATCATCGTACAATAATAAATTTTTAGATCCAAATTAATTTGTACGAAATAGACGACTGTTTAGCTGTAAAATACGATTTTTTGATGAAATGTCAATTTGCAAAGGGGGTGTTGGAAAAATAAGTTTCCCACGGAAAGTTGCTCATATCCACAAGTGTGCGGAAAATACTTTTCTTCAACCCACTCGTTTTCCTGTTCTCATGAAACTCTGTGCTCTTTTTTCTGATGTCTTTCTTTCTCTCGTAAATATTTCAGAAGCCTATCTTTCTTTCCGTCCTTCCAACTTTTGCCAATTAACGTTTCCCCTCATTTTGTTTTTCTTAGCAATGTATCCAACTTCAGCCAACATTCCTCATTTTCATTTCGTTGCTGTTTTTTCTCTTCCAACGTTTTGGATCCTCCCAAATAGTTCTTGAAACTGCCTGTATCCACCGACTACTGCTTCCAAACCAATTGTCACAATTCCCTTGGGTCATCCCAAAATTTCGTAAGAAACATCTAATTATCACTACTCCGACAACAGCTGGCATTGGGATCACACAGAAGTTCCTTGATAACAGCCTGTCGCCAATGATTACTATACCTATATGACTGCAATTGTCGCAAATCTTCTTTCGTCCACACCATTTTTTTTCAACCGTCTGTAGCTAATAATACCACTTCTGACGACGACTATTGCGATATAGATGTTCGTGGCTACACAAAATCCTAGACTGGACTAAAATTTGGAAAACTATCCCAAAACGTGTCAGCATTCTCAAATCCAGTCATAAATTCCCTTGTTTAAACTGTTCACTGCTTCCGCCATTTCAATAACTGCCTCTGGAGAATCTGTGGATGTTCTAAAAATACATGGAAGATGGAGATCAACCAACCATCCAAGCGTTTTAACTTGCCTGAAGCGAAACTAGTCCTATTTGGTGATGGATGAGTTTCAATGGCATTTTCAAAACCCTCAATATGGAGATCATATTCAAAACCTCGTTTAAGCCACAACAGATCCTGGGTCCTCCCAAAGACAAGATAGCAAAATGAGAATAGTCGGAGATTAGCTGTAAGGACTTTGAGAAGAAGTATGTGGGTCAAACTGGAAGAGTCATGAAAGTACGGTTCTAAGAGCTCATTGCTCATATCCCATTTTCGAGACCAGGAAAATCAAGTCTGGCTCAACATGCTTCGTTTCACCAATTTGAAGACACAAGTTTGAAATTAACTATAGACAGGTTTATAACAATGTACATTGAAGAGTCTGGATAGCCCCTTGTTCAAATTCATAGTATAGTAAACGCATTTCCTATCCTATATTTTTCGATTATTGACCATATTCAACTAGGGAAATTCCTCAATATGTTTCGTTATTCAAAATTGTTATTCCGTTCTGAATCCAACCGCTGGTCATATGGGGAAAATTATTATCAGGATGACGTTCCAATTTGAACAAAAATCTAAATCTGAACTCCAAATTAATCGGGGAAACTGGTCAAGTAGATGCTGCGTTTGTTGTTTTGTCGAAGTCTAGCCTGTGGCATTCGGATAAATAGCTGTTGTTTATTTTGATTATTCATTCTTCTTTATGTTATGGTCATTGAAATGTCATCGCTGGTGGGTGGGAATCATACATTTTTTATAGCATTGTAAATGGCTTTGGAAACAGTTTCAAAGATGTTATCGTAACGAATATAATTCGTGTGTCGCACCAAGATGATTTGACCGAAACAACTTCGTTCTGCACAAGGTTGGTTTGTTTCAATATTTGTCAAGTGACTGGAAATACGTGTTGACTATTCTGGAGAAAAATAAAATTTTTGTTTACCTTTGTCTTGGCTACAATATCAATATGTCATTATTGGACAAAAGCGGGTAAAATTACGGAACCAATTAATTTTTCATTTATAATTCAGTTAACAAGATTATGGAAAACAAGAATCTTGTATATGAAAACGAATACATTTTGAATAAAGAAAACAAAACATCTGTACCTCATAACATAAACTACTCAAGCAAAATTTTGCCCCTGTTAAGATCTGAATAACTTTTTTCTGCTTTGAACAATTTGAATTCTGTTCACACTGTTCGCTTACCCTGTCCTTTGGCTATAAGTACGTACCTCCCCAAAACATAGGGTCTTCGCATAAAATCGCTAAATTTTCAAAAGGATCCCAATTGAAGAAAAACTTTTTTTATATTTGACAGCAGATGCATGAAAATGATCTCAGTACCTCGGTAAATTTTCCTAATTGTCTTCTAATCTATTTTATTTACAGGGGGATCTCAAAAAATTTATTTTTTGACTTTGCAGTCATAACTTCTCCGATTTTCAAAATCTCAGCATTATTTTGGAACTGAAACTTCAAATGAAGAGATATGAGGATCAGAATTGACTCACTTATTGTAATTCTTGTTACGGGCCATGTATTTCAGGCGAACAATGGACTGAATTTTTTTTTAAATATGAGTTTTCTCACGCACAATTCTTGACTACTGAAAGCAAGAAAGATCTGGACGTAATCAGAATGGATGATCCTTCCGGAAACAATATGATTTTCATTTAATTCTCCTCCCAACCGGGATTTCGAGGGTGTTTCAGATTTAGGTCGAACAGCGAACAGTGTGAACACAATTCAAATCTTTCGAAGTAGAAAAAAGTTATTCACATTTTAACAGAGGCAAAAAAATGTTGGGATGCAACGAAATTATTGTTGAGTTTATATCAAAAGTAAGTAGCGAAAATATTCAGATTTTTTAAACTGTGGACTGAACTTAAGATTGCTTTCATATGCATGTGAATGGAGAAAGTTTGAAAAGGCCTAAGTTTATAGATGTTTTCAGTGCATTGCCACAAATAGAATGCATTCAGTCGTTTCTTCAGCTATACATTCGTGATCAGAGGATGAGCAAACAAATCATCAAAGAGTGGCACAAAATCTTTGTTTTCCATGAAGTTTGACCTGGAACTTCCAAAAACATTGCTGACTCATTAATTTCTTCACAATGAGCCCAGATTGGACAAGAGTTATCGCTATCAAACAACCTTGACTCGGCCTCATCAGGCCAAGGGAAAGAATTATCTTCAGCTCTCCAGATTGTTTCTCAATTATTATAAGCTGTATCCACAATAATAACATTCTCGGTGAAGCTTTGATCCCATTACTTACAAACCCCAAGAAGTAAACAAAAATGACGGAGGTCAGTTTAACATTCGATGATGAATCAATATACTCATGTACTTGTTGCCTGCGCACATTGATATTCAGAATCAGCTAATTGCATTTCCTAAATTTTTTGTGACGCCTTTTATGACGTTCACCAACATCTGAAACGCAATCATCAACAATGAAATTATGATAAGGAATAGTTGTAGTGCAGGAATGCAAATGAAAACAGTTCTATAATAAGAGGTGAAAAACTGACGAAAGAAGGATATCAAGCTTAACTGGGCCTAAATGATGAAAAAGTGAATGGAAGTCGAAGATTTCACTATTCTTAAAATTCTATAAGTATCCGAGGACCAATCAACCGATGTTTTAAATCATGCGTGAATATAGAAAAATGGATGTGGAAGTTAATGACAATTTATCAGATACGTTCGGAGAGGACTTGGGAACTCCACAAGTAGGAGTACTTGGACCACCGTTGTTCCTACTTTGTGTAAACGATCTTCCCAAAAATATAAGAGAAGTCGAGTTTTTATGTATGGAAAGTAAACATTTATCGATGAATTTGAAACGTGGAGCCCCTGATCAAACAAATACTGCCTTCCACTTTACAACAACTTCGAGTTCGATAAGATAAATGAAAAGATAATATAGGGTGTTAGATATATGATGAAAAATTTCCAACACTGCGAGTTTTCAAAATGGTACATCTCATTTTACTCGAAATAATTGAAATTGTGCGTTTAAATGCTCGATCAATGAGGGAAGCTGTTGAAGAATTCAACAGAAGACATCCAGATCGTGAACCAATTCATTATACCACCGTCTTCAGGATTAATATATTATTGAATAGAACCGGGTGAGTTAATCGGTTTCAAATCGCACACTTTGTAGATTAACCCAATCAATTTCACCGAACACATATTTTTCTTTATTCTATTCTGGTTTCCCACCATTAAAACCAAAAAAAAACGCCAATAATATTGCAAATTTTCTTATTTCGTGAAAACTTCTGATATAGTTATTTGTGTATCAAGGGAATTATAAAGGCCTAAATTGCCGATGGCAAAGTTTGCGTCTCCATCAGGGCCTCTGGCCCGAAGGATAGCAATATCCTGAGGATATTAAGGCTCATCAATTCCCGTGGTACATAGATAATTTCATTTCTGACCGATTTCAATAAAATTTTGTTAATATTTTAAACGGAATAAATGTACCAATTCATTACCTTCTCGCTATATTTGAATCAGGTACCGTGGATTATTTCTAGGAGTTTTGTTGTTGCTAGGTTGTTGCTGTGCTACTTGTTTATGAACAGAACTTTGTTATCAAGCTGTTTTCGTATTAAAAACGTATTTTCTACCCCAAATATAAAGGAGGATATTTTGAAAAAACGCTGAAAAAGCAAGAGTATCATTAATTTCATCAAAAATTGAAGCCGTATACCAAAAAGAATACAAGGCATTTATCTGGAGTGGCTGACAAGGTAAAATGTTATGCCAAAAGATGCCACTGAAACTGTATTTCTGGCATATTTTCAAGAACTGGTAGGATATTTTCTATGTTTTTCGGCAGATTTGATAGTAATTGTGTTTATTCCTTGCAGTCAGAAACGTATAGTCCGAATTCCTCACGGACTCAATGGCCAATGCTAAATTCAATGGTGACTATACATGAGAAACGAGATATCACCAAGTTCAATGAATTTTTGAAACGGAAGCCGAAAAAGTCTGCCATTTTATCTCCTAAAGATGACATCAGATTTCTAAAGAACGCTCTCAATGAAATTAATTTATTCCATAAGGTAATTTTTTTTTTCCTTTTTGTGTGTATTTTTTTCTCTCTCTTTATCTTTTTTTTATTGTTATAGGTTGATTCGATTATGGGTTATTTTGGAGGATGCCAAAGTCAGGAACTTTTGAAGATATCCGATATAGAGAACCGGAATTCCGTTATGGTACTGAACGTACCGGAAAGTAGAACTGGTATTTGAATAAATTTACAATTGTGGATGAAAAAGAGTTCTCCGCTTTGCCTTTATTAAGACTGTATATGTCTTAGCGTCCTGAAGGTATTGAACGATTATTTAGCTCCCGACAAAATAAATGTCTGGCTCAGTTGTGGCTGTTTTCGTCCATTGAGTATAGGACTGGTAATTTTGGTGGCTGATCAACCCCTTAATAATCTAATGTCAAGTTGCTATATAGTAACACCTTAGCGAGCTTGGTGACCATCAGTTTCTACCAAATTGTCCTATCATGACTGCCATAAAGGAGCTGCTCTTTTACAGACTGAGTCTAATCTCCAAATTTCTAGACACGTTTCTCTATCGAATAAATTTGAAATCAGCAGCTAGTAAATTAAGGAAACTGATTGAGTCTTTAGAAGCAGAGTGAAATGCACTTTTTGACTATCACCAAGACGTTCTGAAAACAAAAAACCAGAATATTTAGCTGAAATACTGTGTACTGTGTACCTACCTAGTTTCTCATCCTATCGTAATTTGTAATACTCGGACTAAACAATCGGTCGTTATTTCCACCAAATTGTGAAGTGATCTTCCCAGTCAGTAAGTACAAACATTACACAATCAGCAGCGTCGTAAAAAAGCTCAAGCGTTATTTATCGAGTCTCTAATGGTCTTTTTGTCGCCAACCTTTTTCTATCGAAATGCCTAGCACCCGTCTCTGAACTAAAATTACGATGAACTATACAATGTATTTAAGTGTTAATGAAGTGTTGGTGTGTAGGTAGGTGAGTTGGTGTGGTGTACGTATTGATGTAGTGCATACAGGGTGGCCCATTATCGTGAGGAAGTACAATATGTTCCCTGCCATAAGTAATATGAAAAAATTGCTTCACAATTAAATGACACAAAAAACTTTGTTACTGATTACAGAAACAAAGTATTTTTTTCCACGATGCGCAATATATGCCTCGATTATTTGGTGCCCTAATGCCCAAGTTCACATCAAAAACTGTAAAGAGTTCAACGCAGATTTTTAATGTACTGCTCATTTGAACTAAACATTCCTTACTCTTATATTAACATGCTGTCAGCAATGGATACGAGTCCATTGATCCATAGCATTCGACCGTAAATGCGATTTAGTATCAACGTGTGAGCAGGAATTTACAAAAATAGAATTTTGGTTCCTCAGTTATTTGATTATCTACCTTTCGCTAACTATAACAACATCTGGTTTCAACATGATGGTGTCCTATTTCACAATACCATGCAAGTAACTAATTATCTGACTGAAAGGTTTGGTTAAAGATGGTTATGGAGTAATGGGCCGGTGAGGTGGCCAGCAAGGTCTCCAGACTTAAACGATATTGATACATTCTCATGAAGTACACTGAGAAATAGAGTTTGTGGTCCGAGGAAATGTCAAAATATTGAGGACCTTCAACACAGTATTGTTAGAAAGTTCGGAAAATTGAGGAGAAGGAAAATTAATCGTGCAGTGAATAATCGAAGAAGGACACCGTTGTGTTATCATGAACAAGGCCAGAATTTGGAGCATTTGCTGTAATTTACTTTCGTCTTTACATTTTAGTTAGTTAAATCCCAATTAAAACCATATTCCTATCTCTTCTATTTGCCGAGACCAAATGGTGAGAATTTGAAACACCCTGTATATTCGGCTGATTATATAATGTAGCAATAAAATCTCTTTCATTTCCAACAAGTTGGTTCTCCACCACACTACTTTCCTCCAGTTGGACAGTGGATGAATGATAGATTTCCTGGTAGATCGATTGGTCCAGGAGGAGTGATTTAATGACCACCACGATCACCCGACTTAACACCTCTTTCCCATTTCCTATAGTGGCGTGTTGAATCGGTTGTTTGAAAGAGACAGCATCGAATGTGGAAGATTTGAAGAGAATAGTAACAGTTGCATGTAGAGAAACTCAGATAGAAGTTATTCGGAAGGTTAGAGAAGAGTTTTGAGAGCAGGCTGTTTAAAATTAATGGAATTTTCACAAGTATAATAAAAAAAGTCTTTTTTATCAATGTTTTATGGTTTAATGCAAAACGCAACAACAACAAGTTTTCATTTGAAAACTACCAAGTAGAAATGTTCAGTAAGTGGTATACTTTTTAAAAATGTAGTTGAGTGGTCTTTAATATGAGTATCTGAAATTTCAGAGGTTGTCTTCATACCCCTGAAAGTAGAGTTGAGGTGTTTTTACATATTCTTAGATTTTCTATGAGAACTGAAATACTAGGGATACTGTTGGTACGTTTCGAAAATGACACGCTGTATAAATTACACACATCTTGATTTACTCCAAGGATTGAACCATTTACACTGCTAGGTGATTGTTTGCAAGAACCATTTACATATTTTAATGATTTCAATTCACGAGTTCTGCATACGACTTGAATACTAACAAAAATGTAACCTTGAGAGTCAAGCATTTTACTGACAGTGTTCAAGAATTGTTTATCGAAAAAGAAAGAAAAGTGACAACCAGAATTAATAGGAATCCGTGTGCAATAAAACAACAGGACCCATAAATTCAGTTACAAAATCATTCTCAAAAAATGGCATTGCTTTGTGTTTTACGAAACGAATCAATTTCCATGGAGAATATTCATTAGATGTTATTACACAATTGGTTTAGATTAACAAACGATTCATTCTGATTATTTCAAAAGTAATAATGAATGAGTTAAACAAATACACGTATTCCAAACAATGTCCTATAGTAATGATGAACTTTATTATCCTTTTGAGCAAACTGGCATACTGATTTTACGAGTACTGATGTCGTTTCACTTTTTTTCCATTAACTAGTACAATTTTACCCATTTTCGTCTGCTTTCCTTCAATAAATGAAGACTCATCGAATGAATGTAGGAAATTATAAACTCACCACAATAATCTAGGGAATGACAGCTTGGATTGGGGTGACCCCCAACCGCCTCAGAGTAACTTGGTGGAAACTCATATGAGGGTGGTGGGGTTCGACGATATGTAGGAATCATTTTCGCTGAGTAGGAAAAAAACAGGCAAGGCACTCTACACAATCTCAACTGGATGACTCGAACAAGTGAAACAGAATTATTGTACCAGCCCTGTGAAAACATTCGTCCCTTTTACCTGTAGCACCCTCTACCTGCATCACCCGAGAGATTAGGGAGTATAAGTACTAGACACTGACTTTATTGTTGATACGAGGAATTCCGAAAGTATTTGCGATTGTATTGAATGGAATCCTAAATGTGGGGTATGGAATTGGAACATCACGTTTAAGATCTCAAAAACGAAGATGGTTCAATTGGATCGAAGTTGCACATTTATGCTACTAACAATTTGCCGTTGAGAAAGTTATTTTCAAAATTGTTAGAATTCATTTGGAGATATCCACAAAAAAAATTGTTATTTTTGTATTAAATGAGTGTTTTTTAATGGCACATGAGAGTGTTCATTTTTGGCCGAGACCGCAGGTCTTCTTGATTTGATTACAAACTGATTTTTTAAATAAATTACACATCCACGTTGCCACTTTTTCAGATTTGCAATGCGACGTTCTGTCAACTTAGTCTTGCGAGTCTTAATTAATTAATACTTATTTGTAAAGCAAAATGAGGAACATTCTAATTCTCATTTATTCAATATTTGTGTTGAAATTCATACAACTGCTAATATTGAAAGAATTCAGTTTGTTGAAAATTCTTGAGATATTTAAATACCTGTTGTCGAAATTGGGACATGAAGGTAAGGTATCCAATTCATGTTGATTTCATGTTTTCATGGAATAAATCAATTTCTATAAATATAAACTAATAGCAAAGTTTGAAAAAAGTTACCTACATCCTTTTTTATCGCGATAAAAAAGGTGTTTTTCAGATCTAATAACCGATCGTCAGTTTAATTTCCCTCTTGCCAGCAATGATTGTTGAGTAAATACATGTGACAACAACAACAACAATTTCTCTCGACTCAAAATTTTTCCATCAGTAATTCCACTCGAAAAACTTACGTGGGATTTTGATAATTTTTGAATGGTCTTGGCAATTTTTATTATTTTTATAGATGAATTATCCTTCAGTATCATTGATAAACTACCAACCACCATGGCTCATAGAATTTCTGGTTCTTCTACAATTATTAGGAAATAACGTCGCTTAAACACAACATTGTATTCAATATCTCGAAATTTCACCAACTAGTATCATTATTACTTATTAATTCATCAACACTGATGGCAGAAATTTCTCTACCGAAATCACAGCAGAAGAAAGATGAACGACGAGTTAACAACTCTTATAGGTGTGTCAACGTTTCTTTGGGCGTACCACAGGGGTCAGTTTAAGATCCTGTTCTGTTCTAATTGTATATAAATGACCTAGCCACCATCTAGGAAAAATTTAACTTTTTTGCAGATTCGCATTCTATAGCGAAGTAAAAGAAAGTTTTCGTAGAAAACCCCAAAAGCAGAGATTGTGCGAGCAATGGAAATCCGGGACCTACAACTTGCGTAAAAGTGGATTTCACTCTAGCTCCAAAACCACGACCACTTTGCTTAGAGACATAATTTGAAGAAAGCAATTGCTCTAGGAATTGAGCAATGGTGTGACTTCACTGACTCCAGTTCTCTGTTTCTACTTGAGAAAAACAAACATAGTCACTACTTTCACAATTCATTATTTAGTGGATGTTTTTGGAAACCCATTTAGGATGTGTGGTAAAAACATTGCTGGTAGATTCGTACCATTATCAAGTCCCCACACATTTTCTTCCTAAGAATTTTTGAAATTTTTCAATCCGCTAAACCATCTCAAAAATTAGAATGAACGGAAAAAAATTGGTTTAAGAAATGAAAGACTGAAGAGTAAATAAAAAGAACTGAGAGTGTTGAAGAAGTTCAATAAATTAGAAGTTAAAAAGCTCGAAAAGTGGATGGAGAAAGTTAAAACAGTTGACAAGGGTTTCTAACGGGTTCGAAAGTGATCCTCAAAATTATTTAAACGATTTTTAAAATCTCCTATTTGGATTCATTGGATAAAAAAATAAGAAATTAACATGATAATTCTTGTGAGAGAAATACTATACCTACTGTTATTTATGTCTTGTTTTGGTCATTTTAGTTCAGGTTTCGTTAATTATTTATAGTCGGTTTATCTTGTTTTGGTCTTCTTTCATCATTGTCTTTTTGTTATGGAAGGAATCTGTGTTCATCTCGGGAAAATATTGATATAACCTTGAACAAATCTTTAAGGACCATCTTATAGCCCGTAAAAAGTGATAAAATCAAAATCCAAAGTAATAAATACATTATTGTGGTGTGGTTATTTTTGAATTGTTGTTAATTCATCCATGAATTCAATTGAATATTCTATAATGAATTAAATAACGTATGAATAACAACAGGATTAGATTTGAACATTTATGAATGTATATGAGCATTTTATTTAAATGTATTGAAGTGAAGTTGGTCGTGGTGCTAGAGTATTTGCTCCCACCCAGACGGCCCGGGTTCGATCCCCGGGACAGCCTGCCACTGGCTAAAGTGGTTCGGAATCCACTTTTATTTAAACTGTAGGTCCCGGATCTCCCTTGCTCGCACAAGCTCTGCTTTTGAGGGGTTTTCTCTGAAAACCTGGGTGATTCGTAAAAACAAATTTTACAAAAAATGTTCCTTTTCAGTAGTTGTGGAAAAATCAGATGAATAAATACTCTAACAAAATAATAGTTTATGTTCAGTCGGAAATCATTTTTATTAGCAGTCATGACTTGCACTATTTCAAAAATTCTACGAGTACAAAACGTTCTTCCTGAAATGATAACACAGGTAGAATTCTTGAATGTTTTTGTCGAAATATCGACTATTTATTATCCCCGAGACCATTTTTTTGGTTTAGCGCTTAAAAAATTTATTCCTAGTGATTTGACATTTGAAAAATCAGGAGCAAGAAAAGCGGCAGCAATCTTAAATGAAAGTTTCGCAAATATAGGCTAGCAACCTTATCACCTATTTACACTTTCGTGGTTAACTTTACTACTTCAGTGAGAGAGCAGAGGCAGGTTCTACTTGGACAAACTGATTTGCGGAAAATGTTTTTGGACATCCTATTGACAAAGGTTAGTAAAATTATAAAAATATAGGACATGCTACTTACTGTTATTTTCCTACCCTATGTAAATGTTTTTTTTTACCGAAAACTGCCCTGATGAGTTTTGTAGTTTTTAGGAGTCCAGTCAAAGACCTATGGATGTTCTTTTCTCGAAAAGAGCCACGTAGTTTGTGTTTTAAAGCTCAACAGTAATCGTTGGACCGATGATTTGAGTGGAACACGCTACAAATGATTGGTTTGAAGTAACATTCTGGATTCATGTCTCACATGACAGAGAAAATGTGATTGTTTTGTTATTATCGGTATAAATGCAGATCGAACGAGAAATCTGTGTAGAATAGTGACAAGTTCGAAATTAGTAAATATTTCGAACCACTCTGAAATACCCACTCTCGCATAATCATACAAAGTTGCTTTCTGTAGGATATTTGCCATGTATTACTCTGTGCACAGGTAATTACCAACTCGTTCCAAATATTGACTGTTTTTCACATGTATCCGTAATTACGAAACGCTAATTGTAGTGCGCATTTACATATGAATCGACAGTTCTCTGTATGACCTTCAGCTTCTGTACAAAAACCACGAAATGATGAATGACATTGCACGTAACATGTCTTACGTGTGATAATATATACCTAGTGGTTCTAGATATTTCATAAACTACTAAGTACCGTCAACACAATTGCTTCAACTATATTTCAACTGAATGCTATCAACAGAAGAAAACGACTTGAATCAAGTATGTAAAAGTGTGTTTTACGATACAATATGAAATGAAATTCATTACATTGCATTATTTTCTTCAGATCCAAACCCCTCGCCGAAATTTTTTTCTGGGTACGGCCTTGCATTCAAGAGAGTGGAAGCAGTACTCATTATTTTTGTGTTGGTTCAGTTACAATCCTTATAACCATCAGGGTTCGAATTGGGAAAGTTAGCATCTACTTCCGTTATGCCTAACGAAATATTCATATTTTGCATGAATCTACTTCCGTTAAATCTAACGAAATATTCAGATTTTATGAATGATTATCCATAATTTCCTAATGACCGGTTGTGATAGACCCTTTATGGGAGCAATCCTCAACTTTCAGGAAATGGTGAAATACTCTTGAATTAGTATTAGTTATTTGAAGTATAATATTAGATTAATTTATTAGGAGTAAAAGTGATAGTTTATGTGGCGAAGCTGAAAGTTTATTTTCATTCACTTATAAATAAAATGTACAATTTTAACCGTAAACGTATTCAGATGTAATATAAATTGGTAAAAGAGAGTAAAAACCATCACTAATTAGCAACTAAACGAACAAAAGTATCAACTTATAAACAAACTTCATGCTGTATTATCGGAATTTGCGTTTAGATTTTCCAAATTGTTTATTGATTCAACAATTTAATTAGTAGCATTTCGTGATGCAAAATGTTGGATGCTGATGATCTACGAGCTGTTATTTACATTATCTGAAATGTAGGCATTATGAAATAAACTTCTTGTTTCTTCTTTGAGGTTCATTTAACCATTCCAAATAAATAATTCTAACAAAAGTAAAACTTTCACTCCATGGCCAAAAGGTTAAACTTTTACTCGTGAAATTTAGTCACAAAAGTACTTCTGTGACGTTTGCGTGTAAATTGCGGCGAAATTCTTGTGAGTTAGGGGGCGTCCATAAATTACGTGAGGTGTTTAAGGGGGGGAGGGGGTCGAGTCAAATCTCATCTAATCTTACGTTGGAGAGAGGGGGGGTCTCGGCAAATATCACGCAATTTTTTTTCTGATTGAAACAAAAAAAAAATTATACTATTTTGGTCCATTTAATCCAGATTGTACATGCATAAGATTTAATCTTAAGCGTAATCGTAATACGATAAAGATCATTCACTAATTCGTTCAATAGAAAATAATTTCATTCATACTTCGACGTTATACATTTACTTACTGTCAAACCACCATATTTGTTTTATACCAAATAGCTCAATTCAATCTGAATTCACGGTACAGTGTAGCCCGTCCTTTGTTTTCGCGCCACTGTCAGCCGAACGCGCGACTCGATGAACGAGAGCGTACGAGCTGAGTGGCAGCGACACACGGACAGGTTCCAACCTGCTTTGTTTATTCTTGTAAATGTTTTACTCGACTCAGTGCATGCTCTTACTAATTTAAAATGAGTTATCAAGATTTTTATAACGCATACGTCAAACGATACGTCTATAAGACGAAGAAATCCTGCCAGGACGATGTAATAAAATTATGGAATACAGCGAAGCAAAAATTACACTTATAATTAAACTCTCAGCAACATTGATTACTAGTCATAACTAGTCGTAAATAAAAGCACGAAGCAAATTTGTTTTTTTCTTTTTACAATAACAATCCAACACGTTTACGTAAGAAACTCACATTTTGAAAAATCTCACGTGAGATTGGGAGATGGGGGAGGGGGTTGAATAAAATCTCACGACATCTCACCAGGGGGGGAGGGAGGGGCAAAAAATTAAAAAAAACACCTCACGTAATTTATGGACGCCCCCTTATGTCCTTTTGATAAATATCTCAAAATGCCCAAAAGATCTTATGATATGAACAATTAGAAAGAAGAAATCGAAGATGAAGAAACTAGAATCCGATTCAAATTCTTCAAGTATGTCGTTTTACTTATAAGATGCGTGGAAGGTTTTTCTCACATTGGTAGTAGGAATTTTCAAGGGTTTTTGACACAAATTCGTTAAAAAATACATATCTAACAAAACAAATGCATTGACATGTATGTATGGAATGAAATTGGTCATTTCAATAATAAAAATTACTGACAATCTTTTTGTTTTTTCTGTTCATGCAAACATTAGAAATTCAAGTCAGAACTGTATGACGTATCTGATAAGGACCAATGAATAGTTAACTCTGTTTACACTGTGTTAATCAGAGCCTAACTTCGAATTTTTGTTTATGCGGTGACATCCAATGATCTGATAATTTTTGTAGATTCCTCAGTTTAGTTTTGGATGATACTGAGATAATTTTAACGATACTCAATAGAAAAATAAGAGTTATGAGGCTTATGGATTATATCAAGAACTGGACAACATTCAGGGAGACTGATATATCACGCATTCAAATGTTTAGAGAACAAACGGCACAAAATATTAAAAATGTAAATGAATTACTTTGAATTTACGAAAATGGTGCCAGTGTCGGATTTTACCACCAGGAAACCGGGAAATTGTCACGAAAAGTCGCACCCAATTAAATTTCTATCCTTTGGTCTCTGCTGTCAATATTTTTGAAAGACGAGAATTCTATTTTACTAGTTTCATGATACTTTTGGGGGTTAAAAATAATCACCGTAAAGGAATAAACGAAAATTTTTGAATAATAAATGCAGGTTGGGCACGCATGTATCTGAATCGGCCTTTAAGTATCTAACAGTTTGAGATATGCTCAGTGCTCGGCACAGCTCTGTTTGGCATATAAAAGGAATGAAATGTCAAAAATTCCACAGACAAGGGTAGAAAATAATATGTAGGAAAATTAGTCCTTCCCACTCCAGGTGAGGTTTTCAACTCGAGAACTGTTTAAGAGAGGGCAATTCTGCGAACGCCAATCGATTCAGAATGATAAAATTAGAAAACTCTGTGCATTTCGAGACATTCGATTTCAAACAGAATTATTCGAAAAATCGATGAAAGTCCAAAGGGGTATCCCCCTAAAAATCTTGGAAAATGCAAAATAGGCAGATTCACTCGCAATCTGCACTATATACACAAAATTTCATGCAGATTCCGCAAATATACCGGGTGGCTACGGAAGTATTGCCTACGGAATATCTCAGTTATTGTATGAAGTAGGTTTGTGAAATTTGGAGCGTCGATATAATGACATAAGAGCTAGAATTTGAGCATATTGACATGTCGAAGTTAACTTCCGGTCTGACCGGAAGTAACATCAACTTTCTTATTTTAAATGGAAAGCCTATTTTTTTTCTTTTCGCTTCATTCAGCATTCAATTCCCTTTCTAATAACATATCACAAGTTGGTATCTAACCAGAAACTAGATCAGAAAAAAATTATTATTGAAATTCACCGAGTAGGCCGTGGAAGCAAAATGAAAGCCAAAAATTGAAAAGTTGGCTATGGAAACCATACGTCACTTGATAACAGTTGCTACTACTGTGATATTTTATTTTCATTCGTCGGCGTTATAAAAAGCCGCAAAAAAAATATTGGAAAAATTGGGAAAAAAACAATACTCTGTAGGTCCATAACTTAAATAGGAACATACAACTTTTTCTTGCCTGTACTATTCAGCATAACCATTCCTTTCTAATGATATAATAGAAAGTAATTTTTTGAAATGAAATACCAAAAAATCCAATTATTATTCTTCAAATAACAAAACAGATTATCGCCATACGCAAAAATAACATTAAAAATAATGTGGAATGATAAATTATATCCTGTAGGTTCTAGGTTAAATAGGAACATAAACGTACTTGGTCTGTGCCATCGTCCATAGATTTTCTAATATCTACCTATGGACGATGTTTGTGCTATTCAGAATAATCATTCCATTGCAATAATCATTCGAACTAAAATATTAACAAGTAGGCTGATTAAGATGTATTTTGGAATGAAACAAAAAAGAAACGAGAGCTCTCACGAACGCTGCTATCCATATTATTTTGACGTTCGAAGTAGTGTTTTTGATTCTGCCATTTTAAAAGGGTTTGGAAATCGAAATCAGTTAGTGGAATAATCAAAAAATGCCCCGTTATTCACGAACCGAACAAATTGACATGCTTCTCATTTATGGTGAATGTTTAAAAAATTCTTATGCCGCTGAACGATTGTATTTAGAGCGATATCCAGGGAGGCAGCAACCGTCAAGAAGGTATTTCCAGTGGCTTGAAGAAAAATTAAGAACTGAGCCTGATGTTCACGAAGACCAAGAAGCATTTGTTATTAATGAGGAAACTGAAATTAATGTATTAGCTTTAGTACAATATGATAGCACAATTTCCTCAAGGCAGATTGGCGCCGAATTAGCTATAAGTAAGGACTCTGCTAGGAAAATTTTGAAAAAACATCGATTTAAATCCTTCAAGTATCAGTTGCATCAACATTTGTATGAAAATGACGGTGAAAGGCGCCTGGAATATTGTAATTGGTTTCTTCGACAAAATGCTGAGAATCACCTATTTAACTATTATATCTTGTTTACGGACGAGTCAAGATTTACCAACAATGGATTATTTAACAGGAATAATACAAGGTAGGTACTGTACTTTATTTGGATTATTGTCGATAGTCGAAGTGTAAAGTACTAAAAGTGTGAACGGTCTTTTGTTTCAGGTACTGGGCGATCGAAAACGAGCACCGGTTTCGACAAGGTGGCTTCCAGGAGAGATTTGGTATGAATGTTTGGGCAGGAATAGTTGGAACTCATATTGTTGGCCCCATTCTTTTTCAAGGCCAACTAACCGGAGAGAGATACTTTAATTTTTTAACGAATGAAATTTCGGAATTCATTAATAACCTACCAGCGGAAATAACTGAGAGAATGTACTTCCAGCAAGATGGCGACCCTCCGCATAATTCAAGAATAGCGAGAAATTATCTTCAAAATCGCTTTCAAGAGAGACTTATAACAACCCATGGTCCAGTCAGGTGGCCACCAAGGTCACCTGATCTTACTCCGTGCGACTTTTTTCTATGGGGCATCTTAAAAATAGGGTGTATTCCACAAAGCCTACAACTCTACATGAGCTAGAAGTAAAAACTCGTAGAGCTTTCCAAGATATCACGCCCCAAATGTTGAGAAACGTTTTACATGAAAATATCACCAGAGTCAATAAATGTATTGACGCTGAGGGAATGCATTTCGAACATTTGATTTGAATCTATTTTATCTTTAATCCTATCAATTTGAATTTTTTTTTTCGATAAATCTGTTTTTTTGTTATTTGAATAATAATAATTGGATTTTTTGGTATTTCATTTCAAAAAATTACTTTCTATTATATCATTAGAAAGGAATGGTTATGCTGAATAGTACAGGCAAGAAAAAGTTGTATGTTCCTATTTAAGTTATGGACCTACAGAGTATTGTTTTTTTCCCAATTTTTCCAATATTTTTTTTTGGCGGCTTTTTATAACGCCGACGAATGAAAATAAAATATCACAGTAGTAGCAACTGTTATCAAGTGACGTATGGTTTCCATAGCCAACTTTTCAATTTTTGGCTTTCATTTTGCTTCCACGGCCTACTCGGTGAATTTCAATAATAATTTTTTTCTGATCTAGTTTCTGATTAGATACCAACTTGTGATATGTCATTAGAAAGGGAATTGAATGCTGAATAAAGCGAAAAGAAAAAAAAATAGGGTTTCCATTTAAAATAAGAAAGTTGATGTTACTTCCGGTCAGACCGGAAGTTAACTTCGACATGTCAATATGCTCAAATTCTAGCTCTTATGTCATTATATCGACGTTCCAAATTTCACAAACCTACTTCATACAATAACTGGGATATTCCGTAGGCAATACTTCCGTAGCCACCCGGTATGAATTGTTTATGCTCAGATTCAAGGTTTGTCATATAAAAGGAAAGCGTCAAAAATGTTACGAATAGAAGTAGAAAAAAATATGGAAATGAACTTTTCAGTTCAGGAACAGTTGAAGATAGAGCAATTCTATGAACGCCAATCGATTCAGAATGATTAAATTAGTATAGGTATAGGTATAGGTATAGGTACCCTGTGAATTTCGTGTCATTCGACTTGAAACAAAATTATTAGAAAAATCGATAAGTCCAAAGGGATAGACCTCTAAAAATCGTGGAAAATGCAAAATAGGCAGATTCACTCGCTATCCGCACTATATACGCAAAATTCCATGTAGTATATAAGTATATAAGTGAAAATTAATAGTGAGCACTGCAATTTATGTAGAAACTGTTCCTACAGTAACTCGCCAAAGAAAGGTTTGAAAAATTGAGTAGCACTCTGAAGAGAATGTACTACATAATTCTATTGCAAAAATTACGGAAGTTATAGGGGTGGTTCCATAATATATGTCACATATTGTATACGTTGCCTACACAATATGTACTGTGTCATGTACTCAAGTTTCTTGTCAGAGTTTTAAGTGAAATGAAGATTTTTGAACAGTCTGAGAGTCCTGGAAAGAATGTAGTATATATACTAAATGATGGTGCATTCGGAAAAACACCTCAAAAGTATAGGGGAAAACATTCAATAAGACAAAATAAATCGTTAACATTGTACATAGGGTTAGCTCCCAAGGAAGAAATACATAATAAGATGTTTCAATTCGTGTTATTTTATTTTTCATAGTTCCAAAGTTATGAAGTCGATCAACATTAAAAAAAATGACTGTAACTAACGTTGAAATTGAAATCAGGGCCGATTATCAGCAAATATAATTTCTGGTCACCTACAGTAAATAATAATAATAATAATAACCGTCTTTTACCCGCACAGGATTTGCCATTGAAGAATATTCTCATTAAATCAGATAGCAAATGAGGGCGCTATGTGGTTTGGGGCATTTTTCGTCAGTCACTCTTCAGCTTCACAACAAACAAAAAGTTATTGAACGACTCGTACAGGAAGCCAAATTGGGAGGCCCCATTCGTATATTTTCCGGTTGGCCCCCTTGACAACAATCTGACGCTGAGTGGTGCAAGAGATCTTTGGATTCGGACTTTATAAATAATGTTAGAGACGATATGGAATGAATTCGAAATACTGAAACAGAGTATTCACACGACAAGAAACGTATGACATCCTCTTGAAGCGATTGGGGACATCAGAAGTACATTTATTTGGGTCAAATTCATAAGTGGAAATGATATTCAGCATCTTTTCCAATATATATTTTCACCATAACATACGGTTTTTGAATAAAGTTAGGCTTAGGCTTAGTAATAGTGCCCGAGTATATATATTATATATATATATATATATATATTGAAAAGTGTTGGTCCCAGCATTGAACCTTGAGGTACTCCACAGTCACCATCTCACTACTCACTACATCATCAATTCTTCCTGGCTGGCATTTTCCTGTTCAACAACTTTTGAACAGTTTGAGTGTGTTGCCTCTCAGTCCAATATCTTCCAAGGACTGAGGAAGAAGGTGATGACTGATAGTATCAAAGGCTTTGCATAGGTCTATGAATATACACAAGGAAGGTCTGCTTTCATTCAAAGCTTCGGTAATTTTTGTAGTCAATAATAATACAATAATGTAACCAATACTTACAGGAATGATTCGGTACATAAGGGCTGGAAGGGGGAACCCCCCCAACAGCCTGTGCGTAACTCGGCGGCGCCGCCGGGGGCGGTCCATATGGCGGCGGCATGGAATAATTACCCTTGCTCATCTCACTTTCTCGAATCACCGAATAAACTTACGCACAAACACCGCAGAAAAAACAAGCGAATCGCTCAGCGCCAACTCTAATTTTAGTCGTAGTTGGGTCAACACTAAAATAATTGGGTTAAGCGCGCGGTGTCGGATTGGTGTGTTCCGCTTGTTCAATGTTAAAGAGCCACTAAGGTCACTAGATGGAGGGACGGCGACTACTAACACGAACTACCAACCATGGTGGGCTTGAGGCACGGCGAAACCTTTCCTCCGCGCGGCTTATATAAAGATTATGATGTAAGCTCACTTTCTATCGCGTTCGTAAATTGGTCAGCGTTGGCTTTGGCGGAGCGCGTTAGTAGGGGGGCCAGCGATGACTTAACACTCAATATGAATGTCCAAGGTACGTTCGGGTATGAATATATTTTGTACATTCGCATCTATACGTGTTCCCCTTGTAAGTACATTGAACAAACAGCAACTGGACCTGATCAACTTGAAAGAAACTTCTTTAATTGCGGTTGTTTTTGGATTTAGAATAGTGGATAATATCTTTACGTTCCCCACTCTGTGCATTTGATGGAAATTGTTCATGGACATCCTCACGTACGTACATAAGATCTTATATCCAGTGTATCTGGACATTTGTGGACGTAACTGGACGTCCAGTTGACGTAAATTAGATCCATGATTTACATCCATTGGACAAACATTATACGTACGTGTGCTATTTGGTATCAGCTGGTCACCAAAGAGAGTTTTGGAAATAATGGTATAGCCATCACGATTTTTTTTTCTAGTGCAAAGAGTGTTACTTTATGAACTTGCTGCATAAATGACTATTAAAAACAAACTTAATTGGCCTTTAGTTATTCGAGGGCATTGACATTTTACTCCGAAATATGTACATACTGAAGAAATCTTTTTTATTATTGTGTTGTCTAAATGAATGTAATTATCAACTAGTAGAATGAGCTTTGAAACGTCCGCATAACTGAACTGTAGTGTTTGAGTCTTTGAGTAGTTAAAGATCATTCATTCAAATGATGAAGAGTACACATCTTTTCATTTCGGTAACATCGGATATATACATAATAATATTACTCCCTCATAAACACTCGTTGAGTGTACCCAAAGGCATAGCCTGTGCGGGTAGAGGACGGCTATTACTATTTGCCGTGTCGCTCCGGGGCGACTTACTGTTGATGTATGCACTTTTCAGCTGTAGGAAAACCCAGAAAACCTACAGCACCTCCTCGGGTGGTCGGTGTGCGCTCCAAGCTAGTATCAGACGAGATTGACATCTAGACAACTCACAATACACTTGCTTCTCAACAAGGCATGCGGTCGCCTATCGATCCGATATAAGTAGTTGAGAAAAATTCTCTTACCTACATCGGGCTCGAACCAACTATCGCTATGCAGGAGTTTCGAACGTTCTGTGCATTAGACCGCTGATCCACCGACCACATACATCTATTTTGGTCGAGCTACGTACATTATTCAAATTTTTTTTTTTTATTTTCACAACTTTTTTGGAGAAGAACGCAGGCCGAGCCCACTGACTGAAATTTTTCAGCCCCAGTTTTTACGTCCGAAACCATCGACAATTTTTCCGAATCACTATTCTTGTTCTTTATCTGGCGTTCATGGGGGGTAAGAAAATGAAATTTTTTAAATTAAGTATGTATTTGATGGTCCTCTGTTCTTTCACCATTTTCATAGTTTTTCTGATTTTTATCTCGCGAGTTTTTACAGCTTTTTCCGAAATCGTCGAAATTTTTTCCGAATCTGTACACGCTCTCTATATTGAGCCTCTAGAGAGGTTGATTATTTTGAAATCAAATAATTTGCCGATCCAATATTCGTCCCCATTTTTTACGGATTTTTCCGATTTTATTTTAGCGAGTTTTCTCAAATTTTTTCGAGACCCTATCTGTCTATTTTTCACCCTCATTTTCGAAATCAGACACTATCGGAAATGTTGCCTGAATCCTACGCGTTCTGTGTCTGGGCTTCAGGGGGGTAGGGAGTGAATTTTTCTTGAAATTATCGAATAAAACTTTAAAAACGCATGAAAATAAAATCTGAAAAATCCGGAAGAATTATGTTCCTTTCTTGATCTGTATGATCCAGTAAGGTAGGGTACTGCCAAGAAGCTGGGTACCTACATAGTTGGGTAAAAGTCTTTAGAAAATCCTAAATTCTCCGTATTTTTTAAATCGGACAGGGTCCACTTCATTACGAAGGGAAAATGTCCATCGACTTTTTCGATGATTTCTGATATGTCCTCCATTAAGACAATTTTGTTTAGAAAGTAACTAGTAATGATTCGACAAAGCGGAAGACGATTTGGTGGAGGCACACAGCTCAAAACCAATTTTTGAAAATGTTGGTCCCCAAAATCGATCATGGCAAAAATGCGACGTCTCCTATATGCTCAATTTTGTGTACCTTTACTTTGTTATGGTCTTTACATCTGGAAAATCTTAATGAAATTATCAAAAATTATATCGATATAAATCAGTATCTCACATTTAATTAATTACAACAGTTTCAACTAGAAAACAATTCACAGTCGATATTTAATCTTATAATAATCAATCAGTACTTTTTAGCCAAAAAAATGGTTGTAATTGATCGAATATATGGGACAATGAATTATACCGAAATCATTTTTGACGCTAGGGTTTTAGTAGGGATCTCATCTGATCGCCTTTTAATGTGCATCGACCTATATCAGATATGGTCTTATGGAATTATAACCCCATTAAGTAGCAATTTCGATTGGCTTTGAGTGGAGAGTACCGCGGAGTGTAGTCTCAGAACAAATTGAATTAACGTTAACGTGCATCCCTACTTTTCATTTTATTACCCACCTACATATTTTGAACTATAGTAGAGAGGCATACGTATCCACTATTTGTGTGTAGATGTGGATATTTTTTCATCTTCTGATCATATCTTCTGATGAAAAGAAAATTTGTGTATTATTCCATTAGTCCATTAAATTGAGAACTGAAAAACAACTGGATCGAGCATGAGGTTGAACTTTTTATAAAAAAATATAAAACAAGTTGATTATGAAAATGCTTCGGAGTGACTACACATTTCGAAATAGAAAATTATTATTATTCAAATGAGATTGAGAGCCCCTCATCTTAATATAAAATAAAACAGCTTCAAATGATGACAGCCTTCAGCTAAATCACGAAATTCAACGGCTCAAAAATCAATTTATTAGTGCATGAAAACTTCAAAGAATTACCTAATGATATCAATTCAGATTACTATACTGCATGTACAGAAATATATCAAATTATTCACTTCTATTAGATGTACAATATGGATCTTAATTACATCCGGAATGTACAGCATGGAGGGGAAATTAGCCTCAAATGAAATACTTGGGTGAAATATAATAAGCTTTTTTGAGGATGTCAACTTTATTGGCGAAACGCGCGTCGAGTGATATTGACGTTGCTTTGGAGTTTTGGGTTATTTCCATTTCTTGAAGGAATAGACCAGTTTAGTGTGACGTCACGCCGAATGAGTGTCACGAACCATTATCCAAACAAACCATATTTACCATTGAAAGAATGTGTATGTAGTATATTTTTTGTGTTTTGAGAAATGAGTGAAATGATCAAAAACATTGCATTCTCTGCCATTTTCAACCTACAAATGGAAGTTATATAAAAATATATTATGTTTGAATTTTACTATAGGTACTTTGTTACAGTATTATTTACATATAAGATAATCACAGTATACACTTTGAAACCTTTTAACACCAAATATCCACAAAAGTCCAACAGCTCATATAGGAATCAAACACAAAACAAGTTTGTTTGGATAATGCATATGAAATCACTCAACAAAATTGACAGCTCTGACGTTAGCACTAAAATGGTGTATTGTGGTTGTTTTTCAATCAATATAAATCCACAGACTACATACATATGTAGGTGTTTTGTGCCTCAACTTTTCTATTTATGATATTTGGAATTTTGTATTCAGGTATGCCGTGATTTAGTCAGATATTGTGAGCCAACAATTTAAGACGTAAAAGTTGTAACGTCATGTAATGAAATGATGACAGAAAAACTACCCAAGGTCATTCAATTTGGTACCATCAAGAACAAAGGTGTCACTTCTGTAACCTACCTGTTCTGTGCCTCGGTAGAGCGGATCTCTACAAAGTTGGGAGAGAGCTGGAATACAGCGCCTTGAGGCAGCTAGTCCAAGAATTGAGAGAGAGGCGCTACTAATTACATAGAGAGAGAGAACTCCAACTTTTTGTTGTCATCACAGTCACGGAATACGGAAACAGAGTTCCAGTTCCAGAGTTGTCATTTGACACTTTTATGTTGACATGAAGACATCTTCGAAAAATATTTTGTTTTCATTTCTAAAAATATGATAACATACTAATTCCGTACTCAATTATTTTACCTCAGTGATTCTATTTCATTCTCCATGATGGACAATAATTATGTTCAGATAAAGGATATGCGTCCTGGCTTGAAAAATGTGAATGTAGTGTTCATCGTTTTGGAGGTCGGTCACCCCACCGTGACAAAAGAGAACCGCGAAGTTCGAACGTTCAAAGTGGCAGACCAAAGTGCGTGCATAAACGCAAGTATTTGGGATGAAGCAGGCCTCTTACTCATCCCTGGTGATATAGTTCGACTAACTAAAGGTTATGTTTCAATGTGGAGAAACTGCCTCACTCTGTACACCTCCAAAGGGGGCGACCTGCAGAAAATCGGGGAGTTCTGCATGGTGTTCAACGAACAGCTTAATATGAGCGAAACCGGCCCTGCATTGACCCAAATACCTGTCACCTGTGGGACCCCGAACAACTTACCTTTGAACAATGGAACAAATAATGGCGCAGGTAGGGTGGGCCCCCCGCAGACACCAGTGACCACGGCGCCTCCGATGCAGCACAATAATATCGCAGGACCTGCTAAATCTACTTCGAACAGCACGTCTCGTCCAAGCGGGAATGGGCCCCCTCCAGAGAAACGATCTCGTGGTTCGAGGACGGGACAGCATAGGAATAGACATAACCGAGCAACGTAGTGGTATTTTACATTTCAGTTTAGAATAAAGCTGGATTCATGCAAATTACTTTGCTAACTTTCACTAGGAGTGGTTTTTTATGTTCATGAATTGTCATTTTACAATAAAAAGTTCATGTGTTTGCCTAAATCCAGTTTAATGATTGTGATAAGCTAAAACTGGTACCTATTTTGTACATAACATTGTAAAATAAAGTGATTTTAATAAAAGTTGTCAATATTTGTAAATTACAGAGGTATTTGAAAAATAATTCAAATTCTTATGGTCTTGTTGCTATTTTCATTCAAAAAAATAACGAATAACTTTTAGGTAACTTAATTCTTAAGGGGACTACATTTGTGACAAAGCATTTCAAGTGTAAAATGTTGAATTTACAGAAGATATTTCCTGTACCAAGGTTCCTATGAAATTTTATTTAAAACTGCTTTATATCTGAAATACAGAGTATCGAATGAAAATTTCAAAACAAACATTTATTGAAACATTCTGCATCAAGTTAGTGCTCAGAATTTATAGTTCACACATTCAGTAAATATAAGGTAATACTCTATATATTTTTCTTTAATTATCTTGTGTTGTTTCAAATGTTGATTACTTTATATACCTTAAACCAGTATGCAATGATATTGTATGATTTCTTCTCAATCTCAAATCTCTGATCAAGAATTGAGGAATATGTTGCAGCACCTACCAAACCAGAAATAATTAAGATAAATGAATTTGTATACTAACTAGGAAAAACTGTAATCAAGTTAGTTTAGGCCAAAGTTAGCTTGTAACTCGAATACTTGGTATCACGAATTCGGTATATAAATTGGTTAATTCTTTACCACTTCAAATCACCGAATCGTTCATATTTAAAATTTTCCATTTGTTTTTACGGAATCAGTCGAATTCCACAATCCATATCAATACTAAATCATATTCTAGAATGCATTCCTATAGGATGTGTATGCACAAGTAAAGGAACTGAATGCTTAGATAGATACACAAAGATATGCCAAAATAATCAAAATGTACCTACATTTAAAAACAATATACATATCTGTCAACAATAGTTTATACATATGATAATTTTTTGTCCTTTAAACTTCCCGCCATTATAGTTACCAATCACAGAGCGCATATTTCCTGTATTTAACTGTCGTCTCGTGACCATAGATCACAAATTGTTTCTGTGATCCCTACTCATGACAAAATTCTTCTTTTTATAAGTTTAGATGGGTTTAGCCGCCAAGACCATCAGCCGTTAGTAATGAAAATATATGGTACCAACTTCTTTATATTCGTGCAACGAGATACATTAACCAAAAGGTCGCAGCGCATCAATCACCATCCATACTCACCAATACATTAACCAAAAGCTGTTCAGGCATTAACCTAACTGTAGTGACTGTATCATAGAACATTCAGCTCTTACTGTTTGTGAGATTATAGAAAATGACAATTAGCATACATGAAATATATTTTAGACAATTTCGAGAACTGGTATTGGTAATTGTAAAGCGTCCTAAAGCTGCTTCCAATAGCCACAGCTCCTGAACTGACCACGAGAAATCGTGTTCCAATTTAACCACATTCATGAAGTCAGGTGCTGTTCATTTCAGTTACAAAATCTATTGGGTGCTACTTCCTGTGACAATTAGAAAGCAGCCTAGAGGAATTAACACAGAAGTAAGCCTCGAGTAACACCGGGTTACTCTTGAAGTGGTCTGACTGACCACCAAAAATCATGTTCTAATTATACCCCATTTATGAAGTCAGGTGAACTTCAGTTCAAGGGTAACAAGCTCTACTCGGTCCTACTGGAAGCGGCTATTCCTAGTCAGACGTTATTTGATAAAAGTTGCCATTACCGTGACAATAATTTTACTTCGATAATTATTTTTCAACTATAGCTGTATTCTTTCGACATCTCTGTTCTGGAACATGATTATGAAATCAGGTTCATGAATTATTGATCTAGACCACAAATATTTTTCTATGCCATTATGATCGAATCATTCCGATTACAAATTCCGGTATGTTCCTCAGGGGCAGGGGGATTACGGATCAAGTTCAAAAAATAATCTGTGGTGGGGATCAAACATATTTCGAAAGAAAAAAACACATCGCGATCATGATCGTACTAGCGCGTTTTATACAGAAAATGTGTGTCGAAAGAATATGTGGCGTAGACAATCTATTCTCCTCCGACGAAGCCCGTAGCGCTACGCTCTACGGGGAGTGCTGGCAAAAAGCAACGCACGAACGCAACGCCAATAACCGTAAGAGAAGAAGAAAAACTAAATGTGGCAACGCTGGTTAGACATTATTTTGCACGGTCAATGTCAATATGTCAATGTCATTATCATTCTAAAATATGTAAAAATTGAAAATACAAATTTATTTAAAAAATAACTTGGCGCTAGTTAAAAACGCCAATTTAAATGAAAGATAACATGGTATTCATATTCAAGGTTATTTTAGATGGTACCGAAGAAACCTAATTTCATAGTTAAAATGTAAACTGAAGACTATACAATATGTTCAAAGCCGATAAAAAACCAAGATACGTAGCTGTAGATGATAAGGATGAACAGGAAACAGTCGATCTAGAACCGATGAAACGAAAATTGTGCACACCAGTATGTGTTTGGTCATCTTTATTCACATGTGCGTTAATAGGAACGTATTTTATCCCTTCCATTGGTCTTACGTTTTACCAGAGATGGTTGTACCAGGTAAGAAGTTTCACAAGAATACCATAGGTAATGAATGCAATGCCAATATTCCAGAAGGTATTGCTAATACTCTGGCATTCTTATAATAATATTCCTATTATTCTTACTGGTTTCATTAATGAGATGTTGAAATTGATTTCATATGTATAGGAGCCCATATCACTTGAATTTCTTGAAGAAAATATCGGAAAAATGTCCTCCAAAATTAAATTGAAATTTTGCTCAATGACCTCTTACTGAATTATATTAAGTTATAGGTGTTTAAGTGTGAATTTACATGGTCCACCAAACTTCATCAATAATTCATGAATAAATGGTTGTATTTACACATAACAATTTACTGGACAATTCTAATTTCTGGGGACAGTTTTTGTCAGCAATACCAACCTAATGACATGAAGAGGTCAACCCAATAACTTAACCTAATTTTGCCATGTACATTCTTACAAATAAAGACAGAGTAAATCATTGATGTTTCATCATTAATACATTTTTTATCTCCTAAAGCTCAAAATGTATGTTTTGAATTCAATTTTCCAGCAAACAGGTATGAAAACCGACCAAAAGTTACCAAAAATTGTTGTAAAATTCATGAATAATTGCTCATTTATAAATTGACAGTTTTCTATTTAAACTTATTGATAAAATTAAAGATGTTATCCATAGGCAAAGCTGGCTTAGCTCATTAGTATATAAAAAAAGATATACCTATTTTATTTTTGATATTGCAAAATATTAACTTTTTTATAATTTAAATTTTTCTGAATACTAAAATAATTTATGAACCGCTAAATATATTATTCAATGGACATTTCACTTGTATTTGGTGGTAGTACACATTTATTTTTAGAATCTTAAGGAATGTAGAATTTTCAGTACAAAGTGGTCATTTATTGGTCTGTTGTAATAATTTTTCGTCCTGCTTTCATTTTCATATGAAATTTTTGTTAGATATTTAATCATTAATCTTTTGCAATTGTTTACAACTATTTATACTACTATTTTCATTATCTTCATTTGACCAATCTTGTGTTTTTGTTAACTAATAATGGTATTTCATTAGTTTTAAACGATTTCTCTTCAAATAGTACCATCAACTTTTATTTAATCAACTAAGCAATATAAAATAAATACACTATACATTGTTTTTTCAGACTTTTCGATTTCCATTAATAACAGTTCTTATACACATGACAGTAAAATATATCCTAGCAGCGTTGATTAGACAGATTTTGACAAAACGACAAGGTAAACCAAGGACTCTTCTTGGATGGAAAGATTATGTAGTTGCTGTAGCACCTACTGGTATTTTTAGTGGTATTGATATCAGTTTTTCCAACTGGGGTTTGGAACTTATAAATGTTTCATTGTAAGTATTATAATAAAGAATATGTCAGGACTTAAGTCAAGTATGTCACTTTCCTGTTTTAGAAAGTAAAGTTTCACTTGGGTTAAGTTTATTTGAAAACGTGGCACCAGCCAACTAGTTTTATATTTAATCTGACATAGGAATAAATTACTCATCCAAATTTCAATACTGACATTTAATTTTTGACAACAAAAACATAATTAATTAGTGTCCTAAATGATACATTTAAACTTGTTAAAAATAAATCGGCCACATTTGCATTGAATCCAATAACAAAACTGTGAAAGAAGTCTTACTAGGCCTTTGTTCAGTTAGAATCTGAAATATGCCCTTAAAACTAATTTACTAACATTTTATTCAGTTTCAAGATATATTATTACTGTGTTAATTTTTCAGGTATACAATGACAAAGTCAACAACTATCGTGTTTATTTTATTTTTCTCCATACTCTTCAAGTTAGAAAAAAAGGTAAGTGTTCTATTTGAATAACTTATTTTCAATTCAATGCTATGACTGTGATTTTAACATTGTATAAAATTCAATACAAAGTATTTTGAGCTCAAACAAAAAAGTTACACAGGTCATCGATCTTAATCCTAACTGTTTATGAAAAAAATGCATTCTCCTCTTTGCAGTACTGAAGTCCTCAGGAGTACAGAACATTTATTATAGTTGGAGTCAATCAAGTCTATAGATATGACCATAAATAGAAGAAAAAGTGGTTTTCATGGGTTCACTTTTCAAAATACCACATCATTACAAAAAACAAAACTTATAATTGTTCACAATCCCTCTAAAAGGAGTGATATGTTGGCGCCCAACGTGGGAAACCATTTCAAAGAACCCAATTTCTAGGTATGTTGGCACCCGACGGTGGAAACATAATTTATAGAACCTCTTGTGTGTTTGGTAACTAAACATAGTTTATAGAACCTCTTGGGTTTGGTAACATTTTCTGGCTAGATGGTGTTAGTTCCTCAAGACGCTCTTTTTAAAAATGTTGAAGAACTGATGAGTGTTTATGAACCCTATACAAGAAGTAATACGTTGGCGCCCAACGTGAGAAACGGTTTCAAACAATCTAATTTCTAAGTATGTTGGCACCTGATGTTGGAAACATAATTTATAGAACCTCTTGTGTTTGGTAAGGTGTTCTAGATAGATGTTGTTAGCGCCTCAAGAAGTCCTTTGTTAAAACGTTGAGGAATATTCAATCCCGTCGTTTTTTGCCATATGATCTATCATTTCATTATTCTTCAGTCCTGTATGTGCTTTCACCCAAATAAATATTACTTGCCTTGGTTTACCCCCATTTGACGTTGCCATGTTTCATAATTCTCAGCTTGTAACTGTAGATGGCTGTGGTTCGTTCCAAAGGAAAGTTCGATTTTATACGTGTAATCTTTATGTAGAAATTAGATATCACAGCAAATGGGGAGTTTTTAAATTTGTCACATCTACAACAGATAATTTTTTTTTTGTTTAATTCGCCAACGCATAGCTAATGTGAGGAGCTGGTGACAGGTTTTCTCCCATTTTACACTGCATGCCTTTTTAAGGCTTGATAATTAACCCTAAAATATGAAAGATAGGCGGGTTCCTGGTCGCCGCACGTGTGCACTTCATAAGGAAAAGCGCTTTTCTGTTTGTGGAGCATTTTTGTGTTTTTTTGCGATATTATACTGCCTGCTGTTGTAATATACGGAAGTTCAAACAAATTGAAACGCTACTAATTGATGACATGCAATCCGCAGCGGCCGAAAGGGTTCAAAGGGTTACGAAAATCTGGAAAAAATAAAGGGAACTCCCGTATTTTCAAATTGCATGCCGATGTGAAGAATTGAATTTTCAGTAATAAAAACACTCTGGAAAAATTGGCATGCCCCCCTCGCCTGACCAACGGTGGAAAATTGCGGGAAAAACTCTGTATACATTCAATACAGGTTTCACGTGATTCCAAACTGCATGCCATTAGAAAGATACGTCATTTGTATAAATAATTAATAGTAGATAATTTGGCATGCACACCAGAATTTCGCAAAACAAAGTCACGTACATTTTCACAGTGTTTTTTGCAACTTTCGTCATGCATGCCTCTATATTGCGAAATCCTGGTGTGCATGCCAAATTACCTACTATTAATTAATTATACAAATGACGTATCTTTCAATGACATATGCAGTTTGGAGTCACGTAAAACCTGTATCAAATGTTTACAGAGTTTTCCACCGTTGGTCAGACGAGGGCATCACGCCAATTTTTCCTGAGTGTTTTCGTTACTATAGCTTCAATTATTCATATCGGCATGCAATTTGAAAACACGGAAGTCCCCTTTAATTTTTTTCGGTTTTTCGTAACCCTTTGAGCCCTTTCGGCCGCTGAGAATTGCATGCCATCAATTATTAGCGTTTCAGTTTGTATAATAACGCGAAAGAACACGAAAATTCTCCACAAAAAGACAAGCGCTTTCCTTATAAAGTGCACACGTGCGGCGGCCAGGAACCCGTCTATTTTTCATAATTTAGGATTCATTATCAAGCCTTAAGGCATGCAGTGTAAAATGGGAGAACGTCACCTGTCACCAGCTCCTGGTCTAATATGGAAATCGTGTGTGTTCAGGAGCCCTGCCCCCGGACTCCGATGATTAGAAATGTTTTTATAGAACCGAAATGTGTCATATTCGAAATATTGGTAATATGCTTCCCATTTCTAACGTTCGAATATGACGTCACATTGTCGACACATTTCGATGCTATGAAACATTTCTAATCATCAGAGTCCCAGTGCTGATCTGAATAACTTTTGTGTTTGAGTTGAGGCCATCATATTTTAAACTACACCCTTAACTATTTATCTGAGAAGTTCATAAGTTTGGAATAAATCCATTTGTTGGATTACATCAGTTATAGCATGAAGTTGAAGCTGAAAAAAATGTATTTAATTCTGGAAAACTCAATATTCTGCGGTAATACTGCTAATATAATTTTCTGCTATATCATTTTCTTTTAGTCCTGGAGTCTTAGCGGGATCGTACTGATGATAACTCTCGGTCTGATTTTATTCACGTACAAATCAACTCAGTTCAACTTGCTTGGTTTCACGCTACTACTGTTGGCGTCCATATCCAGTGGTATTCGATGGACTTGCGTCCAACTGTTGCTGCAGAAGTCCAAAATGGGGATGACTAATCCCGTCGATATGATTTATCACATGCAACCTTGGATGATAGCGTCTGTGTTGCCATTCGCAATATGTATGGAAGGTTGGTAGACTATTTTCAAGAATATCTGGTAGTAATAGTTATACCGGGTGGCTACGGAAGTATTGCCTACGGAATATCTCAGTTATTGTATGAAGTAGGTTTGTGAAATTTGGAGCGTCGATATAATGACATAAGAGCTAGAATTTGAGCATATTGACATGTCGAAGTTAACTTCCGGTCTGACCGGAAGTAACATCAACTTTCTTATTTTAAATGGAAACCCTATTTTTTTTTCTTTTCGCTTTATTCAGCATTCAAATCCCTTTTTAATGACATATCACAAGTTGGTATCTAACCAGAAACTAGATCAGAAAAAAATTATTATTGAAATTCACCGAGTAGGCCCTGGAAGCAAAATGAAAGCCAAATATTGAAAAGTTGGCTATGGAAACCATACGTCACTTGATAACAGTTGCTACTACTGTGATATTTTATTTTCATTCGTCGGCGTTATAAAAAGCCGCAAAAAAAATATTGGAAAAATTGGGAAAAAAACAATACTCTGTAGGTCCATAACTTAAATAGGAACATGCAACTTTTTCTTGCCTGTACTATTCAGCATAACCATTCCTTTCTAATGATATAATAGAAAGTAATTTTTTGAAATGAAATACCAAAAAATCCAATTATTATTATTCAAATAACAAAAAAACAGATTTATCGAAAAAAAAAAAAAATTCAAATTGATAGGATTAAAGATAAAATAGATTCAAATCAAATGTTCGAAATGCATTCCCTCAGCGTCAATACATTTATTGACTCTGGTGATATTTTCATGTAAAACGTTTCTCAACATTTGGGGCGTGATATCTTGGAAAGCTCTACGAATTTTTACTTCTAGCTCATGTAGAGTTGTAGGCTTTGTGGAATACACCCTATTTTTAAGATGCCCCCATAGAAAAAAGTCGCACGGAGTAAGATCAGGTGACCTTGGTGGCCACCTGACTGGACCATGTGTTATAAGTCTCTCTTGAAAGCGATTTTGAAGATAATTTCTCGCAATTCTTGAATTATGCGGAGGGTCGCCATCTTGCTAGAAGTACATTCTCTCAGTTATTTCCGCTGGTAGGTTGTTAATGAATTCCGAAATTTCATTCGTTAAAAAATTAAAGTATCTCTCTCCGGTTAGTTGGCCTTGAAAAAGAATGGGGCCAACAATATGAGTTCCAACTATTCCTGCCCAAACATTCACACCAAATCTCTCTTGGAAGCCACCTTGTCGAAACCGGTGCTCGTTTTCTATCGCCCAGTACCTGAAACAAAAGACCGTTCACACTTTTAGCACTTTACACTTCGACTATCGACAATAATCCAAATAAAGTACAGTACCTACCTTGTATTATTCCTGTTAAATAATCCATTGTTGGTAAATCTTGACTCGTCCGTAAACAAGATATAATAGTTAAATAGATGATTCTCAGCATTTTGTCGAAGAAACCAATTACAATATTCCAGACGCCATTCACCGTCATTTTCATACAAATGTAGATGCAACTGATACTTGAAGGATTTAACTCGATGTTTTTTCAAAATTTTCCTAGCAGATTCCTTACTTATAGCTAATTCGGCGCCAATCTGCCTTGAGGAAATTGTGCTATCATATTGTACTAAAGATAATACATTAATTTCAGTTTCCTCATTAATAACAAATGCTTCTTGGTCTTCGTGAACATCAGGCTCAGTTCTTAATTTTTCTTCAAGCCACTGGAAATACCTTCTTGACGGTTGCTGCCTCCCTGGATATCGCTCTAAATACAATCGTTCAGCGGCATAAGAATTTTTTAAACATTCACCATAAATGAGAAGCATGTCAATTTGTTCGGTTCGTGAATAACGGAGCATTTTTTGATTATTCCACTAACTGATTTCGATTTCCAAACCCTTTTAAAATGGCAGAATCAAAAACACTACTTCGAACGTCAAAATAATATGGATAGCAGCGTTCGTGAGAGCTCTCGTTTCTTTTTTGTTTCATTCCAAAATACATCTTAATCAGCCTACTTGTTAATATTTTAGTTCGAATGATTATTGCAATGGAATGATTATTCTGAATAGCACAAACATCGTCCATAGGTAGATATTAGAATATCTATGGACGATGGCACAGACCAAGTACGTTTATGTTCCTATTTAACCTAGAACCTACAGGATATAATTTATCATTCCATATTATTTTTAATGTTATTTTTGCGTATGGCGATAATAGAGCAAGAGCAACTGTTATCAAGTGACGTATGGTTTCCATAGCCAACTTTTCAATTTTTGGCTTTCATTTTGCTTCCACGGCCTACTCGGTGAATTTCAATAATAATTTTTTTCTGATCTAGTTTCTGGTTAGATACCAACTTGTGATATGTCATTAGAAATGGAATTGAATGCTGAATAAAGCGAAAAGAAAAAAAATAGGGTTTCCATTTAAAATAAGAAAGTTGATGTTACTTCCGGTCAGACCGGAAGTTAACTTCGACATGTCAATATGCTCAAATTCTAGCTCTTATGTCATTATATCGACGCTCCAAATTTCACAAACCTACTTCATACAATAACTGAGATATTCCGTAGGCAATACTTCCGTAGCCACCCGGTATATTCTTCGTCAATCAAAGTTTGCATTATTGCAAAAGAACTGGAAGAAAAACTTATCAGGTTTGTCAAGAAATTCACACAAATACTATCAACTACATTTCATTGATATTGATGAGAGAGATTTCATAGGCGAGGAAATAATATTCTGGCTCAGTTTGTATAATTTATATCTGATATCCTGATAACAAAATTTCTTGATGTTATCATGGACTTCAAGTCCAATATTCTGACTGAGTTTTACTAGGAAGCAGTTCAGGAAAATAGTGGAGAATCGTCATGTTATTTGAATTCACAAGGAGATTACAATCACACCATTCCTTAATAGTATTATCGTAAAGTTACCTATCTTTAATTCATGGGGGTAAGCGGAGCACATCTCGGACCCGTAAGTCACTTATCATGATGCTAGTGAGAGTTTCTGAAGAAGCCCGGACCTCCGATCAAGTAACTCGTCGCTCACGTCGTGCGTTGTTTACAGAAATATTGAGGTTCAATTAAATAAAAATAATAAAGAATGGAAACGAAAATTATGATAAAAGAATCTCCACATGATTCTGATAAGAACCGATGCTCTAATTGACAGGTTTCGTTCATAATTCATTCAATTTACTCTTTTTGAACTCGGTTTCCCTTTCTCGATAGTTACGACACTGGTAGCTTACCTATGAAATGATATATATTTTGATTTCCAGCTTCAAATGGGTCTTTTACACATTTCACAATGCTTCACCATTGTTTAATAATAAAAACTAACGAAAGTTAAACACAAATTAACTCCGAATTAGCCCTTTATTCACCAAAAACATTCCTGTAAGCCAAACACCAAGTGCAGCGTTGCCGTACTGATCAGACAATATCGACAACGAAGAATCTCCGCTCGGCGATGGAAATACTATAATTTCTCCATGCTCCCAACAAGCTGCTATTAAGGTTTAAATTGCCTTCTTATTGTTACACATTTCATCCAAGACAGTATTTTTGAGTTTTCCTTGCCATGAATATACCCAACAGAAATTAAAATCTAGCTGACGTGCTTATTGTATCGTTAAAAAATTGCGACATGGCAACAATGTCGTGATTTGTTACCTTCAGTAAAATTTGGGTATTACTCATCTAGGTTGTGTTACTTGATCGGAACCACTATTCATTTGTTCGGTACTAAAACAGTTGTTTTTGTTTGTCTAAACACTAGATATGTCTGTAAACTCATTAAACTTGAGATCATAACAACCACGTTAATGGGGCAGATGTCCTCACAAAAGTTAGTCAGTTATATCAGACATTGTATTCGATTTCAGGTCCAGATGCTGTCAGGAGTTGTCAGCTGTTTGGTTACAGTGATTTCTCAGCATTTTTCAGTATGTCCATGAAGATTTTATTGGGTGCATTTATCGCATTCTTTATGGAATTCAGTGAAGTGACAGTAGTTACTTACACATCTAGCTTGACTTTAGCCATTGCCGGAATATTTAAGGTATGGACTGTTCACGATTAGAAATATGTCTGGAACTGCCTCATTTGTTTTGTTTGTTTTCCAGGAAGTGTTTCAGCTAATATTAGCCGTTCAATGGAACGGGGATGAACTGTCCCCGCTCAACATAGTCGGTCTGACTGTCTGTTTGTGCGGTATTTCATTCCACGTTATACATAAAATTAGGACTCAACCTGTGAGGATGCAAAAACGATCCTACGAAGTGGATAGCGAAAACCACGAAGTGGGAGAATACTTAATAAGTGAAAATGTGCAATACAACATTTCGAGTGAAAGCGATGAAGAGAAAAGTGATACTGAAATATTGTTTGATATTTTGAATAGACACGAGAGGTAATGGTTCATGTGAATCACCTAAAGAAGTGAGAGGCCGTAATAATGTTAATAGATCTTTCGTACTATGTTATCGTGAAACACCCGTCGTCAAATTTGTTTGGTGAATTTGCCAAAGCTAAGACAGGCTAAAGATTCTTCATAAGTATTGAAAATTTACGATAAAGATCTGTAAAATATTGGTTTTCAAGACTTGCATTCGATATTTCTGTTATTGTCCTAATTGAAATGATATTTTTCCCCCAGCCTTTTATACCTGTTGTGATGCATTGAAGCATATGACCGAGTTGTTCTAGAAGCAGTTTTATGGCTATGATAAAGCCTATTGAATGTTCAGAAACGTGAAGGATCAATTACACACGATTTAAAAAATAATAGTTACACATTTCTGAAGTCCTATCAAGACTAGAAGCCGAATCAGGAATAATTAAATTACCACATCCTTCCAGAAAATATAACATAATTATTCACAAACCCTTTAAAAGAAGTGATATGGTGGCGCCCAACATGGGGAACAATTTCAAACAACCTAACTTCTAGGTATGCTGGCACCCAACGTGGGAAACAATTCCTAGAATCTCTTAACGTTTTCTAGGTAGATGATGTGAGCGCCTCTAAGAGTTTTTTGTAAAAATTGTAAACGTTTTTTCGATCAATTACAAACAATAAAAAAATACATACTTCTGAAGTCTTATCAAGAATAGACGCCCGAATCGGGAATGATCTAGTTACCACATCCTTCCAGAAAATATAACACATAATTATTCACAAACCTGCTAAAAGAAGTGATATGTTGGCGCCCAACATGGGGAACAATTTCAAACAACCTAACTTCTAGGTATGTTGGCACCCAACGTAGGAAACAATTTCTAGAATCTCTTAAGGTTTTCTAGGTAGATGATGTGAGCGACTCAAGAAGTTTTTTGTAAGAAAACCTTAATTTCTAGGTATGTTGGCGCCCAACGTGGGGAACAATTTCAAACGATCTATTTTCTAGGTATGTTGGCACCCAACGTGGGAAACATAAACCTCTTAACGTTTTCTAGGTAGATGATATGATCGCCTCAATGGGTTTTTTGTAAAAATGTTGAGAAACTGGAAAAACATCGATCACTTTGAGAAAGGAAAATCGATATTTTATATCAGTCTTTACAGAGTTATTTATCTATTTGTTGATTTTTTGTTTGTTTATTTCTATTTCTTTACTGTAGAGGCAATATATTATGTGAATTTAAAAAAAAATCGAAGAAAATTATAAAATGTCTTCTTTGAACTTCATTTTGGCAATACAGGGTATTGCAAAAAAGTAATGTTTCGTTTTAAAGAGCTTTCAATTGAAAGCAATATCACCGTACAAGGTATTCCATATCATTAAAGGGTATCCAACTGAATAAATGATTTTTTATGACGCACAGAAAGTTACATATTTATGGGATACCTTGTAACATTATGAAATTTATTTATGTAATGTGATACGTATTCAATATAATAATAAATTATGTATGTAATGTGATACGTTTTTAATATGATAAAATGTATTATGTCCACTTCCTAAGGTCTTCATTATGATCGAAAGGTGTTTCTTTTGCAGTTAATGGAATCTGTGACTGTGTACATTATAATCGATTTAGAAAAGATGGCGGTTTCATTTATAGGTTACGAATTATGGTTCATAACACTGCCCCTGCTCTTCTAACCCAAATGACATTTTTTGACCCGTCAATAAAGAATTGACTGACGACATATACCTCTATACGTTTCATCATCTGTTGATACATGAACAAAATGCTGTGGTCGCGCCTACCTCCAGAAAAAAAAGCCCTGAAGCTAAACCACGTATGGAACCCTACCTTCAACACAACGAAAAATTGTATCATCAACAGATGAATATCATTCATTAGGCCAGGTTTGTAATAGAAGAAGAGACAGGCTAAAATGTATATACATTTATTAAAACTATTCAAAATATATAAATAAATAAAGTCTATTCTAAAAATATACGAATTTATTTTCCTTTCATTTCCAGATGAACGAACGTTTCAGCTAAATAATATTTCAGAAGAAACAGAACCCAAGATTGATAGAAAGTTTGTCTGAAGGTTGTAGACGATGATAAAGGCGAATTTTCTTCATTTTTCCTTGTATTTCACCTAATTTACACCAACGAGAATCTTCAACCTCCTTTGTAGACATTCAACTACCAAATATGGAAATTCGAAATGGCGTGAAAATTCACTCGACTGGAAGAGTTCCCGCCATTGGCAATGTATATCATCACCTGATGATGGTTCAATATTCTCGTCATGAAACAACTGAAATCATGGACACCACTCATGCTCCAGTCAACTGAAAGGTTCTGTTCCATTTTCGTAATAAAAAGCTGGTCAAAATTTAAAATGAGTATCAAATCGTCTTTTTGTTAAATGCAACCGAGATTTCATATTACCAGGACAACCCATACTAGATATGAACCCTTGTTTATTCGGTTTGAAAATAACCCTAAGGAAACTAAATATATTTTCAACAGATATCACATTTGAATTTTTCAAATTTACACTTAAATAGTAATAATCGAGAAAAAAAACCATCAGATTTCATCTGACCTTTCCAATATAAAAATGTAAAAAGAAAGTAAAATATAATTTTCAGACTTTCAAGATCACGTCTATACATCAGAAAATTTTACTAGCCTATGCAAAAGTCACTCGTATTTCAAAAACAAGAGTTATGATACGCTTCATGATTCTGATGGCACATTTTTACACATTTAAAGCATATAGGCGTAATGAGACTGAAGAGTCTACGAATAGTTCTTCTTAAAAGAAATAAAGCTTAAGAAAAAATAAACTTGGCAGCTCTTCAAGCATACCAATGTAACAACTATTGCTCGTCAACAGCTCCTTCTGTTCGGTCTCGGGATATGTGAAGCCATATGAATTTTCAAGTCACCTAAACTGGGCAAGTTTCACACCAAGTTGAAATGGGAATGAAAATTAATAATTTTTTACTTGCAGCTAATATACGGTTCAGATGAACCAATAAAGTTTTGAAACTATTGTAGAAGAATAAAGGACCAACAAACCACATGTATGTGTATTTCAAACTGTTTACTCGCAAACCTAATTGTCTTGGTACTATCTCGAAGCAAGAGGTTTCCTTTAGTCCGAGCAAAGCCAGAATAGAAGAACTGATCGAACAACCTTTCAGTATTTAAAGGTTAAACCCTCCCTCATGAGAAATGAAAACAACTGTTTCTCAATCAGTCGCGATGATTTTATCCAAATGGGCATTTTAGCTGGTGCCACATTGCCTTTGAATATGGCTGTCGCAGTTGTAAAATCAGTAACACATGTGTAACTTCTAGGCACAATATTAGATGACTCACATAGATGGAATTTACACACTGCCCAACTAAGCATGGAACAGTGTCGGCCAGTTTTCAAAAAGCATAGAATTATGCTACTGCTAGGTATACTGAGAGAAACAAAGGAATATTGTTTCGGAGAACCCTACTCAGAACCACCCAAGATAATCTATGTCCAGTCAAATATAGAGAATATTCAATAAGCAGACACAAATTATTGGGGTCGTCAACTAAAAAACAGGAAGGGCATTTCAAACACCAATAAGTTAATTTGAAAGAAAGGGAAACGTCAGAAAATACTTTCAAACACAAAAAATAAACTGTGGCAGTAAAAGTGGGAGATATACGAGGATGTATTGATACCTAGTTAGCCTAGACCAAATCTCTGCATAAACAAAACATTGCGTTACCATAGCAACAAACAGTAACTTATTAGGAGTGTCAGTGTAAAGTTTGACGTTAAAAAAGTTAACCAGAGTTACGCAATAAATTAAAAGAAAAAATATGTCCACCGAAATTGTGAAAATCAAAAAATAGGAGTATTGAGCCATCATCAAGTACCTGTATTTGAAAGGGATAAGGGGTAAGCAGATTTACGAAGATATGCTTAATACCCTTGGTGCAAGCTTCAAAAGAGGTAAATTTTCCATTGAAGATGACCGATCGGGAGGGGCAGTTTCTGTGTCAGTCCCCGAAAATATCGATGCAGTTCATGACATGATTTTAACAGACCGTCGAATTGGACTAAAACGGATATCTGAAACACTAAATATTTCATACGAACGCGTTCATCATATAGTTCACGTCAATTTGGACATGAGAAAAATTGCTGCAAAATGGATCCCCAAATGTTTGAATGTTGACCAAAAGCGTGCAACGGTAGTAGCATCGCGTTCGATCTGTGCTCGATTTGAAAACGATGTAGACTTCTTAAACCGAATTGTTACTATGGATGAGACTTGGGTACATTTCTAACGATCCAGAAACAAAGCAACAATCGATGGAATGGCGACATTCCGGTTCTCTAAGACCTAAGAAGTTTCGTGTCCAAACATCTGCTGGAAAAGTTCTTGCTTCAGTTTTTTGGGATTGTCATGCAGTAATCATGATTGATTTTTTGGATAAGGGTAGAACAATAACTGGAGATTACTATTCGACATTACTGACCACTCTACGGGAAAAAATTAAAGAGACAAGACGCGCAAAGCATTCCAAAGGTGATTTGTTTTTGCAGTACAACGCCCCTGCACACAAATCTCATGTTGCCATGCAAAAAATTCGTGATTTAGGGTTTGAATTACTAGAACACCCCTCTTATTCATCAGATTTGGCTCCGTCCGACTATCATCTCTTTCCTCAACTGAAAACAAGTTTGAAAGGTCGAAAATTTTCTTCCAACGAGGAGGTAATGAAAGCTGTGGAGGTCTGGTTTGCAGAGCAAGAAGAAACATTTTTTTTGAAAGGTCTAGAGACGTTGCAGGTTCGCTGTAATGAATGTATCCAATTAAGAGGAGAATATGTTGGGTAATAAAATATTTTGACATTGAAATTTTGTTTGGTTCTATAGTAGGCTAAGAATTTTTCAATATATCCTCGTACGTCCATCTATAAAATTACGTTTACTATCATCACAGCTCTAAGCAATACATGCGATTATTATCATTAAGCTGTTGGTCCTCTAATCTCTTCAAGTCAGTCAGTCAGTCAGTCGATTTTTCCTCTATCCTATCACATGACCACGACTGGAATGACCGCATTTTACGTTCCGGAGGGAAATAAATTTCGAGCTGATTTTGTATTTGATAACAGTGAAAATTCTCTACTTATTTGCCCATGCCGATACTGCAACACCTTGAAGACAAAATTATCGCATTATCTCCCTGCCGGAATCTCAACTCTCTAAGAAAAATCCTAGAAGGATTCTAATATACCAGAAGCAGTTTTCATGAGATAACATAACAGCGACAACAAACAAATGGGATCTCCTATTTTGTGTCTACACATCAATAAACGCATGAACGGTAATTATTGATTACCCTGTCTGCCTAGGAGCGTTGGCATCCCGGCATACTTATTCGGGACCTTTTTCTGCAGTTTCGTTTCTATGGAAGATCTCATTTTATCCGGAACGTTGGCCAACTCGTCGTCGTCGTAAGTGAACATAAACTTGCAATTGACCGTCGGTATTTTCTTCGTTTCTATCATCTCTATACCGTGATCCAAGCAGTATGTCAGACCTTCTTGAGTATCGAACACCTGCAAAGTTTCATAATTAAGAATATTCACATACCATGTATCAGCAGACGAAGTGAACCAATGACACTCTCTGTATTTGTTGGTTGGGAATTTTACAGAGTTCAAGAGAAACAAAGGCAAGTCACGGAGGGCCCTATTTTGGTTTGGTTTACTTGAATCCAAACTATTAATTTTCATACTGAAAATCCTTGGTTTATACAGGGTGATTTACCAACACCTGCACAAAACTTAATGGGGGTCTATCATGTGCAACGCACCTGTAAAATATGACAGCAATCCGCGATGATTGAACCAATTTTTTTGTACGTCAACCTCCATCGATACGCCACTGCAGAAACTTGAGAAGATGTGGCAATGGTGCACGTATCTGTCAGTCGTCAGTATGATTTGACAGTGAGCGTAGTTTACAATTTTGGTCAGTATGATTTGACAGTGAGCGTAGTTTACAATTTTGGGTGCAGGACAAAGACTTCGTGATACCGGGTCATGTTTTCCAACACACGTCGAACGTGTAGTGAATCGTGCTGTTGTTGTTGATGAAGCAGTTGTGCAAGTCTTCGATGACGATCCAAAAATAGGCACCCGTGTGATTAGTCGGAGACTTGGTTTAACGCAAACTATGGTATGGCGTATTCGCGAAAATAGTTTGCATCCATACCATTTCCGAAAGAAACAAGTCTTCGAGCCACAAGACTTGCCACGTCGTCAGGAGTTTGTGAATGGCTTGTTGAGTGTACCAGACATGATCCTCGGCCTCTGGGTTCAGTATACTGTTAACGAACGGAGGATTTCGTCTACGAAGAGAAATAATGAGCTATGGAAACATCCGACAGTCCCTGGTCCTCTCCAGTCATACTGGCGAAGAGGAGATATGGATCAACACGTTTCTGCGTAGATTATCGTCAACTGGTTAGCCGGTTCTACGATTTTTTCAACTATAAATTTGAAGAGTGGATATAGGACAGGAAAAACTGGTTCCAGAAAAACAGCTTTCACCAACGACTAAGGTATGTGGCAGTTTACCGGCATGCCATTTGGGCTCTGCAATGCCCCAGCCATATTTGAGAAATTGATTAAAGGAAACGATTAAGAAGTGATTCTCCTGGAAGACAGACCTAGTATATCTTAACAACATACTTTTAGTAGTTCTGTGAGAATCTCTGAATTGAAACCGAGCCAGCTCCGTATCGCGGATATGTGCTGTGGTTTGCTAACATCGCTAAACCACTCTACAGACTTACGGAACGGCAAACGTAGTTCCAATGGTCTTCCAAGCTGGGAGATATCGTTCATTAAGGGCCGACCAAATGGGGAGGATGCAGGGCCCGGTGGCGATTTTACAAAATATACTCAACGCCAGCACAAACTCCGCCAGTCGCACGTCATCATAAAATCCGAAAATATACGCGACCCCAGACAGCGTTACTGAATGTACCTTACAACAGAGTTTTGGAATCAATTAGCATAAATGCAACTGCATGCAAACTGAATTGAAATTGCATAAATTATTAGCCAATCCAACTTGACCTAACGTAGACAGAATAACCATACCTATACCTGTAGTGAGATTCTATTTCACGAATCGAGTCGAATCCGCCATTTTGATTCGATAATGGGGAATGCCACGTTTGATAAAAGTTTTTTGGAAATTGAATATATTGGAAGAAGACATCAAAATAATGACACCACTGTATTATTTTCTTCAGGCGATGCTTCATTATATACAATACACAATTTTAACTGCATGTGACGTCATTTGATCACAAAGTCAATATGGCAATGGTGCCTACTGAATTTGCGGTTCGGGTTCGTTCGCGCACGCACATAACATAATTGATCTTTTGACTTGGACAGATGTCAGAATGAAGTAACACAGACACGTGTGTTAGTGTCACTCGTCAGCGACCACGGAGCAAGAATTATAGTGTCAAAACTGATGGAATACATCTTTTCGGCATGCGACGTTGCCAAATGTGGTTTTACTACATATGACGTCACAATTTGAATTTTTAGCGTTTAATAACAAAGATCATGAAAAAAATTATTAAATACAAAATAGGTACCCCTTATTTTTGGAAAAGCTATACATTCATGACGAAATCGAAATATAGTGGCATTGCCCATTGGTATTCCGTTTTTCGATTACGTCGTATAAACTCGATTAGAATACATGATGGCTCAAGAGGAGTCGAGTTGTCAATCTATCCTTTTTTTATCATGTCTCTTCATTTTATCGATGTGGTTTTCGAATTTTCGACAGAGCGCGGCATAGTTGAAGTTTCTGAAAGGGTTCTTGGAGGATAGTTAATAAAACACCAAATGGCCATGTCTTTTAAACTGAAAGTTGCTCATTTGGAAATATCGATATGATTTCTTGAAGAGCTTGGTAATATGGCCAAAGGGCGATTTTCAGAGCCTAATGGTCGTAAAAATAATAACAGCTCATCTCTTGTTTAATCTGAACAATTCGATAAATGTTTTTCTGGTGATGAAAAAGGATTACTTGAGTGTCTCAACTCTTGTCGTCGACGAATTAGTTTCAAATTTCTTTGCCGGTCTTCATTTAGAACAATGGCAACATTTCAATTTAGTTGTACAAATGTATGTCTATAAACAAGAAAACAAATATTCATAATATCATTTGTTTATATTTATATATCATAAACATCAACATAACCTCTAATACTACTACGAGAACTACGGAAAACTACGGATTCCATCAAAAACCCGACAATTTCCGAAACCACACTCGATCGTGAAATGGAATAAGAAAGAAATTTTATATAGAGTTTATCATCGTATCGTACGATAATAGGCGGTCGTGAAATAGAATCTCCCTGCTGATCTGTTTTGAGGATCGGCGTTTTGCGAAAATGATAGCTAAACGACGTGAGTGCCGAAATCAGTGAGCTTTTGTAGCGTAATTGTTGTTAACATTCACAGTTTTCAGCTCCTTGGTGCCGTCATATGTGAGGATGTATAAATATGCACTGGTGTCAAGTATATTTAGTAACGGCGTGCTGGGACTGCAGATACTTTTGGATTTAATGATGACGTGCGACTGTGGGCGGAGTTTGTGCTGGTGTCGAGTATATTTTGTAAAATCGCGGCCCGATGCCACTCGGTTGTGGAAAATGTTGACTTGCTAAAACGGTGTTTAACTTCCTTAAAAGTATGGATGTCTGTAAGATTCCGTAGGTAGGGGTCCCGGTTAACATTTTTTCAGTTTGAAATTTGAGAGAAGTGATTTGAGTCACTCGGACGATATTAAGTCAGATCGCTATAAAAAAATTACTCACCATAGAAACAAACAGACTCATTTTACAAGTCTCGCACTCGTAATCGCCCTCTTCGCCTTGCAGGAACTTCCTCTTCTTCCCCCTATTGACGTCCGGTATGGGCAACCTCTCCCTCGCTAGCTCGCCCAAGCTCTTCAACTTGTCCCTCCTCTGTTTCTCTCTGTCGCAGAGTTCCTGCACGTGCGGTATCACCTGCCTCAAAATATCCGCGCTGCATCTACCGTCGGTGGTGATGCTCAGCAAAAGCCGGTCCAGGGAGAACATGGACGGCTCGCTGCTGTTCCTCAGAGCGTCGAAGAGGCTCCGGGCCGTCTTCAGCCAGTAGGTGGGGGCGAAGTAGACGCTTTCCGAGACCACATACCCCGTGCTGATGCTAGAGGTAAAGGCTTTCGGAAACACGACGACGAACTGTCCGGGTTCTTGGATGGTGCGACACAGCGAAACGTTATTCTCTATGAGAAGACTGGGTGGTACCATAATCGTGTCTGAAGGCAACCACAACTCTTTGTTCTTGCAGTAGTTCGGAACCAGCTGCCTCAGAGTGGTCTGGAAGGCTTCGCTGGCGGAATTAGGAATCCCGTACCAAATTTTATTGCCGCCCGTGTGCAAGTACTCGATCCAAGGTAGACCGTGCGGGTCTCGGTACCAACAGCAAGCGCTGAATACCATCCCGACGTGTAGAGTTGGAACTGTAACACCTGATTTCCAAACAACAATGTTAAATTTCGTGTAGTTTGAAATGCGTATTCGACTTGACTTACCCATGATCGGACCCAGAGAACGCAAAACGGACCCGTTATTGTTAGTGAGAACTTTCAGGTTCCAGGGATGCCTCGCAAACGGGCTGTTTTTCGTCGTGGCGAAGCCGTAGCCCCAGTTTCCACAGTCTATCGATCCAGAGTGGACACATATGTGGTTTTGCCGCAAGCTAACGTGCTTCCAGTATTCTTGTTCGACCTTAAACAAGTGGAATGAATGAAAGCTTAAGCCATAGCATTAGTAAATCTAACAAATACAAAGATAATGGTACTACTTGCAGATGATATGGACTTGCATTTGACACTCCATCTATAAATACTGGGATCCTGTAAAACGCGTTTGCAAATGTTTCGCTGGGAGTTAACTCATAAACAGTACACACATTGAATGACCTGTCTTCGCGTGAGAAGACTTTCTCAGCTAGAAAAGTACGATGAGCCAATGTAAATAGTGCCAAGTACGAGTGTACCGGATGAGACGCAAATCTGATAACGATACATTCTCTATTCGAAATTTTCTGAATAAAGTGCAGCACCAATTATATAATCGGAAGCATCTGAGTGCAGCTCCTAGTGTGAAAATAGATGCATCTGACTGATATGATAACAAAACTCAAATCAGCACCAATTGTACAATCGAAAGAATCTAAGTACAGCCTTTAGTATGATAAGAAAACTCAAAAACGCAACTAAATATAATCGGAAGCATTTAAGTACAGCTCGCAGTGTAAAACTGAATGCATAACGTAAATCAGCACCAATTATATGACCGGAAACAATCCACGTACAGCTCCAAGTCTGAAATTGGATGCATCTGACTGCAGTGTGATAGCAGAACTCAAATCATCAAAGTACAGCTCTTAATATAAAATTGAATTCATATAAGTAAAGCATGATAGCAAAATACAGATCAGCACTAATTGTATAATCGGAGGCATCTAAGTACAGCTCCTAGTCTAAAATTGGATGCATTTGACTGCAGAACTGATATCAGCATCAATTATATAATTGAAGGTATCTACGTACAGCTCGTAGTATGAAATTGGATGCATCTCCTAGTCTTGAAATTGGATGCATCTGACTGCAGTATGATAGCAGAACTCAATCAGCACCAATTATACAATCAGAAGCATCTAAGTACAGCTCTTTGTCTTAAATTGGATGCATTTAAGTACAGCTTGTGTCTAAAATTGGATGCATCCGAGTACAGGATGATGGCAAAATTCAAATCAGCACCAATTATATAGTCGGAAGCATCTAAGTACAGCTGTTTGTCTTAAATTGGATGCATCCAAGTACAGCTAGTGTCTAAAATTGGATGCATCCGAGTACAGGATGATGGCAAAATTCAAATCAGCACCAATTATATAGTCGGAAGCATCTAAGTACAGCTCTTTGTCTTAAATTGGATGCATCTAAGTACAGCTAGTGTCTAAAATTGGATGCATCCGAGTACAGGATGATGGCAAAATTCAAATCAGCACCAATTATATAGTCGGAAGCATCTAAGTACAGCTCTTTGTCTTAAATTGGATGCATCTAAGTACAGCTAGTGTCTAAAATTGGATGCATCCGAGTTCAGGATGATGGCAAAATTCAAATAAGCACCAAATATATAGTCGGAAGCATCTAAGTACAGCTCTTTGTCTTAAATTGGATGCATCTAAGTACAGCTAGTGTCTAAAATTGGATGCATCCGAGTACAGGATGATGGCAAAATTCAAATCAGCACCAATTATATAGTCGGAAGCATCTAAGTACAGCTCTTTGTCTTAAATTGGATGCATCTAAGTACAGCTAGTGTCTAAAATTGGATGCATCCGAGTTCAGGATGATGGCAAAATTCAAATAAGCACCAAATATATAGTCGGAAGCATCTAAGTACAGCTCTTTGTCTTAAATTGGATGCATCTAAGTACAGCTAGTGTCTAAAATTGGATGCATCCGAGTACAGGATGATGGCAAAATTCAAATCAGCACCAATTATATAGTCGGAAGCATCTAAGTACAGCTCTTTGTCTTAAATTGGATGCATCTAAGTACAGCTAGTGTCTAAAATTGGATGCATCCGAGTTCAGGATGATGGCAAAATTCAAATAAGCACCAAATATATAGTCGGAAGCATCTAAGTACAGCTCTTTGTCTTAAATTGGATGCATCTGAGTACAGCTAGTGTCTAAAATTGGATGCATCCGAGTACAGGATGATGGCAAAATTCAAATCAGCACCAATTATATAGTCGGAAGCATCTAAGTACAGCTCTTTGTCTTAAATTGGATGCATCTAAGTACAGCTAGTGTCTAAAATTGGATGCATCCGAGTACAGGATGATGACAAAATTCAAATCAGCACCAATTATATAGTCGGAAGCATCTAAGTACAGCTCTTTGTCTTAAATTGGATGCATCTAAGTACAGCTAGTGTCTAAAATTGGATGCATCCGAGTTCAGGATGATGGCAAAATTCAAATAAGCACCAAATATATAGTCGGAAGCATCTAAGTACAGCTCTTTGTCTTAAATTGGATGCATCTAAGTACAGCTAGTGTCTAAAATTGGATGCATCCGAGTACAGGATGATGGCAAAATTCAAATCAGCACCAATTATATAGTCGGAAGCATCTAAGTACAGCTCTTTGTCTTAAATTGGATGCATCTAAGTACAGCTAGTGTCTAAAATTGGATGCATCCGAGTTCAGGATGATGGCAAAATTCAAATAAGCACCAAATATATAGTCGGAAGCATCTAAGTACAGCTCTTTGTCTTAAATTGGATGCATCTAAGTACAGCTAGTGTCTAAAATTGGATGCATCCGAGTACAGGATGATGGCAAAATTCAAGTCAGCACCAATTATATAGTCGGAAGCATCTAAGTACAGCTCTTTGTCTTAAATTGGATGCATCTGAGTACAGCTAGTGTCTAAAATTGGATGCATCCGAGTACAGGATGATGGCAAAATTCAAATCAGCACCAATTATATAGTCGGAAGCATCTAAGTACAGCTCTTTGTCTTAAATTGGATGCATCTAAGTACAGCTAGTATCTAAAATTGGATGCATCCGAGTACAGGATGATGGCAAAATTCAAGTCAGCACCAATTATATAGTCGGAAGCATCTAAGTACAGCTCTTTGTCTTAAATTGGATGCATCTGAGTACAGCTAGTGTCTAAAATTGGATGCATCCGAGTACAGGATGATGGCAAAATTCAAATCAGCACCAATTGTATAGTCGGAAGCATCTAAGTACAGCTCTTTGTCTTAAATTGGATGCATCTAAGTACAGCTAGTGTCTAAAATTGGATGCATCCGAGTACAGGATGATGGCAAAATTCAAATCAGCACCAATTGTATAGTCGGAAGCATCTAAGTACAGCTCTTTGTCTTAAATTGGATGCATCTAAGTACAGCTAGTGTCTAAAATTGGATGCATCCGAGTACAGGATGATGGCAAAATTCAAATCAGCACCAATTGTATAGTCGGAAGCATCTAAGTACAGCTCTTTGTCTGAAATTGGATGCATCTAAGTACAGCTAGTGTCTAAAATTGGATGCATCCGAGTACAGGATGATGGCAAAATTCAAATCAGCACCAATTATATAGTCGGAGGCATCTAAGTACAGCTCCTTGTCTAAAATTGGATGCATGTGAGAACAGGATGATAGCAAAACTCAATTCAGCACCAATTATATAATCGGATGTACAGCTCCTTGTCTAAAATTGGATGCATTTGACTGCAATATGATATCAGAACTCATATCAGCACAAATTATATATTTGGAAACATTCAAGTACAGCAACCAAAATTGGATGCATTTGATTGCTGTATGATAGCAAAGCTGAAATCAGCACTGATCATCATTGAACTCCTGAGATCGATTACATATTTAACTTTGGACAAATTAAGGATTTTTCCTCAAAAGTTGACAGAAGCACGAATCAGTCAAGTATTGATTGACTGATTATCCTTCATATGACAGGCAATTCATAAGTAAGGGAAGTCGTAATATCAAAAGCACACTCTGGCAACAGAGGGCAAGAATGGAAAAAGGTTGGCTAACTTGACTGAAGACTAATTTGATTTGTGTGGAGAATAATCACAGGGGTTTCATTCCATTCTTGGGGAAAAAATATTGTACTTATTTAGTAGTTTTCTTCGGGAGATGAAAATATTTGCCATTTGTTCTAAAAATAAGTTCCTATAGACACGTTCTGTCCGTGTTGATTCTGTCAAGAATTGGGTTGGGCTCAATGAAATGGTCGAAATTTGAGCAAAAATATAAAAGTGGCCTATTGCTATCATTACACAACTTATCTGCGATGTTCTAGAGAAGTGAGTTGCTACCAATATAGAGAGACTATTTAATTGAACCATCACAAGCGATATCGGTACCCTCGTTCCTCCAAATATTGACTAATAACAGTAAACAACCCTTACTGTTTTTGATGCCCCAATAACTATTTCCTGTCCCATATTCAATTTTAGTGGAAATATTGGACCTCTGTAAAATCTTCCAACATTTTCGATGTCCATTAAAATGAATAGTTTACTAACCTCTTGAGCTGGTGGTTCATTATTTTTGAAATGCATGCTCATTGTGTTTCTGGCTATCCTGTAAAAAGCGTTCAGAGCCATGTTTCTTCCTTTGGCGATGCATTCTCCGATATCGTTATCCTCGAAGTCCTCCGAATCAGCATCAGCGACAGCTTCTAGGCTTGGTGACTTCTGCTGAAGCTTCATGAGGCTTCTCGATTCCCTCTTAGCCCATTCCGTTTCGACTTCATCGAAGAGTTTCTCTCGTTCAGCTTGACAGAAAAAGCAAATTTAACTTCACGTCGTTCGATACAATTTCAATTCATACAGCTGTGAATGCATTGTTTTCTTACCTGGAGACAGAGTATCATAGGGCAGCAGATATTTGCAATAAATATCGTCCAGTTTCGTTACTCTATCTTGAGCCGACTTTGGTATCTTCATGAGCTCGGACACCCGAGGCCATCTTTTCTTTTCTATAACTTCTTTCAGGCCTCCCAAAGTTTGCACAGTTTGATAGAGTCTGGGCAAGTCGATTTCCATACCACCAATCTGAAAAAATGTATGACTATAACCCAGGAAACATGAGGACAGAGCCAGATATTAATCAATTTTCAGAGTGTTATGAAATCAGGAAAACTCGGACTCGGGAAAGTTTCATGGAGCTCGGTTGACAGACTATAAGTTTGCTTCCATCTTCCCTATGCATCGCTCCTTCCCGACCAGCATGGCAGTTTTGCGTATTACCTGCCCAAGGCAAAGATGTGTATTTGTCAGATGCCATCCTTTTCTGAAAGGATATCGTGAATTTCGGAATCCATCAGAGTTAGTGTGGTCGATTATTCTTTTTATAATTCTCAAAAACAGGTTGTAATATTCTAGACACGACGAAATGAAATATCCAAGAGTTTTCCAGGTATAGTGTAAGTACCGAAAATATGAGTTCATAATTCCTTATATAAAGAAATCAGTAGACTAGATAGAATCAGTAATGCGCGACCGCCTGTTGTTCGGCAGTCGGGCCTTATTTATGAAAAAAAGAACAGTAGCGTACAGTGTATAATATTTGTTAAACTTCCTGTTGGAAAAAGTGTAGTCAATTTTGTAAAACTATTTTTGTGAAATCTCTAGTGTTTAGTTTTTTTTACTTTTATATTTGTGTATTTGAATTTTGAATCGTTGAAATGCTACATGTGGAAGGAAAGAGATTGAAATTGAACCTGCTTGAAAGTTTGGAAATTAATAAAGAAAAGAATTCTCAGAACTTACTGAACCATCAAACAGAACTATATATTTCCCCTCTACTTAATTTGTTTTCCAATTATACTAGATAAATGTAATTATTTATTGACAAACAATATTTGTTATCATTCAAACAGGTATAAAACTGTTCCCAAATTAAATAATGTAATAGTAACTCAGTATACTTCTGCTTGAAGAATCCATTGTATTGGCAAAACATATATCGCGGTTTTTTTTAACTACAAGTGTGAAAATTAACATTAAAGTTTTAGTATAAACGTCTGTGTATTTAGTGTTGCCACATGGCATTTTGGAGACCATTCGAAGAACGTGAGGAACAAGACTCACAACCGGATGAACAATGGGAATTTAAAAACAAAGATCTTCATGTTCATGTTCAAAGACTTAATCTAAATATATATATAAACATTTTAAAAAGGAAATGAACGACAAATGCGACAATGATATTTTCGGAAGAATATATCATCCCATCAGTTTGGGGCATTCAACTATTTACGGGTGAATGGTCAAACAAGATGTTGTAGATCATTCTCATGAAAGAAAAAGAAAAGATCAAAAATTATACAAAGTTGATGAGGCCACAAAACATTTTCTTCAAAGGCAAGTTTATGATTTCTATAAACAAAACGAAATACCTACCTTGAAATGAATCAAAAACAAATTATCTGATTATCCTGAATATACATTTAAGTGACAGGAAACACTAGGACAAAATCTTTATAAAAAACTAAATCAGCGAATGGTAATAATGGAATCATCCCGGCTCGTTCTGCAAAGGCAAGTATTTGCAACAAATAAAAGAACATCGAGAATCGAAGAGACATATAGTATAACTTGTCGAAAACTGCTTCGATAGTCATGAATGTGATTCGGTATGGATGGGTAGATATCTTCCAAAACTGTAGTCTCCAAAAACCACGTTCCAGAGGAAAACGTATAGTTATTGTACACGCGGGTAGTGAAGATGTTTTTGTTCCGAATGCGTTGCTGTTGTCAGCAAAACAAAAATGTTCAGCAGATCATCACGAGGATATTTTATTTGAAAAATGGTTCAGGTAACAATTATTACTAAATATACCACCAAATTCTGTTATTGTAATGGATAATGCGTCATACTACTCGCGTCAAAAGATAAAAATACCGACGAAAGCAACAAAAAAATGCGACATTCTGGAATTTATGGCTTATAAAAATTGAATATTCCCCAAAAGGCCACGAAACATTTGTAAATAACTATATTATTACTTCGTAAACATTCTAGTCATTCGCTTCTCCATATTATTGTGTTTTAAACTCCACTGAATGGGTTTGGGCATTTATAAAAAACAAATTAAGAAAATCTAATCAATGTCCAAAACTCAGCGAAAAAGTAGTAGAAAACATCAGGAGAATCTTGAGTGAGGAATATAAAGATCTTTGGACAGAATGCATTTTACACAAAAGAACGTGAATTTTCCCTTTTGCCATCCATTCAACCAGTAATCATAAACCTGGATGATTCGGAGGATTATAATGATTGAGTCTTGCCACGACTTTGATGTGTATAAGATAGCCATATCATCAAATAAATTTACAAAGTTTCCTGATGTCTCATTGTATTTTTCTAACGACTCAGATAAATTGTCAATAAGTTACGAGCAACATCCCGTACCCATACACACGCAGTCCTTGAATTCTATTCATTACAAAAACAAGAAACATTATATTCGCAAATTTCTTCGTTTTCGCTTCTAGCTGATCTATAACGGAATATTTATGCAGCAATACGCAAAGTTATACCCAAGTAAGAGAAAATATCTCCGCCTATGGTCGGTAAGTACGTTCAAAGAGGCGAACTCATTGAGTGGTGATTTATGGTAAGTTATGCAACAGGCGATCAGCGCATTACTGGTTGGTTTCCAGGCGGCGAACGGTTACATGTATAATATACTCAATCTGGTCCACTGTTTTCTTTATATAAGGAATTATGAACCAGGTTTGGATATACCATACAGTGGGTTCATGTGGTGAAAAATATACAGTTGCACTCACCCAAGGAGGATGTATCAAGCTGATATTCTGTGTGTCGAGGTACTTCTTAATGGCCATCAACTCCTTGAAATTGGGTCCCCACCGATACAGCATTTTGTTCACATACTGGTCGTAGGCGGTGAACCTCATGTCATCCGTGACCTTACAGTCGGGCTTGAAACTGCTTGGCGGGACGATGCGGCAAATGCCAAACTGCTCCGCCTTGTGCCGTATCCTCTCGATATACTCCAGAGGGTCCTGAAAATCCTGATCGGTCGGATGGAAGACGGGGGCCTCGACAAGTCTCGCGGGATCGGTCTTCTTCGGGAAATCCGACACGTAAACGGGGTTAATGAACTCTGCCGGTCGATTCTTCTGCTTGGGTGCTGGTTTTTTGGACAGCTTCGCGCTCGACGAAGAACTTGCGCTGGGCGAACTTGGGATTTTGTATTTGAAGTCATCCAAGTCCGAGAGTTTTTCCGTGCTCCTCGACGTTTTTAGTAACGTTTTGTTCTGGAGCTTCGTGAGGCCGTGCTTGGACGGATTCTGAGGAATATAGAAGTGGGAGCTTTCGTCGGGCTCGGTAGGTGGCGCATCGGTTTCGTCTTTGCCGCTCCTGGAGAGATCTTGTTTCAAGGATGGTTTCCGGAACTGTCCTTCGGTGGAAAACAAGACAGAGTTACGGCAATGAAAATATTTTACAGTTTTGTATTTTATCAAAATGATTCATGAGACTGAAATATATTAAACTTTCGAGTAGTATGACATTCCGAAGGAGCTTATAAATTTGGGAAGATGGCACTTTTCAATACACAAAATTAAATCAGAGTAGAACATTCTGACGAATATCCTGAGAAAAATCTCATTAAATTTTTTTCCAAGCAAATATTCGAAAGATGCAGGACACTACCTCCAGTCATCCTGTCGTGTATTCCTTAATCCTAACCAAACTCCACTCTTCGCAAGAAAGTAATCACTATCATTACTACTGAAGGGGGGAAAAACAAAGGATTACTACGGATCAGCCTCTAAACAACCCACATCATAGTTGTCATGAACCCCATCGAGACTGATTCGCTCAGAAAAATTCTCGGCCCGTATCAGTGGATTGAAGTCGTGCAAAGTAATGTCAGAAAAATCAAGCGCCATGACTACCTAGTATGAAAGAACAACTAAATAATTTAAGACTCTGAGTACAGAACAACTTTCAAGGAGGTCAATCAACGGTACCAAAACAAACTGTCCGAAAATAAAATAGATACTTTGATCAAAAAGAATCGTCTTCAAATGATAAAGGCAAAACGATCTGTTACATAGCGAACATCATCACGGATCGGAAAACCGAAATAAATCATCTTATTGACCTCAACGTAGATGGAAATAAGGTTGAGATTGAAACTTGTGCTAAAAAGTTCAACAAATTCTTCACTCATGGTCACTTCACAACTACAATGACGATGCGGATGAAATTGACTACGATTTCATTGACAGCAGTATACTAGTCAACAATGTTTCTCTGTTGTTTGGATCAGCTCTATCTGACGAGATTGAAGATACAATAAACAATATGAAAAACTCTAATTCATCAGGCAGCAATGAAATATCCAATATAAATATTTAAAAAAATCTGCGAAGCAATAATTGAACCACTCACTCATATTATCAATTTATCTATATCTCAGGGAGTGTTTCCGTCAATATTGAAACATGCCAATGTTATACCACTTCATAAAAAAGGCAATACTGAACAAATTGCCAATTACAGGGCCATAACCATATGCTCATGCTTTGGCAAAGAAATCTGGTGAATAAAATGCTAGTGAAATTCCTGATGGATAACAAAAGACATGGTTTCTTGAAGAATAGAAGCAATATCACAGCATTATGTGAGTTTGTTGATGAGATCACTAAGGCTTTAGACCAAAAAAACTGCGTTAGGATTGTTTATTGATTTCTCTTGAGCTTTTGATGGCGTGAATCACAAAGTTATCCTATACAAATTGCAGAGATATGGTATTAGAAGTCTTGCTATAGAATGGTTATATGTAATGACTTTGTTTCCGATTCAATTCGGGTCGGCGTTGGAGTACCACAAGGATCCATGTTGGGTGGGATCTACGCTATTTCTCATTGATATCAATGATCTTCTAGAACGAACGAGGTATGCCACTATACGACTAGTTTTCTCATCGTAATTGATAACATCGACGATGCGATAACTCAAGCAGATCGCGAGGATCATAGTGTTAGTGAATGGGTAAAAAAGAATTACCCGTGTCTCAATCATGAAAAATCTGTATTGATTGCCTTCAGAAGTGGTCATTCTCAGGTTGATGCTCTCAATGCGATTGCTCTGAACAACACTGAGATCATATGTTCTGGCATTACTAAGATAATAAATATATTTAATAACCTTCTCAAAGTTATAAAGGACACGGGAAACATTCCTATATTTAAGAGGGAGATAAAACAGTAATTATTAAAGAAGACCTACTACTCGTTGAAATAATTTTGTAGACTTTAAATTCATTATGTGGAGTAGACGATTCCTATATCGTTTTAACTATCTGTTGTCTTCTATTTATACCTATATTTTGTATTTCAAATCTATTATCGTTTGATTAGTGTATTGCTGTATAGACTAACAATAAATGAAATGAAATAAAAGACCCCAAATATTTAGATCTCAACATTACAATATCGATAAAACACTTACCAGCCTTGAAGGAATCATCGTTTCTAGAAGATTCATCCTCGGATCTGGAAGTTGCGGTACTGGAAGGCCTTCTGGATGGTCTACGAAACGGCGTACTGATAACATCCTCATTTTCCTCCCCGAAAGCGTATACGCTGCTCTCGTTCTCAGGAGAAAACGCATTGATGTTGGGCGCGGTTTCTTTTTTACATTTGCGAAAAATCAACTTCCTATCGATCAGGGGCTTGGCGGATTCACCGAGTTTGGCATCGATTGGTTTGACCGTAGCGGCGTCCAACGACTCGACATTGGAACCGCCCGCCTTACGCTCCGGCTTGGATACTTCCAGCAAAGCGAGCTTGAGTTTTTCCGTGTCCACGGACTCGGACGTTTCGAGCGTGGACTCGGTCGGAATCCTCTCCCCGAATTTCAGCATCTCATCGTTCTCTTTCTTGATGCTGCTTCCCGCCAGCGCAGAGTCCTTGAGCCACTTCTCTATCTGTTCGTTCGACATGTTGACCTTCTCCTTGCCGAATCGTTTCCCCAGGTCTTTGTGCAGCAGGTCCAGCAGAGGAGGTACGTGACTACAAGTCGGAATCAGCGCTGATATGGATTTGGCATTTTTGACGTTCTTCTTGTCAAATCCATGGAAGATCTCATCCTCGTCAGAGGAGGAAAGCATCGGAAGGTAATTCTGCGGAATCTTAGCACACTCTCTCTTGGGCTTGATCTCGCTTTTCACAGCTTCGATTTCAGGTGTTTTGGACAACGCTTTACCGAAAGCCTTAGGCGCCGTTTTGATCGCGATTTCCTCCTTCAGTTTCTCAGCTTGTGGTCCGGATTTCTGGCTGCCCACCACGCTCTGATTGGTCAGCTTCGAGAGAGGTTCTTCGTCAGAATCGCTGAACTCTTGGTCGGTTTTCTTCATGGATTTCGTTTTGGAAAACTTCTTATTCTTCGCCTTGTTAGCTAGAGTTTGGAGGTTGATGTCCGATGTGGTCGACTGATCAGAGTCACTGGAGCTAGACTTCTGTTTGGCGACAGATGACACTTTAAGACCCGCTTTCTCTACAAGTACATCGATAGCCAGAGGTTTCACAAGTCTCTTACTTCTGGTTATTTTCTTCTTCCTCGGCAATCTTATGTCGATATGAAATGACTCGTCCGAATCGTAACTCTGCTCAGCTTTGTTTGTTTGAGACGCATTTCTAGTTTGTCTCCTCGGCGTGATATCTTGCTCATTTCCTGTGCCTTTGAGGCTATCAGACTTTCTGAGCTTTGCACCTCTTGTGGTTTCTTCCGAGTCTGGTTCTGGAAGTGACTTGGTGTCTTCCACTGATGTTCTATTTCCCGGAGACTTTCTTTTTGTACCTATTAAACTGGGTTTCTTGTGAATATTTTCTTGTTTAGAAACAGAAGCGGATTCAAGTTTGCTTTTAAGTTCGTTCAGCTTAATGTCATCTGGTATCTCTTCAGGAGGAAACAAATCAGTTTCAGCGTGTACCTTGACATCTTTATGCTTGGGTGATATTTTAACCTCTTTTTCATCGGCTATTTTTCTATCGACGTTTTTTATTTTATTGTCTTTTTCATCAGAACTAGGAACTGTCTTTTTATCCGTTTCTTTTACTATAGGTTTGTCTTTATGTTCATCTTTTGATGACTTAGCTTGTGCCTTCAGCTCGTTCTCTCTTTTTTCAGTTTTTTTAACATTTGGTAATTCTGGAAAACTGTCGATTGATACGTTATCATCATCGTCAACTGTGTTATCATTCACTAGTTTGTGGCTCAAAATTTCCATATAGATGGCTGCTGCTTCTTTACTTTTTCTGGTAGGTCTCTGCATAGTTTTAGGGGTGACAGTTTCATCTCTGTCAGCAACTTCCCTTTTTTCTGCACTTTTCTTTGACATACAGTTATCTTTCTTGGAATGATCCTTCTTTGATTTGCACGTACTGATTGGTACTTTTTTAGACATCAAATCTCCTATATTTTCAATACTGATGTTCGAGAGTTCATTGGAGATGGGAGATTTTTTTTGCAAATCTGTAGCAAGATCTTTGTCAGTTGAAAATTCTTGTTCATTTGCCTTTACTGATTTGCAAATTTTTCCAAAGGTTTCGTTTACACCATCAACTTTATTTTCGAGACGTTTCTTATCAACTTTACCAGCGAGTTTGTCATTTTCTGCCATACTGTCTTCTTTTGATCCAGTTTCCAATTTCTTCATTTTATTTGTGATACTGATCAGATCTTCCACGTCTTCTTTTATTGATTTGCTTTTCACTTTCTTCATGTTAGTTTTAGTAGATCGTTTTTTAATTCCATCCTCTTTACCAGCAGTAGTTTTTTTCAAACAGTCGCTCATATCAGTTAAAGTAACCGATTTCTTACTTATTTCTTTTTTCAAAATAATATCTAATTCATCTTCAGATTTGAAGTCAACTGAGTTCTCTACCGCAATCATCATTTCTACAGGACTTTCTTGTTTTGATTTACCAAGGTTTGACATCTTCATACATTCAGTCCTATTCTTATCATTGTTTCCTTTAGTTTTCAACAGAACATCTCTTTTATCAACATCAGCAACTGGTGCTTCATCTGTATTGCTTGTCACTACATGACTTAGTGCTGTCTTCACATCTTTTGAAACCACAACTGTTTTGCTCTCAATTTCTAAGCCAATATCAGCATTCATAACTGTGCCTTCATATTTAGTTGTCAAAGATTTACCTTTCACTTCATTTAAAGATTCTTCAACTTCATCCTTGATATCAATAGATCTACTATCATTTTCTTTTTTAGGATCTTTCACTTCTTTCTGTTGTTTATTATTTGACGATTTTTTTGTTATTAATTTGTTGACTGCAACTTGGACTTCATTTTTCTTTTCGTTCTCAGAATCAATAGTTGTACCTTTAGGTTTATTTTCATCTGCAACATCCATCAATTTACTCGTCATTTCCTGTTTATTAGGAGTGGGCTTCACAATATTGGTAACTTCTGTAGTTGTTTGATGCTTAGATGCCTTGCATTTGTTTTCCACTTTCTTTGTACATTCATCTTCAGATTCACTATTAGAATCCTTTACTTCATCTTGAAGTTTGCTCAACAATGATTTTCCCTTTGCATTCACTTTATTTGTTGAAGTATTTTTGACTTCCTTGATATCATTAGTTTTTATGTCAGGTTTCATAGGACTGTTAGAACCTTCATCTTTTTGACTTTTATTTGGCAATATTTTTTTATTTTTTTCAGTTTCAATCTCATCACTACTGCATTCCATCAATTTACTATCCTTTTTATCTGTACTTGGATTTTCAATCTTACTCGCAACTGATTTTATTTCATCTTCAACATCTGTTACTGATAACGCTACATTTGCTTTCTTTTTAGATTCATTTTTCAGTTCAACATCCATACTGATAGTATCTTCTGATAATTTGGCATTTTTATTCAGAGTCTTTATTTTGGGTTCAAGTTCAGCAGCATCCCCCATTTTATTCACTATTATTATTTTGTCTTTATCGCCTCTTTCAATAGTAGGAACTATAATTTGATCTTCATGTACTTCTAAGGGAGATTTACTTAAGTTCTCATCACCAGATATTTTTTTTATTTCCATGTCATCTTCAATATGAGCAACATCAACTGGACTTTTACTTTTTGTTAATAATTTATTTCCCCCCCTTTTAGTTACCTTACTCGATTCTTTTTTTATTTCTTCTTCTTTTTTGTTGCTAGTTACCTTTATTTGGTCTTGGAGTTTATTTAAAGCTGATTTAGTTTTTCCCCCTTTGTTTACTAACTCTTTTGAAACATCATTCTTATTTTCTAATAATGATTTATTCTTTTTATTAGCAGTCATCTTGCCGAGTTTAATATTCAATTCATTTTCAGAATCACTATCGACATCTTTGATTTGATTTTGTTGATCATTCAAGGATTTATTCTTTAGTTTATTTGTATCTATTGTTTCTTTCACTTCTTTGTCACTTTCAGCACCAATACGAGATTTTATATCTGGAATTTGTTTGTTAGTTCCTGAGGATTTTCCAGATGGGTTTGAGATTGTTCTACTACCTTTTCTTTTAATTTCTTCTAGAGTATTGTCATCAGTGTCCTCAAAAGTCGATTTCGTTTTAGATAACTTTTTATGTGTCACCGTATCATTAATTTTATTATTCAACAATTTTTTTGAAATAATCTCATTTGTTGAGGCCAAAGGTTCCCTCAGTTTTACTACTTGTTCATTTTCTACTGGGTTGGTTTTTGTTCTTTTTAAATCTTTGCTTTCATTAATATTTTCAGTTGTTTCACAATCATCGTCAATATCAGAACGACTTGAATCCTTCCCTTTTTTTATAGTTTCTTCAGACGAAGATGAAGCCTTTAATTTTTTAGAATCTGTTGCTTTGACATCTTTTTTCAGAGTACTATCAGCTGATTTGGTGCAAGTCTTTGCCTGTTCTTGAGATTTACCTCTCACTTTCTTGGACACAGCTTCCTGAATCTCTGCAGTATTTTCTTTTTTGGAAGATTGTCTCTTTTCTTTATCTATAGAAATGGTTGACCCCTTTCTTGCTTCTACAGACTTATTAACGAGTTTGTCACTTCCAGATTCCTTTTTTAAATCCGGCGATTTAACGATGTTTTTATCGGCATTTTTATCAATATTTACCTCTTTTTTCTGAACTATATTCGAAATTCTAGTACTCTTTTTAATTTCAACAGTTTTATTATCGTCTTTTTTGATATCAGTTGACTTAGTTAATTCTTTCCTGATATCGATTTTATTGGTATGTTTTTTATCTTTGTCAACAAATTTATTCGTTTCTTTTTTGTAATCAGTTATTTTTTTGTAATCTTTCTTAATAGCTGATGTTTTACCAAAATCTTCATTTTTATTCGGACTTTTCTTATCACTCTGTTTAGAGTCTCTCTTTTCAATATTTCTGACATTCCGTCGAGTATTCTCAGATTTTTTCACATTTGATTCCTCAACGGTGCTTTCAACCGAAATTACTTTGTCTAATTTCTTATTGAAACTAATAGTATGCTGTTTTTGGGTAGCCTTGACCTTCTGTTTGGCAATGACAGATTTGCATTTCTTTTGCGACTGAACGGTCTTTTTCAAAGTCGTCAATCTGAGAGATCTTGGTTTTATAATAGTATTTGGATTAGTCATAAGTATCCTCTTTTTAATTTGTTTCCTTCTAATGTCCACATTTTTATCTATGACAGATCTGGTAACACGGGGACTGTAATGTAAAACAAAGGGATCATATTTAGTGTTTAGATTACTAATTAAAATTAACGGAAGAATGACAGTGGTGGTAATAATACCAAATTGAAACTTCTCAGACCTTGTGAAACACTCATGGAGAAGCTGAAGTATTTGCTGAATACTCTTTAATTGTTCTGAATATTTCATTACGTCCCACTACTGCCTACTCAACTTGCGTATTTCACGCACGCCGACAGGCACAGTTTGTATATACATGTTTTTTTTTATATTTTTACCTGTGTTTGTCGACAAGAATTTATTCTTATGTACAATAAACATATATTCATCATCATCATCAACAGGTATGAACGAAAAGTAACTCGTGACATCTACTGTCACTAGTTTGAAACTCAATTTTAAACGAGCCATGGAATCCAAAGGTAGATGATTATCTACGACATTAGACAACTATTCGTTGTAATGACCAACCCAAGACTCAATCAAGTATCTTGTGCGTTAAGAGAAACGAAAACAGAATCTAAAGTGAATAGAGTATTTTAGATCCAATTCTGAGAGCTCATCATCCGTAGACAACGCTGTTTCGTCGTTACCAACTCATCAGCATGGCTCTATGAGGTCTGTGGAAATTGAAACCAATGCTTAGTGCTTATTGCATAGTGCATAGTGCTCCCTGACCAGAATAACTTTTTGAAAGTGTTTAGTAATCGCGAGCATTTTATAAAAAGAACTGCTTATGTAGTGGCTGAGATTTTGGAACACTTTTCAAGAGTGCTTAGACTTATGTCAGTGCTTGGCATATAAAAGCGATGGAATGTCAAAAATTCCACGGATAGGAGTAGAAAACAATGAAGGAAAATGAAGGAAAATTACTCTGTCTCTGTCTGTCTTTGTTAGGGGTTAGGCACAGTAGACAAAATGTCACAGAATGACTCGGAACCACCGACCTATATTTTATTATAGGTCGGTGCTTGGAACATTGTCATCTCTGTTTAACTTATTAATATAACAGATTTGCTGTCCTTTCTTATCTGTGAAATTTGTAGCCGATGTTGCCTGATGGTGAAATAGAAACGAAACCCTTTAAATTTTAAATGCCCCATTTTATTTTTTATTTTCAAGTACTCGAATAATTTTTTTAAAGAAAAATATTGAAGTACGTGTTTTAAATGCGGTGTTTCATAGATCTTTAATAGAAAATACTTGATTATCGTCAGGTGGAGAATTGGTATAATCTGCGAATTTCGAGTAAAAAAATATGGAGGGAAATTACTCCTAAAAATCATGAAAAATACAAAATCGGCACATTCACTTGCAATCCGCACTATATACGCAAATTTTCTTGCACATTCTGAAAATGTATGATTTATTTTTGCTCAGATTCAAGGTCTGGCATATAAAAATCGTCAAAAATATCACGAATAGAAACAGGAAAAAAATATGGAGGGAAATTACTCCTTTCCACTCCAGATGAACTCTTCTACTCGAGAACGATTAGAGATAGAGCAATTCTGCTAACGCCAATCGATTCAGAATGATCAAATTAGTATAATCTGAGAATTTTGAGTCAATCGATGTGAAACTAAATTATTCGAAAAATCGAAAAAATCCAAAGGGGTAGACCCCTAAAAATCATGAAAAATACAAAATCGGCAAATTCACTTGCAATCCGCACTATATACGCAAATTTTCTTGCACATTCTGAAAATATATGATTTATTTTTGCTCAGATTCAAGGTCTGGCATATAAAAGGAATATAACGTCAAAAATATCACGAATAGAAACAGGAAAAAAATATGGAGGGAAATTACTCCTTTCCACTCCAGATGAACTCTTCTACTCGAGAACGATTAGAGATAGAGCAATTCTGCTAACGCCAATTGATTCAGAATGATCAAATTAGTATAATCTGAGAATTTTGAGTCAATCGATGTGAAACTAAATTATTCGAAAAATCGAAAAAATCCAAAGGGGTAGACCCCTAAAAATCATGAAAAATACAAAATCGGCAGATTCACTTGCAATCCGCACTATATACGCAAATTTTCTTGCACATTCTGAAAATATATGATTTATTTTTGCTCAGATTCAAGGTCTGGCATATAAAAGGAATATAACGTCAAAAATATCACGAATAGAAACAGGAAAAAAATATGGAGGGAAATTACTCCTTTCCACTCCAGATGAACTCTTCTACTCGAGAACGATTAGAGATAGAGCAATTCTGCTAACGCCAATTGATTCAGAATGATCAAATTAGTATAATCTGAGAATTTTGAGTCAATCGATGTGAAACTAAATTATTCGAAAAATCGAAAAAAAAATTTGTTGAAACATTCATCATATTGCTTATATTCAGATGTGTACTAATGTAAACCAAACTTGTTATAAATGTATGTATATTAGGATGTCCTATTTGAAACAAATAAAGATTATTATTATTAAAGAAATACGTCATAAATGTTTTCATGCAGATTCCGAAAATAAGTATATGATTTGATTTCAATACCAACCAACAATCTGACGCTGGTTGAAGGTTTTAGATACAAAGTTCTGCATGTGTTTCTTCAAAATATTAACTTTTAGTTAAATCTCTCAGGGGGGTAAACTTTTAGAACCATTGTTGAAAAAAACATATAATACAATAATAATCATCTATACTACTTGAAACTACAGGGAGCATTATACCAATAAACCCCTAAAAGAAATCAATGAAATTCTGTTTTTTTACAATGTTCTCATAGCCATTCTCTATGACCACATATCACATTTGTAGATATATGCTGTGGTATAAATAGTTTCAAGTTATGGGACTCATATGTACGAGTTTTAGTATGCTATGTTTATAAATTTTATAATTGTTACATCTTTATTTCTTATATTATTATTTACAATTTCAACTGTCCTTTCAAATTTTTTATGCAAGTCATTATTATTAGCTATTTATAACCTAAGTATTCGCACAACTGTGTAATTAACATGAATAAACTATCTATCTATCTACCATTGGGGTAACAGAGTTGAAAAATCAAACCTTTTTCATCCCTTATCATGATTATGAACTAAAAAAAATTACCTGGTTTTCATCCCAGCTTCCGTACGACTTTTTCTATTCACTTTAAAAACTGGCTGAGATTTAGCTAGCTTGGCAGGCTTTATTATAGGTTCCTCGTCTTCAGAAAATTCAGTTTTCTCAGACTTGTTCTTGGACTTGACTTTTTTTTCCATGGGCTTTCTAATAAGGACATTTTCTCTTGCAACCTTTTTTCTGAATGGGAGTTCCTTCTGTACAAATCTCCCCCTAAAACTCCTCAAACACATCTTTGGTTTGATTTTAGGCCTCAAGGTTGTCTTCAATGTCTGTGTGGTAACTTTGACATGTTTTGTTGCAATTACCTTAGTTTTTTGTAGAGTATTACTCTTTTTCGTGACGGTTTCTGTTTTTGATATGGTATTTGTCCTGACTAACGTCTTGTTTGTAACTTTTTCAGATAATTTACTTATTGTTATAGCCCTGATTTTAGCCATCTTCTGTTCTTGATATTTTCTACGAAGGGCCTGTATTGCAAGAGCATGGCGTCTTTTTCTATCCATTTGTCGACTAATAACAATTGGATCTGCCCTTTTCCTGACTCCAAATGCAATGAACGGTTTTTCAGAAGATGTTCCACATTTTGCAATATCAATGGGTCCGTTTTTGGGTGAAGATTCGCTTTTGATTTCATGAACTTGGCCATTCGTATCGACTATGGAAGCTGTATTGAAAAAATTTAGGTTGGTGGGAAGGATGGGTGTTCCTCGAAAACACAGAAATGTGAGAAAATCCTCGGTATTTGGCCTTTTTATAGGGAGTAATTCTACTGGTTCAGGCAAAACATCAATTTTCGGACTATCTGATTCTAGCTCTCTTATCGGCGTTATCATAGGACTGTTGACATTTGAGCCCTGCGCAAATTTTCGCTGGGCATGCACTTTCACCCTGTAAAAATTTCAAACATATTAATTAGTTCAAGTTTTAGTTCATCAACTGTGATCTACTTCCAGCTTCCATAATAACAGGTGAGCTGGTCATGGATCACTACAAAATAGCTATCAAACAACCTGCAACAAGTTTTATAACTAGCCTAAAAATACTAGTATGTACCTAAACCTACTGAGTTTGTGAGATTTACCTTTTTGGGCTATCTTCGAGTATAGGAGAAGGGCAACCACTTTTTCTTTTTCGCTTCATTCTCAGTTCACGGCAGAAAACTTATAACACATAAGATTAATCTTCAAGCCATAAAGCCTGGTTGGCCAATAAAATTATTATTGCTCAGTTGTTTGGCCCACGCGTATGGCCAGGCTTCTATTTTAGTTACAAATAAATGAAAAACCAACTACTATTCAAAATCAATCTTCCCCAAAAAACAGAAGCTTTGATGCATTGTTACAAGCTATGGAGCAATTGTTTATTTTTTTCTTTTTTCTTCAAACGTTTGATTTCATACAAAAGTCAAAACATCAAACAGCATTTAACCTTACTTCCTCTTCTTCTTGTTTTATTATTTATTCCACGGTCACAACGACTACCCTATCGAGAAATATCAATGTGAAGTTGGCTACCAGCCAGTTGCCAAATTGCGTATTTGGTAAATCCGATTCAGATATATGCGTGCCCACTGCCCAACTTGCATTTTTAATACTGCATGAGAAATGCATTTTTAACACTGCATGAGAAATGCATTTTGTCGAAGTTCACACCTTTGCCTGTCGGTGTGCGTAAAAGAGGTAGGGTGAGCAAGCATGGAATTATGACATGTTCTAGTTTAAATAATAAAAGATACAGCAGAAAATTCGTCAGGATTATTCGAAAAACTCAAATGGCATTACCTCAGCATTGAAAATTATTACCGAACCAAATGAAACATAACCTTTTGCTGTAGAAACGGAAGTGAATAGCACATATTGAATTGTCATGCAGTTTTCAGGCACAAGAGTCAAATATCATACATGTTGAAATCATTGAAAATATGAACTGGATGTTAGATTGTTAGATATTAAAAAAAATCTTTATCCTTTTTATCGTAGGTTGTTTTCATTCGAAAAAAAAAACAACCTCCAGCGAGAAAGAAAGATAAAGGAGAGAGGTAGCAGTAGATTTTTAAGTAGAAATGTTTGTCCAATCAAAATCTGCATTGGCACTGATTCACACAGCACACACCCGTCACACGTCATATTTCAAGTTTCTCAGTTTCTGGGGATCTATTCTCGAGTTCATGCAAAAACATTTTCATACGTTTGAACTTTTGAAGTAACATAGAGTGATACAGAGACCGCTCGTTGAAGAGAGATACAACATCGAATTCGTATACTTTAGACCCCCTGACTGGGTACTTGAGCCGCTTTCCAATTGCCAAGGGCCGAAGTACCCGGTGGAGCTTGTTACCTTGAACTAAACCTTTAGTGAACCGCACCTGGCTTTATAAAAGGGGTTTATTTGGAACATGATTTATCCTGATCTGTCAGATCTCTTTAGGAGCTACCCGGAGCTACTCGTAGCTACTTCCTGTGACAATTGGAAAGGGGGAGTAGCACCCAATAGAGCTTGCTTCCCCTGAAGTGAACTACACCTGACTTTATGAATGGGGTTTAATTGGAACACGATTTTGCATGGTCTGTTAAATCACTTTAAGAGCAGCCCGGAGTCACCAGGGGTGGGAGTCTGTAACTCATATCGCCTATCGAAAGCGAAGAGAAACGATTGAAACGAAGCTCACGCTATCAGTTCCCGATGTATTGGAAAGAGATAGCTTATGGTTCGCTTCGCTTTCGCTATCGCTATAAAGTTATGCCAAGTTCATATGCCAGCCTTACGTATTGAAGCTTATAGCGTACTGGTTTCCGATTAGTGAGTGAATGACACAAAACAACATGTTCTCAATCAGCAGCCAATCATCAAACAATACGCCGTAATCGTGAATTTTTACTTTAGAGTTGGATTTTGACACTCTTGACCTTGGGAATCCAGATTCCCAGATTGGTTATTTAGAAATTTCTTGTTTTGCTCATTTTAAAGTTTAGGGATATTGCATCACATATTAAATTAATTGCTGATTTGTGACAAATTGAAAACTCGTTACTGGTATAGAATGACAGTGATCAGAGAAAAACAAATTATTAATTATCCTTCTCCTAACTCTGTGGTTGCATCAGATTCAGAAACTTTGAGGTAAATACGAAAGCACAGTGATTTAAAAAATCACCAGATTTTACATTTTAGCGTAGGCAGTGTCACGGAAAGTGATACAGAATCATTAAACAATGAACCTCAAAGGACCAATCGCATACTGGTACTCAAACCACCTTCAGTATCACACGTTGAAGAGTTGAAGGTAAAAAAAAACGCTGGTAGGAAGAAGTTGAGGAGATATCACAACCGTGAGTCGTCCAAAACTTACAATTTCATTTTATAAGTCGTTTTCTCTTTTATAGGTAGTATACTACAAACCCTCGATGAAGAAGATGAGAAGGAAAACTATGTTGTTGTTATGGAGGCATACAAGGGTCCTTTCACTAGGTTACTGGAAGATGAAGCCGCCATGGAGTATTGGAACGATTTCATAGAAAAATCGGAAGAAGAACAAACGAAAATAGTGAAAGCTCTCTCAGAAAAATATTGCAACCATTCACTACCTGACTGTTCAGATAATCCTGACTCTTCAGGGCGAATCTCCTCTAGGATAAGACGTACCTTCAAAATTAGAAAAAACTTGTGTCTAGAAACTGTTCAAGGCTGTGAGGAGGACTTGATTGCTTTCTTCAAAGCCAGGCCTGAAGATATTTACGTAAAGTTCCCACCAACTAGTTTTGATAGGCTTCTTATACACGGAATTGCTCAGTATCATAGGCTGAAATCAACAAGTATGTATGATAATTTTATGTTGAATTGAGCAAATATTTTTGACAATGTCTCAACTATTTTCTCTAAGTGGAATATGAGACATGTAACTGAAAGTTATTACCACCCTGATTCATATTGGGATCAACATGGCTTATTGTTAAATTGGATGAGGGGACCATCTGTAGGCCTGTAATACTTAAACTTGGTATTTTATTCCTTTGTCTCCAGCTTATCCTGCCAACTCCTTTAAACCTTTTTCTGATTACCCCTTTTCAGGATCTATAGTTATTTATTATATTGCAGTGAACTTCTTGGAAGGTATATGACAACTGAGGATGAAAAAATGTTTACAGTGTAGATTAATATAATAGTTTTAGTAAATTGATTAGTACTCTCATGTCAGACAGAACCAATTATTTATTCATCTAAGTCGGATAGAAAGGGGTTATTACCGAAGCCAAGCATGCATCTTGAATGATGTTATATAATATCTCCTATATTTTGCCTATTTTTGAAAGAAGTAATTTGAAATGTGCTTAAAGTCCAGTAAATTATTTTCAGGTACTTTTGTAGACGAAGGAACACGCCGATCTGTGGAAGTTCAAAACACGATCAACAATTGGAGTCCTGCCAATTGCTACCTATCAGATTTTATCAAACGCTTGAGAAAATGAGTATGTGGTTCTCATATTGCGTATGGCTCACAATATTTATATAACATACCAGTATATTAAATGATATTCTAAACCCAAAGTAGGTGTAGGTGTATAAATAGTTGAGAAGAGTTTAGTGCAAGTGGTTTGATTTTGGTGTCAATGACCCTTGACCCTGTGCAAGTTGTAAGTTTCCTGCTATGGAAGTTTACCGCTGAATTTGTTCACGAGCAATCCTGAAAAGTCTTCGGAAAATTTGTTCGTGACAAGAATGACGAGGGCCCTATCTTTTAACGTGCGATCCCGAAGATGGTCGAGAATTCTAAATATCTTTATGCCGGTCAACTATCCAGCCTGAATTACAAATTTCTTACCCAAACTAGCATAGCATGAAACTTTCATAAATCTTGCACTGTGTGAAAAGGCCTCTTTAGAATTAGTTGTACATTTTAGTTTGTTGATGGATAATTATATAAACATATATATTTGTTTAATTTTAATATGAGACAAATAATTCAGATATTTGATTTTTTGTAGTAAATATATTTTTAATCGATTTTGCAAAAGTGTTTTTGTGATGAATACTTTTTATTGACCGTGTGGTTTGGGTGGTGATCTGTTTTTCAAACTTTATTTTCCTGGTTTTGTACTCCTTCAGTATTGATTCCTTACCAGATTGTGAAGAAATTATATTGAAAGATGTGATCCTTCATATGTGAAATAAATGATGAATGAAATAACAATCATAGTTTTATTTAGTATGAATGGTTGAATTAGAGTTAAAAGTGTCCTGAAAGAATTTTACAATAATTATTTACGGACATTTTGATGTACTTTTTTGAGATGCAATTAACGAAAGGTCAGTGCTAATGAATTATTGAACATCACTTATGAAGAAATATAAGGTGAAATTTCCAATTACTCCAAGGATAATTTTTTTATCAGTAGATTGTTGCATTAATTTTCACCGTTCCCAACCTTTATTCCGTTTTTGGCCAAGCGCCATCTGTTGATGACATATCGAACTAAAATAGGAAGGTACGTTAGACATTTCTATATTTATTAGCCGACAGCCAAATTTACAGGAAAAAAAAATCGGTATTATTTTTAAGCAATGCTTTTGTGCCACGCACTCTCTCTTGTAGATGTCTTGAAGCCTTGACTAAAATCGGAAGGGTAATCCTCGTACAACGTCGGAAGTAATATACGAAATTTCTATATTTAATAGCCGACGGACAAAAAATAACTACGCTGCTGGCCACCAGGTGCCGATAGTGTTTCAGATTCTTTGTATTCTGTGAAAGAAAATAGTTTTAGAAAACGGTGACTTTTAGAGATCCCTATATTAAGAAAAAAATTCAAAGGAACAACAAATAACTTAGTCATTCTAGAGAAGAATTTGAATATGAAGTACAATTTTTTTCGACATTCTCATTCACACATAAGTATGATAGGTACATTTTGGAAACTTTGGTTCCTTCAATGATCTGAGGAATGGTATACGTATCGATAATATAATAATAATGCTTCCTTATATAAACACAGTATACCCAAAGAAAGGCGACATTATTCGAAAGAATAGAATTTTACATCTGCTATTGACTTAGAATATAGGGCGTTTCACTTAAATTAAACAAACTATTGCCATTTGAAAATTGTATTTATTTTGCCTCAATTTTTACATACCTTGTATAAGTTAGTAAATATTTCACAAGTGCCATATAAAAGCTGTTCAGTAAGTAGCCTCTATAGCATACATTTGGTTAAAAACAAGAGAGCACGGTTGAGAATTTAAGCATTAAAACTACATTTTCACCAATTAAAATATATTTCAAACAATATTAGGTTTAGGTGAATTGAACTTTAATAAAATTTGCCTTCATTCTGACCATTACTCCGAAAATTAAATAATATACAAGGTACTCCATTTAAATGTAAAACTTTGATACTTTGAACTTGATTGCAAAAAATAAAAATTTCTACTTTTTGAGAGTGCCCTGCGTAAACGCTACTCCAAGTGTATGGTAAATATCAGATTTCTTTTAGGGTACTGCAAAGAGAATAATCAAGTGATATTAGGTCGGGTGAGCGTGGATGCCATCTGATAAACCACCCGCTTACTGTTCTTGCATCATGGATAGAAGCACGATTTAGTTTAAAAAGTAATGTCCTGTCTCAATCTTAGGTATTGGATATATCCTCTAAATCTCGCAAAATCGAGATGCTTGCTGGTCCAATTTGGATAATACATTGCAAAAGCGGAATTTTTTTGATAAAAAATGTGTAATATGCTTTCGTAATTTTTGGTGTCTCATTTATTATCGTAGTAGACTGGAGAGGTGGAATATTGAAAAAATGTATATCAAGATGTAGAGCTCTCTCAGTACTATATTGAAGAAAAAAATTTGGAAAATCGGCAGTCCTGTATGTATGAAACAATGAATTGTCGCCACATGAAGTGAAACACACTGTATATAATTTAGAATGTGTTTATTATGAAATATGTCCTTCGTTTTCAGAAAATGTTCTTGTTCGCTTCCTGAATCTACAAATTATGAATAATGAATGATTGATTAAGAAGTTGTTTTCATAATCGAGTGTTGTGTTGTTATTGAATCCCTGAATTTTGTAAGTTATATCATTTTATTATTATATAATGGTTGTATCGACACGAAACAATATCATGCACCCATTTCTTCCTATTCCTGAAAAATTCTGTGATGAAGATCCTGCTCTTCCGCCCCCCTCTGAATTGTTTTGGGAGAAATTGATACTCCATCACTTTATTCTCTATTAAGTGTACAGCGAGTGGGTTTGAATGTCTCTTTCTTAGATTATAACTAAACGACTAGTTGAATATCAAGAGATGTTCTAATGGAAACTTCTTAAAATCTTATGAAATACTACATCATCTTCAATAAATCTGGACCAAATTAATAATAACTATGGAATAAAGTTTGACAGCATTCGAAACTGTCGACACTGATGACGTTGAAGTTGTCATCGTCAATTCGACTCGAGAATCATTATATCAATGAAACGTCAAACACAAACTTCAAATTCGAAATAGCACTTTTTGGCTTTTTGATCAAAATTCCAGCGTGAAAATGGCGGCTTCAGGAAAGCCTTGTCCTGTCGCCAATGAGTGCTCCATGATGAGAACAATGGCTACTTCTGGTAGCTCTGGTACTCCATCGACACAACCCTCCATACCGTCATCTTTGCCGAGCAGTTTTTTTGAAAACCCTTTTTACGACAGCCTCCTCAACTTCATGCTGCAGTGCTCCAGGGTGGTGGAGGAAACTCGCCGTAGAACTGGAAGATCAGAACGTGAGTAACGGTATTTATAGTGACCACATGTGGATTTTAAAGTAGATTTCAGTTGACTAATTCACGACTATTATGGATTTTACCGAAAATATTCACGATCACTCAATTACTCAGCAATCTCTGCCAAGAATGGTGGTGAAATTCCGTTAACTAATACCCACGAAGCTATCAAAAAAATTAATAATGGTAGTTTGGTCTCCTGAACAAAAAATCCAAAGAGCAGTTTTGGTGGTCTCTAGTAATTTCAGAGATATGGGCCTATTTGCCTATTTTTGAGTGATGCCTGACATTTTTAAGGACACATTTTTTTGATAACTTGTGGCTATTAACGGAATTTTTCCTTTTATGGATGTTAATAACGAAGTGAGGTGCGAATCTTGGCAATCTTTCAATGATGAGGTATTTTCCACTGAATAATCTCCTGACCAAAAATCACTGATTATTACAGCAACCGTATCGATTGCTATGCCAGCAACTGAATGAAGAAGAGTAATGGAAAAAATGACCTCACTATCAAATCCACTAAAGGATTTCTAGAAACTAGATCTGGTTCACGCAGTCTCTTCATGCACTACCAAAACGTTAGAAAAAAACAATAGATGACCACGAAGCTGTCTGTATTGACCTACCTTTGCACTGATGGAGGGCAAATCCTCGAGACTCGTTTGCAAGTGGCAAAATCTGCTGGTTGTTCACAGGCAGCATCCGTAATAGTGAATTTTCTGCAATGGGGAAAATTGCACAATTTTCTATTTGATATAATTCAATCACAGTTTCAAACAGATCATTGTAATCACAGTTTTAAACAGATCATGACACAGTTTTGAATAAATTAAAAGGGTGCTTGCTCATCGGGTTAGCGCAAGCAGAATCCATGAAAAATTGTCAATCACAGTATGAGAATCACAAGAGATTAAAAAAATGATTGCTTGCCAGGTTAGCGCAAGAATATCCAATGGAATACAATATTCACAATAATAGGTTCAAACTGAATGAGAGAGTGCCATAAAATTATAGTAACTTTTGCTAGTCAGATCAGCACAACAAAATACCAGAAAATAAATTTTTCACAATCATAGTTTTGAACAGTTTTAAAATTATTTTCTCGTCTGGTTAACAAGAAAAATCTATTGAGTGAAATATTGACAGTTACTTACAGTTTGAAATAGATTAAAAGAATTCTGGGTTAGAAAATTCCATAAAATTAAATATTGATAATTACAGTTCCAAACAGATTGAAAGAGTGCTCACTCCCCAAGTCTTAGCAATAATAAAATGAAATACTGACAGTCACAGTTTTTAACAGATTAATATACAGTGTGTTCACTTAAGAGGCAAATGAGAATTTTTTTATTATTTGGTTTAGGAAAAAAGGCATTTTTTATAAAAAGTTCTGCATGTTCTAGAACGTAATTTTAATTGAGTTTAAAAATTTGTCAGTCTTATACGAGTAGTTTCAAAAATATGAATTTGGTACAATAGTAAATTACTTTTATCTGTTATAATATCGAAAAAATGTAACTATGAAAAGTTGTCAGAATTGAAAATCACGTTTGAGTATACAATAATATCCCTTTACAATGGAATTCATTTCTACAGAAACTTTGATCAAAAACTAGCTAAGGCTGTTGCTTTGGATCGCAAAAATTCATTTTGCATGGCAACGCCATCTGTAATTAATGGCATAATATGAAAAATAAATTATATATCAAGAAAATATGACCTTTACTCTCAATCTGACAGCGTTTATAGAAATTGATAGATTGATTGATAGTTTCTGGAAAATCTGACGTGGAAATTTCAAGTGTATATTCTCGTCTGTTCTTGCAAAAAACTATGGAACTTCGCTTCTCTGTTGACTTTCTGCTCCTTTTAAATGCCATACAGCCAGCTCAGTTCTTATTGTCTTTCTTCACATTCTTATACATTTTTCTTTTGGAGTATCCAAAAGCAACCCTTTTCCTCTGGTGTTTTTCCAGCTTGTTGATTTACTTTTCATGCAAGTTTTTTTGCAAGGAATCCATTTCTTGTTTTTCTTCATATGCTTCACCCTTCTGGTGTGGCGATTTTTCCAGCAGCCGGTCCTATTTCTCTTGATTTTCTTCAACTTTCTTGTATTCCTGATCCTGTCTGACCCTCTGCAACTGGTCCTGCTCTCCTTGTCTTTCCTGTCATCGTTCGTCTTTCTGCCAGTTGATATAAGTATTCAAAGTTACAATAATAAACTTTTTGTGTCATTTTTCCACTGAAAAATTATATTTTCTATCAGAAAAATGTCAAACGATTGTGGCATTCGAGAACCAATCAACTTGTATATTGAAAAAGGCGCTTGTTTTGTAGTTCGTATAATGAACCATTTGAAGCATATTTGAAATTTCATCTTCAATTTGAAAAATTAAGGTCAAAAAGTATGTGAGAAGAGTTGTCGGTTACTAGCACTGTGCAATACATTCTGAACACGTCCGAAGCTTCTCGAACTGACAAGATGTTTGATTGTGATTCAATAACTTTTGATTCTTTCAGATCGTCTGCGCGAAGATACAATTTATTGTGCATGGAACAGGTGCCTGTATCGTAGATGAACAAGCAGAATAAAAAATGCTCTAAATGCCATCCTTGAGGAATATCCGACAGTATTTTATTATAATTATTCTTCACAGGCTTTTGACTGATCAATGTGACTGATGAATACAGATAAAGGTCTTGCCATGCATACCGCAAATCTTCAACATCATCAATAGCATTGCTTGTATCTTTGTTGAAGGCCTTGGAAAAATTCGTATACAGAGCATCAACCTGTAACTTTTTACGATTCCTTTCAAGGTATTCTGAATGAAAGAGAATATATTTATCATATGTAATGATGATAATAATAATAATTTATTGAGTCGTTTTTGATCATATACATGATATGTCGTAGATCTTCAAATATTAGCAATGATTTTAATGTTGTAGTTCAAATGTCACCAGAAGAAAGACAGGTCAGGATACAGGAGTTGATGACCAGAATTGCCGAAAAGGAAAGAGAATTATCACAACTGGAAGAACAAAGAAGAAATATGTTGTCGAACTACGATGCTAGTGTATCGTCGGCTGGTAGCGGACCAGCTTTTACACCCCCAGCAAGAGCAGTGAGTTTCATAGTTATTATCGGTAGTCCACATAAACAGATATTTCAGATTTTTCAATTAGTCTAATGATTCCCAAATGGAATTTAAGAGCAAAAAACAGCGTTTATAATCAACAAAAACATTTAGAAAAAATTGCAAGTTTTAATTATTCCAGAAAGATATTTCAAATTTTATATGTGAGCCTATAACTGGATTGTAAACATTCACAAAAATAAAATATTACGTGATTGGTCACGTCACCTTTGTCAAAATTATTACTATTATGAATTTGTTGGAAAATCTTCATAAAAATTGGTGCTTTGCAGAAAAATTGCAGTGAAGTTGTTAACATTTTTAATATTCGGACGGTGTACAGGAAAAAAAAGTAAGAATTTTTATCACGAGTACACTAGTTTTATTTTCGGTATCATCAAACTAGGTTATTTAAAAGAGTTGCTTGTATTTGAAAGTAAAATTCAGATTAGAAATTACACCCACCTACGTAACAACATGTTCCCTCAATTTTATTATAAATGAAGTGATTGTAAACTTCAGGTGTGTATTGTTTAATTTTTTAGCATCAAATAATTAATTCTCCCAATAATTTTCTTCTACTGACATAGTTATCCCAGACATTTATATCAAATTTGCGTAAAAAAACTAGTAAAAATTCAATTCACTTTCAACAAACATCGATATTCTAGTACAAATGATAAATTGTACCAAATTTCAGATTAAAATAACCTTATAAGTAATATGAGGGTACAATTAAGTACTCTTTATGAGGTTGGAACCATAAAAATTTGGAAACAAATGTAGCGTAGGTGGCTTTTATTTCAAATCTAAACTATGTTGTCAATTCTAAACAACTTTTTCAAATAAACTTTTTTTGATAACGTCGAAAATAAGGTTAGTTTACTTTTGATCAAAGTTACTACTTTTTTTCTTCCCTGTGCACCGTTTTCAAATTTATCAACTGAAACGTCTAGAAGAGTACTTCGAGCACGCCACTGGAGATGACTGCCGCAGTTGCACTCGAAACGTTTGGAGATTTAAACCAAAGAAGACCACGGCAAAACCCGGAAATCAACCAAAACATATATTATTTGATTTTATTCTCTTACAATTTTTCTGAATCCAGTGATGTCTGACAAAAGGTCTGAACATGAAATGGTGCGTTGATTAACCGGTATATTTTTCAAATTTCATTCCCTTTAAATTATTTTATTTATGGACGCATTAATTAAAACATTTGAAATTAAAGCGAATCCAGAAGTTTGGTTTGAATATTTAAAAAAAAAACGCTTATAATTTTTTCACATTTGATATTGAAAAATAAAAATAGTTGGCCCTGGAAATGAGGACCCATTCATGAAATTTGGTGTCGTGGAGGACTTTTTGAATGAATGAAAAGAAAATCATTCCAATCAGTTGAAAAATTCATATTCCACAACAGTGCTTCAATTTCAAATAGGTCATACTGTATAATATTCATACAGGGTGAACTACGACCATTTACCAAGAATTATATACTTTGCTCTCCCCTCCAAAATCAGTTTTAGCACAACTATCAACAGGTATTTGCAAAAATTGATTCCAGACTATACCACTGCAAAATGAAATTTGAAGTAAATATTCGACTTTTTTTTCCAAATTTTCTCCAATTATATCTCTATATTCGCGAGAGGTATACATTGACATATTGAACGGTATCGATATACAATAAAAGTCAAAATACAATCATGATACAACATGTTGCAAAATCAAACTTTCAATCAATAAACTAGTAGATCTGACGGGAGACATGTGCGGACGTGCACGATATTCAGTGCTTATCAAATGTTTGTACCCAGGACTTGGGTTATGTCGTTGGATGATTTTTTTTTGTAACTGCACATGCAGTTTTTTTTAGTTGTGCAATGATGGGTTAACAACCAAGACAAATAAAAGAACTGTACGACGACCATCATTGATTCTCTTCTATTCTGCACTTGGCGATCGTAACGTGACACAACATTGCAGGAGCGCATGTGTACGAAAGTATGGGCTGTGTTTATACAGTTACATACTTCATTAACGTTTCTATGAAGGTTATCGTACAAAAAAATGTTCAAATCATCACGGATAGCTCTAAAATTTTGCAAGTGCTTTGGCACATGACAGTCCATGTATATCTGAAACTGTTTGTACCGGTAATGAAGCTTTCTAAAAGTTGCAAAACATCTTGAAAATAAATAGTTGATCTCTTTGTATTGCATCTTGCCAACACACAAATCGAATCGAAGCATGTTCATTAATTTGTTTCAACAGGCTCGACAACGTGGTCCTGCAAGAAGATTGCCTCGCAGCCCATATCAACAGACACAGAGAGGTTGTGCAGCTGGATGCGGGGCAGATTGTAGTATGAGTACAACTGGAGAAACAAGTTATCAAGTAAGCGTTTAATTCGTTGAAATGTGGTCGATATGGTACCGAACGATCGCGCGACACAAAAATGTTTGCAATAGACGAAGTATAACTATTCCTTTGTGAGTGTACTCGCATTTGAAGGAAGATTGTTACGTAGGCACCATTGCTCTAATCGTTGAGGACAGTTCTGATCCATTGATCTTACAATATAATTTCAAGTATCAGACAGTTGACGTCAATCACCTCAACGATGTCAATATTGAATAATACGTTGAAGAGAAGCGGGCCGAGGTTGCTGCCTTGAGGGACACCTGAGGTAGCTGCATATTCAACAGATTTGAAGCCACTGAATGTGACATATTGACTCCTGTTTGTGAAGTATGGCACAAAAAGGCGAATGAGAATCTGAGAGAAGCCTTACCCGTATAATTTCGACAGCAGTATCCATGATCAAGCCTGTCGAAGGCTTTCGGAAAGTCTGTATAGATGACGTTGGTTTGAGAACTTTTATCAATGATTCTCCTTAATAAGTCATCCTATCAGAAATGCTAGTGGATATTTTCTTGTTGTTTATATATGCCTATAACTTATTTGGATTTTCTTTGATGTCATTTTGCGCTGAGTAATTTTTCCCAAGTGCTCAATATTTCGGAAAGGTCTAAAATTATACACAGTATTTTTCAAATAGCCCCACAAGAAAAAGTCACATGAAGTTAGGTCAGGTGAACGTGGCGGCCAAGGGAATTCTGAACATACATCTATCCATTTTCCAGGAAATGCTGTGTCCAGCCGATTCCTTACTGCCAAAATACTGTGTAGTAGCCCCATCTTGTTGAAAAAACTTCATTCGCTTTCCATTTAATGTACATTTTCTACTTTATTGTGGAAATCATTTCTCAAAAAATCTAAGTCCTTCAACTGTCAAATTGTGACTTTGTTGTTGAAAATATCGCACCAAATATTAACTTTGAATTATTATTGATCTTAACCGACCACCATCTACAATTATGAGATGAAACAACACCATTTGAATTGAAAGTTGACGTATCACTGAAAAAAATAAATTATGTAAATGCTCTGTTTCCTTCAATTTGTTCCTGCAGCCAGAAGCGGGGATCGTTGTCTATAATAAAAGTATTAATAAACTTGGGAAAAGGCTTGTACTTTTTGAGAAATCATCGTACAGGAGTTGAAGATAGACCAAAATCCTCAGACAATTTATGAACTGATATTTTTGGAGTTTCTACTACACTCCGTATAACTTCAAACTCTGTTTCTCCAACAGTAACCAATGCTGTTGATGTATTTAGTCACATGAGTCGTTTTATGTTAGGAGCATTGGGTTCTAAATTTATTTCTTGGTTATTCATCTGAAATATTTGGTATTTTCAGCATCCGGCAGCATGGCGTCAACGCAGGATCATGTCCACTCCAGAAAGAAGGTCTGCAAGACCGCCAGCATTCGACACTTCTGGATACAACACAAGCAATGGACCTGGAGGTTGCGACCCCAGTTGCCGAGATCCTTGCCACACAATGGATGAAACTATGGACCAGTGGAATCGGCGCTTGATGTGAACTCTTGCCAGTAATTTATTATTATATTCACTAAAATTCGTTTTGCATAAATGTCTTGAAAATTTATGTATTTCATTCTCCAGAGAAAATACGTTTCGAAATCAGTAGATCGAGAAAGCTCTTTAACCTCTTTTTGTTTTATATTTTTCAGATATATTTCCTCTTTTTTGGAATTCGATTGACAGATATGTGAATGTTCGATAAATTCTGATGCATTTGAATTATACAGGGAGGCAAAATAATTTTTTCAGTTGGTTACTTTTGAAATTGAATTTCCTCCTGTTTTTATATACGCTTTTATTTAGCTCCGCCTGTATGTATGAATGTTTGTCACCAACTCCTTTACACTCGATTTTGACCTACTTCAAATGGAAAAATTTAATTTGAAAAAAAAATTTGAAAATTCAGGATCAGGATCACCAGAATTAAAATAATAATATGTCTCTCATACACTCTGTGTGAGAGCCTTCGCCAGAATTTCAAAAATCCGCGTCTTGGTTCGGTAATTAATGCGCCTGCTGCCTTCCTTGGATAGGGTTGCTATTTTTTTTTCTGGCTCTCTGTCCGAAGAATTTTTTTTTATAATTAATTGAGAACTAAACAGTGAAAAATAAAATATAGTTTGAAAGAACATGCTTTTATAACACATTGAACTGGAAATAAAACAATAACTGTTTATATAGGCAGAAAATAATAATAAATGAAAAAAGCGTGGGGCGCTTTGTTTCATATATTCGTATATCGAGCATCCCACGCTTTTTTCACAATGATAATAATATTTTTCATTTATTATTATTTTCTGTCTATATAAACAATTACTGTTTACTTTTTATTTCAATGTGTTATAAAAGCGTGCTTTTTAGTTTTTTCAACTATATTTTATTCATATGGAATTTCCCGCATATTTTTCGACCATATGATGTACGATTAGAACATGAATACCTTCCGGTTGCTCATTTTCACTGACAATCATTCATTTTTCCCATAAAAAAGTTTATTCTGTGACTTCATTTCGTTTTTGTCTATATATTTTGTAAACGGGTGTTTTGCATTAGCATTATTTTTTGGTTCTAGTGCTAATAATTCAATGTAAAATGAAATGCTACAAAAAACTTGGTGATATGATTTTTGTTTTGGGAATGGATTTTCAATATGTCTATCAAAAAAAGTAATATTTATTTCCATTATCGTGACGACAGTGATTTTTTTGTATGCACCTGCATACAATAATAAATTTATTGTTCCCAAAAACATACGCTGCTTTCATCAGGGAAATATCAAAATAAAATCGTAAATAAATGAAGAAACAAACAAGTTTAGCAATATAATAAATTGCCAATTCAGAGTGATTTAAAAAGATATCGTTTCAATGTGAACTTGAATTTTAGAGAACATTTAATATTTTGTGCTTGGTAGTTTATTATAAATAAGTATACTATCGTGGAACATACTTTTTTTCCAATTTTAGTTCTGATACTATTAGTTTACAGTTCTTGAACATTTCTTGTTCCTTGATCATGAATTGCAATGTTGTGGAATTTTAACTAGTACCTATATTTCTTTCTAATTCTGCTAAGATTCTGCTGTATCAAAAAACCCATATCGATGGTCAAACAAAATGTTTCTATCATCCTTATAAGAGGTGTCAGTAAAAATGAGCTACTAAAAATTGTCCGAGTGGATAACTCGAAAACGGCTAGGAATATCCCCAGGGATGTACATATAAAAAATGTTCGCCTCTCAATCCTATATCACATGGTAGAAAAATATACGGAGTGTTCCATTTGAAGAACTCGAGAGAATTCAAAAATTTACGAATTGAAAAATCATTTTCAGTCATCCTGTATAATTTTTGGGAACGATAATGATTCAAAAACATCACTCATATGTCTGACGAATAGGATTATAATCATGACCTCCTGCATTCCATAATCTTGAGAACGGTGGTTTTTTCGGTATGCAACTGCAAATCGCATTATTTTGACAAAAAAAATTATAACTCCCAAGTGGTTGGGAGATAGTTAAGGATATTGGAGGTGTGGATGGAGACCACTAAAATGCTTGAAAAAATGGATTTCATTTCATAGCATTTCATTTGAAAAAAATGCAATTGACCTTGTAGATTTTCCTTGGTTCACCCTGTATATCCGACAATAATTTCTAGATATAGACACAGTTCTCTAGTTATATTTGGTTTTTGAATTATCGTCCTAACTATCTTAGAACTCAAGCAATCGGACTCTGACGCACTATTGCCCCACCCTGTATGTATAGAGAATAGGTCTCTGTGGGGCATCAAAAAATAATCTATCAAATACCACACGAGAGTTTGATAAAGTAGAAAATAATTTTCCAGATATTTTCTCAAACTTGTTGCCATTTGGGTCTATTGCCTTGCAACAAGTTTTCGAAAAATCTGTCAAATTATTTTCACTTTATTCTCACTCTCTTGTGGTATTACAACTGATAATTACATCATGTAGGTTATTTTAGGAAACAATAGAACTGGCCAACCCTCAGCAATGTGCCTCCTGTTGATTTTTCTTCTGAAATTATTAACTGCATTCCAACTTTCTTTTAATGAATTTCTAGCTTCAGATATCCTTCTCTTATAATGACTATCTTTTGCAGTTTCGATCAATTTTTATATATTCTGCGATATGTATTGTATCTTTAAAAAATTAATTTTTAGTAAACTTTCTGATATAATGCAAAGAACGTACAATTTTTGAGAAAAGCTTTATTTCTTGGATAACTCATTGTTTTTTATCTTTAATTTTAATCCTCTAAATTGGAAATGCTTCATTAAACTCATTGCATTAAGAAAGAAACGCTAGATCATCAATTTCCTTTTTAATCTCTTCAATTATATTTTTATTTTTGAAAGTAGTATCTTGTTTTGGACCAGCTTAAATCTAAAGACCATTCGAACTGTTCCATAAACAGTCAGAAGTAATCATTGCTACTTCCGCACAAATTCAGCGAATTATCTCTCTTAAAATACTATTTCTTCTCATAGACCTTGTTGTCTTCTTCACTTTCTTATTTTTGTCATCTTTCTAGCTGTCATAGAACTCGATCAATGAGACTTCGACACAAGTATCAAGTTCATCTCCGAGATACCAGATCGTGGCCCAATTTCCCAAGATTCCCCATTGAAACACACTTATTTATTCATTGCACGTTTTTATTTCATAGACATCATGAACATCTATAATACAATTAAATTAAAGATCTCGTGCGGGTGCATTAAATTAAATAGAATTAAATTAAATCATTTAACATCTCGTTAAAGATACTAACAACATAGAAGGGTACCCTAGACATGACAAATAATAACAATAACATTATCGCAGATAGGTTGGGTGCACTGAAAGTGGTGAGATCACAAGCTACACTCACTCAACTACACTAATACTATTCATTAAATTAAATTAACAAATACATTATATTACACGTAATGACGACTTTATACAAACGATGAAAACCGATGAAGCGCGCAGGGTCGGCCCCAGTCACATAGCCGCCCCCCGCGCCGCCATGGAACGAAGATTTACAGTAGTGAAGGTGCCTTCATTTTGTTGATGGCGTTCGCCAGATGCATCACCTCCGTGTTCAGCTGGTGGACGAGCGACTCCAGCTTGTCGACGGAATCGAGCACTTCCACCCTGCCGGTGTGCGGGTTGAACCTGACCTCGAAGGGCCTGGACATCTGCGACACCCATCTTCTGAATTTGTCTTTCATGTCGTCAATACTGTCTGCGACGTAGTACACCGGTTGGTATTCCTGGTCTTGGTAGGGCTGGAGGGCGGTCTTCGCGGGATCGAAGGGCCTGTGCTCGGGCTTGTCAGAAAGGGCGTGCAAAAGTTCTCCGTAGGCGCTGAGGAGACCTGCACCGTAGGCTTTGGTTTCGCCGTTTTCCTTGCAGAGACCGAACTCGACAGTGAACCAGTAGATCTGAAACAATAAAAGGTCATTAGAGTGATTCCTCTCACCAATTTCTAGATTGTTTAGTCCCTTCAAAGTAAAACAAAGAGCTCAACAGAAAATGTTCACTCAACGGTCCCTTGACTTTCAAGAAATTCTATTTTAGACCGCGTTTTTTCCCAAAAAATGAATCTTCCTCTCAACTACCATTCCACTACAATACTCTCTTAGACAGAACTGGCAAACGAAAGACTTGTCTTGCCCTTAGATGTATCAACTAGATATGTGGAGAATTTGAAGTTGACCATGATCATAGAGCTTGGAATGAAAAACAATTCTTGTCGTATTGTTGTCAAGCATTTCTATCTTGTTTTCAAAAGTTCCTAAGCAAGAACACTCCCTTTCCATCTTATATGCTTACGATTGGGAGTATTTCTTGGATACATCTGTTAACATTATTGCTGTCAAGCTAGAAGAGACTGATTCAAGAACTTTTTAACCAACAGCTTTTATTACAACTGGTGATGCTTAGTTTGTTCGCGCTCTCATTTGCTGAGGCTGTTTAGTTCGGTGATTTTTCGTTTCAGCTCTTTAGCTACCGTTTATGATTGTTATAGAATCTTTCACTGCCACAGTTCCTTTAAAGAGGTCAAGGGAATCTTAACAGTTTCTTTTTTAGAAGAATAAGTCTTCGAAAAAATAACTTGATTGCGCAAGAGAAGCATGTGGGATGAATAAGATAAATGACAGGTAGAAATCTTCCAAACATTAGACCAGAGGCGTTTTGTATCACCAAATGATCAAAATTGAATGAAGACAAGCTGAAAGGTTTTCCTGACTTGTCAAAATAAGATTTTTGAAGGAATGCTCATCACTGATAGGTGGTTGTGGACGACGTTATAGCCATAAACGACAAGGAAATGAACTTGAACTGGCAAATCGTTAAAGCTCTCGCTGAATCATTTTCAGTATTCACGTTTATAGCTCTCAGTGGGTGGAAAGTGTAATATTCCATAAAAATCGTAACTGAACACTGGACTCTATGGCTGCAATCGCCTTTTAAGAACACTCTTATTTCGAGCATATTTTACTAGCTTTGAAAATAACTCGTAAAATAGTTACGGCAAGGAATGCAAATACGATAATCGATGCACCTTTGACTTAAAAGGAGGCTATTTTTCTTGAAAATCGCGACTAGCATGTCACGGTCAATGGTGTTCATGCTTGGATTATCTTGACGGGTGCGCAAATTGTATTTGTCTAATGCGAACATGGTCAAGCACCGTTTCGTAACAACAAAACGAGGACTAAGATGCAGGGTAACGTTTTGATGCATAATGAAACGGATTGTCGACGATTTTAGGCCATCATGAGTTCCCTAATGAGTAGAATATCGGAATTTTGACATTTTCCGTGAAACCAGTCAGGAATTTTCTCGTGTGTACCCCAGGTTTCCAGGAAAGCTCATCTTCGAGCTTGTGAGGATCCATAATGTTTTCAGCATTCACGCAGAGATAAAAAGTTTTGTTAAACACGATTTGATTAGTCTAGGACCCAAAATAGTTTAGTCTTGATCTGAACTTGAAAATATATTGAGATTACTCTATTTAATCTGCGCCTCATTGCTTTTTTGAAACTATTTGATAGCTTGTGCAATATAATATGTATCAGACAATGGCACAATTTTCTCTACTACGGACCTGTACTTCTTAGTAATGATGCAATAACTACTTGTCATCCATTTCTAGTTCAGTGATAAGCTCATGATGGGTATAACCATTTGAGTCTTCTGTATCTATGACGTTTACTGAGATAGCAGTCAATACAAGACAGTGGAACCCTTTTTTCAATAATAAATTGACTTAAAGAGATGAAGATCGCAAAACCCAGTTGTGTTTTCATTAATTGAATGAAATGTATCATCAGTTGAAAGAGTAATTGGGAAATTTCGTGGATTCATTCAATTCCAATCAGCAATTGGAAGTCCACGTTTTTTCACTAATCACCCAAAAACACCAATACCGATTATGTTTCAAAACGCATAGCTGTAAATGACTCGTTTAAAGACATAATTGACAGTGTTCCCATCGATCATTAGTAGTTTGATAGGATTTTCCTAACACGAAACTACTTGATCTCTTCTTAATCTAGTTGATTTGTGTCAGATATTTGCCTCATTTTCCCACTTTGCGGAAATGTGTGAAGAGAAGGATATTTTTGGCAGTAGTCGGAATTATTTCCTTTGATTTATTCTTACAGAAATTGGTGCTTTTACAATAACCGAGGATGTAGGTACTAGTATATCGCCATGATTGACAAACAGTGTCTTTCAAAAAGCTGGCATCATATGGAATACAATTTTTGGAATATGATGTTGAGTTCTGCTTTGAAAGAAAAATGAAGAGATGAAGACACGTGACCTGTCAATTGGTGATTTTTCGAAATAATCGCTAAAATAGGCTGGCAACTTTTTGACAGTTTTTTAATAGTTAGCTGTGAAATTACTGATTTATTGAAAAATTTGTAACTTCATTTATTTTCATATGACTTTTTGAAAGCCACTGTATTTATATCATGATTTCAATTGAGTTTAGTAGTCTCAAGCCATTGAATAGCAGATTTTTTTGTTTTTTCAGTGTTTTATTTGATTGCCATTTAATCAATCCTTTATTTTTATGACATCTGAAGGTATCTAGTAAGTATTAGGCGTGGTGAAAATTTTCCTACAGCTGGAACGTGAATGCGCCACTGAAAATCAGTATGATCCCTCGGAGTGTTGAAGAAAATAATAATAATAGCCGTTCCCCAACCCTCTCAGGCTATGCATTTGAGTCTACTCTAAAAGTATTCATGATTGAGTATTATTATTATCATTGTTATTAGGAAAACAGACAAGCTGTTTTTTTTTCAATCACGGAGATTAATCTTTTGGATGTTTTGCTCAGTTTTAGTTGAAGTAAACAATCCAAAAATGTGTCTAGTAAGATGCAATATTTGTTCAAATACTTACAGTGGATAATTTTTCGATTTCCTGATCAGACGCGCCAAGAGAGGCAAGTCCAATTTCTTGTGAGAATTGAGCAAAACTGGGATCGGCAAGAAGCGGCATGTGTCCTAGAATCTCATGGATGCAATCGCTGAAACAAAAAGACCCAATTCAATACACTCTTCGAATTTTTCAGGTCCCAAGGGTCGCAAAATCCTCTCCGATCTCGCAAATCGTTCAGTATCGCAATTTTCTTTCGCCATGGCTACGAATCTTATTAAGCTAAACCTTTTCGAAAGTCAATTTGCAATTGCAAACTGAACGGCAAGCTATTAGCCTAGCTAGCTAGATATAATGGCGTTTTAATTGAATTATTCAAGTCTTTGATAACACTTTGGTGCTCTGCTCTGCTCTTATGTACGGCATGCAGAGAACGGAAAAAATTACCGGAGTGTTATATTTAGCTACTAGCTACGGCATGACCGAGTAGTTCAAACGAACGTACAGCGTGTGTCATTGACATCATTGAAGTAGTTTAATAACTTTCTTCGCTGTTTTTTGCTAAGGTTGTTCGGCGATGAATCTATTCAGATAAATACATACCACAACTTATAACAGAAACATTGAACTGCCAAACTACTAGTGAAAAATTGCAACACGATGACAATTAAGTGATCTACCTCGAAGTTGAACCGTATCTACAAGAACATTATTCTTTAGATGATAAAGTCTCTTCTAATATAATCATTTGAAAGGCGATTCAATATTTTCATGTTTTCCGATGATTTTAATTCCGTTTTCAACTTTTTCTTCTAATCAATGCACTTATAAATGAATAAAAATACTTACGGTTCTGGAGTGTGGAAAGGAGTCTTGGTATGACGCACATACTGTGTGCTCTGGAAAATTCTGAACGCGAGAGATGCAAGGAAATCCCGAGCTGTAAGAAGTCCTGCTGCTGGTCTCAAAGTGAAACCCGTACACTTCTTCATAAAGTTCGACATGTCCTCCAGTTGCGGCACGTGGCCTGCAGTGAAGATGCCTTCGTCCTGAAGCGTGTGGAACACCTTACGGTATTCCGCGCAAGCGTGCTTGGGCATAAGATCGCAAACTGTGGTGAAAACCGCGTTCCAGGTCTTGTTTTCGGTTTCGGTGTATTCGATAAAGGGCACTGGGTCGCCACTGGAAGAGAATTTTAAATCAGCTTACATTTCACCTGTGAATTTGGAGATGTTCCACAGGGATCTATTTTGGGACCCTCTACATGCTAGATTTTAAAATAGTACAGACCGCAATATGTACAAAGGGCATTCGAGGAACTTGTTCAGGATAGCCTTGGTCTGAGGGAAATATGAAATTGCTGCCAATTCTATAACGACTGCTAAATAAATACAAAGACATCAGTTGATTCAAATGAGTTTATGTCAAGTAAAGTCTATTTGGAATTAGACGTCTGATTGAAATGAGTGGTAACTTATTTCATGGAGTAGAAACTTCAATTTATAGAACAAGAAAACATGAAAAAGTGTAATGATCATAGAAGAATAGATGGCTGTTCAATAGAAATTGAACAGTAGCAATAAAAATACATCTTTTTTTCTAGTCCCCTTAATTTCTAAAGAACCTCAGAAAGACTTATGTTATAGCTTGTGTATTATGAATTGTTTGTGTGAACTGGACTTTCTCAGGAAAGCAAGTGAAGCTCTAGATTGGAATAGAAATTGAAATACTTTTGAACAAGTCGAAAAAAAAAGTATATTACAAGTACATACTGGATGGAGGTCACTAGATGACCAAGGACGCTTTCAGTTATACCCCAGAAGATAGAAGAAATATAGAACGTTGCAATTTGGCTAAAGTAACACTTACTATTTGTATGAGAAAGCAATTTCGGCAATCTGCTTACGCCTGGAACGGTACTCCTTGTCGGAGAATCCAGGATGGTTCATGTCCAAATCTGGTTCGTACTTGGTCATGAGATGATTGCAGCTGTCCAATTCACTGGCATGTCTGGGGAACCACGGGTTCTTGGCGGAAATGTTGTCCTCCCCGATCAAAGTGACATGCTCCAAGGTGCCAGACTGACGCAGACCTTTAAGCAGCTGGAGTAGATTGACGCGAGTCAACTCCACCTTGATGAGGCTGTCCAGTTGGGTGTTGTCTCTTTTGCTGGGACGGGTTTCCAGATGCACGACGGATCCTTGGTACTTTTCGATGGTCTTTAGAACGCGAGACAGAGAACTCATACCTTCGCGCAAGCGTAGGATCAAAGCGGCGCGTTGGATGGCCCTTTCTGCTTCTGGGTTGTCGGCGATGGCGTTTGCCAGCACGACTTCTTCTTCTGTGAGTCCGGAATCTGGAAAACAATCATTCTTAGTTATGGTGATTGCAAAGCTATGCGCGGTAAAAATTTTGATATCAATAGGTCAAGAATTTGAAAGCTAAAATCCCTTAAACACTTATTTTATAAATTCCTTTAATTCATTCATGTCAAATATCACAAAGTGTGAGGAAATTACTTAAAATTTCTTAACAAGTTGATATAAATTTGGACGTACTACAAGGATATGAACCGGGACCAATTCTCTCTTTTCTAGATATTCACTTATTAATGATTTAAGTTGGTGGACATTTCAGAATTCTCGTTGCCCTTTTCTCTATAGGATCTTAAAGCCTTACAGGCTTCGTGTAGATTCTGAGATTAATATACGTGAACAGTTATTTCGGATAGCTTTGCCCCCGGACTCCGATGATTAGAAATGTTTTATAGAATCGAAATGTGACGTCATATTCCAAATATCGGTACTATGCTTCCCATTTCTAACGTTCGAATATTACGTCACATTCTCGACACATTTCGATGCTATGAAACATTTCTAATCATCAGAGTCCCAGTGTTGATCTGTGGTTTTTAAATGAGCTGAAGTAGCTCTTAGCACTAAATAGAAAACCAATGTTTTGATAGGAACTTTTGGGAATAGAGTTAACAATTCTTGGTTTGCATGGATTTTTTTGAGTCGCTTCAACTTTTGCTAGTTTCTTTTCATGATCTGCAATTCCGTCGACGAACTTAATCTGTAGAGATCTTGGATGAAATTTGAAGGACAATCTTCGACACAGAAGATAATTTTGGACGATAAATATCCATTCGACAGATTATAGACGAATATTTTAGCTAAACATTGCCTTGCACAGAATTTCCATGAATATATCCGAGGAAAGTTATTAAATACTTTAATTTAAACTATTATATATCCCAATGATGTAAGGACGAAATCTTGAGATAGACATCGTAGATGCAAACTTGAAACTTCAAGATTAGGCCTTACGCAATAATGAGTACCTAAGTTGCGTATTCAAAACTTATGCAATATTGCACATATTTACTAACCATTAGATTATGTTCGAACAACGTATATTTACTTTTTTCAGCGAAATGTTCTAATATCTGTTTAGAAATTGAGGAAATTGAAACCACGGTAAAAACTACGTGCACAATTCACGTAACAATATTGAAGAAGGCGGTTTCTAGAGAAAAAAGTGATTTATCGTAAGTAGGTGACTATCCCGTGAACTATTAAATTCCATCATACAAGGAATTCGTAAGAATGCCATAAACGATAAATTACCATCAATCAATGTCGAGCTAAATGAACAAGTATTTTAATGAAATAAACCTCCTGTCCGTCATCAATTTTTTGCTTACAGCCGAACACTTCGGTATGTCAAATATATGTGCATAATGTGCTTTAAAATACAAATTATTGCATTATCTCTAATGAATTGGTTTGAATTAAAAAAGATTGATTTGAATATTTTGTGAAAAATTATATTTCGTAAGGAATTTAGTCAATGTGACACGTTGATAGAATGTATACAGCTCAATTATATTTTTAAAGCGTTTATTTTTGACAGGATGAATAAATGTGATGTGTTTAAGATGTTTCGTTCATTGAACACGTCGTCCTTTATGGCTGCTTTAGCTTTGAACTATAAGACCAATATTGCGCAACAGAGTGATAAATATCACATTTTTTATGTGCACCTTGTGGATTTTCGTATCAACTCTTCAACGAACCTAGCAGCGCGTAGCCAAATACAGCCTTGTAGCGTTGGAACAAGAACTTGACATAATTATTTGAACTGGAATGATAAATCTGTGACAATAAATTTTTATTCTTTTCCTTTCCAACGGAATTCTTCGAGAAGGATATAATTGCGTCGAGAGAATAATGTGACAAGTAGACTGCAGTCCGCACAAAGGCGAAACCACTTTGTCAAGCTTTTATGATGTCAAAAGTCAATTTTCACCCTCCATTTGTCGGGAAGAACCGGATTCAACAGTTGAGCTCTGAAAATATGGGAGGCTCTATCCGGAAAAGTATCGTTAATGTAATGACCGCGTCGAGTTTTCAGGATTTGAGAAAGATTGTTTCGGAGCTTAATTTTCATCCTCTAGACGTGAGAGCATAATTTCGTTGAATTATGATCCGTTAGAAATGGTGAAATATTTATTTTTCAGCTCCGTGAACTGAATAATCCCTTGAAATTGTCCGAATTGGAGAAAAGAGACTTGAAAAGAGAAATTGCCTGATTTGTTCAGGCACATATACAAAGAAGTGAAAATGGTCACATTATAAAAATAATATTAGAAATTCCCACAGTTATATTCTTGTCAACACTTTTTGATCATTCAAAATGAAATATATATCAATAATGTTCTGAATTTAACCATTATATGTCAACAGAAAGCGGATTTGAGCAATGAAATTCAACCTGTCATCCCGAACATATGAAATAATGTAAACTACTCACCATCATCATTGCCATTTTGTTGTTCGGTGTGTTTCTGAGTAGGCTTGTCATCTACCACAAATTCAGGTTCTACACTAGAGTCTAAAAACAAAATAAAACATGCTGGTAACAATCGTGCAAAATAAAAAAAGAGTCTCATGCATGCCTTACGTCGTTCTATCTTTCCTTATAAAATATATTCCTTGACATTCTTTCTTTATAGAGATAGAGTATTGAACAAAAAATTTTAAGTTATCTGTGTTGTTATTCCTTTTGAACATCAACTCAAAATATTGAATGACAGAGCTACTATTACTGCTGTTTACTTTCTACTCCACAACATAACATCCAGACACAATCATACAAAAACTGATAAAATGATTGACTACTAACCATTGGCACGTTGGCGTGCCTCGTCCAGTACAGTCTGCTTCGTTTGTTTTACCACCAAAGTTTCGAAACGAGCATCATCTACAAGAGAACGTCTCCTTGCGGGATATCCGTTCTGAAAAAGAAGAATCCTTTTGAGTCGTGCCCTGCTTTTGTCTACAGCAGAAGGAAATGGAGAAATGCGGGGAAATTGGCTTCCTGAAATCCGTCGTCTGACAGATCATGGTAGACTTGGAAATTATGATTTCGGGTTTGATTTCAATTTATTTTCCTTGCGTATTGTTCCCCGATTTGAAATAATGAAAGTTGATGCGGTAGGACATTTTTTGTGTGAGGAAAAAATGCCATAAGTTGAATACTGCGAATTGCCTTTTATAATGAGTTTAGCTACAATGTATCTGTGGTGTGGATTTTGACAATTATAATTACGGAAAGAATAACAGACTTTGAAAGGAATGAAACAAAACATAAATAAAAGAAGGCAGAACTGAAAGGTTCTATGAATATTAGGACAAATGAGTTCTATTGAGAAAGAATATAGAAGAAATTGGAAAAGATGTTGAGCTATAGTTGATTCGAATGCGGAAGTAATTCTCATGAAATAGGAAAGGACTTCGATAATAATAATACTTCCTCATAAACACTCGTTGAGTGTACCCAAAGGCATAGCCTGTGCGAGTAGAGAACGGCTATTATTATTATTTACCGTGGCGATAAAATTGAATGAAGAACAGTGAATTTTTGACATAATCACGACGAACTTGACCGCTTGTCAAATTTATTGGTCTGTTCCTTTCAGAGAACTCCAATATCATAAGATGAACCTTGGAAATATTCATCGTGTCTGGTTTTAACGAAGCTGTATCAGTAAATCTGATTCCAATACTCATATCAAAACAAACTCTTACTTTCATATAGATTTTCAAGTATAGGAAAACCTTCACATTCTAAGAAATGCAAATGATTCTCGAAGTGCTCGAACCAATTTAAATGTATTAATTTTAATTACGGGAATTATGCGTAGAACAGATAATTATCAAGTTTAAAAATTCCGGTGGTTAGAGATTTCCGGGGGGCACGGTCCCAGTTGTCCTTGAAATATGGGGGCGAATACTAATCCAACTATCACATGAAGTGCCTATTGAGCAAGGTCGTGATACATTTACATGCCTCTAGGGCGTAGGAGAGTGTGCGTTCTATGGCCATGATCTTACATGAGAAATTAGCATAATTAGACGTGTGTATTAGTTATTTATAAATTTATATCTAGTTATCATTAATAAATGGTAATGAAATCGTCCAAATAAGGTTGGCAAAGGTGTGAATCTGAAAAATTTTTGTTTTTATCAAATAATCTTGATTGAGGAAATAAATTTTTGATTTATATACGTATGCGTAGAGAGGAAAAGTTACGATACAAACGAAAAATGCGAAAGGATTCACTTGAAACTTCTCAGAAAATTTTCTCCTCGCTATATTCGCGAGGATAGAAATATTTTCAGAAGTAATGATACTTCGCGCTTGAGTTGCTCTCAAACTGTATTACGCTAACATTGCAAGGGTAATGGAAATTTGAATGGTGTATTGAGAGTTTGTATAGAGATTTCTATGAAAAATGTTACGTTTATGTTTATGATAATAAAACTTTGGAAATAAATTTCTGAAATAGATAACTGTGACTTCATATTCAACATCTTTTTTCAATTATCTTGGAAAATGTGTTTGTGTATTAGGCAAAATAAGCATTTCAGCGAATATATCATATTTTCGGAAATTCCTCGTAAAAATAAGTAAACAAGAAAACATAAAATATTTTGTTGACGAATACCTTTTTCTGAAGAATTTTAAATTAAAACTGATTCCATTACACCAGAAATTGTTATATTCTGATAACTCACGATTGAGTTACATACAAATTATCATTCAAAATATGTTTTTCGATAGACTTGTACTTGTTTTGAATATTTTCAACATAAATTTCGATTTCCTAGAAAATTTGAACATTGCTAATTTGTTATACTGCAGGATGTATGCAATTTACGTTGATAGATTATCGTATACCTGTATCAGTTGGAACAGATCTGATGTAATCGAGCCTATTATCATTTATATTGTTGTCAGCAGTCTCTGCTAACTACTAACATCATAAAAAACGATGAATCTTGTCAATTACACCGTAATGATAAATATTCCACCATTCAGGGACATCTATTAAAATTAAAATCTCGATAGATATGAAATTTCAACACGGCCATAAAATGCAGTATTTACCTTGAGATATCACTTTCTTGATTGTATTACGAAACTATATATTTGCTGCATTTCCTGTATAACTGATACCTTTTTTTTGCTCATTATTATGCAGCGATTCTATCAAGATACATATCTCTATATGTTTCATTGTGAACTGGTCGTGTTAAAACTATTGTTCTCCTTGTAAACACATGTTTTCATGCCTAATTTGATTGTTTAATGGGATACCGGTGAAATTTGATTTGTTTCTCAACCATGAAATTTGATATGAGGCACGAGCTGAAAAAAACCTTCACGCACTTCTGTGAAATCTGGATCTAGCACTTTTAAATAGTTATGGACTGATACCAAGAAAAAATGTGATATAAACAAAAAGGATCAAAAGTGAAATAATTAATAACGAAAACTTCGTTCAAAAACAATTCAATAGTTATCAATTTTTTTTAAGCTGTTTACGATGTTGCATGATTACAGAAAATCGGGACCTTTTAAACACTGATTTCATCAGAATCTTGATGAACTTTGACACAGGGAAAGGAGCAAATATATTTTTCTAGAAAAAATTATTTCATGTCTCTCTGATGATGAACTTTGAAATTCCATACGGTCTGCGGTATAACAAGGGCATGTGACTGATATCGATTTCAACTTCATCAAATTTATCCATTGTACATATGCCATCAACTCCCCTGAATCGTTTCGAACTAGCGAATTATATGATTGATTTATTGTAGATGCGAATTTAATTTCTACTTGACAGGGTGATGTCCATTAATTGTTTCTATATCTATATTACACCTGAAAAAGTATGCAAAAGTATTTAGATGATCCTAATTTTACAGTTCGTTTTTTTGTACAAAATAATTATTAAGTGTGTAAAAAAAATGCAACAAATGACTGTTTCTGAAACTAGCAGAGTCGGTTAAAGATGATGTAAACAAACAATACTTTGTGGTGGGTTGAAACAAATTCTTACAACGAGCTTGAAAAATCCTACACTTATTAAAATATTTAATTTTTTTTATTTATCCTTTTTTTGATTTCTTTGATCATTTGCTGCAAATTAACTAGAACAAACGTCAATGTGACGTTTCTCAATTCAACCGGTTTATTTTTGATATATATAAAATATGAAAACTTGACGTTTTTTCTGGGATTTTTGGGAACATACTAAACGATAAAATCAACCATTCAATATTTCGCAAAATTTATGAGTGAAATTTATTTTTTCTTCTACTTGTATTATGTTAACAGATATTTACTTCTTCAATGATTTTCTGCAAATTAACTAAAACAAACTTTAATCTGACGTAACTCAACCGGTTCATTTTAGATATTTATGAAATATGAGATTATCACGTTTTTCTGCAATTTTTGGGAACAAACTCAACAATAAAATCAAATCTTCAATGTTTCGCAAAATTTATGAGTGAAATTAATTTTTTCTCCTGGTACCTCCCGTTGTTTAGTTTTAAAATTCTCATAGCTGACTTCTGTACACCTAATATTTTCACTGAAATATTTATATTTTTGATTCATCAAATGTAATTTCTGCTCTACATTCCTTTTTTTGAATCTCTCTAATACAATTTTTTTAAACAATTGCAAATCTGTTGCAAATCTCAAGTTGGTTATATTAAAAAGAATGAATAAATAACTTGAATTCGAAGATGAGATTTAAAATAAGCGGTATCAAAACTAGTTATTAGCGTAAAAATATAAAAAATTGAACTAAACTTATTTGAATCATATTTGAAGAAGCTCTTATCAATTTATCCCTATTTTCAGTCTACATGCTCCGATTTTTACTGATTATTTAAGAGAAATGTTTTTTATGTTGATGACAGATAAAATATAGAACGAAAATGTCTTGAAAGTTTTCCAGTGGAATTACAAAATTGGATATTGTATATTTCATAGACTACTTGAGTTTCAGTTTGCGGAAAATTAGGATCCCGACTGGCTAGAATTTTGAAATTGAACACTCGGTTTGATTTCAGTGTCCCAATTCATGATACCACGAAAAAACACAAGAACACAAAAAAAACACAACCACATACCTCGATGCTGTAAGATTTCTTGATAGCGAACATTTCGCGATTTTTCTGAGCTGCTGCAACTGCTGCCATCTTTTCGAAAATTCGGAGATTTCAACGGGTGGTAAAAACTCGCTAAAAGTTGTAATACAGCCTGAAAACACTGAAGTATTCACTGCTGAAGACGCGTTGGCAAAAACCGACTTGCAAATTCGACCACGATCAAAAAAGATGAACCGTCTGTCGAAAAAGGGGCTATTGGGCGCCTTGCTAGCGAGATGCAAACGAGAATGTGATTTGGGACCGTGGGACAACATTATATGTAGTTTAGCCCCCACGCTGCATCCCTTTCATTCCGCCGACGAAAAAACCTCACGCCTGCGTCACCTGGTGACTCCGGGATCCCCTGATTACAAGGTCCTCTGATAGGGAATCGCCGAAAGCTTACGAGGACTCGACGGTACCCATCGATATCTCCGCGCGGGGTACCACTATCGGCGGTGTTTAGTACACGCGTGGTTCTTGGGCTTCCGCGACATTAACGATGGGAAAGTTTCGGTTTGTGAATACTGGGTGATTTGTATGGGGATTTTCCTATTGGTAAGGCCTCAGAAATTGTTAGAATTCGGCGATACTGTAGCTACAGTTCAGAAATCATCTGAATCCCTCGACTAAAATCAAAATAACTCAGATACAGATCCTAAGACAAGAGAAAGTCTTCCAATTATCAATTTTTTGTCTGATTCTACTGAATTGTTAACGTTATGAAGTGAATTTAGTGTGTACGTGTTTATAATAATAATAATAATCGCAGGCTTCTTGAAACACAATCAACTAAATAGTGAGTAAAGTTAATAAATAATTTAGTTCAAAATGCATTTAGAAAAGGCATACATTCTACCCTGCAGAATTGTTTGTGATGATAAATAAAAAATACTTATCATAACAACCCAATTATCAGAATGTTGATTTGTAGTAACAAATGATCAGACATCTGGAAAAAACACAGAAATGTTCGCAATGATTTCGAATGTTCAACACGTATGATTATTTATTAGAAAAGTGCCAAAACTTTGGTGAAATATAGAATTAATTGATCTTGTATAATAAAAGTGAGTAATATGTACCATAGATCAATGTTACTTTGAGCAGGGAAAAAGAAGGTGCTTTGCTTGATACAATTTTGAAGATGAAAATCGTAGGAAAATAAGAAATTCTTGAGTTTATTCAGGAAGCCAATCTGACTCAGGAGCATAACAATTTATTATGGTACTTAATATATCTATGGCATTTCAAATTTGTTGGTATTTTTCAATTCTGTCATTTTGAAGTGATTATAAACGTGTATTATCAAGTAATAATAGTAATGGTGTCAGTCGATGAAATATTTGGTGATATAAGATTTCTAAGAAGAATTATTATTTTTCAAACTGTTTTACTGCTAATATGTTGAAAGTGTTCTTCAAGAGTTAATGAACTCCCAATTATGTAACCAACACATTTTATTTTATCTACGATTTCAAAAGATTCGTCATGCATTTTCATTGTTAGTGGGTCAAATCAGGTCGATTATTTCAAAGTGATGAAGTTATATGGTCATTGCATGTCACGCTCTTTTAGAGATTTTAACTTTTCGCAGTACGAAAATGAAAAAACGGCAAATCAAGGAAATTCACACAAGTTTAGTGTAGAAAGCCAAATAAATCAATATGTTTGCGTTTGCAAATCTTGAATATTTTTTGAATTTTATCTGTAAGTTATTGCATTTCCATTTGCCTTTTAGAAAAAATTTGTAAAAATAACTAAATTAATCATTTCTCAATAAACTTTTTCTTTTCGGAGATTATATCTGTTAACATGTAAATGAAAAAAACTGTTGAAAGGACAAATCTAAAGGAAAAGCATTTTATGGCCTTATTCTTATACTGCGAATCAGAATGTGAGATTTTGATTATTTTTCCAACAATTATTAATTTTGTTTTGAACTGATTCAATTGGATTTTCAACATAATGTAGTAAATCGAACGTTTTCGATAATAATAATGGTCGAATTCATGTAACACAATTCTCGAAATAGTAAGTAAAGTAAATAATAATTTTTAAAAAGTTCATCATCAAGATGTTGATTTGTAGCAACAAGTGACCAAACGTTTGGAAAAAAACAGAAATGTTCGCAATTATTTCAAATGTTCATCACGTTAAATTATTTAATTTTTAATTGAACGTATCATTATTTCCATTAAAAAAATTACTAAATCGCAAAAACTTTGGTGAAATATAGAGTTAATTAGTCTTATATAATAAGTGCGAGTACTGTATGTAATATATCTCATACTGTGGTGATTTGAAAAAAAATATATCGATTGATTATTTAGTAATTTGTGCTCCAGTTTGAATAGTTACAATCGAAAAGGCGAACTTTTGTGGTTATGATTTGAAGGTAAAAAGATAACCAGAGAAGTATTCTCAAGGTAATCGTTTGTAAAATCAATATTACGCAATTACCATCGTCTTCTTTTTCATAATTGTCCGTACATTATATTTGTTTATTCATCGAATTATTCACAAAGCACCAGTAAGTAATAATAAGTACACCACACTTGTGTTTTAACGAGTCGTTTGAAGTATTGACATTATGCGGTGAACTGAGTAATAATAGTAATAATAAACGAAACGATTATTGAAAATAAACATCAATGTAGTGAATGAATGTAAATGAGTATAGTAGGTACTGTTTGCGAAACAAATGTATGTGTTAGTATGCAATATATGTATGCTATTTTGTATAACAAGGAACATATTTCAGTAGGGAAAACTAAAAATAAATATGTGAAAGGAGGATATAATTTGACATAGAAAGGAAAAACTTGATTGATATAAATAAAATCCTAACAACATGATTTGATGGAAAGCAGATTGATTTTCAAACAAGTTCGATAATGTCAGTTAACCTTATTGTTAGCTCACAAATATTCAATATGTCTGAAGTTTTTTGAATACTAGGTAAAAGTGTTTTCAATTTCTTGTACTTTAGTCCTAAATGAATAAATAGTTTGACCCAGAGATGTTTTGGTGAAGGATGTTTGTACATTTGCGGATATAGTTGAGTCAAAAATCGTTAAGCGTAAATAAGCGGATTAAACGTCAAAAATTCCTTGATACGATCAAATTTTCGGAAATTTTTATTTTCCATTTGTCAAAAAATCTCAAACGCTCATCAAATGTACAAAAAAATCGAATTGCTAACATTTCAGAAGATTTTTAATAAAAAAATGCACCTATCCACAAAATAAATATTTTCTGAGCTGATTCAACATGTTCAAGAGATTCACATACGATTAAAGTTGTGTAATGCAATATTCAATCTAGTACAATAAAACACAAAGAGTACTTCTTTCGAATACCCCTCGTTATTTCTTTATTTAATTACAACAGATATTGAACAGTCAAACTTGATATGTTCTGATAATAACGACACTATTCGTCGAAAAAAAAAATCCAAAAATACTGGTACACATTTCTGATTCATCAATCTTTATAATAATAAGTAACTATATCTAGGTGGCTGCGAAAGTCTTGAATGTTTAGGATTCAGTTTCTTTTTAGGGAAAAATTCAAATCATACTTTTCGTCAAACATCTTGCCTGTCCTCCAACGATTTTTCTAGAATAACTTGATTCTTCGAATAGATCAAAGGTGGGCCATTTTTGTCAACGTCCAATCAAATATTAAAGCGCAAAATCGTTTCTACGCGTGGTCCTGTAAGTTCACCTGATTTTACACCACCAGATTTTTTTTCTGGTGTTATTCTGATGAACAATTATCAGATGAAACATACATGTTTTGAGTTCCAATAAATTATTGTTACAGTTACAGAGCGCCACGGAAAATAATAATAGCCGTCCTCTACCCGCACAAGCTATGCCTTTGAGCATATCCCAATTGAAAATTGAAATTTGAGGACGTTTTAAGTGAATCCAAGAGTAAATCACGGAACAAAATCATATAATTTGATGTGAAATAAGATGTTACGTATATGAACTACTCAAATAATTTTTTTTTATCTCTCCTCTGCAGGTTTTCTGTGCAAAATAAATTAATAAGACAAAACGTCTAATTCTAATTCAATATTCACGAGAATGACTTGAGTTTATTGTTTTTTTTGGTAGGCATTTTGATGGTTTCTCAATTGTGATATTTCGCTCTAATTCAATGCTCTGTGAATCTTACTTTTTTCAAGATCCTTTGCAGACAGTCAAATCTGAATCACTCACCTAAGGAAATACGAAATGCGTCAGAAGTTCCTTACTTCGTCGATAATGGTGTTATGGTTTCCATAGAATTACATTGCACTTTACACTTACTTTTTCAGATATTGAACATTTTTTCCTGAAAAAATAGTGGTCTGAGCAAAGAAATTATTTTCAGTTCCAACATTGAAGCAGAAGGAAGTGAACAGCAGGAATACATCAGGAATATGGTCCAGAGTACCAAATTCAATATCAGGACAAGCATTAAAACGTATTTGCAGGAAGAGAGACATTGTGAACAGCTTTTAAAATGAAATCTCTTTCGAGTTCAATCTATTTATATTGATTTGATTTGTTTCTTAGGTATTTTGAATAAAATTGTGAGTTGAAAAGCGTTTTTTCATTTGCACCTATTGCTACTCACCTATCAAGAACTATTATTCGTTTATAACCCATATGGTACCATTGAAAAGTATTAAGATGAAGCTATGGGTTTCATTTGAGAGAAAAATTCCCCATGTATTCCAAGTGACTTCAAATATTGTATTTAATTTGGCATAAAGCTTTTTCATTGATCTCGTTTTGTTGAATTTTTCGTTAAATTTTACTGTAATGTGTCTAATTTGGCAACGTTTCATCTGATCCCTGAAAATCAAGACTCACACGAAGCATATTCTGAACATGAAAGAATATACAGGGTGCCCCAGATTATTGGGAAAGACTCGAATAATTTTTTATAGTAGCGTATTTAGTGTCCAATAACTTCCATTGAATGTTTTTCTCAATTTTCATTTTCCTTGCACTAAAGCGAGGAAAGGTGTGCCTCCCTGTACCTTAAACATGTGAAAGGCCTGAATATCAAATCAAATATGCTTTGTCTGAAGAACATAATTCTTATTAACAAGTCATCTATAAATGAAAATAATTAAATAATTATTAGGTACCTATAGATATTATGAAAAAACCAGGTGCAATATAAACAATGAATAAAAATGAAATACAACGGGCTCACAAGTCAATAAAATAACATTGGTACAACATTATATGAATATGACTGGCACTGATGTAATTTATTTGATCGCTGGGATTTCGAACTCAAATGATGGGTTGTTTCCATAACATAACTTATGTTCATCGTGTGATGTAGGCTAATATTGTATTGAAGTAACCGATTTCATAATTGCCATCCATTCATGAATTCTGTTGAAAAATGTTAGGAAGTAATAGCAATATCTTCTGTCGAAAAAAGTGTGAGAGTGCATGTTATTCATTGAGAACTCTGTTATATAAATTTTGCACGCCATCTTCATATTTTTATATGATGTGAATATACGTGTGGATAAATCAAACAGCAACAAGGATACAAAATAGAATTTTTTTCAAGAGTATAGAAATAATAAATTGCAAAGATAGTCTATACCTAGGCTGGTACTAATATTTAATAACAAACAAGAACATATAACCGATGGCTCCAGTTGAACAATTCAATGAGGTGAACAAAATTAATTAGTTATTAGATAAACAAGATTGAATATTTATCTAGAACTATCATTGTTTGTTGTTATTGTATAAATAGTCACAAAGTGAAATGCAAAAAGGTGATGACAATAACATGCATTATAAAAATAAATGATTCGATTTTTCCAGCTCTTGTATACTTGCACTATTTTCACCACCTCAACACGTGATTCTGACACCAATTGACCATATTCTCTTTTCCAAAAAAGTTAAAATAAACAGAGTGTTCCATTTTGAATATCCAAGTTTAGATCATTTGATGTGTCAGTATAAAACATCGAATTTTTTTCCAATTCTTGAATCCAATACCACTACTAAGTTTAAATCTCTTTGGAACCCTGAAAACCATGACTTCTAGATAATATGTATGTAGAGGTAAATCTTGAAAGATCAGTATCTAGACCTTATTTTATTGGGGTACGTACCACAAGGCTCTATTTTGGGTCCACTCTTGTACATTATATATGTTAATGACTTCTAGAGCGGTCACTTTGTGCTGATGCTTTTTCATTAATTTGATTTCTTGTGCGTCTGTTTGATTTTTCTTTTCTAATCGATTTAAATTAAATTCCAATGAATTCAATTCAAGATAAAGGAATTCTGCGAACGCCAATCAATTCAGAGAGATCAAATCAATTTTATCTGTAAATTTCGAGTCAATCGCTCTAAAACAAAAATTATAAAAAAATTAAAAATAGAAAATCATGAAAAATACAAAATCGGTAAATTCAAATCTGTGCTATATACCCAAAATTTCATACAGATTCCGAAAATATATTATCTTTGTATGCTCAGATTGAAGATTTGGCATATACAAGGACAACGTCAAAAATGTCACGAATATGACTGGAAAAAATTTGGAAGGAATTGATTCCTTCCCATTCCAGATGAACTCTTCAACTCGGAAACGGTTGAAGATAGAGCAATTCTGCGAACGACAATCGATTCAGAATGATCAAATTGGTATAATCTGTGAATTTCGAGTTAATCGATGTAAAACAAAATTATTCAAAAAATCGAAAAATATCATGAAAAATACAAAATCGCCAAATTCACTTGCAATTCGCACTATATATGCAAAATTTCATGCAGACTCCGAAAATATATGATGTGTTTATGCTCAGATTCAAGGCCTGGCATATGAAACGACTACAACGTCAAAAATGTCGCGAATAGAAGTAGAAAAAAATATGGAAATGAACTTTCCAGTTCGGGAACGGTTGATGAAAGAGCAATTCTGCGAACGCTATGGCTTGAGGCATTTTTGTCAGTCACTCTTAAGCTCTATAACAAATAAAAAAAATTGAGCGACTTGTAGTGAAAGCTCAATTAGGGGGCTCCAGTTGAGGAAATGTACACAACAGTTCATATAATTTGCAGTGCAATTAAATTATATTTTACTCAAGTGAACTATGGATGCATATGCTATGTTGGACGTTGAAATCTCTTCTAACGCTGTGCAAGGTTCGATCCCCACGTCCGTGTGGTGAGTGATTACTGGGTCTGAGAATCATGTGCCCTGAGCAGCCCGATGAATACATTATTTTGTTCTTTTAAGTCCTTAGTTCAGTGAAAATTATTCTTTATGTAAATTATTTTAGGTTCCACCTGGAAATTCCCATCCAAATTATAAAATCGATCTGCCGCATATTTCTAAAAAAGTCAATCTAAACCCACTCGAATACTGAATAAATGAATCAAAATCGGAACCATAAAAAACTTTTTTCATTATAGGTTATTAGATATCCATCGGTGATTGATTTTTTATGTTTCACTCGAAACACCACATTAAATCGATAAAACGTCAATAAATTAATATTCTGACGTTGTCTGATATTGATTTTTATACGATGGTTATCCATGTTGTGCAAATTGATACATAAATTAACAATTAGAAGATAGTCAGTAATTAAACCAGTTTCGTATTCCACAGCTTCACTGTTTTGAATTGGCTACCTGCCAAAAAATTGTATAACTGCACAGGGTGCTCAACAAATACTAGGCCATACTTTGGGAACATGTATAAAGGGTTAAAATAATACTAGGTGTTCCTATAAATTTTTTTCTTATCGATGTTAATCATCAATGAATAGTGTGACATGATTAAAATATTTTGCTGATAATTTCAAATGTATATCTTCAATTAACTAAACGACATATGCAATTGACAGAAATATTTGATACTTAACGAACTTGAATAATAAAACAACTTATAATTATAAGGTCAGTGAATTCCTATGTTTTTCACTTGTCATACTTAGTGACTAAATTTATAGTGTGAAATTTAATGTCGGTGTTGCATTTATATCAACACTGACATTTTTATTCATATTGTTAGTTGATGTTTTTTGTATGAAGGTACTTTTACTAGATGAACATTGTTCGATTGATTGAAGAATCGAATTTCCCGTTTTTTTCTTATTAAACATGGAATCTTCTAGATATCCTTCTGCTACTGATGTGCTCTTCCAGCCACCATGTCTTTTCAATGCTGTTATGTCTCCACCTGCATCAACAAGCAAGGTTGCAGATGATCGTCGGGAGCAATGGCCGGTGTACATTTCGGGATTTGGAAGCTTCAAAAATTTAGCTATTTGTTTCCCCATTACTGCAAACTTATTAATTCCAATTTTCTGAAGAGTACATTTTCCTTTTTGGTAATCCATAAAAAAATTGGAAATCCCAACATTTGTTGCACGTATATCAATGTACTTTTTAAAAATTTGATAAAATTTTCCAGCCACGGTGAACTTCCTTACAATTTTTGTTTTAGTCTTGGGAATAGTTATTTATCATCAAAGCAGATCCAAGATCTTGAATATCTTCAATACTCATAGAGTGCATTTCTATGGAACGGCAAGCACCCATTATACCCATAATTAATGCAACCTGAAAATATAAAAAAGAAACTATTGATCCGGACTTCAAAATTTATAAATTTATGATGAAAGATATTTATCGAAATTATTGCCTTTATTACCGAAAAGAAGTATATATTATAGAGTAATATAAGTTAGAATAAAAATTATACAAATAAATAAATAAATAAATAAATGTTTATTGTTACATAGTTGGAATAGTAATACACATCATTTGATATACTGAAACTCCGTCCTAAGCTCAATTCTTCGCCCAAGAGTGACCAGGAGAGAGGAAGGGTCGGGAGGACGCACTGAGAGCCGCCTCCCTTCCTCCACAGACATTGCTGGCTGCAGAGCAAGGGAGCGCTTGTGCCAAGAGGCACATAGGGTCCCGGTCAGAGACGCTAGTGTCCATCTCCGCTGTTGTTAGCGGTAGGCCGAGTATTCTAAACGATAGTGGTTGTAGTACGTATGATACATGCCTCCTGCAAAGCTTATGCATGTCGTCGGTCGGTAGCATTCGATGTAGATACTGCTTTGTCGTCTAGTTTGGTCAGAGGCGGTTGTTTCGTGCTAACCCCGGAAAAGCCTGATGCAAAAAACCGGGTCATGTAAAAATTATACATGAATAATCGGTGTTCATTCATGAATGAATAAATGCCTTAATTGAAAATAATATGAAAAAAACTTCCAAGAGTTGGAATTCGAACTCACGCCTATATAACTACCTTCGTTAAACAATTACTTCATGAACACCGCTTCTACCAACTGAGCTATAACAGGCACTCGAAAATTTGTGAATGAAATACCTACTACAGAAACTCTGACCAAGAACTAAGAGAGTGTGGAACGTTCAAGTAAAAATTGTTTGACATACCTTTGTTGCTAGATTTCATCAGGAGCTTCATTGATAAATATTATATTTCCTTAGTTGCACATGGAAAGAAAATAATCATTCTTTACCCTATAATGTTAGTTAATGTGTTTGAATACCCACTGCTTATGCATTACTCAATTAGTGTCTTATCGAAACATAATTTGTGTGGAAACGGTCACAAATCTGTGAAATGGTGACTCACTGTTCTTTCTTCAGGAAATGTTTAGAGCTTTACAAACTGCTTCAAACGATGATAGTCAAAACAGTCTGGGAAACTGATGTTGATGATTTTAGTAGAAGTTTGCGGATTTCTGTTTTGGGACTTTGTATTTTGCCTAACGACATATTCAAATTATGTTCGTGGATAATACTTAAGCGATTTTCAGTCAACGAAGGCGTTGGGTTTTCACGTAGAAGAAGAGGAATATTAAGGTGATCCACAAGACAGTTAACAAATAAGTTAATAATACAAATAGACAAGTTCTCTGAGATCTTTCTTGGTAAACTTAATTTTATTATACCTTTTCAAACTAAACTATTTTTATTTATTATATTTTCCAGAAATTCTTCAATAATCAATAAATGTTTTATTATCATTGGTAAATTGGTTGAAGAATCGATTTGATATTTTTCTACTTTCAAAACTCCAACGCAATTTTTTATTTGGGATTTCCATACCACACATCTTTCGTGCGGAAATAATTAGGTGAGTGGAAAACCGTATGCAAACCTCCTTTCACAAACAGACAAATTATTGGTTTTGTCTTGACAACAAGGTTGACTGAAGGCTTGGTGATATAATTGAGGGTTGGAAGGTATTCCCAAAAAACCCAGTGAAGTTGCTTGTGAGATGATTCCACGAATTCAGTATGATGGGCTGTATTAAAAACGATAAATAATAATGAACGACATTAATGCATTTTGTAGCTTTATAACTTATACAGGGTGTTGTGATAGTGATTGAACCGAAGCAAACAACAGCTCAGAATTAGGAGATAATCGTATATTTTGATGCAAGATATGAGTGAACCTTCGAAATAATCCATGAAAATAAGGGCTCATCTTTTGCTTTTCACAAAAGTAAAGCTGGTGCTTCGGAAAATAGGTTATTAATTTCTTAGGTAATAAAATATCAAAGCACCAAAAATTCGCATAACCTCACAAACAAACGACACTATTTTTGTCACAGCATTTTACAGTTCGCCCAATTCAAGTATTCAGGATTTCAATGTAGGAATGTATAGAGTTCTCGAAGTTGAGAATCATGTCAAAGATGATGTCTGTATATTCATAGATATAAATATTGACTTGCTTGCACCAAATGAAAGAAATACTGTAGAAAATATGAATATTTTGAACGAGTTCGGATACAAATCCACGATAAACCAGGAAACTAGAGTCCAAAGCAATACCAAATCATGTCTGGATCATATTTTCATCAAATTCGACGAAATTCTGATGGAAAATACAATTCCCTTATTTCTCAGAACAAACATAACAGACAACTTCTTCACGATTTTGCAGGTAATGTTGGGTTAGGAGGTTGTTAATACAGCTAAATGTGACAAATACCTGAAATTTAACAACAATAACAAATTAAGTGACAGTTTTTTAAACGATTCTCTTGGCTCCCAGTGTACAACTCAAATAATCCAGACATTGCAACAAACAAATTCATTGATATTATTCAAACTGGTCTTGAGCTTTGTAAGGAAACAAGATGAAATTGCGACATGGATCACCAACGACCTGCTAAAGTCTATAAATATAAAAATTAAATGTTGAAGAATATCAAAAAAGAACAACATAGAACCAAAAAAATTATGGAAAAAAACTTGACCGATAGAATAAAAGAATACTCTCAATTCCACTTCAAAAGGACAACCATGCTTGACTCATTTGTATTGTATTGTATTGATGAGATAGTACTCAAAAATGCAATTTTTGATCTCAAAAATAAATAAATAAAATAGAGCATTTGGTTATGATAATGTGGTAAAATTGCACTAAACCTATTTTGTTAATTTATTTTAAAACTCGTCTTAAACAATAATTTATATCACAGTCACTATTTACAAAATCTTCACTGTCATTCTCTATCTGCGAACTCTGGAACTATATTTGTAACTCTCTGTGGCTATCTCTGACTACTCTGCCATCTGTTATACAGCGGTTTATATAGTCGCACTTATAGTTCTCGATAAATCGAGTCTATCCGGCAACTTCTCAGAGGTTAGAAAGTTCGCGTTTCTTCCACGTGATTCATGTGTTTGTGAACTTAGGAATGTTTTCGTGGGGTGCATACCTAATGAGGTGAATGCTTGATGAGATAATCAGGGCCGGTCTCGAGGCTGGTCTCGAAATCGTTACAATAATGTAAAAGCTGAAACTATAGAATTGATATATCCCAATATTCTGGAACCCCTAACGTTTATTATAAACCTATGATAGTCTTCCCATCAGCATTTAAATACCCTAACTCTAACTTCGAAGATCACATAGTCCTTAAATGAGAGCAAATCCTGCCTCTCTATATTCATTGATTTATAGAAAGCCTTCGACATCGTCAGTCACTGCTAACTCTTGCAGTTTCTGGAAGAAATTGGTGTACGAGAAAATTGAATAAAACTATTTGAAAGCTACCTAACCAACAGATTCCAAACTGTACTTGTTTTTCGGATGGTGTATGCGGGAATGCGATGACAATAGAATACGGAGTTCCTCAAGGATCCATATTAGGCCCTATACTATTTAATATTTATATAAATGGTCTGTTCTCAATGGAATGTGAAGGTAGCATAACCGGTTTTGCAGATGGAACTGAAAGCTATGGTAGAAAAATACTGTTTGAATTAAAAAAATATCTAGATAGCAAGCTTTTGAAAGCTAATTTTGAAAAAAACTCGTTTTATATCTTTTAGTTGTCCTTCAATTGATACTCCTTCCTTCAACCATCTGAATATCAAGATTGGTGCAGACTCAATAGATATTTCATCAACAAAAAAAGGAAAATACTTAGGAATTATTATCTATCCGCATCAAAAATGGAATCTTCACATCACTTTTGTGAAAAATTAATTAAGATTCTATTCAAAATCCAAAAAATTGAAGACAAGATACCTTCAACACATCTGAGAACCTTATACTTCTTTTTAGTGGAAAGTTATCTCAGATATGAGATAGTTTTGTAGATTTAACTAATGCTTTCAACACAGTTGACCATTCAGAGCTCCTAGCTACGCTAGATTATAAAGGTATAGAAGATAGGAACCGCTGCGGACCTAAGAAATAGAAAACCGAAAATAAAATGAGACAAGCTTGGAAGGAATTATTACTTGTGGTGTACCTCAGGGGACAGTGTTGGGACCTATGTTGTTCACAATATATTTGAATAACTCAGTCCTACAAGAAAACTCTTTAAATTCATGGAATGAATGAAGTTTAAGAAATAATAGTAGAGAAAATATAAAATAAAAAATTTTAATTATCATGTAATGAAAACAAGTAGATACCAAAAATTGAACTAAGTAACAAAACTGAAACATAAAGTTACATCATACTACACTAACAACAATTCTATCATTATTATCATTAACATTATAATTAAAATATTTTATAATTCGTTCTTTTTACATAGATACTGCATTTATTCTAGTTTATATTATGTTTACTGAAATTCTCACCCACACACAGGGCTTGCTATCAGTGGGATTATTATTATTTTTCTAAAAAGCCTTTCTGATATAGACGATTTGGCCCCCAATAAAAAAGAACGCAGTGTCAAATTAAATTTGTTATTTTTGAACTATAAACAGGTTTAGAACAAACAGTATTCACAAACAAATAACAAGTATATAATAATTATCACAATAATTGAGCTATATCCATTCCGATTAATTTAATAATGTCCATTAGGACGTTGTACTCTCGGTATTCTGATGTGATAGCAGTCTTTAGCACCAACTACTTTCTTAAATCCAGCTATAGATTCAAATTGATGCATAACATTCAGCTCTTCACGGAGAGAAGAAAGCATCCTTACGTAATCGAGTCTTTTTTCTAATATCGCCCTTGCAACACGACAACATACTGTTGTGATGGATTGCTGATGGGCCATGAATATGTGCTGCATCATCTTGTATCTGGAACGGCAGCAAAAAAGTGATAATCACAGAGTAAATATTTGGTAAAATTCCGTTAACTTATAGCCACAAGCTATCAATAAATTATTTTTGGAACTTACATAGATTGGCCTCCTGAACAAAAAATCCAAATGAAATTTTTGGCGGTCACAACTGATTTCGGAGATATGGGCCTATTTTTGAGTGATGACTGCCATTTTTTAGGACACGTTTCAACCGCGGAAAAACACTCGAAATTCTTCCTTTCTTAAACTAACACAATATACACACCTTAATTCACCCGTTTTACACTATTTTTTTAATAAAAACTGCATTGTTCATCCAAAAATTCAACCTTCTTTTAAAAACATCAAAACAACACATTTATGTAAAATGTTTAGTGAATTCATTTATGTCAAGTTGATAACTTTGAACTTTGCATATTTTCACAGCCAACATTTCCAGATGCATAGGAAATTACTCACTCATTTTTTTCCAGGAACCAACATGAATAAAATTAATAATAATAATAATAATTTTTCTAAAAAGTTGCGTTTTCAATAAAGAAAGAGTGTGAAGCAGGTCGATTAGAGTGTGTACATTGTGTTAGTTTAAAGTAGGAATAATTTTGAGTGCTTTTCCGCCGTAGAAATGTGTTCTAAAAAATGCCAGTCAGCACTCAAAAAATAGGCCCATATCTCCGAAATTAGTTGAGACCGCCAAAAATGTCATTTGGATTTTTTGTTCAGGAGGCCAAACTACGTAAGTTCCAAAAATTTAGTTAATAGCTTATGACTATTAGTTAACGGAATTTTACCAAATATTTTTGCGTAGATATTTGCTACGAAATATGAGTGTAAATTTAATATGGTGAAATACTTACTTCGTTGCAACCACAACACGTCAGAGCTATTAATATCTGTAGAATAGAAGATAAACATCCGCCTCGTTTGTCCATATTGATAGAATTGCCTATCAATTGGTCTGAAAAGATAACACCATTTTGAACGACGATAATAGCTATTTATGCAACAAGTGCAAAAAGTAAGTGTTTATTGCACTGGCCGTGAAATTTTCCGACGAGGCCGTTAGGCCGAGTTGGACAACACGTCGAGTGCATTAAACATTTTTTGCACGAGTTGCATACAATATTTTTTCTACGTTCATGCAAAAAGCAGAATATTATTTATTTAGGTGCGGCACTAGGTGAAGGAAAATGAAATACGCAATTTAAATGAATAATTATTACTATCCATTTCATCACCATCATCTAGTTTTCCATTAATATTACTCATTTTAAAACTTTCAGTTCTGTAATTGTCAGAATTGAATTTTGACTGACGTTTATTTAACCACAGTTGCATTATAAAAATCAAAATCATAGTAGCCATGAGCGCGTGTTATCACGAGGTGTGGTCATAGTACAGACAGTTTGCTCTATGCAGGTAGACGGTTTAGAACATAGCGGATCGGTTTTGATTATGGAGTTATTCTCGGGAAGGCATTGTTTGTTCAACTGCTAACATTAATACAAAATAATATAAAATATGTAGCTGTTTAAAACGTATGGCCAATCTCACAGAATATCTGCTAAATACGTATGTAGTGGGTTTGAACGTTAATGTTTATCATGATGACAGTACGTTGAAGTAGAATGACAGATGAGTCCAATAAAAACTGATAAAAACTAATGTCAAGTGATTGTCAGGTTATATCAAAGTTATACAAGAGTAGCGGTCGGTTTAACTTTTGACAGTATATTTATACCGAGTATAACCTATGCATTGGTTATTCAGAGTTTATCAGTAGTCAATTTGCTTATTCTTAATTAATTTTCGGTATAATAATAATTTATACTTGATATATTTGTCATACGTTAGAGTTAAATTTCATTCATGATGTTTATGGGATGGGATAGTTTTATGGGATGTTTTATCAATTATCATATAATCGAAAATTGAAAAGCAATTATGTACTTGCACCTAATTGGAGTGAGTTCATTAATGAATGAAATTATTCAATTTGTGAATTTTATTTCACCTATTTTGAATACTTTGACCTGTGTAAAAAGTATAGTTTGACAAGTACCAAATAATATTCTGAGTCTGAAAGAGATTACGAAGAATTTACCATTGTCATCAAAAAGAGTACTTTTCCTAGATGCAAACTATCACTAGTCAATATCTTCTGTATCGCTATTTCAGAGAATCGACGACAAAGCATTTCTTCGACACCTCCTAGATAGTTAAATATAAACAAAACCAAACCACAAACACCTACCGGTATTACCCCACTCGAATTAGAACCATTAGTTAATGGAATATTTATTGTTTCGATAATAAAAGTGGGTCTGTACATTGCGGTTTGTTTATGAAATATTAGAAATAATTTAATTTCTTTCAAATGAACACTGAGTTGGTTTAATTGACACTTGGAAAAGATAAGATTGTAGGAATATTTTCGCAGCCTGAATTATTGAGATACCTACTAGTGGGATTTCCTGTTTTTTTATAGACCAGTCATTGGACATATTGCAATTTTCATGGCAGTGACACGGTTTGGGAAATGTTTCTCATTCAACCAGAAAGTAAAGAAAATAAAAAAACCATTGAAGTAATTGATGATGAACTTTCATGGTTTGTTATCAGTCAATAAAAAATCAGAGGCACTATTGAGTAACTTGCGTGGGTACTGGAAATCATTAAAAAAAAGGTCATAGAACTGAAAGTGAAATTCTGGAAATGTTGGCCCTTAGTAAGGAGGCATGGTGGAAGTCTCTGGAAATCTAGTGCAAGAGAGAAGAGTATAAAATATTCTCGAAGCTTCTGGAAGGTGCTGGAATTTTCTGGAAAACCAAGTAATGAACAGAGGCTACGTACATTCCTAGAACGTACTGAAAAAAAACTGAAGTAAAATTATAGAATTTTCGGACAATATTGAGAATCGTGGTTGGCAGAACTTCCTGAAAAGGACCCCGCACTTTTTATAGGTAAAATAGTTCTTAGTGAAATTGTCTGAATTTTCAGTATATTGAAGCATTCGATGGACTGTGTTTGAAAGTGACAACTTAATTTTTTTTCGCTCTTATCATCAACGTACCTTCATATGACTAAATATCAGTCAGATGGTGCAGATTATATCATTATGTACAGAGTGAAAAATAAAAACATTTTAGTAATGTCTGAAAAAATTCGATGTAATAATGAAATATTGATAAAATTATTCGGGCATGCAATATACTATTCTCATTCCACCATTAATCACAATTCATACATTTCATACAGGGTGATTTTAAAAATTGGTGAAACATATGACCGGTTCTTTTGTACACATCCTGTAGATTCAAGTGAATTATCATCCTCCGAAGACAGCTGATACCTTATAAACATGATTTCGTTGGAATATATAGGGTGATCATGAAATGTTCGATGATAAAAATGACAAAATATCAACTGTTCGAAATCACCCTGTAATTCAAGACTAACTCGGTGAAATTCCTTCGTTACTATTTAATATATTCATCAATCTCTCCTTAACACTGTCCCAAAAATTCAGCTTCCTACTATGAATAGTTTCATCATAGTTATTAATTGAGAACCTTATCACCATTTGCATGACGAGTTGAAGGAACTTGTTCACGCGTACATTCTACTAGTGGCCAAAATAAATATAAAAGAGGGTTCATCATTTTTACTTTTCCCAGATTGTTCGTTTTTTATTCCAACAAAGCTTAAACCAACAACCTTTAATTATTAAATTAATATATCTCAAGTGATTTTTATTTCTAATCTTCACCCTCTTTTACATTTATTTTGGTCTCCACATTCTCACGTTTCACTATTTGTGAAAAATCTCAGTCACTAGCTAAATGTACGCGGGAACAATCCTTCATCTCGTAATGCAAATGGTAGGTAATAAATTTCTCAATTAATAAATATGAAACTAGTCATAGTAGGAAGCCAAATTTTTGGAACAGTGTTGAGGAGAGAATTATGAACCATTTTACCTATCAAAAGTGCGGGGTCCTTTATAGAATGTTTTCGAAACGTCTGGAAAGTGCTGAAACATTCGAAAAAACCGTGAAATAAACCAGGATCCGGAAGGTTCTAGATCGTACCAAAGAGACACTCAACTGAAGTTATCTAAGACCATGTGTTCGAGCGTTTCCAAAAATGTACACGGAACTCTCGATTGCAACACATTCTCGAGTAGGTACTCTGTTTTTGTTTTTTGCAAAACTTTTGAATACTGTTTATACTGTGTGAAGTTGATAGTTCAGCTTGTTACGAAAATATAAAGCATGGTTCCTAGTCGATGAAAAGTGGGCCACTTGATTTGTAACGTTCACTATTAATTAACAGAAAATTCTGTCCCGACCTTGACCCTGAGACCAAACCAATCAATAACCCACTCGTCACGGATAAGTCACACATACTGATTTTCACGTCTGTGATGGCAGTAACCTACATAATGGACACCTAATGACGACTAACCGATAGTGAAATCGTTAGGAATGTAAACAAATCCATGTTACGCACCTAGCACAATAGGATTTATGTAATTTGTAGTTTTTTAACGGTATACTCGATATCTTGGGGATTTTCGTTCCCGTTGAAGCTTTTCCAGTAAGTGTGGAAAATAATCGTTGTGTAAGGGTATTTTTCAACATGATGGTATAGAAGCAAAAATTCCTGAATGAATAATAAAACATTGTCAACCTCTTGTGATACCCGACAATGTACCAATCATTAGCCGAGATCAATTACTTAGACTCTCATTCGTTATAATAAACAATACTGCATGTCACTATCGTCATCGAAAAAATCTACCTTGGTTCATTCCGCGTATAATAAGAATTCATAAAAAAGAGCAAGCCCATAAAATTTATATCGAGAAAGACGTGAGGTGCAGCCCCTTCGTTTGCCAGATTTGATTCCACTAGAGTATCATTGAATGTCTACAAACTCTTCTTCAACGTCATTGCGTCTCTTAACAATTCTTTGAGGAGAAATCTCGTTTGCCGTAATATTCAGCAAAACAGATTTCTAGTAAATGGTAATTGTAACATTAACATGACATAACATAACGTAACGTAATGTTAGCATTGTATTACTAGGTTCATTAACCGCTGTAATAATCGCTGTTTAAACATACAGTGCATTCCATTCAAAACGAGCCACCCTTAATAACTTTTGTATACAATAGTATAGAGGGGGACACATTTTGACATATTCACATTTGATGTTACTTCCCCTAGCGCACCTCCAGAGCATGTCACCATTTTTTTTAAATAGTTCATCCTATATTATTTCGCATTATCAGATGCTCTATGATGAGCAGATTTCAACAAAAAAAAATAATACATATGGTCTGACGCTTATAGTTCGGGAGCTACAAATTTTTTGAGTAGAAATACGAAAATTTATGGAAACTGGGTCTGTAAACAATGAAAAGCATAACCGTTCAGGAGTTGTCAACGATGAAGCTATTTCTATTGCAGTTTTAGGGCACGTTGGACTACTGGAAAATACTCAATCTCTTACTAAGATATCTCGAGAATCAGGAATCAGTAGTACAAATGATTTCAGGATCCTTCATAAGTACAAATTTCATCCATATAAGATTAGACTAGTTCATGAATTGAACGAAGATGATTTCGATAGACGTATCGAGTTTTGTGAAAGTCTCACTGAACGGATCGTTTGTTTTTCGAATGAAAGTACATTTATTTTGAATGGAAAGGTGTAACAATTTTTGGATAATCATTTTCTTGATTGACAGAAGAAGTCTTACAGAATGGGCACCAAGGTCTCCGGATCTCACTCCTTTAGATTTGTTTCTATGAGATCATTTGAAGTCTAAGGTGTATGATATAGAATCAACAACATCAGAAGATTTGAGAGAGAATATCATGAGGCATTGCAGAGAAATAACTCCCAAAATTCTCAACCATGTGAGGGCGACAATGGAAGCTCGTTTGTATCATTGTATAGAAGTTGGTGGAAATGTTTTTGAACATTTTCTATAGAAAATTTGTTTCTTCTCATTGTCAAGTCATCAGATTTTGATTGAAGAATTTAATAAAACATTTCTTCTTCTGATTTATTGCTTCCATATTTGTCTCTAGAACGAATATATCAAAATGTGGCCTCCTGTATAATTGTTGACATGTTTTTTTATTTTTACTCAGGGTGGCTCGTTTTCAACTCAAATAATTTGTAGCTCCCGAACCATAAGCTTCAGACCATATGTTTTATACTTTGTTGAAATCTGCTCATCATGGAGCATCTGAAAATGTGAAACAATATAGGGGGGATCCATTAAAAAAATTTGGTAACATGCTCTTGGGGTGCGATAGGGAAACTTAGATCAAATGTGAATATGTCAAAATGTGTCCCCCTGTATACTATTGTTGACGTGTTTTTTTATATTTCCTGAAAATCATTGTACCAATAGTTATTCAGCCTGGCTCGTTTTAAATGGAATACACTGTATATTAAAAATAATTTGGAAGTGTATATAAAGTATATCTGAGTTTGCTTTGACAAAGTAGGTAGGCAGCCCATCAAATCCAAATGGGGCTTTCTATTTCAACGATTCAAGGGGATCTATGATCTTCTGTTTGCTGAAACTTGTAATATCAAAAGTATTCAAATTATGGGCTTTGTGCTCAAAATTGTTTTTGGTTGATTACTGTACTTTGAACAGATTCAAATAGGTTACAAAAACATTAGCTACATCTTTTTCATTTATATATCATTCGTTATTATATTCATATATCCAAGCTATACTTTTAATATTTGTATTTGCTGTATGTAGTTTTTATGACATGTTTTCAGTAATTCTTTAGTTTCTCTTCTTTCACATGTTATCACCCAAAGAATCAATGACGAATCACATCAAAACAACATTAGATAAAAATCCAAGAGTAAGAAATATCACAGTTGTTACTCCAAATATATGCATATGCCTGGGGGCTACCTCAAGGTTCTGAGTCACGTTGAGTTTTTGATTTTTGAATGGCTTATACCTTGAAAGCATAGTGATAAATTTCAGCCAGGGGTGTCAACCAAATCATTGATAGTGATGAAAGGTAAAACACCTTTTACATTTTGATCTCCGGGTCATTTTCCTTGGACTCTATTGCCATGATCTGGTTCACAATTTAGTTATTGAAGACAAATCAGGAGAAAGGTCGATTTCTGAAATCTAATGGCGAAGAGAAGGTGACAAAAAATGTTCGGAAGGAACTGCGTAGGTGCCAGATTAGTCCCTGGAAAAGTAAAATATACAAGGTGAATTAAAATGAGCGCCTTCATAGGATTCTTAAGAACGGTAGTATTTTTGAATATGAGTGAATTGAAGTAAGACAGTGCGACTACTTGATGAAAAATAAAAAAATTGTTTGATTGATAATTATAGACCAGTTTCTTTGATATCCAATCACGAAAATTTTTAAAAAAGCTCTCAACAGACTGAATAATTATATGAAGAAGAGGTAACCACTGTTAAAAACTCTCTCCATGGCAAGTATCAGCACAAACTCCGACAAATCTGGTCATCAGAATTGTCAGGAAAGAACAAAGTTGCTGCAACTGATATGCTTGCCGCTCCGACCCTACTTTACTTCTTTAGAGTGATAAAATTGACTCACGAAGAGTTGCAACACCTCGACGTAATAACTCGCAAACTGATGCATCTTCATAGGAGCTTGCATCCTAAATTGTCTGCTCCACTTGGCAGCTGAAGAACTCGGTCTCATATTCGACACTGAACGGACGAACCCAAACTCTGTTAGCGAGTTGGAACTCGTTCAGCAAAAAGCTGAGAGAGTCAAAGCTGCCGGCAGGTGAGAGTCTCCTACAGCTAAATGACGATAAGAAAATGTAAGGGATCTTCTTTACGAACATTGGAAACCTTGGCTTATCCCAAAACCCGACCTCCCTCAGGCAAATACAAGCCAATAAGCCCGAGATAGTCCTACTGGACCAATAGACTATGAGTTTTCGGCTCCTGGCAAAACGAACATCGTCCAAAAAGAGGAGGAAGAACGGACAAAATAAAAAGACTTACTCTTTGAACTCCGAAGGCTTTACCGAAACTATTTTGTTAAAATGGCGGTTCTGATCATAGGGGTACTTGGTGGAATAATGGACACGCTGCTCTCAAATCTGAAGGGCACATGATTCTCGGCCCTAGTAATCACTCACCCCACGAACGTGGGAAGTGTTTACTGGGACGTTAATGACACACCAGCGCGCCTTCCGGATATATTAGGGCCCCAGAGACAGGACTTGTCTGAGATAATAACGATAATCTTTTATAAACACCCATAGAGTATACCCCAAAGGGATTTATTCATGTTTTTGGTGGTGTATTCACTTTTCAGCTGTAGCAAAACCCGGAAAACCCTACAGCACCTACAGTCTCTATACAATTTGAACAGAATAGCCATATAAAAACAATACGTTCGGTTAGCAAGAAACTTGCAATAGGTGTCCTTCAAGGTTCGATACTGGGTCCTATTCTCTTCATCTTGTATGTAAACTACTTGGAGTCAGTAGCTGTCAATAGAGGATATGAAGCGTAGGCAGACGACTTTCTGTTAGTTATACACTTCCTAATATCTTCATATTCGAAATGCGTGTTAATGTTTTCAAACACTGGGAATCATTCAATAGAAATTCTGATGTTTTGGGATGTAGATTACGTACAGTGCACTACTTTAATGTTAATTTTGTCAAAAAAAAATGGAATCTAGTACTCCAGATCATGTTGGACTTGAATTTTTCAATAATCTCCCACGAAAACTTATGGATATAAATAAAATGTCTCGTTTCAAATATGAATTGAAATATTTTTTACTCTAAAGGTGTTTTTACAGTGTAAACGTTTTTATAAAAACTTTTCATTATTTTATTACTTTATAATTGATCATTATTTCAATATTTTTTTCATTTAATTTATCTTATATTTTTATCAATATATTGACAATTCATGTGTTAAAAAAAGAACCAAAGTATAAGATTGATTGGTTGATGTCTATGGCTCTAAGTTGAAAAAAGGAAGTCTTGGGATACATGTGTTTTACTAATTATCCTAATGGTAACTCCCTCTGACCATGATAGTATTTCAAAGAAATGCATAATACATTGAAAATAGTATTTAATTCTGCTTTGTGGTGAAGGGGTTGGCTATCAGTTCTGTATGTAATTGTTTAATAAAACATTCACTGACACTCCAGCAGTAAATCAATCAACAATCAAGGTTCACTGGATCATACAGTTTTTGTGTTGCATTGAAAATAATGCATTTCTTGCGACCCCCGAGAGCCGTAGCAAAGCACCGCCCATCTACAATCGAAATCGCTAGTTGATAATAATTGAAAACCTTGATCACATTTGAAATATGGCAATAATCCTAATCGTCTGTTCTCCTATCCACAGGAGTCCTTTCAACGAGCTCGACAAAAAGAGATTTACATCGGTTTTTCAGTCGCGGACCCATTAGCTTTGTCGACCTCATTCATATTGTCGAAGGTTAGATTCTAATTAATATTAAAGATTATCTATTTCCTTATAACACAACGATCGACTTCCCATAAAGAATATTAGACGTAGTTCCTGAGATGCTCATTGACCTAGAAGTGTTACTTTTTCTTTCGAGCGCGCAGGTATATGATACAAGGGCAAGGATAGACAGTTACTTCTGAATGTCCGATATTTCCGATTCACGTGTGGGCACAGGTAGCAGCACCGCGGTTTCTTGTGGCTGGGAAAAACCATGCGAAACTTGGGCCTTTTAGCACTTGTTTGACGGTTAGTTCTAGTCAAAATGTTCTAAAATGCTTCTAAGAATATCTCACATGTCTTGAAATAATTTTATTACTGACCAAGATGTTATAGACTTATATCGTCATAGTTACGCTATCAATAAAGAAAGTCATAACTTCTTCGGGACATTATAGATTCTATAATTGCCTCTACATTTCACAATTTAAAAAAAATGAGAAATGTTAATATATTTATGGAATTGAAACTGAACCATATTTTATTTATTCACATCATTAAAAATAATAAATGTACAATTTTGAAATGAGCTCTGAAAATTACTTACACAATTCATCCACAACTGTGACTTTCTTCCATACACCAGTTTAATTTTCCGGTACGTTCACTACCATACTGGAGTCCTGGTCCTCTATATCCGATATCTCCATATTCAAAAGTTCCTGACTTCTGCATCTTCCAAAATAACCCATTATTAAAACAACCTACAACAAAAAAAAGGAAATACACACAAAGAGAAAAATAATTCATGAGGAGCGTTTTTTAGAAATCACATCTTTAGAAGATGAAACGGCAGACTTTTTGGCTTATAACTGTTACCCTTCCGTTTCAAAAATGCCTCTAGTTCCTTGAACTTGGTCAGATCTTGAAAATATGCCAGAAATACAGTTTCAGTGGCATCTTTTGGCATAACATTTTTCCGTGTCAGCCACTTCAAATATATCATGTATTCTTTTTGGTATACGGCTTCACTTTTCGATGGAATTAATGATTCTCTTGCTTTTTCAGTTTTTTTCGTAATATCCTCCATTGTATATGGGGTAGAAAACACATTTTAATGCAAATATAGCTTGATAACAAAGTTCTGTTTATAAACAAGTAACACCGGAACAACCAAGCAACAACAAAACTCCTATAATCAACGGTACCTGATTCAAATATAGCGGGAAGGTAATGGTACATTTATTCCGTTTTAAAAATGAACAAATTTCATTGGAATCAATCAGAAATAAAATTATTCATGTACTATGGGAATTAATGAGCCTTAATAACGTCAGGCAATTGCTGTCCCTCGGGCCAGAGGCCCTCGGGACGCAAACTTTGCCATCGGTAATTAAGGCCCTTATAATTTCTTTGATACATAAATAAGAATAAATGCAGAATCAATAGTATCATTGAATGCAGATGTGACAAGAGTGCTCGAGAAGTAATGGTTTGGAATATAACAGGGAACAGTCCTTGAGCCACTTTTTCTTATCATTTATAATAATTTATTAATTAAATTTTAATGTACCGGAGCTCTAGAAAGCTGTTAGATAAATGAAGAATTTTGGCTACCGAAAATGACATCAAGAAAAATTTACCGACTACAGTGACATTCAAAAAGTACCCAACAAATGGAAAATCTTTATTTGTAATTCTTCAAAATAAATAAATTTGTCATAAACTTGGGCTCGTCTTGAAAACTACTTAGCCCTTATCAGATATACTGAGTGATTGTCCTGTAATGCGTAAGACTTATTTGTTTAACTATTCTATTAGGTGCGATAAAGGTCTATCAGTTTCTTCAATACGGCGAACACTTATTCATTTCAAACATCCGATTTCTGACACCAATTGTAGTGAAAATACACTTAACTGATTTCACTAATTTATTTAAAACTATTCTAAACAATAATTCTTTAAATCACTGTCGCTAAAACTCTAGAACTATATCTTCAACTGCAACTCTGCGACTCTGCCTGCCATCTCATATTGAGCGTCTTATATACCGACATTCTCGAACTATCGAGAGTATACGGTGACCCGTTCAGATGGCTCTCGTACATTCTCGAACGTGAAGAGAACAAAGATTTCATCGTTTCTTCTTGAACGTGATGAGTTATGGGTGTACCCTTAGCGAGCAGAAATGAGATCATGCATTGTTTACAAGCAGAGGGCGGATAATAAGGCGGTCAGGTCCGGCTTCAAAATCATTACAATGCTTCGTGTAAATTGTGTACAATAAAGGCCCTAAGATTGAGCCTGGTTCTATACCAATTCTATCGGACTAATTGTGGTATTTTTTCCTATTTCAGGTAATGTAGTCTCTTTGGCTTTTCCAGAAGCGTGTTAAATTTTAGATAAGCGCCATCAGCAACCGTATAACATCCTTTGGTTAAAAAAATGCACCCTGGAAATAAAATCCCCCACACGTGATTCTTGTCACACGATGTCGTTGAAGAACTGTCAACACCAAATCACAAATAGCTACAATAAACGTCTCTTGTATTCATCAGAACTTCTCGAAGAAAATCGCCTTCACCTCTAGAATAACAATCATTGAACTTGAGATTTCCCACAGTCACGAAATTTCCCATTGTTGTCTCTTCAAGTAGCCTACTTCAATCATTGCATTCTTATGACTGATACCACCGGAAGAAAGTGCGGATTACATAAGAAATTCAACCAGCTTTTGTGAACTACCGCATATTTCCCCGTTTTAATGATCCGAAAGTTCTCTAGAAGCAATAAGAATACCTCGAACGTCAATGTGAATTTCCTAAAGACGACGATTACAATTAATCGCAAACGTGAGATTATCATTTAGTCATTTATGATATTTAATGAATTATTTATCAGATTTTATCTGTCACAATGATTTTTGTTAGACGTTATTTCATCCCGTGAATCATCGGATTGTTAATTTGAGAGGACTTTGTACATGCATTTTCAATAAATGGATACCTCTCATTATGTTATTTACTGAGGTATGAGCTTGCCACCTCTCATTTTCAAAACTCAGAGGACTTTTTCCACTTTCAGGTTCACAAGAAAAGTAAACTCTACAATATTTAAAAAAAAAACTAATAAACTTCTCAAAAATTTTATTCTGGCACCGATATGTCAACGACCTCCTAGCCCTCTTCAAGGGCATCCCAGATGAACATAACAATTTCCTAAATTTTATAAATTCTCCCAACCCAAGAATCCAGCTTACCATGTAAATTGAATCAGCCAATAAACTACCCTTTTTGGATCTCATGATCCATAAATCAGTCACCCTTGAATTCTTGATTTACAGTCTAAACATCCATACAACCAGAAATTTTCAACTTTTCATTCGCTTTTTCTCCGATACCTCTAGTGATTCCAATTTTTCAACAGAACTTAACATCATTGACAAATTTTCTTCAATAATGGATATCCAATCTACTTAATTATATTACAGATACGTTGACAAGTTTTCAAATCATAGATTAACCCAATTAACAACTATTTCCCTTCTTGCTATTTTGGTCCCCTATCATTAAAATAAAAAAATACCTTGCTAAGTAAACTGAATGCTGATAATATTTTAATTTTCTCTATTTCATTCAAAACCTCCAATCATCTAAAACAAATGTTTGTGAATTCTGAAGACAGAGTTATGAAACTCATTATCTTCGTAGTGTGATAAAAGTTTCATTCGGAAAAATATAAGATCAACTCATAATTATTCTCATTGCATTCTTGTGAGTTAGATGCATCTTTGGAATTTACTGGAATTGAAGAACGGGTGTAGTGAATTTCACTGCATCTAACTCATTATAATGGGATGAATCATCTCATTATACTGAGCTAGTTATCTCATAGTAATGAGATAACTTGGTAATTATAATGAGTTACCTAACTCATTATCTTTAGCGCTTATGTATTGTCCGACAGGGATATTTTGTCAACTCAAATAAATATTGAAACGATGTGTATCATTATCTGGAAAATCATTGTTTTCAATGATAATAGGGACAATAATTGTGATTGAAGTTTCATCCAAAGAAATATGAGTTCAGCTTATAATTCTCATTGCATTATTGTGAGTTGGATGCATCTTTGGACTGAACTGGAATTGAAAAAGGGTTCTAGTGAATTTCACTATTTATAACTCATTATAATGGGATGAATCATGTTATAATGAGTTGTTTATCTCATTGTAATGAGATATTATACCAAGTTTGATTGAAGTTTCATTCAGAAAAATGTGAGTTCATTTCATGATTCTTATTACATTCTTGTGAGTTAGAGGCATCTTTGGAATTGATGAAACGATGAGGTGATAAAAAATAATTTCACAGTTTCCAGTTGAAATAGTTATCAAGGTTATCATTTTCAATAAAACCATTGTTTAAACCGATATTCTTGTATACGAGTATATTGCCAATAAAATTGATGTTAACCTTGCATTACAGAAATACTTTTTTACCTAATTATTCCGTTTCTTTGTCTTCAAGTGACTCACAATTAACCAAGTGCAACTAATTATAACAAGTACTTTACTTCATAATATAATGTAATTGTGAAGTAGGAATATTTTTATCGGATTCTGAGATAAACATGTCAACGAGCAACATAAAAAATACCAACATTTCGATCTTTGTACGTTGACCGACAATTTATTTTTTATTTCACTGGAATAATTTTTTTCAGGAATTTCCCAACTGGGACAAATTGCAGTGTTATTCAACGGTTGACAAAAAAATTATTGATTTTTTCTGGAAAACCGTTAATTACTACGCACTATTGGACGGTTTCGTCTGTAATTGAGGATATTATATTGGTTTAATTTACTGTGCGTGTTGCCACTGTCAAATGAACTTTTGAGGTTGGAAAAACATAAGTAAATATATTATATAATGGTTCATTAAAAATGAAGTGGTAACAAAACAATTTATTTTTATCACAGGAATTATAGTGATTTCATAAATGATCAGAAATCCACAATGTCAAAGATTGAACGCCGCATGAATTTTTGCTTGTGGTTCCTGGAAAATTGTAAATGAGTGCTTGATTTTTCTTTAATTGTATTTGGACAGACGAAGCTTATGAAGGCAGTGCTGGCATTTTCAACCGCTACGTTTCTTAAACTCGGGCACAACAAAACGCTTATTTTATAATGAAGCGGATTTGGTATGTAGGCAGGTGATTTTTGTTGTACAATTAACGGCCCGTTCATTTATAATGGCACTCTCACATCGTAGATGTCAGAAAACTCAAGGCAACAATCTGAACTCCTTGTTCATAAATTGCCGCTGATGGAGCTCAGAAAAATATATTTCCAGCAAGACGGGACTCCGCATCACAACACTGCAATTGTCGATAATTTTTTGACTGTATATTTTAGTAATAATTGGATAGCCAACTACGGACCCTACCGTAGGTCACCGGACCTAACGCCTATGGACGTCTACCTCTGGGGAAGGATAAAAGATCTTATTTCTATCGACCAACTCTAGACATGAATTGGAAGCGACAGGTCTGCAAAGTTTTGCTTCTCTCACTCCCATTGAACTGATTAATTCGGAAGAAAATATCCAGAAAAGGTGCCCCCTGAGTGTATGATAAGCTGGTGGACATTTCGAACATCTCTAAAGAAATATTATGTCCTTATTTGATCTTTATTACTACTGTTATTGATGAAGTTTCATTTATTAGTAGTTATGTTATGTTATTCATTATAAATACTGAATAACATAATATGGTGTCAGGTGTGGGGTTAACGACAGGAGTGACTCTTCATTAACTGTGATGTAATATTCTTCAGGCAGACATCCAAGTCCATGAAAAACATCGTTACGTTTTGTTTTTTATTGATCAAATGTCTATTGATTTCTTCAATTTCAATAAATTCGTATTTAAAGAATTATTTACAGGAAAACATGGTGTAACTCGGAAATGATGATTGATATCGACATTTCACCATTAATTTGGACACAGTTTTCCCACCCACTTGCTTGGTCATATTTTCCGAAATATTTCGTATTTTTGTTATCACATGTTTCATAAAAATATCATAGGAAGTGAGTTAGAGACTGATGAATATGTCTGTGTTTGTGTAGATTATTTTTGGATTCCGCTTTGAAGATAGGGGGTTATCCAAAAATAAAAATAAAGTGATTCCATGAGGTATATCATACTGATATACTCCTGATGTACTCATATAGACCCATAAAATACCAGCAATAGAATCCAGCATCAAGAGATTTCCAATGAACTAGTTTGATATGAGTGAATTATGACCTTTCAAAACCATGACTAATTTCTCTAGAAACAGGCCAATTCACCAATTTACTTCCATCCTCGATGTGGAATTATTGTTTCCGGTCAAATCTAAGACATTGAAAAAATAATGTCTGCTTGTTTGTTATTGGAAAACTATAAATCCACATGAAATGTAACTATAATCGATCAGATTAGCCTTGAAAGATAGATTTTTTAATGAGATCATACTAATGAATTGTCGTACCGCAGCCGATGTTGACCTTTGTTTAGTTCAACTCGGATACACATAAAATACTCTCGAGTTTTGTTATACAGAGCAGTGAGGTAATAGTAATTTTACTGAAGACAAACTGTGAAATGGAACGGGCAACTGTGTTCTTCATCTGTACACTAAAATCAATAAAAATAAATAAAAAACTAGCAATGTCATGATTCCAGCTAAATACATTATAGAACTTTAACTAGACAAAATCTGCTTCTTGGTCATCAAACTTACAGCTAGCCGGAACAGCTGCAAAAAATTCCGAAGTATAAAATATTTGCATTCATCCAACAAGTTCGATAATCTCGTGCTGAAATTGATTGGAAATAAAAAACAACCAAAAAACTCTGTGTTTGTTTTTGATAGATAGCGATGACTTAATAAGGTAATAATATGTTCTCAACATATACATATTATAATCTCATGAAACGCTTTAGGCATCGATATAAATTTATGGCTTGTTTCAATGTCAAAAATAGATTCACTAGAGATCGTTGCCGGTCCATTTGAAATTAACCATGAATGACTGAATGATTTTATCGACTTTTAGTCTCCATGACCTCGATTTTTCGATCTTGGTAAATTTTGTTCTTATTAACAGTATTTTTACTTCAATTCTGTCATGTTCTCAGATTTAAAAAAATAGCTTTTTCTGATTGCGGTATGATCTGCAAACCCCAATGAATCTTTCCTGCTCTGTACTGAGAATATAGCGTTGATGTAAATCTCAACTAGGGTGAGGCCAAGGGCCGTACCTTGCAGGACTCTATATTCAATCTCTTTTCGATCCCTCATCACATTATCCACTCTTACTGTCTGAATTATCCCGTTTAGTTGATTATTGAAAAGTTTTCTCTAATATATTGGGTCTTCCCATGTCTGTAAAAGTAGATCATCACTTACCAAATCGAATGCATTTGATTTTTTTTTTTAAATATGCTGATAATCTTCTTTTGCGAATGTTAGTTAGAAATTCAATCCAAAAAAATTAAAAGAAATTGTTCCGATTACAATCGAAAGTACCCTTCTCTCCACACATTTCCACAAGGTTGAAAAATGAGGCAATTCTCTATACGAATATTAAATTAGGTAAGCTCGGGTAGGTGTGAATTTGGGGTAAGTGTGAGTTTGTTCATTATCTTTGAACCGGGCGACAGCCCAATGTCATCTATCGAGGAATAGCCCATACTCACAATGAATCCATAAATAAATCTTGTGAATTTGAAATATTTTCCTCAATTTCCTAACCTACAATTCATCAATCCGAGCACACATGCATTAGAGGTTTTTTCCTCTCATCAGTAAGGATAAATCAGACAATAGAGTCATCTTGTTCCACAAAACCAACGATAACATTCAAAAGCCTTTTGAAAGCCTCCTGAGGTAGCGTATGGAGTTAGTAACAAAGCCTACAAGAACACTTTTGGCTGAAGGACCTAGGTCGATGGCCATTCGACTAATGTCGATAAACACAATCACTACTACTACTCTAGATTTTTTGTGAGATAATTTTCCAAAACTGGACTATTCTAGTTTTTTGACGAAATAATCACAAGTTATAACTGAAAACAGTAATTTTTTTTAACTCTGATATTTTTCAGAAACATAGTCACGAATCGTACGAGATTATCATCTAGGGTGATGCAATTCATGAAAAAAGCAATAAGTAGCCACTAGACTGTAATTTGATGTAGCCGCGGGGTTTTTTTTTGTAAATGTAATGAAGTCGTGAGACATATCTCGTATCAAGGATCCGCAATCCATCAGCATCCAATCATTCGGTTTGGTTTTGAACTTTACATCCGTTCCAAGTTCTCGGTTCATTAAAATCTTTCAAAGAGGAAGCTGAAGGCTGTGTTCCTTAATAATAATAATAATTAGTTTATTCGTAGAATATGAAGTACTTTCATATAATGCTATACAAATTATGATACTGATAATTATATAAACAGATGAATATGAGTAACCAATTGCCGGTTCCAAAGAAATTAATATGCGCTGTGGTATTGACTTATAATTATCAACAAAATTATGTTAAATGGTAACATAAAAAACACTGTGAAAATGAAGTGACAAAAATAATAAATAAAATTATTTGAATGAATGTGTTCATGCAAACAATAATATCAAAACACCTGAAAAAATGTTACCAAATTATCAAATTAATTTGATATAAATGAGAAAAAATTGTAGTTGAGAGAATTAAAATGTCTACAACACAATAATATGCGTGGGCACTACTTTTGATCAGCACCTCAAGTACTACAACATATCAAAAATTCATTCAAATTCATTGAAAGCCAGTTCCTTAAAGAAATGTGCAGAGTCCTTCCTCAGCTTGCACCGTTGTAAAAGATACAAAACTTTCATACTTATATACTGCCATTTCAATTTGAATAATTGAATGAAATGTGCATTTTTATAGTCTCTAGCCTTTAAGTAGTGCCAGTACCCGCTATTGCTTCTAACAGTACCCTCACATTTGGCCTTGTCCTTGGTAGAGCACAACTTTAAGCAGGTCATTGGTCACGCTGACACATGCACTTACTTCGGTAGCGGTACTCCTTGAAACTAATCTTGATCGCTTGCGATGGTTGAAAATTAATTCACATTTTCCAAGAACTAGGCAGACACCGGTTGATGGATGTGTATCTACAGGGATTATGCAGAAATGTCAGTTTGCCAATACATCAAACGTGGACAAAATTATTCAGAGGTTATTCTCTATCAACTATGTAGAATGGTGGCTCATTATCGTAATTAAAAATAATTTCTATTCGTCAAGTAAAGCAATACAAATAAATTACATTTCGGTTAGTATCCATGAATAACGTTCGTGGTCTGAATGCCAACTTTGACGCTGAAGAAATATCATCTTGAGAATCAGTTCGTAGCTACAATTAACTATTCTTGTAATTCTAACCCTTTTGCGCCATGAATTTATACTGGAATAATAACATTGTTTACTAGTTTCTCAAATAAACCACTGACGAAGTCCTTCTGGAAGTAATTAGTGCCAGATTCTCACGAAATAAATATCTGGTTGAGGATGCTGGATATGAAAAAAGGGGAATGAACCGTGTGTTTTGGATTTCATTGCTGGAACAATGAAAAAGGCAGTATGTAACAAAACAATAAACTGATAATCTTTTGTTAACATAGTTTCAGGAACAATTACCTACTCCGTTAAAACTGCTTCGCCCACTAAATATGATACATGACATAAGCTTGGTGAAATATTACTGACTGTTAAAACCATTACATTATTCTTACATTTACATTACATTTACATTAAAGGGGTCATATGAGTCAAAAACATTTTCAATTTTTTTTTTCCTCTCAGATTTGTGAAATTCAAAATCTTTTCTGAATATGTACACCGAATTTGAAGTCGATTCTTAGTCAAATAAAGATTTCATAAGCTTTTTACGGAACTTCTGCAACTTCAAGTTAAAATTCTCGAAATCAGCTAAAGTGCCCAATCAACAATTTTTTCTATGGATATTTTTCATTCAAAATCACACAGTATACTAATTTTATCTTTCTGAATCGATTGGAGTCCACAGAACTGCTCTATCTTTGACCGTTCTCGAATTGAAAAGTTTAATCGGAGTTGAAAGGGGTCGTATGAGTCAAAAACATTTTCAAATTTTTTTTCCTCTCAGATTTGTGAAATTCAAAATCTTTTCTGAATATGTATACCGAATTTGAAGTCGATTCTTAGTAAAATGAAGATTTCATAAGCTTTTTACGGAACTTCTGCAACTTCAGCTAAAGTGCTTAATCAACACTTGTCTGTGAATATTTTCCATTCAAAATCACACAATATACGAATTTTATCTTTCTGAATCGATTGGCGTCCACAGAACTGCTCTATCTTTGACCGACCTGATAATCTTTTGATAACATAGTTTCAGGAACAACTACCTACCTACTCTGTTAAAACTGCTTCACCCACTGAATATGATACACCACATAAGCTTGGTGAAATACTACCAACTTGAAACTTATCTCAATCCATTACATTATTCTTACATTAAAATTACATTTACATTACATTAACATAACATTACATTAACATAACATAACATTAACCTTACATTAAAATTACATTAACATTACATTAACATTACATTAACATTACATTAACATTACATTAACATTACATTAACATTACATTAACATTACATTAACATTACATTAACATTACATTAACATTACATTAACATTACATTAACATTACATTAACATTACATTAACATTACATTAACATTACATTAACATTACATTAACATTACATTAACATTACATTAACATTACATTAACATTACATTAACATTACATTAACATTACATTAACATTACATTAACATTACATTAACATTACATTAACATTACATTAACATTACATTAACATTACATTAACATTACATTAACATTACATTAACATTACATTAACATTACATTAACATTACATTAACATTACATTAACATTACATTAACATTACATTAACATTACATTAACATTACATTAACATTACATTAACATTACATTAACATTACATTAACATTACATTAACATTACATTAACATTACATTAACATTACATTAACATTACATTAACATTACATTAACATTACATTAACATTACATTAACATTACATTAACATTACATTAACATTACATTAACATTACATTAACATTACATTAACATTACATTAACATTACATTAACATTACATTAACATTACATTAACATTACATTAACATTACATTAACATTACATTAACATTACATTAACATTACATTAACATCACATTACCGTTATATTACCATTACACTGCTATTACATTACCATTACATCACCATTACATTACCATTACATTACAATTACATTGCAATTACATTACAATTACATTACTATTACATTACCATACATTACCATTACATTACGGACGGATCTCCTTTGCTCGAACAAATTTTGGAGGATTCGATGAAAAAAGTTGTGTAAATAAAGTACTAGATAAACGTTTTTATCAATTATGTAGAAATGTTTTGATGTTTGAAAGTTCATAGTATTATGTAAAACTTTTTTATTATTGTGTCCTCAGTATATTTACTTGTCGAACTAACATCTCTGCAGCTGCGAATTGATGGATGTAGCCGTTGTATGAAAGTAAAATTAAAAAAAATATATGTTTACCATAACAGCTTTGATTTTGCTAGTCTTTAAGTTCTCTCAACTCATCTTGTCATGCCTACTAACAGAGTACGAGAGGAAGTTTTACACATATGGAATTCTTTTGAATCGATATGTCAGAAAATGTTATCTCTATAAAAATCCATCCATATACATCATTACCTAGGAGTTTTCGTTTATTCATTATTCAGTAATTTCCTGAGGAGTTGCTAACGGAATATCTACAGCCTTTCCAATTTAAGTTCTATGAACTCTAATTAGATGACTGATAAGTTTTATTTTCCGCCAGTCGATAATCACATACTAAGATTGTAATTGTTATCTAACTATACATTGAATAATGGCAAATTCCAATCTCAATTTGTTAGTGGAACATAATTTTCAGCGACGGAAGAAACCCGTCCATATTCGAAATCGCCAGTCATCGGTGTGATGAACGGAATTCCCAGATCGCTGGTACTCCATACTTAAAAATTGCCGAGCATAATGAAATGATGGATGAAAAAATCCGCTAGGCTCTCATCGATAATGATACTTGTTGAAAAATTTAACTAATGCATTTTTATTTAGCGAAACACGTGTATAAAAGTAAAACTGAATTTTCACAATATTTTTTTGGACATTATAATTGGCAAGAAAATATATTGACGTTAGTTAGTAGCAAATATTTTTTTTATAATCAAATAAAAACAAACCACGCGGTAAAATATCGAGGTCATAATATTTATGAGCCTTGTAAAGATATTCACTCGCGAAAGAAAATAACATTAGAGTGTAACAATGTATTCCATTAGGATGGCCCAGAGTAATGGCGATTACACTCCTCCCTGAGGACATCCCCTGTTTGCTCCAGCTGTTAGTTTTGTTTTGTAACGACTCTTCCAGGTTTCCAGAGAGAGAAATCCCTCAGAAGTTCCTAGGAGCTTGTGCGAGCAAGGAAAAGATCCGGGACCGATGGCCGTGCTGGGCTTTGATCCCAAGACCTTATGCTTGTAAGGCGAGCGCTATACCACACTTATTAACAAATCGTTCACAGTTGTTATGAAAAGAAATATATGGCAGTAACAAAGCTGGAAAATTTGGTAATGAACTCAATATTAATGATAATATTATGTTGAAGATTCATATAGCGTGGTGAAAAGTAGGATAATATTGGTTATGACAACCCTATTGATATACATATACGTACATACCGCAAGTTTAGAGTAGGTTGAAGGTTAAGGAGCTCATATTACTAATAAATGGGGTATAATATGTGTGAATAGTAAAGATAGGTCTCTCGATCTGCACTGTTGGAACGTCTACTAGTTACTCTTAGGTAGGTAGAGCTGGTGATGAGGGCGTAGGTTGATAAGCAATAATTCCTCTATAATCTAGCAGGTACTACAGCCAAAACGAAAGCTAATAATAATAATAATAATAAGCGAAATATCCCAGGACTTGAAGGTAAGTACCCTATGAGACAGAATAAGGCTCTTTGGCTAATAGTCAAAGCATGCAGTGTAAGCAATTGAGTTAATCAAGCAGCTTAGTATAGGTGTAGGGTAGCATATACAAGAGGGCCTGAAATACTGTTCAGAATTTATAAGAGGTTCTTACATGTTAAAAGACATATACAAGACTTACTTTACCTTTTGGAGATTGCGACTTAAAGTCGGCTAATAACAGTAGAGGAAAACTATCAAATCCCTCAAAAGGAACGAAATCGACAGATGATTTCAATGAAATAGTTCTCTTACCAAGAAAATCGGTACGATTCAAAAGCACGTGCTTTTGAAATTGGTTAGGTCAGAAAAGAAAAGGTCGAAGGTCAAAACTCCTGAAGTCAACAGATGTCTTGGGTGTCTTATCGTCTATTCTCTCCACTTTTGAGAGATAAAATAATGATTCTCAACTCTTTTCACATCGTAGGTATATGTCGTAATACTTTGCAAGTCTTGAAAATACGGCACAGGTATGGAATTGATATTTCCTGCCTGTTTTGGAGAAAGATGTGATGTATTCCATCTACTGAATGGTTTGAATTTACTGATAGCCCACCTTATTCTGGTTAGTCTCGATATTTCTGTAGCTAGCCTCCCAATGGACGAACTAATTAAAAAGCTTTTATTGCTAGTTCGCAAGAACAGTCTCAGAGCATACACAGACAGCCCTAGATATAATCGACAGGTGGTGTAAAAAAGAGGAGCTGACAGCGAACCCTCATAAAACCACAATGGTTATAATTACAACGAAAAAAGTACTGGAAGGACTAAAGTCACCTGTACTGAACGGGATAAAAATTCCATTTGTCCTAAGAAGTAATCCTCGACCATGAGTTAACATGGAAACAAAACCAATGTATGGTGGCCAAACAAAGACCAAGCAGGTAGAAGTGGTTCGACGACTCGGAGCACCGTAAAGACAATCATGTCTGAGCGCCACCGACGCCATGAAAACCACCCAGTATAACTTCGACAAAACTTTTGAAATAAGTATTATGGACAGGGAGTGGAAGAAGGGACCTCCTATCAACGCGGAAATTGCTGTCGACACGCATGGCTCAAAAATAAATGAAGGCTTAGGAGCCAGCATTTATGGAACCAAACCGAAGATAAAAATCTTATTCAGGTATATACGCGACAATATTCCAAACGGAAATCGTCGCAATACACTAAGAGCTAATAAGGCATGAGTTTTCAGGAGAAAACATTGTCATTTACTCAGACAAGCTGCGATAAAAGCAGTTAACTCAATGCAAGTCACCTCCAAACTTTTTTCGGACTGCATTGAACCCCTAAAAGAGCTGGGCATTCAGAACAGACTCACCCTAGCCTGGGTACCAGCACACACATGTAATGGTAATGGTAGGTATGAATGGTGACTGATGCGCTGCGACCTAATTAGATCTATTGTGACCCACCTTCTTAAGATGTTATAGAGGCAATAAAGAGGCCGATTCACTAGCCCGTGAAGGGATAAGGCTCTGAATGACCCAGAACTGTTCTGCGGTATGGCAAAAGCTGTACTAAAAACAAACACCAAATCATTAATCCAACAGAAACCTCAAGAATGGTGGAACAATTCACCAGGAATGAGACAGGCCAAAGATTTCATCAAACAACCGCAGCTAACATTCACAGAATATCCACTATATAACCCAGAAGAGGAGTACTACCAGAATATTAGTAGGACTTCTAACAGGGCATTGTAGGCTCAACAAACATATGAGTACAATCGGTATGGCAGGAGAAATGCTATGCAGGTTCTGACAGGAAGAAGAGGACACACATACTGAGCCACTGCGAGGGCTTGTCAAGTCTAAGGGTTTCTAACGCTGGGAGAAGGAAAACCAAGAGCTCCCAGATATATTGGAGTTCTGAAAATAAGCCTATGGAGTCTCGCAATGAAGACAGGGCTAGATAAAGAACTCTAAGTGATTTTGAGGGCACACAATAGATCTGAAAAGATCGCGGTGTAGAGGCTTTTATAGCACGAAAGCCCCAAACTAATCTAACAATGTGTCAGATGATCACCAAAGGTTTTAATAAGTGTAAAACACTTGCTTTGAGAAAAAAACTCAAAAAAATGTCTGAGTATGGTAACATTTCATTACTTCACCAAAGTTTCCACACAATGCAGTGCAGGAAGTATTTTGCAGAACAGTTTTCTAGTTTTATTTATCCTCTTCCAACAGATATTCTGTTAATTTCGTGAATTCATGAAATGAGCGTCTTTGGGCATATAAATTTAGTGTTATTCTAGCTTCAAGATCTTTGTTAATTGTCTCATATCTTGTAGAAAAACTAATTTATGTAAAAAAATGTCCTCGCTCGCTTTCAATATCCTCAGTACAATGCAGGAATGAATACCTGTATATCTTATATTTTCTCGAACGAAATTTATTCGCCTTCCTCCTGCCATATCGGTATCAATCATTTACCGTTCCATATATAATTACGAAAATAAAAATACTACTACTGACCCATATTTCACAGATATCAATTAATTGTCGTATATTTTTCAAATAGCTGAAAATCAAGAGGTGTGAATTAGGTCATTATTTTTCTTGCAAGATTTCTTGCATCTGCATTTTACCTTCGAATTCGTCATGAATTCTGTGTTCGCGTGCTAATCAACTCCTGAATTATCATCGGATAATGAGATTGATCAGCCTTCGTGACTAATTTACAGCTTCTGCATAGGAATTATCTCATTATATGGAATGGTATAAACAGAGAGCAACTTCAACATAGCTGATGATTGAGATTATAAGTCAATATGTATCATTTTTAGTAAGGAAGCGGAAATGTTATGAATAATGGCGAAAAAACTATCGAAAGCAGTTTGTATTGCCCAAGTCACATAACTGATGCCAAAGTCTAAACTTCATGGCGATTTGAAAAAGGCAAAATATAAATTAAATAGTGGAATAAATTCAAAACATCAAAGGACCTGGTACCAATCTTATGGAAAATCGCTTTTGGTTAAATTCCCTGAATTTGTAGTATGCCTAAGATTTTGAATTCTTCGGTAAAAATGTCCATTGGCACAAAAAATTGTCTTACTAGCATTAGAGATCCAGGGTGTCAAAGATTAAAAGTGAAGCCTTCTACTCAGAATCTTCAACAATTTTGAGAATTGATAAAACGCCTATTTTTTCTGGGAATACCATTCTTCAATGATCGTACAATGTCATCTTGCTCTCGTATCCATTACAGTTTTTATTTAGTGCTCTACAACAGGGTGAACAAAGACAAATCTAATTTGATCAATTTCTCACCACCAAGAACATTGAAGATCTTAGCCTACCAAAAAATTTGAACTTTTCCCTAGGTCAAGTGGGCTGAAGTCGGAGATCGAGGGATTCATAATGGGCTACCAAGAGAACGTCTTCAACATCTTGGTCTACAGTAGAAAGTTTGAATTTCGTGAGAACCATATAATATTTCTGTCCACCTTGTATAAGTTTCGAAGAAGAGGAGTATTTCATATGATGGAATATGCTACCAACTACCAATAGCCTTGAATGATTTCATAAATGTTTCGTCGTATGAATAATGGGTTTTTCTTCAAACTGTCTGCATTTCATGAAAAACTGGTATAACTTGGCAACGCCCTGTCGGATTTTCAAAAATAAACATCTAAAGATTATCCTGAATAAATGAGAATTCAGATTATGTTGAAATATATGGAGTGTCATATTCAAAAAAACTGATGTTCGATTTTGTGAGCCTTTCTTGCGCCTCTCGTATAAAAAATAATCATTCCTGAAGTTAGCTCTCATAATTCGATATGACGTGAAATTATAATAATTTGAAAATTCCTATTAGTTTGGGAGATATTCAACTGTCCCACTGGTCTAGGGACACACTGTATATAAATCGCACAATATTGGACAGTTTTGCGCATCGCGGGACAATAAACTGAAAACTTTTTGTGTGGTTAAAGACAATAGTAAAAGACAAAATGTTTCCGATGAGAGTTCACCTGATCGACCTGAAGGTTAGTGAATTGAAGCAAGAATTGTAGAAACGTGAGTTAGAAATAACTGGAAAGAAGACCGTACTCCAGAAACGACTGATTAAAGAAGGAGAAGACCGCGATACGTTTTTATTCGAAGTTTCTGGAATTGATTTGAGCTCGATTATGAATAAACTTGGAAAAATTACCAATCTCTGAAAAAAAACTCCAACAAAATTCTGTGAGCTTAAAATTCGGTGAGTCTGAAAGATACATTTCGACAAAATTCATCGAGTCTGGAGGAAAAACTTCTAGGAAATTCGAATAGCTTAAAAAAAGATCTTCAATAAAATTCGCAAAACCCGAAAGAAAACTTCCATGAAAATTCGAAGAATCTAGAAGAATCGTTTCTAGAAAACTGGAAAAAAACTTTGTGGCGTGGTGAACCCGCTAGAAGGAAAAATGGGAAACGTTTAGATAGAGATAGACAGAATGAGCACTGTAGTATGAAAAATCAAAGATTAAGTAGAGGAAGAAATGAAAGAAAAATGAAGAAAACACTCCACGATGAATTAAGAGCGAGACACAGTAATCGGCAGTATAAAGGAAACAATCAGTAACTTTAAAAAGCAAATTGATACTGCATACACCAGAGAAATGGTCAACAATAATCTAAAGCTGGACTTGAGTTTGGAATTAGATGAAGTCCAAAGAGACATTCAAGATTTCAAGGTCAGTACGGAACCAGGAAAGCTCTAATTGAAACCGTCTCAGTTTGATGGAAATACTCCTTGGGCAAACTACCGCCGACGATTTGAAACTGCTGCCAAAGCAAGCGGATGGAATGCTGGGGAAAAAGCTATAGCTTGACACTGGCATTGCGTGAAAAATCACTGCCATAAATCACGGGAATCCTTACGCTGGTGACACACTTGGCGCTTTGTGCCGTCACGGCAAATTTGCCGTCGCCGCTCAAAAGAATTGAGCACATTTTCACACTAAGCGGCTAAATGACCGCCAATATTCAGCGGCAACCGCACTTCAGTTTCAGTTTATTCGATTGCATGGGATTTGAGATTGTACAAAAATGTAAACCAACAAAATGGACCACCAACAAATTCTTGCTTTGTTGTTAAACCGCCGCAGAAAGAAGAAAATAAAAAATAGCATAATTTGGATTCATCCCATAAACCAGAAAAGAAATGAATTTTAACGAAAAGAATGATGACACGGAGTTTTTCAATTATTTTTGAATGTCAATGAAGTCATTTGATGAGTTACTGGATCATCTGAAAGAATCCATACAAAGAAGAAATTAAAAAAAAAACAACAAAAAGAATACTATGGTTAGCACTGCTCCGAGCTTGACAACGAGAATAAATCGCTGAGTGTATAGTCGTGCATCAAGTCAAGTACGCTATTACATGGACGGTGACGGTAAAATTGCCGTCGGAGTAGTGACAGCAGGCGGCTGCACATCGACCGCCAACGGCAGAGATGCCGTTCGTCATTCATGCCGCCAAGTGTGAAGGCTATCATTCAATATTTGAAACTACTGTCTGAACGACGGCGACGGCACAAACCGCCAAGTGTGTCACCAGCGTTATGAGAATTCGAAGCTGACATTGCACGCTTGGTTCGTCTTGCATATCCTGCCACACCAGAAAACGTAATGGAGCGATTTGCGGTCCAGGCATTTTTGAATGGACCTCGTGATCAAGAAACTAGGCATACAACCAGACTGGCTCATTCAACACATATCTGTAATTTGACGCCACGAAATAATCTTGCAAAAGCCAGAGTTTAGAATGTTTGAGGAAGTCCCCCAAGAGCCTGAAATATTGAAACTTTCATGAGGAAAGTGACTGAGGAAGTGCTGCCAAAAAGAAGAATGATAAGATGCCGAAATTGTAAAAATCTTGGGAACGTGCGTAGCAAATGTCCAACATTCAAAAAATTCCTGAGCCTATATCCAGCAAGCTCCAGTAAACAACACATATGTCGCTGTCCTTCAACGATAAAGCAAATGTGTTTTCGTAGACGGTCCTGACGTTCTCATCAACAACGAGCCTTGCACCGTGCTGCTAGATACAGGTGCGACTATAGGACAATCCTTGGGCATGTTTTTGCTTAAACAACAGCAAAAATGGAACCGTCAACCTGGAAACTACGCACAGCAACAGGGGAGGCAGTCACTGTTTATGGTGAACTCCTAATTGTACTGACTTCAGGTTCAGGCAGCACTAAAGTGAAACACCGTGCTCTAATAGCGGAAATCGGGTATGATGCAATTGTAAGGATGGACATCATAAACTCCAGAGGGCTCGAGTTGAATTTCAGAGATGGTTTCCTGCGTGTGAGTGGTGAAGAGTTGGTGTTTCATGTAAGAAGCGAAGAGATATTCGTGTCTTGTTGGCTGAAGATGTCAGCGTACCTGAGAGGACTGAAACCATACTGAAGGCTCGCCTGGACGGGGTTGCGAGCAGTGGAAACGTGGTAATGTTCGAGAACAAGTGTCACGATGAGAAAATTGGACTAGGATCGCACTAGGAAAAACCTTGTTGCGTGCTGATAAATTTGCGCCAGTTAGGGTAATGCATGTCAATTATTACCCAGTGACTTTGAAAAAAACAACAATTTTAGGGCACTTTTTGGCAATTTCCTCTGTGAATAGGAGTGTACGCAGCACTGTTAGCCAAGCCGATAACTCACCAGCAGAATTGGAAAAGTTGGTTGCCATCTCGTCCAAGGACATGGGACCAGCACAACAGCCCAAACTGAGGGAATTAGTCAGGGAGAATCCGAAAATCTTCGATACAGGAGCAGGCCGAGCATGAATATCCATACAGACGAGGTCAGGTCCTGCCTCAGAACCATTACAATATATATTTTTTTTTTAGTCTGTTTTTACCACAAATAATGTTTCACTAAGCGTTTATCTTGCTTCATTATACTGTTTGTAGAATAATTAACTGAGCAATTAATTAACGTACTTTGCGTTTAGTTACAGTTCGAAGCATTTGATTTGTGCAGCCATTTTTACTGCTAGTGACAAACATACGTCAGCTGAATTAGTTTATTTATTCATTGACAACAATTTTGATCAACTAATGAAACCAATCCTTCCTTGGCTATTAAAATTTAATGATGAATACATATCTCAGAAAAGTGCTTTGTGACAAAAACATCCCATTCATATATTATAATCGTTAAAATTTCCTAGTCGGAATCAGAGAGAATAAGGTATTCACACCAGTGTGAAGGTTAACCTCCAGGTTATTGTATCGCGTATGCAAAAATTGCAAACAAGAAACCGTTTTTTAGTCGCGTACATGTTTGACATATTAGGTGACTGAGGAAATTGCTCGAGTTTCTATAATTATTCCTAGAAAAACTCAGAGATATACAAGCTATAAAACTGACTCATTAGTATAATGTATTCTATTCAAATAGGCTGCTAGTAGTACTATATTATTTATTAAATATGCTCGAATCGACTTTTGAAATCCCATAAATTGACAGGATTACAAGAAGGTTACTTCGGCACATTTTTTGTAGACTAGGAAATAACAAGGCGAGGCCAAACTAGAGCAATAATCTCTTTTCCAACCGAAATAAACGTAAAAATTTATTCAAGAAACAAGTATTTATGTTTCACTGTGAATAATACAAATATGGAAATCCTGGTATATTTTACCCATTTGATTTTTTGTTCGCCCGATAAAAATTTAGGATTTTGTAGTTTAATTATTTTGAACAAACGACTACACAACCTTGAAATGATCCTTGTAATTATTTTCTACAAGGTTCATCTATTATCGCGATTCACTTACCACATACATTTTCGAATTTACAAAATAAGACGTTTTATTTTTTGCAAAACTTAATTAATCACAGTTTTGTTGCTGATGATGAAATCTGACAGAGATATTGTTAGACTGTTCGAAAGCCTTCGATATGATATAAATCATGATATTTTAGCAGCTTCGTTTGAATACTTTACTTTAGTAAAACAGTATGTTTTCTCCCCTCATCACAAACAGTACAAATTGGTGTTCTAAAATCTACATCACAGAAAATCGCCTGAGGAGTGCCTCAGGGTACTATTCTGTGCTTTGTATATATCACCCTTTCCTGATTTGCTCAAATCCTGTGAATATCACCTTCATATAGATAATATGCTGCATTTCATATTTCAATATACTGATATATCAGAAGCAATTCAGTGCATCAACAGAGACCTTGAGAAAATATCTTCTACTTCAAGATTTTACTGTCTGAAAATGAACCCTAAAAAATCAATAGCTCTCATCATATTTTGCAATAACGATATTCTAGCACCTGTTGAGGATAGAATTTCACTTCACTATCGAAACACAACGCAAAAATTCAGGTCTAGTCCTGGACACCAAATTACGATTTGAACTACAAATATTTTCTAAGCAGAATCTATTGTCGACCCGAAGAAGATCCTAGAATAAAAAAATCATCGGCCTTTATCTCCCATTCTCTCACTGGCACTAGTGGAAGAACAAAAATGATCCTAGAATAAAAAAGCATCTTCCTTTATCTCCCATTTCCCCTCTGTTCCTTCACTTTTTTCCAGTTTCCTCCTTCTCTCTCTCTCTTCTTACTATCCACATAGATTCTCTTTTAATTTCACTGGCATTAGTGAAAAAAAAGTCTCCTTTCATCTCTCATTCTCTCTCTGTTCATTCACTTTTCCTCTAGTTCCATCTTTTTTGCTATCCATATACACTGGCAGTAGTGGAAGAACAAAAATGATCGTAGAATCTTCCTTTATTTCTCATTCTCCTCTATTCCTTTGCTGTTCCCTCTAGTTTTCTTATTTCTCTCTTTTCAACTATCCATATACATTTTCTTTTAATTTCACTGGCATTAGTGGAAGAAGAACAAAAATGATGCTAGAATTAATAAAATCGTTTTCCTTTATCTCTCATTCTCTATCTTTGTTCCTTCACTTCTTCCTCTAGTTTTCTCCTCTTCATCTTTTTTTGCTATTCATGTAAATTTTTGTTCAATTTCACTAGCACTAGAATTTAAAAAGCATCATCTTCCTTCATCTCAAATTCTCTCGTTCTCTCTTCCTTCACTTTTTCATCTAATTTTCTCCTCTCTCTCTTCTGCTATCCATATTTATTCACTTGGTCTAGTGAAACGAGAGGAGTGAACACAAATTGAAGACATAGGTCATATTTTTTGTTATTTTACGAATTTTGAATAGACATTATACTGGAGATAACATCAGTAGTAATAACAGTATTGCTCTCTACAAGAAATATAGTTGAAATGAATGAAAACCAAATAGCTATTCTAAAAATAATACTCCCACACAACCATACAGTGGCATGTGCAGAAGTCTTTTTCTTCAATGGAAATAAACTATTACATAATCATGACAAACAACAACAATGAATAAATCAAAACAAATTATCAATACCTTTACCAGCACTAGGATGTTGATATTATATATACCCCGTGGATTCGATCATGGTAATTGATTAACAGTAATTAAGAGCATGTCGATTTGAACGGACCATTATCTGTATCTCAGTTCAGTGGCGTATTGAATTTCTTCAGGATATTGTTAGGTTTGAGGTTTTTTATAAGTGATAAACTTGTTTTTGGACAAATTTATTATTATCTCAGGCAAAAAATCAGCTTTACAACAATGGAAATTCACTTGATGCTTCGAATACAAGGTCGGCTATAACTTCGACTGATTCAAACTATGGTTAGGTTACGTTTAAAATGAATAAACCCAGCTTCTTGACGAATCCGATCAGTTTATTTAGTGTATGATCTTGCAGGTCCGAGGGAGAGAGTGAAACTCTGCCAAACATCGAAAACCTGATTCGGTCTGCGTATGTGCTCTGCTGTTTCATCATCTTCAAGTCAGACAAGACATGTCGGGTCATAAGACAGTTTTAGTCTTGTCATGTGATGATTCAAACGACAGTGACCTGTGAGTAAGCCTGTTAGCCATCGCGCGTCATCCCTGCTGGAGTCTAACAGTGTTTCGGTCGAATTCTCCGAGGAATGTATGAATGCCTTGAAATGAGCCAATCTTGGTAGGTTTTTCCAGAAGTCCTTGCTATCCAAGGGCTATCCGAGAAAATTTTGATTTTTCATTGTGTGGGGTAAGTGTCGCATATAATCCTAGACAGGTTGATATTTCTGTTCTAGGTATACCTACCACTGTACACACCTGCACCAGAACCTGAGGGTGCTTTCGAACCATCTGTGAATTAACAGTAATCTGGTCTCAGTACTTCCTTTTCTTGGAGGACTCAGTCGTCTCTCTTTGGAATTAGAACAGTATAAAGTAGGTAAAAAATTACTGTTGAAGGCATTATTTCAGAGGTCATTCCCATAATGCTGTGACTTTCAGTGTCAATCAGCAGTCAATCAGCAAGGCTGTTGCATGCAATTGGCAATATGCATGATTATGTAGGTTGTCCATCTAGCCTAGAGAGGAGGTAGTTCTGGTAGGATCAGTGATCGCCAGAAAAGTCTCTGTAAACTTGAGAGCTTCACTTGGGACGTTCGCTGAGAAGTTTTCGGCCACCAGACAATGGCACCGTATGTAATCGTATATCCAATTGATTTGATTGGGACCTAGGCCCCAAGATTTTCCACAAATCCACCTAAAAGTCCATAAGGATTTTCCCTAGATATTTCACTTTTGCTGCCAATGGAATAATCTTGCAATTGAAAGAAAGTGGAGTTAGGTCTGCCGGATTTATTATCCTGGTAAAGGGTATTATCACAGTTTTGCTGGGGTTGACAGACATCTGTTCCCGCTGGCACCAACTGGGAACGTTGTCCAACTTTCTTTGGAGTATATTAGAGGCTACCCTTTCCATCATGGTCCTTTCCAGATTCACAAGGTCGTCTGCATAAGCCTAAAGCTCCACCCCTTTCCTCTCGAGGACATTTAGCACGTCTGTCCATCAGGAGTGACCATAAAAGGAGGGAAAGTACTCCACAATGTTGATGTTCCGGGAGTTTTTGGGGAATTTGGTTATTCTTCCTCACCATAGATCTATATCACTGATTTTTTCGTTGCTTTTGTAAAGTTGACTTCATTTTTATAAGAAGTCACAAATTCCCTATCAATTTATGTGCTACTTTCGAATTAGGGGTGATGAGTGTATTCATCTGCTTTTGGATCCGATGATATTTTGACACGATACTAAATACAGTACAATATGAGGACATGTATTTTGACACAATCGTTATGAATAGAGTTGTCCTGTGATGAATCAGTAAGTTCCAAAAAGTTATTCGTGGGTATTAATCGTATTTCATTGATCACCCTGCACAAACGAAGCATCAGAAGGCATATTGAAGTTATCCGTGAAGAGATTGATATCGCTATAGGCATGTTACAGAATGTGGGGAATATTCAATCAACAAAATTTGGTATATTTTCAATATATACCTGAAAACTTATTGAGGGTTATATCACAAGAGGTTTTTATTTCATTGGATTGACTTTTATTTTGAACAAAAACTTGGTCGCTTTGGTAATTGACGAGAAATAACATGATAAAATCACGACACTAAAGATGGAGTGATTTTATCTAATGTTATTCGTTTCAAAGTTTGAGTAGAACGAAGTTTATCCCATGAAAATAAAACCTCGAGTTGTTTTTAGCGAGATAATTTAACAATTTATATAAATAAATTATTAAACAAAAGTACATATGCTTATGAAAATCGCACGTGCTTTATAAATCTCTGCATGGCACGCATTTTAAACCCTGCATGTAAAATGCATGCCTGTAGACGAGGAAGTCCTAGGACACCCTTCATATTGAGAATATTAGGTGATTATTTCAAGACCAGTTATTTGATGATGGTGTGAAAGTAAAAAACAGTGAAATTAATCCGTAGAAATAAGACAGAAGTTGAAATTTTTTTTATTCAATAAGTGGACTAAATTGTCAAACGGTTAATGAATCTTCCATCGAACAAAAAAATTGAGAAATTATTCGACATCTTATGCCTATAACGCACAGCTTCGCGAGGAGAGGATTTTTCTTGATTACTCGCAAGATAGAAGTGACAATAGTTCTGTAAAAACGCCACGTGCACTTAGTGTTGTAAGAATAATTAATTACTCGTAATCGTTTTCATGTTATCAGATAAACTTAAGTGTAGATAGGAAATTTATACGAAAGGTGTGCACCGGAATCTTTGCTTTAGCTGTTGTATCCTGGGTTGATTGGCTACTCACGAGGTGGATTTTATAGACGGTGTAGGTGTAGTCAAAAATTAGATTTCCACATAATCTATTTCATAATTAAGGTAATAGGTACTATTTGTAGCCAGGTACTACTCCTTATCAATATTATCAGAAAGCATACAACATGTGATAATTGGTAAATATTTTACCTGAAAAAACTCATTAGTTACTCATTAAGATTCACCAGAAAAAGGAAGCTGGAAAATTTAATACCTCCTTCCATCAATGGTGTAACAATTCCTTTTACGAGTGAAGCAAAATATCTGGGAGTAACCCTAGATGAAAAGACTATCCGAAAGGCTAGCCTATCATTATGGACATGCCGCAGAATATTTGGCAAAACATAGGGCATATGTCACCAAAACAAGTATACTGGCTGTATGTGATCGTCATTCGACCAATAATCACGTATGGCCCTGTAGTCTGGTGGAACAATGGCCGAAACTGGGACAATTCGCTGCACGCCAATGGCAGCAATGGAAGCCCTTCTTGGATTACTTCCTCTTCACATATTTCTGGAGAGAGAGGCAAGATGGGCAACATACAGACTCCACCAAGCGGCCATTAGTCTACCGCAGGCAGTGGTCATGAGAAGCATTAGCATGCTGGAGGGCATAATAACTCACAACATTCTAGGAATGCCCTCAGACATCATGCCCAAAACTATCAGCCTTCACACGCCCTATACTGTGGTCTTCCCTGAAAGAGGAGACTGGGTTCGGAATGAAACTGACCTATGTAGGGCAAATGAACGTTGGTTTACCGATGGTTCCAAAACTCTGGAAGGCGTCGGAGCCGGAACAAACGGGATGAACCCAGTAGTGAAATGCTCATTCAGTATGGGTAAGTTAACTACGGTATTCCAGGCAAAGGTATATGCCATTGGAATGTGTGCAAGGGAGCTGGAAAATCAACACCACACACGAAAAACAATAAAAATATTTTCAGATAGTCAAGCAGCACTGAAAGTGCTTGAATCCAACTGCTTTAAATCCAGAGCAATATGGAACTGCAGCGAAACCCTTAAATCGACTGGCACAAGGCAACAACGTTAACCTAGTCTGGATACCAGGACACACGGGTCTAGAAGGGAACGAACTAGCGGACGCCTTAGCAAAAGGGGGGGGGGTCGAAATAACGTTCACTGGGCCACAACCGGTATTCGTTATAGCACATAGTTCTGCCAAAAATGTTATGATATTCTGGGCATACAATACAAGACTCGAGAATTGGCGTAGTCTACCGGGACTAGCCCATTCCACAGCATTTATTGCTTGCACAACTCAACTCAGTAGAGCACATCTCAGAGTTTCAGTAGGTTTGCTCACTGGCCACTGCAAACTCAAACACCACATGCATAAAATCGGACTTGCACAAGATGCAGAGTGCCGTCTATGCATGGAGGAGGATGAAACGGCTAAACACATTCTATGTACATGCCCCGCAGCCGGCCAGAACTAGATTCTCAACATTTGGCAATACAATAGTAACGCCAGAGTACCTGGTGAATTGTTCTCCCAATACACTCCGTAATTTCGTTAAGAGATTGGATATACTGGGAGAAATATAACCATAGGGCGAGCCACAATAGGCCGTTGGCCGCAGTGGAGGGCCCACTTACGTTCAAACCTAACCTAACCTACTGATTAAGAAAATAAATTCAACAAAGGAGAGCTAGCAAGATCAAGTTGGTCATTCAGTAAACAATTTGTCAGTTCATTTATCTCTAAGAATTTTTTTTACATAATTTATACGATGTTCGCATATGCGATTTTTGAACGGTATACCTGTTTGGCCTATATATACTTGGGACAAGAACGACAATTCAGTTTATTAACTCCTGATTTTTCCGATTCTTGTGTCTCATCTTCATCATTTTTGATAAACTTACCAAACGTGTTATCTAAAGGCTACCCTCAAATTCGTTCATGCAAACACTAGCATCTGGGGATCCTGAGACACGATTGGGGTTTTGTCAGTGGTTTATGAATGAATGTGAACAAGATCCAAACGCGATGAGGTTAATTTTCGAATCACGGAATGCATAACAAAAATAATTTTCATTATCGGAGTAGAGATAATCCATTTCTAGTCCATCTTAACAATTAGCAGAGTCAGAATTATAGTCCGTTTCTCTAATATGGTTCCTTGACCGGACCCCGATACACTTATTTATCAAGATTGACTGGAGGCTCATCAAATGATCTATTTTTAGCGGAATGGAGCACCAGAACATAATTTCAGTGATTTCGAAATCAGATGGTTTGCTACAAATGGTTCTGTTGAGTGGCCTCCAAGTTCACCAGAAATGACACCACTAGATTTTTTTGGGGATTTCTAAAAATCGAGGTATATAGTATGAAACATTATAATATAGATTAATTGAAAAATTATATTGAAACTAAAATTGATAGAACTGATAGCCAAACTGTGTTGAATGCTACAAGAATAAGGGCCAAAATGTGCGTTCTTTAACATTGACTTCATATTTTATAGCGATTTATCACCATTTTAACAGAATGGTTTGGGTAAAGCCTGTGGAGTTCAAAGAGCAGATCTCGATATTAAGTCCGTTTTTCCTCCTATTTTCGGACGATGTTCGTTTCGCCAGGAGCCGAAAACTCTACGATGAAAATCGTGAGGGAGTATTATTATTATATTCAACAGGAGAGGGTACTTTACGGCAAACTTTTAGGATGGTATTTTATGAAAGATCCTTATTTTGAAATAATCTTTTCCAGGTGAGTCAAGTTCGGGAATCTTGCTGGTCAAGTTTATAGAGAATATCTGTCAATCTAATATAGAATTCATCGAGAACATGTTCTACTTCTAAAGGGCTGTGGATTGACGTACCATCTTGTTGAATTTTTCAGCAAAAATTCATTAGTTAATTCAGTACTTTTAATCTTCAGAACATATATGCATTTTGATGAATTAAAATTTTTACTAACAAAATAGGGGCCAACTATTTTTCTATTGAAAATGCCGTAGGATAAACCCTACTTTCTTTTGAAATGGGCTTCGTCTTACTGTCTCTAGATCTGAGAATTCCTGAATCCAGTGGAGGAGAAAGAAGATTCAACAGTAAAAAGATGGTTTGGCATAATACACATTTTTATTAAATCTGCACATGTATCTATGCATTGATTTCATTGATGAACTTGGGCTTATACAGATGATTTTTATTTTCATTTAGGATATTTTTTCCCATGCTCCAAACATCTCATACCTGTTTTTCAACTCTTCAATTCGCATGAGTCGTCTTGAGATAAAGAATTTTTGATTGAGAAAGTAGTTTTGAAGTTACCGATTAGAATTGAAAAAAAAATGTTTGTTGGCTACTTCTTATCCAAAACAACTTTTTCTATTCATATTGTTCGTTATTTTCCTCAATGTTGTAGAATTGGGAGCTGTGGAAGTTCTGAGTAAGGTAAGCTCGGGTAAGTGTGAATTTGGGGCAAGTGTGAGTTTGCTCGCTATCTTCGCTAAACCGGGCGACAGCCCAATGCCATCTATTGACGAAAAGCCTACACTCATAGTGAATCCATAACCATCATATAAAATTCCAAAGAGATCTTGTGAAATCCAAATATTTTCCCCAATTTTCTAACCTACAATTCATCGACCCGAACGAGTATAACGAGTTTATTTCAAGCTTTGAGTGTATTGTTAAAATCTAAGGTAAGAATCCATTTTATACACTTTTCTTCTACCTAAACAATGAATCTGCTATAGATTGTCGTTTTTTCATGAAGTGGTTTTTTGTACATTTTTCCATTGCATGTCACACTTACCCCGAAATTAAATTTTATTGGGGATAGTGTGACCTATCTGTCGGGGTAAGTGGGAACCTGGTTCATTTGGCCAATCTAAACAGTAATATTTTTTCAGCTATAGTACGAAATTATATACGGAAATCTCAGAGAGCCAAGCAATATACCTGGCCAGATGTAGATACACTTTCTGAGGATGAAATAACAACTGTGCTTCCATCACCACTCGTCAGAAGATGGGGATCAATGAAATTCTCATTCGATTTTTCAGATTTCTACCTGTAAATTTTTCTATTCAACAAATGTTCACTTTCACGATTATTTTTTGTTTTTTTCCAATGGGGCTTTTCAAATTCAATATTAAAAAGTTCCTAACTATGTTTTGAATAAAGATATCTCGAAACAAATAAATTGTGGTGAAATTTCCTTTACTGTTTACTCACACCTGCCCCAAAGAGAGATTTACGTGCATTAATATCTTTAAATTTGTCCAGAATCACACTTGCCCCAAATTTCCGGGGAAGTGTGACCTATGGAGATGTATATCTGAATATATAAATAAAATTCATAGAATACGTTTTTCAACAGTTTTCTGTGGCGTATTACAAAGAATGACCTTCGAAGTAAATACCTGCAAAATTTCATTGTTATATTAGTTCAGTTTCATCAGATGGACTAAATTCAATGCGAACTAATGAAAATCACGGTCACACTTACCCGAGCTTAACTTAATTGATACTTTTACATATTAAGATTTCATCCCCATACCAACAGTTTATATCTGCAGGGCAAATATTAATATAAACTTCAGAAATAAATCTTTACTCAAAGATAGTTTCAAATGAGACACAAACTCATTACAATCTGATTTTGTCAGATGTACCTTCGTATATTTTTTCGGCAGATATCTCAACTACATCCGGGTTAATGGATTCTTTGATACGTTTACGTAATATTCACATTATTTATTTTGTTACGCTCCACTGGAAGTTCATTTGATTTTTTAGACGAGCGAATTTCCTCCCAGGTCCGAAGCAGAAAATCATTGTCGAAGAACAAAGGAAAAATTCACCGAACACCAAACCACACAATGCAATTGTTTCTGAAGAACCTTGAATCGCATGGTTGAAGAAACTGTAGCTACAGATCCGCACGCGCAATACTTGTAAAATATACCTCTTGGAAACGGAGTGACAATATTTCAGCATTCACTTGTATCCGGAAGCTCCTGTATAATCTTATTCCCGTATTGTGTTTTCGAAAAGAGAGAGAATCGGCCTGCAAACATATTAACTCAGTGATCGTTCATCGTTTGGAAGTAATTCAATGTTTCGCGAGGGGCACTACATTCCGGAAAATAGTAATTTGACAACGACACGTCTTCATATCATCAGCCATTCATTGAAGTCCTGTTTCTGCCTTGATTCATAGACAAGTAAAATGTTTTTCGAAAGCTTATGTAGAAACCCACATAACCAACTTCAAATTTTCCATTCTTACACTATTATCTTCTTTGTCAAAATAAGAACCCTAAAATTCCTACCTTTGTAAAAATGCAGATGAAAAATAACATCAACTGAAACCATACAATGGAAGTTTCATGTAATATGTAATAACTTGTGCGATTTAGAATATCAATTTTAGAAACGGTTCTGGATGCAAAACAGAATTGTAAAATGAAGCTTGAATTTTACCAATAATATTGCTGTGTAGGGGGCCTACCGGGAAATTCACGATTGGGTCCTCCCAATTGGGCTTTCACTACGAGTCTCCCAATAATTTTTGTTCGTTGTAGAGCTAAATAGCGTCCTTATTTTCCCTTATATTTTGTCCGATTTAATGATGTTTTCCAATGGCATAGCTTGTGCGGGTAGAGGACGTTATTATTATTATTATTATTTACTTTAGGAGACCAACTAATATATTTGCTGATAATTGGCCTCATTTTCAAATCACCTATTCTTTAAACTTTTTTGATAGTTTTTTTTCTTGAGTTCACTCTTGTAGAAATAGATTCTCATGAAAATAAAAAAAATATATAATTCTCTTTTAATTTTTTATGTAATGAGAAACGGAAAATATTGAATAATCTGGTAATATCACATGTTTAATAGACATTTTTAACAAACATGTATCAATGAAACACAAAATGAAAATATTTTGATTGACTTCATTGAGTTTATTTGGAGGGAGGAAAGAGCCATTCCTTTCAATTTCTTCCATTCGTGAAATTTTTGACATTGTATTCCTATATGCCAAACCTTTAATGTGAGCATAAACAAATCATATATTTTCGGAACCTGCATGAAATTTTGCGTATATGGTGCGTATTTCAAGTGAATCTGCCGATTTTGTATTTTTCATGATTTTTAGGGATTTTATATCGATTCTCTCGAAATTCACAGATTATACCTACTGAGTTGATCATTCTGAATCGATTGGCGTTCGCAGAATTGCTCTATCTTTAACCGTTCCCGAGTTAAAAAGTTCATTGGAGGAGTAAATTCCCACACATTTTTATCTAATTCTATTCTTGACAGTTTTGACGTTGTATTCCTTTTTTACGCCAAACCTCAAATCTGAGCACGAATAAATCATATATTATCAGAACCTGCATGAAATTTTGCACATATAATGTGGATTTCATGTGAATCTGCCGATTTTGTATTTTTTATGATAATTTGGACTTTTCTCGATTTTGACTTTGAATCGATTGGCGTTCGCAGAATTGCTCTATCTTTAACCGTTCCCGAGTTAAAAAGTTCATTTAGAAGAGAGGATAAATTTCCCACATAATTTTTAAAATTCTATTCGTGACATTTTTGACGTCGTATGCCAAACCTTGAATCTGAACATAAACAAATCATATATTTTTGAAATCTGCATGGAATTTTGCGTTTATCGTGCGGATTGCAAGTGAATCTGCCGATTTTGTATTTTTCATAATTTCTACCCCTTTCGAAAAATTTTGTTCCACATCGATGGACTCGAAATTCACATATTATACTAATTTGATCATTTTGAATCGATTGGCGTTCGCAGAATTGCTCTATCTTTAACCGTTCCCGAGTTAAAAAGTTCATTTGGAGGAGTAAATTCCCACATATTTTTATCTAATTCTATTCTTGACAGTTTTGACGTTGTATTCCTTTTTTACGCCAAACCTTAAATCTGAGCACGAATAAATCATATATTATCGGAACCTACATGAAATTTTGCACATATAGTGCGGATTTCATGTGAATCTGCCGATTTCTCGATTTTGACTTTGAATCGATTGGCGTTCGCAGAATTGCTCTATCTTTAACCGTTCCCGAGTTAAAAAGTTCATTTGGAGGAGAGGATAAATTTCCCACATATTTTTTTAAATTCTATTCGTGACATTTTTGACGTCGTATGCCAAACCTTGAATCTGAGCATAAACAAATCATATATTTTTGAAATCTGCATGGAATTTTGCGTTTATCGTGCGGATTGCAAGTGAATCTGCCGATTTTGTATTTTTCATAATTTCTACCCCTTTCGAAAAATTTTTTTCCACATCGATGGACTCGAAATTCACATATTATACTAATTTGATCATTCTGAATCGATTGGCTTTCGCAGAATTGCTCTTTCTTTATCATTGTCAACAAAGGCCAGAGGATAGAAATAAAATTTGTGGCCACTTTGAAGGCCTCGTGCCTGAAAATTTCCCGGTATCCCGGTGGTAGGTACAATCCGACACTGGTTTTGAGATTGTTAGAGTTAAGTTGAGTCAGAGTTGTCTTTTACAAATTTATTTTCTCTGTTTTTATTGCTCTGCTAAATTTCTTCTCATTTGACTCCTCTTCTAATAAATCACTGATTATTGAATTTCCTGTTTTCTTCTTGAATTGTCTCAGCTTTCCTTTCACTTCATAATCCTTTTCACGTCCATACCACCCACCTCACGTGCTTCTTCTATTTTTCAGTTCAATATAATACCATTTATTATCCCAGTTCCTTCGCCATTTTCTCGAAAATTCAATTAGTGTTGCCAATTTTATTTCACTTGAAAGATAGCGAGGTTATTACTATTCCTGCTCGTTTGATAATGTCTTCGGGTATGTTGTGGAGAGTATCCACATGGAATCAATTATTCTCCCATCCTTACCTATGATTCGAAAATATGAATGCTGCTAATGTAATAAATAATCGGGAATATGGGAGAAATATATACGATGTTTTGAGAAGTGACATTTAATGTTATAGCCATACAATTGGCGAGAAGATACATGGAGGAAGTATATTATCCTAAAAGATGTTGTTTCACTCTGCCGTATTGGCAAAAATCCCCCTTGCTCAAATCCAGACAATCTCGAATTTTTGGTGTGGTTGAAGCGTAAATAACAGTTTGCAAAGTAATACTCATTTGATCACAGAGTCAGTGATTGTTTAAAATTTTTTTTGAAATTGTTTAAAAATGTTTTTTCCGTCAACCAGCTGTCATTCCTCTTCGAACGACAGCCCTCAGAAGTCGAAACTTGTGCGAGCTAAGGATTAACGAGGTCTTACCTTTCTACGTGAGATTATAAACAATATCTGTCCGATATAATTCAGTGTAAGTCATGGTAGTGCCAAGGGAAGTAGAATTTTTCTCTCAGATAATATACGCTTCATATCCTATCTTGTACGGTTTTGAGAAGAAAGATATTTTCGACATTGATCTGCAAATATGAATAGGCGGAGTATCAGCAGAAAGCTGTTTTTCAACTCAACCCAAAAAAGTACCTAAATAAGTAGTGAATCAGTAATCGAACAACAAAATTAATATGGTGGGATTGACAACGGTTTCGTAAAAAACAATATTGTGGAAACTCTTCAAATGAATATCAGCTCAAATAAGTGTTTGCGAAAAAGCGTATAAAGGCAAAGCTGGGTTTCAGTAATTGCAAATTATGAAGGTCTATTATACTTGGATTTTACGTAAATCTTCAATCTCTTCTTGAAATTGATGAGAGTTTGAGATTTGAACTCTATAGGAAGTGAATCATAACTTTTGCATGCATTATATGAAAAACTACGTTTGAAAATTGATGAATTATGTTTTGGAATGGACTAATTGCGACTGGAAAATTTGTTGATATGTGAAAACATTTTCAATCGTTTGTCTAGATATTTTGGTGAACCAGTTTTTAGAACTTTATGCGTTAATAAATGGACATACCTCAATAATTGTTCTAATCTCAACCAACCAGAAGCACGTATCTTAGCGGGTATACAGGGTGAGTCAGAATAAGACCGACAACAGATTCCTCAACTCATTTCGAGGTGAAAAGTTCCTATCAAGGTATGTCCCAAAACGCATCCTCTCTGAGATACAGGGTGTCAAAAGTACAAAAAATAATTTGATTAAATTTTTTTTCTCCAAAATTCCCGAAGCAAAAAATTTCAAACTTGGTACCTTATTCAAGGTTTATCAACGTGATAATTGAAGTTATAATTCTTAATTTTTCGTAAACCAGTGGCGTAGTTACGTTGGTATGTGGTTACAGACGATGCCTTCGACATCATCCCATCTGAGATAACTCTTTGTGTTCGATTCTCAAGATAATCGTAAATGAGAGAGTCTGAGCTGTGTCATGATCGAGTGTGTCAAATGCCTTGCTATAATCCGAAAGCACTAGACAAGTGATTTTATAATATCTACTGCCCGAAAAATAACATTAGGTATTGCGAGGAGACCTGTTGCTGTAATGGGTTGAGATCGAAATCTAAGGCATTCATTTGGTCTTTTAGTACCATTTCTAGGACTTGAGATAGTGAAGGTAAGATGCTTGTAGGTCTAAGGTCTGAGAATTCTGAAGGTTTATTGCATTTTTCCAGAGGTATTACTAAAGCACGTTTCTAAATAGAAGGAAAAATATTGTTAGTAATGATTGAATTAAAGATGAAGCTCATATGAATCTGCAGATATTCTTCGACTAATTATGGAGATTCCATCGCTTCCAATTGCTTTGCTTTTGATACGAAGTATATATTTCTTGACCGTTTCAGCAGAGACAGGAACAAATTAAAATGCTTTTTTCTGAAAAAACATCGTATCTTTCAAGTAAAGATCATTGGGAGTTAGTTTTTGTAGGATTTGTAATGTTGGTGAAATGATGATGATAAATGCCGTTAACTTTCTTTGTAAAAGTGCTAAAATTTTTCTCTGTTTTTACATCTGACCCAAGTTGTGGATTGAAATATGTTGTAAACCACTTTAGTAGGTGTTTTTGTTCTCTTTTAATGAGCCTGCGCTGAAAGAGATACATTTTTTCGTGGTTTCTTCGTACAACTCAAGAGAAGCGTCTCTAGAGCAACAACCATAGCTTTCTGCCGCCACATGTACTTTATCTCATAGAAGTGATTTTTTTCACATTCACATCGGTATGAAACAGATATTATGATCAGTACACGATTGCCGATATGTAGGTACGAAGAGTTGAGACATCATCCAATATTTACAGAACTCGATGAAGAAATTGCCATTGTTTGACCATGAATTCCATAATTGAAAGCATCAGCCGAATCATTTGATTACTGAACTTGAACTTGAGGTATTGTTAAGTTAACTCGACTAGCCTAGCCTGCTTGGTGTTGACAACGTACAAATGATATGTATTGTTTCATTGAAGCCATAACCTTGAAAAATCTGTAATAGGTTAATTATGCACCATGATAAAATTATTGCCACTATAGAAAAAAGATCACAATGCCAATCAAGAAACTAATTACAGTTATTATTTCACAATAAGAGAAACCGTATAAATGAGTCTTAAGAACAAGCAATGTTTTGTAGTTGGATCAGTTTGTACACCGAGGGTGAATCAAATATAAATGATTAAAAATTGATAATTTTTCCCACTTATCATTCTAGCTTTTTTAGGAACAAACCTATATGATGCAATTCGAAAATTCCAAAGACATGCTCTCCCTTATAGGAATGATTCAATTCCACTTCTATAGAATAGTACATTCTACATCAATGCTGGCGAAAATACAAAAATTAAGCAAGAATACAAATTTGGTCAAGGTGTTTTGCATAATTAGTAGTAGTAGGTTGTACAATTCGTATATTGACAACATGCATCTTGTTGACAACCTATGATGACAGCAAATAATAAACTGAAATTTCGATGGGTAAATTGCGATTTAACCTTTTATGCGTACAAATATTCATAATATTTAAGCCTGCAAAAGTTCGTAAGTTCATTATTAATTTTAGGGACCCGTGGCGCCATCTATCGAAACCTCGTAAAACCTTTTCAAATTTCTCAATTGATGACTTTAATTGTTTTTTGCTCCTCTTGTAAAAGTTATAAAAATCGACTTACGAGATTTTGCACCCATCGATTTGTGAAAACAGCTTTGAAAATTGTTAACGGTGATGGAACAAAAATCGAGGGAGAACCTCAAGAACTTGTTGATACTGCCTCTGCAGTGATTCTCAATTTGCTACCAGTGAAATCCAGAAATCTGTATGATGCAGCATATAACCGCTTCAGAAAATGGTGTTCCGAAAAGAAAGCGCAGAAAATCGGCATAAAAACAACGTTTCCTGTTATTCCTGCAAGAAATATATGGTCATGTTGCCAAGGTCTGCACTACGGCCTTCATTGATACTTCCTGCAAAAGATTACGTTCCTTCAGTTCCATTTCATCAGTATAGAAAAGCATTATTTTCCTCCTTGGTATATAAATAGCTATTTTTCAAAAGCCAGTGAAGCATTCGTTTTTCATCAGGTATTTGCAGAGTTTGCTAAAGATGGGAATTTTGAAATTCAGTTCGAAACTGTTCTATTTCCAATCTATTGAAACACAAATTTAGTACTCGTCCATTTCATAAACGAAATGAAAAACACTTCTTTGTTCTAGCAAAATGTAACCGGTAGTTTTTGAAATCCCAATATAAGCACAAGTATTCGTAGAATGAATGGTTAACCATTGGTAAATTCCCTTTCGTTACATATTCAAAGATTATTTATTCTTGAATATGGATAAACAAATCATTACTTCCCGCACGTCCACTGGCAATAAAACCACGAAATGTTACGAAATTAATATATTCACGATAGATCTGAATTGCTGGGTGATTTGGAATTTTCTTTGCATGTGGTTGATCTTAGAAGGTTAGTTCAAGGAAATTTTACATAACTGGGTTCACCCATAATCATAGTTATTCGTTTCATTCAGCAATCTAGAATATTCATTATCGTGAAAAATTATGGGTATAAACTATGAAGTTCATTTTAAATACATACTCATCCTCTACTCTTCGTTAATGGCTAATCTTATCAAAATAGTCAGCAAGCTGAGCCCCTGAGAAGAATCATAGACAACTCTGCTCTAGATCTAGACTCAACTATGGCCTTATTGTTTCGTGAAATTCTCCAGCTGCACATGATGTTTCCGTTATACAAAAGAGAATACTCAGAACCATTACAAATGCATCACAAACAGCTATCGGAGCTGACATTTCCTCCTGAGGCTGTGATGCTTGGCTATCTATAGATTTCTGCCCTTCGAGTGCCTCTTTCAAGGCATTCCTGGACACATAATTCTAGAGCATGTACTTCTGCTTCGAAGATGGTTGGGGTGTTACCAAGGGGTTTTGAGAGCCTGAAATTTTGTCCTGTACCGCCCACTCCAACCCTTTCGTCAATTTTAGATCCATCTGTGTACGCCACTGAAGCATCCCTTCCCAGTTGAGGTCCGTTCTCTGTGCAAGTTTGGTGGCTGTTTATGACTTCAAACTACATTTTGAAGTCGTACCCAACTGGCATGAAATCTGTCGGTTCAGACATGGCTTCTAGGGAAATGTGTTCCAAAATCATTAAGTGTCCGATCAAATCTCCTGCTTTTGAGTTTTTTGTCTGGCTCAGTCTGAAGGCACTGTTAGCTGCTTCTTTCATTACACATAGGTGCAATAGCGGAAGGATCAGTATTGCCTCTAAGGCTGCAGTAGGGCACGTAAATATTGCTTCTGTGATTCCTATAGACAAGCTAGCAGCTGCACTTTCTGCAGCTTGACTGTGCCGAAATTTGTTGAATTTTTGGCCATCATGTCAGTGAGGCGTAAATACCATGGGTTCAATGATTATTTGGTATGGCCAATAAATCATTTTTGGTTTCAGACCCCATGTCTTATCAAAGACTCTGCGGCATGTCCAGCTTGCCGCTATAGCTTTGGAAAAAATGCGGTTGATTTTTTTGTTCCAAGTCAGTTTTTGGTCTATTATAACTCCCAAATATTTCACCACTTTGGAAAATGTTAGGTGGGTTCCATTCAAAGTTGGGGCTTTAACATCTGGCTGCAACTAACATGCTTGTTGTTCCAATTCTGCTTTACTCCTTTGGAGTTATGAAATTGTAAATTGTTTGAAAGACACCGGACTAATGTATTCAAATCATTTTGTAGCATTATACTTTCATTTGGTGACTCTATGACACGAAAAACCTTCAGGTCATCAGCAAATAATAGAATTTCACTGTCCACACTCATTCTTATGTCATTTATGAATAGGGAAATTAGAAGGGGAACCAGGTTGCTTTCCTGTCGAGCGCCACAGGTGGCATTGTATTCCTCAGATTTGTATCTTCTATATTCAACGAATTGAGACCGATTTATAAGGTAGGAATAGAAGAATTGTAAAACATTTGAATCAAAACCAATTTCATTGAGTTCAGATATGAGTATAGTGTGGTCCAACTTGTCGCAGGCCTTTGAGAAATCTGCCTATATTGTGTCCACCTAAAGCTGATATTTCAAGGCACAACTTATTGTTTGTGTAAATGTTATTAGATTACTAATAGTAGATCTTTTTGCTATAAAGCCATGTTGTTCAGGAATTATGTTCGTCATGTCACCTGTTTTAAAAATTGGAATAACTTCACTTTTCTTCCAAACGTGTGCAGAGGTGTTTGTTTTAAGTGCAGTATTGAAGATTATTTGAAGCTATTATTAGCTAGAATGTGAGCGCAATCTTTGACTTGAAAGCTTGCAATTTTGTCATAGCCACTGTGAATTCATCCTTCAACTTATTTAAACCTTTTATAACTTCGCTTCCATTCACGGAATTGCTATTAATCACCGGTTATAATTAAATGTCCTTAGGAATTTGAGTTGTTTTCATGTTGCACGAATTTTACACTTCTATTTATCGTTCGAATATTTTTTTCCTTTTTGCTTTTGATAAATGAGGCTGGTTCGTGATGGTGAAATAGGTGAACTAGTAGCGATGTGACGTCTATGGTTGCTCTTTATGCTTTTATGAGCCGTGGTGGCGTGCAGGTTAAGCGCTCGCTTCTTAATCCAGGTACAGGAGTGCATGAATTCGAATATCAGCACGGTCACCGATCTCGTTCATGGCAACACTCATTAAAAAAGGTAAGCGCCGCGTCTTCCCTAGCTCACACAAGTCTCTCGGAGACTTCTGAGGGTTGCTCGTAAGGGTACAGCCAGTTGACGGATATAACAATTCCAACAAAACATTTTTTGGCTTTTGGAGAGGCTATTCCCCAAACATTTAAAGCGGATTCAAATTAACATCCAGACTTTTGTGACAGCAAAAACGTATTATGAAAAAATACATCTAAAGGTGGGCGACTGAGTGGTTTTTTGCTTTGATGTAATTTTGTAACAGAACAGATCCCACTCGGACTAAAATACAAGTCAAGTCAGTTGTAACTTTTTTCCGACTTGTCGCATTCTCTTTAGGTATTTTTTTATGATATTTCGCTTGGATCTGAATAGAGGACTTCGGATAAGGATTCAGTCATGCCACCACACAATTTTTGGCTTTAAAACTACTGACACGTTTTTCGATAATTTTTCTTCATGTCGAGGTTCCGGGCAGCCTCAGGAACCTCGTACTATGATTAAAATTGTCCATAACAGTGGAAATATTAAGATTTTCTATAAAATACAAAATACTAGGGACTTCAGTTTTATTTAGGGGTTTTTGTTAAAGAATGGCGCTAAATTTAAAAATAGAGGAGAAGTGGTCGTGATGCTAGAGCGTTCGCCATTCACCCAGGCCACCCGGGTTCGATCTCCACCTCCTGCCACTGAGCTAATGTGTTTTGGAATCCACTTGTATGCAAGCTGTAGCTCCTAGATCTTCCTTGCTCGCACAAGCTCTGCTTTTGAAGTGTTATCTCCGCAAACCAAGGTGATTCGTTAGAAAAAATTTCACAGAAAAAGATTACCTTTGGATCATCCTTATCAAAAGAGACAATGATTGATAGTGTAATGTAGGGTTGTTCCTTTTGTTACAAAAAAAATGTATGTAGGAATGTTCTCTACGTGTTGTTCATGAATATTTTGTTTGTATGTCCATGAAACACTGGAATATTTGTACAATAATATGTATATTAACATGAAGAGGCAAGGAAATCACTTTTGAAATACTGATGAATAGAAATACTAGTTGGTGAATGGGTTAAGAATAGAAGCAACTTTTCCTTTTATAGATTCACTTTTTACAATACAAAGATTCTCTTATGACAACTATTTTTTGTTATACATAACAACAACATTAAAGTATTCATTTTAATAGAATATTTCTTGAAGTATTCGATTTTTGATTTCTCTAGGGCCTTGGTAATAATATCTTCTATCTTCAATTTCATCTTCGATGAAATGATACCTCGTATCAATATGTTTGATATGCTTGTGATCTTGAGGACATTTTGAGATCGCTATATGTAGATCCTTGATTGTCTGAACTGAACTGAAGTGGTTAGTTTCGGAAACCTTATGTTCAAATCGGTTAAAATATTTTGAATTCATATTCCTTCAAAAACAGCACTACTAAGGGAAATATATTCAGATTCGATTGATGACGAAGAAATTGTACTCTGTAAGGACTTCAATTCGTCATATACAGAGATATTTTATTGAGTTTGTATTGCCTCTATACCTTTTTGCTTGCAAAAATTATGGAATTCTGAAGATTTGCACTCTTCATCAATTATGAAATTCTAACTCCAAAATAGGCAGCGGCTATTGCTTGATACTCTTGAAATACTTGTAAACTTCATCTTTACTTTAGAGTAGGTATACCAAAGAAAAATTGGTGTGATCATCGATAAATGTAACGAAGTATTTCTTTCCATCCTAAGTTTCAGGTGTAATATACATACATCGCTATGTACCGATTTTAGTGGGCGTCTGAATTCAACATGGAATTCTTAATTCTTTGGAAAAGGGTAGTTGAGATAATTCCCCTTGACAACACTTCAATTATTCATAACTATTAACGAACTAACTTCTACCACCACAAACACCTCTCGAAGTTAGGTTGTGTTATTGTTATTAAATGAAATGCTGAGAGATTTTGTCAAGGAGGTAATAAAAGTTTGTTTATCCGTGAAAGCCAAGCTCAGAATATTTTTTAGATCGATTCATTATTCATTAACTATAAAATATGAAATAAGCGATTTTCTTCGAATTCAGAAATATCACATATTTTGTCCCCAGTGTTTTGTATTTTATGGAAAATCTTAATATTTACCCTGTTATGGACAATTTCAATCTTAGTACGAGGTTCTTAAGTCAAAAGTTGTGTGGTGGCATGACTGAATCCTTATCCGAAGTCCTCTATCGACAAAAACCGATTTATTGATGATTAACAAACAAGAATTCTATCATTTTCAACTGTATAGTTATTTCGTGTCATGTAGGAAATTATTAGCGGGTCAGCTGTCATTGATACTTCATGTCCCAGTGATAATATTCCGACGGCATTGATTCCTCGGTACTCGATGTCAATTGCACGTACGAAATCCTAAATCAAAAGCATCGTTAGGTGTTTTCAGCGTGGCAGTGAACAGGTGCGAGACGATAACCACGATAATTAATGAATAATCAATTACAAAAGTGCCTCATTTGCGCCATTCACATATTAACATAATATTGAATGTTATTTGAATCACACACTCCCAATGAATGAATAATACTTTTCATGAAATAATTGGTAGTTAGATATATAATTACCATTGTTTTATAATGAAGGGTGTGACCTTCGCAACGATATTTTCTGTCTTATCTCACCTGCTCGAGAGTATCTGTTTCATCCATAAATATAACATACATTCTAATTTGAATTATTGTTCGATGATTATAAAGATGTGAACGCGGCCGTAATGACATTAATGGTGTGGCTACGTGACGCCGCTTGAGTTGAGAAAGGTGGAATCAGCATTCTGCAGGGAAGCTTCACTTTCGCAAAATTGTAGTCGGTTAATTGAAAAAAAAAGTTTGGCTTCATAGAAAAATAAGTTTTGTGCGGTTTGATGGGGTGGAAAAACAATAAGTACCTACTGGAGATGAACGTTGCTGGTATAACGAAACGTAATTTTGAAATATATTATTTTTCAACCTCCATGTCTTTTTAAGTTAGTCATAGTTGCTCTTGCATTAGAGCAGTAGCAGAATGGCGACGAAAGCAATGTCCCGTATAAAAAGATAGGTTTGGCCATCCTAAATACATTGCGATTTTTAGGAAGCTCAAAAAAATCGTTCACTTCTCTCAGGACACAGACATTCAAGTCTTGGTATGGGCAAAGCGGATAACTCATTTTCATCCACAACTGTAAATTTCTTCGATACACCAGTTTTACTTTCCAGTACGTTCACTACCATAACGGAATCCCTATCCTGTATATCCGATATCTTCTTTTCGGATTTCTTTCGTACTTTTCAGGATAATCTTATTTTTGAAACAAGAAATGAGTAGAGCGTCCGAAAAACAAGGGCTTGTGAGTTTCCCGAACATTTCATTCATAACTGTAGCGACAACTAAAAATCAACGATTTTTTTCTGTCAACTTGCGATGTCTGTAGCTTGGAGGGGGTGAATTTTAGGACACATGTTTATGGGGAAAAAAGTCTTATTTTGACTCCAGGAATACTCCCTTGAAATATTTCTATTGAATTTAGAAACACCCTGTATATTAGGGTACATATAATTTCTTACTTATTCCCAAAGTTTTCTCCCTTTTTATTTTTATTCTGGAATATTAAACGATTCATAGCCAAAGTTTTGGGCTTATCAAGAATGTGTATGGCTAGATCAACCAGCTCTGTTCTATACCATACAGTATGTCAAATTCAAAAGTTGCTAAAGAGAATATTTCAGAAATGAAAAATATTTAACAGTAAGTAGTCCCAAGAGTATTTTTAAAACTTTTCCTTTCCTGATTCACAGAAAATTCTCAGAATAATTTCCATTATTCCTCAGCCTGTTTTTGATTGAATTCGTGTGTGGTATTCCCGAAAATGTATTGAGAAAAAGGTCTTACTACTAATACTAGGTAGAGTTTACAATAATATTTCGACCAAATTCGAAAATTACAGTTCGGACATTATCAACACAATGAATCCAAAAAACAAAAAAAACGACAAGTTTCCACGGAGTGGAAAATGAGGAAAACATCTGACAGAAAACAACTACTTCCCTGGCTAATACCACGATGGTCATTTAACTACAGATATACTAGATCCAATATATCGATGAATGTCTGCACCATCTATTCATAACTTTCAGTAACTACAGTATTAGTAAAAGAGCTAAAGTAGCCAGATCGTGAAAAATTACAATCAGTATCGGAGATATGACCGATTCATCAATTCACTGACAAATTTGTGATTTCCTCTACGACCACTCCGTCAATCCGAATGTATTCTGGCTTCATGATAATGTGAAATGTGAAACAATGATGATTACCTCCCCCTTAATTCAAGGACATATATCATAAAGTGGAGTGCATGTTCCCATGTGCAATCAGAAAGCCGATGATATATCGTTGGCCATAATGGCTTTCTGCGATGACAGAAAAGCCTTCTCCGAATTCAACACAGAAAATTCATTTTGAAACTTCGCTCTAGCGAATTCGTGCAAGTATGGGTTTGTTTCATTTGAGGAAACATATTGTCACGAACTGGTAATGGTATTTGGTGTTTCTGTGAACCATTTGATTCAGGATTTACTGGAGATTGAAACAATTCAAAAATCAAAACGGAAAAAAACTGGAGTCAAATGAAAACAGTATCCTTGAACTTGATATATCCTTTTACCTATCGAATACTAGCTTTATAGCTTTCAGTATATTACGTTCAGGGTGAACTAAGTCTAATTAAGGAAAACTAGTCTAGACTAGTTTATCATATAGATACACATCTGCAATTTGAGAGCAATCGATGATGATTTATATTTTTGTTCGTCAACCTCCGTTGATGAATCAAACTCCCATGTTTTAATCCTCTTATACAACCGCCAAAACACGCGTTATTTTGCTATTACTGAAGAAAATACATACAGGGTGTTGGTTTGAAAACATAACACCCTTTATATTTCTCTAAAAATCTAAGAATAGGCAAAAACACTTTAAACTTATTTTTAAGGGGGACATTTTTTAGGCAGCTTTTCAATCACTTTACATCAACCTACTGGTACTAAATGAAAGGGAGGGGTTGAATTATACCTCACTTCAAAGGTCGTTCAACTAACTTTTCCACATACATACAATACCACATACTTGGTGAAAACTGTAGATATCGAAAATGATTAAAACTGAAGTCATGTTACATAAGGCTAAATTTTTAAGTGTTTTTTCCTTTTTATATCTAACAAAATAATAAAAAAACATAATATTCAGTTGACAATTATTATAGGAAAGAATGTAATTTAACCAAACTAGTGCTTATACGGTAGTCAGTTTTTTTGTGGTAGAGGGCGCATGTTTTATCGTTAACTCTGAAGCCGGCCCTGGTGGTTGTTTGAATGGTTTAAACAGTTCAAACAGTAAATTGTGTATTGTGAGAAATAAACTGTCAACATTTTTTCCGATACTTGTTAGCTGTTTATCACTCTTCAGGCTATTTCTTTTTGCCAAAATTACTTCTTGTGACTTTTGTGAGTTTTGCTTTACTGATGAGTGTACGTATTTTCTCTTTGGGCATGTTAACAAACAAAATTGTCGCTACTGGAGCGAAGAAAATCCACGACTTTTCAGGAAAAGTCACAAACACTATCCAGAGACAGTGAACGTTTCTGAGGAATACTGTTTTTCGACCTTTATTCTTTGAGGGAAATCTAACTGGTGAGGTTCACTTGAATCTGCTTCAAGAAATAACAGACCGCTTGATAGTAACTAGTTTGGAAAATCAACTAGTGCGGCTGGTAGGTAACATGATTTTGCAAGAAGGTCTTATTCACTTTGAACAAGATGGGGCTCCGCCACACTACTTTCTTCCAGTTAAACAGTGGCTAAATGACAGATTTCCTGGCAGATGGATTGGCCGAAGAGGAGCAATATAATGGCCATCATGATCACCCGACTTATCGCCCCTAGATTTCTTCCTATGGGGACATCTAAAATCAATTGTTTATAAAACACAGTCTCGCAATTTAGAAGATTTGAAGAGAACTATACTGCCATGCTAAGCATAAAGGGCGTATATGAAAAATTTGTAGGTATTGAATTTAAGTCAGTTTTGGATTGTTTGCATCATTTTACTCCCTCCTATCCTACTAGGATTGAATGTCGTTAATGAAAATTAGCTAGTCCTACAAGCTTATGAAAACTGTCATATCAGCCAAAGTTGCTCCCAATCTAATAGTGAAACATGATTTTTTGAAAACATGAAAATTGCAGATACGCCCTTTATGCTTAGCACGGCAGTATAACAGCTGCGTATAGAGAACTTCAGCCAGAAGTTTTTCGGAATGTTTGAAAGGAGTTTGAGAGCAGACTTTATCATCGTTTAGCAAATACATCGGGAAGAAATTGAATGAGATTAATAACTTTTCATTATATTTTGATGTTTTATTGCGAAACACTTGATAATTAAAGATCTTCACGGTTTTACTTGATTTCTCTAAAAGTTCTGAAAAGAAAGGTCAAAAGTATTTGGTATTTCTGAAAAAGTAGTTGAACGGCCTTTAAAATGAGGTATCATTTCATCAATTCCACTTTCCATTTGAGATTTTAGGGTTTGTCTGTCTGCCCCTGCTAAAGGGATATAATTCAATTGAAAACCAACCCACAAAATGTCCCACTTGAAAATAATAATTTTTTTGCATAGTTTTAGATTTTCTATAGGGACCGAAATATAGAGCGTGGTGCGTTTTAAAATTGACATCCTGTATAAAACTGTTGAAAAAAATTCCGGATTTTATTCCTGAGAAAAACCCCATATGGTTGCACTTCTTGAAGTTCTTCAATCAGCTCTCTCTCCATGAAATGGCAGCAAGAAATTTTTCAATCCTGACAAGTTCACAAGCAAGCCTTGATGTACCTCCAACACAGCGACAAATTTACTATTTTCCACGAATTCACTGAACGGAAATTTTATTACTTCAGGGACTCCTCAGATCGATCAATTTCTTGAAAGGAATTCACACAACTCAAGAATGTTGCAGAAGTATGATAATACTCTTGACAACATTCCATTCCGATTATGTTCTCGTTTATCACAGAATATTCCACGCATTTTCAAATCGAAACAGATATTTACGAAGGCCACGGTTATCTATTTTTGAACTGAATTATAATTTTACAAATTATGAATTATAAAGTTATTCATGTCTCTGTATTCCATGAAAAATACCTTGAAAAATATGTATATTCTCCAGAAGTGACATTAAAATGTAATTAATTTTTAAAACGCTCACTCCAATAAATATTATAAAGGGTAAACATTGAATAGAAGTCAGTTGTTTTCTGATAAACACGTCTACTAACAATAACAGTTATTGCAGGTGTCTTGTTATGAAATGGCAGACCCTCTACTTCAAATTTAAAATTTGTGAAGTATGGTGTTCCCCAAGGATCAGTCTTGGGGCCACTCCTGTTCATCATTTATGTGAATGATATCAGTCGTTTTATGAACCCACATAAATCTGTCTTGATACTACTTTCATTTACTACGATAAGACGATCAGACCTTAACAGAGTAACAGAAGAGGTAATTAGTGAGGCAGAATTGTATTCTGTAAACAAACTGAAACTGAATTCTGACAAAATTCAAAAACTAGCTGAGATACACTGGATACAGGGATAGCTGGGGAAAATAATGCCACTACCCACCCTATATCTTTACAGTGTCCTGGTAGAATTTCAAAAGAACGCAAATATGCTAATCAAGCAATGTGACGTTCATGACCGTAATACCAGATCCGCAAAAAATATTCGCACCAGTAAATCTCAAAGAAATACATTGGACTTCAATCTTCACAATTATTCACTAGATGATTTTAAATGTATGTTTATGCATCATTTTAAAAATTCCCTGAAGAGTTACCTCTTAAAATATTGCTTCAACTTCGTCAATGAATATGTTAGTCATTTTCAAAATCGATATTTGTGAACATACCCACCATAATTCATCTAAAGTGTTGAACAGTAAGATTGTTTTAAAAGTATTTTGATTGTTTTTTAATTGGTATCTGATAACAATTTATGTCTTTTCTGTACAAATGTATTTTTTGACATGCTACAAACATTTCGAAAATGTAACGAAATTAAAGAAATACTTTACTTCTTTCAACAAAATTTCCGGAATTGGAATACTTCTCACTCTTGTTTTTGTCTTAATGATACATTAACCTCGGAGTTTGGATTCAACATCGAGGTATCTCTAAATCAAATAGTTGTATTGGGAAGCAGATAATAGAAACTGTCAACAGCATGAATTACAAATAGTATTGGTTCCAGAATAGACCCTTGAGGGGTGCCAACAGATATAAGTTTTTTGAAGTGTTTTAAATCTCAAATTAGACACAATAGAATGTTTTGCTCAGATCCTACGCTGTTAAATAGTTATGCTCACCATGCTTTACGTTATCAACTACATTTCGTATGATTTGCATCACTTCATCGGTTGAAATTATGATTTTGTAAAACCCCAATGACGTTTATGAAGTGATAGTATTGTTATTATGTTTCAGTAAAATATTGTATAGAAATTTGTAACTTTTCGTTTGTAAATTGATATTCCTGGCTTGTATAATCAAAATTTGTGTTTGTGATTCTTATTTGATTTACCCTTTTCAGTTTGTTAGCCCAACTGGAACGCCAATGAACATGTGGTTATCTTTCTCTACAGAAGGGTTACAATATTGGGCATGTTCCTTGATTTATCAGTCAAAAATAATAAATTTGCAATTCTTGATAAATAAAGTAGATGCGAAAATATGTTCGTTTATTTTTTTATGAAAACCCTTTGTGTATTTCCAAATATCGATTTGTGCAATCTGCAAGATAACTAGGTACATACATAATTTTCTAAAAACATCAACGTAAATCAGAACTGCAAATCAATAAAATGTGATTTGAACTAATTCAAATCATGTCAGCTAAATATTGATTTTATTTCAAAGTCAAATTCTGGAACAAAACGCACCCTATTGAAATGTCAAGGTCACCTTCATTCGATACTATCGATTGTCTGATTGATATTGTGAGGTTAGAATGTTTGATGAGAAATTAAATTCGAAATCTGTCACTACTAAGTCTTGGATGATCATGTGCACGAAAATAAACCTTTTAAACAGTTTTTGTTGTGGTGCCTCGTTCTAACAATGGTAAAAAGGTGAAACGCCTGGTTTCTGTCGTGAAGTTATGCTGGAGGTCACCTTCTTGGAATTCAGTAATTTTCTTGGATACATGATGTTGGTAAGTCAAATAACTATTCAATTGGTATACTTTGGATCGCTGCTACTAATTACTTATAGTTTTGATTCATTTAATTATTTTCTAGCTTCTCAAATTTCCATTACATTTCTACCCAATTATCTTTCCTGCGCGTCCTACTTGTTCTTAGTTACTCCCATCAGTTTTTAAAAGCACTCCCGATTACAGTTCACTTTTTAGTGAAATTCCGATAACTAATAGCCACAAGCTATAATTTATTTTTCGGAACTTATGCAATTTGGGATCGTGAACAAAAATCCAAATAAAATTGTTGTTGATCTCACGTATTTTTGGTGATATGGGCCTATTTTTGAATGATAACTGGCATTTTCTAGCACGCATTCCCACCGCGAAAAATACAGTAGAAAAACCCAAAATTCTGACCTGTTTCACACTTTTTCTTTATCGAAAACAACACTTTTAATGAAAACACTCATAATTTTTTTATGACCCATAAAAACAACAAACTTAGGCAAATTGGTTAGTAAATTTTATTCATGTCAAGTCGGTAATTAAAAGACGTGAATGAATAATTTCCTATGCATATTGAAGTTGAATGGCTCAAAAAGTTGGCTGTGCAAATTTGAAAATATCAACCTGACATGAATAAATTCACTAAATATTTTGCATAAATTGGTTATTTTTAATGTACTTAAAAGAAGGTTGAATTTTTGGATGAGCAATGCCGTTTTTAATGAAAAAATAGTGTAGAAAAGGTGAATTGGGGTGTGTACATTGTGCTAGTGTAGAGGAGGAAGAATTTTGGGTGTTTTTTTCGCGGTAGAAATGTGTGCTAGAAAATGCCAGTTATCACTCAAAAATAGACCCATATCACCAAAAATATGTGAGATCACCAAGAATTTCATTTGGATTTTTTGTTCACGATCCCAAATTACAAAAGTTCCGAAAAAAAATTTTACCTTGTGGCTATTATTTATCGGAATTCCACCAAAAAATTGGAAGAACAGAAATTGGCCTACAATTATTCGAATCTTTTTTTACCACTTTTGTAAATTGGTGAGACCTTCGCAATTTTCATGTCATTTGGTACTATATACCTTTTTCTAATGATTTTGATATGATAAAGAATAAAATTGGTGATATTTCGTATTTGACTGCTTTAACAGTTCTAACACAGATTTTATCATATCCATAAGCCTTTTTTGTATTTAAATTATCAATGACTTCTTCGATTCCAGAAATATTGATTGGTTTTAGGAACATGGTTGAAATACTTGATTTATCATTAATGGGTTCAAATGTTTTGGATATAGCAGATGATAATTTATTTCGAATATTAGCAAAGTGAATATTGAATGCCTCACAAATTTCAACTGGATCTTCAATGTTTGAATTATTTGCATCCAAACTTTTGATATATTTATGTTTATTATGATTGGATGTATTATGCAATAAGGAATTTAAACCATTCTATACCACTTTGGGAGTGGAATTGGTGAATTGATCTCGATAATATTCGATTTGTTTTTCCCCAGCTTTTTTTTAACAAGTTTATTAAAATAAGAATATTTTTCTAAAAATTGATCTGAAAGGGGATCTTTTTTTATATTGTAGACGTTCTTTTATTAATTTTGCTAGGTGATCATCAAACCATGGTTTTGATTCTTTTTTACTTTTATATCTTTTCATTAATGAGCAGGAATCAAAAACATGTGCCAAACTGCAGTTTTGCAGGAAAATGACCATGAGTGCATGTCAAAGTACCAAACGGATCTTGGAATCGATCCAAAACGTTCACAATTCACATTATTCATCATGTTAACAACGCCCCCCGCACTTGAAACGTCTAGGGAACGTATCTGCATAGTTTCACAGAATCACCTTCAGAAATCTATAAGGATACGCAAGCGGTTGTAAATTCGTTAATTGCCTGTTAAAAACGATAAAGTATTACAGTTCCATATCCTTGTTTTGATACGCATTATCCGCGTAGTGGTTCCGTTTTGTAACCGAATATCCGGAATGTCAGAACCGCGGCCGGTCGATGGAATAATCTTTCAAGGTTGATTTTATTATCTGTGCTTGAACGAATTTATGTTTTATCGCTTTTAATTCAATAGCATTGCAAAGGTGATAGATCGATGGATCAGATTTTGAGTCGGATGGAATTAAGAGAAATATCATACCAATATGTTACACCTAGAATGCCATTCAGACCAGGAGCTGGTGACAGGTGACGTTCTCCCATTTCACAATGCATGCCTTATTAAGGCTTGATAATCAACCCTAAATTATGAAAAATGGACGGGTTCCTGGCCGCCGCACGTGTGCACTTCATAAGGAAAAGCGCTTTTCTTTGTGTGGAGAATTTTTTTTTCGCTATATTATACTGCCTGCCGTTGTAATATACGGAAGTTCAATCAATTGAAACGCTATTAATTAATGGCATGCAATCCGCAGCGGCCGAAAGGGCTCAAAGGGTTACGAAAAACTGAAATGTAAGGTTCTATTTGGGTTGTTAGGGGAAAATAGCCGAAGATGAGGCAACTGAGGGAAAACATCAATAACTCCGTGAAAACAAGAATTCCAAGATCCAAATAAACAACATTTTTTTGGAACTTACATAGTTTGGTCTCCTGAACAAAAATACCAATAAAATTTTTGGCTGTTTCAAGTAATTCCGTAGATATCGGCATATTTTTGAGTCATGACTGACACTTTTTAGGACACAAGACTTCTACGAAAAAAACAGTAAAAAGTCTTCCTTCTTTACCTTAACACAATGTTCACATTCCAACTCACCCGTTTTACACAATTTTTTTATTGAAAACGGCACTGTTTATAAAAAACACTCATCCTTCGTTTACGACTAGAAAAACAAAAAATGTATGATGATCTCCATACATGGCAGCAAGATTTTATTCATGTCAGGTTGGTAACGACTTCAACTCACAAAGTCAACTGAAAAATGCGACGTTGCCAAAATTTTCTTCTGGTCATTTATAAAATGCGAGCGCAGTGAGCATCTGCTTCTGCTTTGATTTAACTTGGATCCACCTTTTTTTAACGTTAGGTCCATGGCAAAAACTTGGAAAGCCAAAAGAAATAGTTACACCGAAAGCGAGCGTTATTTTCAATTCAATGAAATAAGACTGGCTCGACTTATATTCAAATGATGTGTCGGTTATCATTGAATCAAATTTTTTATTATTAAAATCTGAAAAATAACAGATTCTAGACTTGTCGATATTTCTGAAAACTAATCACGACACGTAAGATATTTTTACTTGGTTTGCAGAAATTTAAGAAAAACTGACAACATCGCTTTTCTCACTTGTTGAAGTTAAATGTCTCGAAAATTTGGCCGTGCAAATATGCAGAGATCCATAGTTACCAACCTGATAAAAATAAATATTAAAAATTCAGAAGAGTCAGGGTAGTTTATTCAAATAATTTTTCCACAAAAATAGAAGAATGAATTTTTGGGAATGAACCAAATCTTCTAGTGAATCTGTTTCATATTTTTCATAATTTTTAGGGGTCTACCCCTTAGGACTTTTCTCGAGTTATTTTTTATTTCCATCGATTGACTTGAAATCTACATAGTATACTAATTTAATCATTCTGAATCTATTGGCGTTCATGGAATTGCTCTATCTTAAACCGTTCTCTAGTTCTTAAGTTCATTTACAGTTGAAAGAGGTAATTTCTCTTCGAAATTTGGTTTTTCGTAATTTTTCTAATAATTTTAGTAATTTTCAAAATAGCACGCAGATGCTCATATGCAATTTCAAGCGAATTTGATTATTCTGTACTTTTCATGATTTTTAGGGGTCTACCCCTAAGGACTTTTTTCGAGTAATCTTTGTTTTCGTATATCGCTTTAAAATTTACAGAGTATATTAATTTCACCATTCGGAATCGATTGACGCTCGCAGAACCACAACCGTTCTCGAGTTGAAAAGTTCATCTAGAGTTAAAAGAGGTCAGCTCTTTCCAAAATTTTGTTTTCGTGATATTGTTGTCAGTTGTCAGTTTTATCTTCTAATGATCGCATCTTTTTCTGCAGTTCCCGGAAATCACGTTTAATAAACTAACTGCAGCTGACTTCTGTGACATTATTTCTAGATTCGACCCATTGGGATCAAGTTTCCAGCCCCAGTCGCATGTATTATTTTAGATTTCATAGCATTTTTTACCTTCGTTGGTACCAAAGAAGCCGAGTTGAATTGGGTTTTTACATCGCATCAAATTCTGACATATTTGTTGTAACTTCATTTGTTTTCAAAGTTTTCTGGGTTTGGTATGCTTCGAAAGATTCACATTTTGAATATTTCCGCGGTGTCCAGAAATAAAAGATTAGTTTGAGTTTTCCATTTGAAAAAATTGCGTTTTGTGAGTTTTATCGATATTATGGTTTAGGTGAAAATTTCTAGGAAAATTTTCACCACCCTGTAAATTATTTTCGGAAATTCAAAGGACCTATTCATGACTTGATGCTTCAGGTGTGATTCCGTGAAATTTAACATTTCTTACTGTTACTATCTATTAACTATGATTTTTTCGGAGTAGTGCTGTAACTGTCAAATATTTCAGATAAAAAAAATATCTCGAAAACTACGGCATTTGGGTATAGAACGTTCAAAATCTGCTGGGAAATTTAAAGATGTATTGAAATACAGGATGTTCCATTTGAAATAAGGACGTTGCCCTCTGCTTCCGGTGTAACAGAAAAACATCGGGAATTGAAAATATCTCAGATGAGAAAGCCATATTATAAAACCCACCACCACAAAATTTCTAGTTTTTATTTCGAATAGTTATACATATATTCCTAACGAGCGCTCTTCTTGAAAGACCTTGTATATACCTTTTGGAATATTGGAATATTGTGAATCTGTGACTTGCTTCATTTATTAGTGGGTATAACGAGAAGGAACCAAGTTTTCTTTTCCTGCTTATGCTCCAAGCCATGAAGACCACTTGGTATTTCAACAAGACCATAGTATGCACAGCCTGTTAGGGCGTTTTTAGATATAATGTTTCCTGGAAGTTGGATTGGAAGAAGAGGCTCTAAAGAGTAGCCAGCCAGATCTCCAGTGTCCGAGCGTTTTAATATAATTCGGTTCTGCCGACCTCCCGAGCCACTGTTTCGTTTTAATGGTCCACTCTGTATAGCTTTCCCAAACGGCCCTATTCGCGACAGTATCACACTAACCATTTTACCATATTATAGTAATTTTATTTGATTTACTGTATCCAACTCCACTGGTTCTAACCAGTTTCGAGCAAACGACGGAATATTGCGGATGTTAAAAATGATGAATATATATACTCATCAGTCGAGTGTCACTACTAATCCATAAATCAGTAATTCCGTTTTCAATTCTACTATAAATTGGGTGTTTATATCTTCATTATAATTATTTTCTTATGAAACCTCATCGTGCTTTTCATACTGATTTTTTTTCTGCCGAATCCACGAAGTGTGAAATTATTTAGATGACCTCAGTTGAATGGTTATAGTATAGTCATCTACGCTACTATATCATTATAGGTATTTTTTTCATTCATTCATTCGTTTGTTTAGTAAAAACTCAATCGATCTCCATGGAAAAAAACGCAGCCGATTAGCCGAAAGATTTTGTTTCTATTGCAGTGGTGCTTCATAATAGAGAAAACACAACACCGAACACACTGTGTGATGGTTTTATGTTGTTCATCCATTCTATCTGTTTGTTAGCCATTTTTTCTTTACTTCTAGTTTTTGATCCATTTTTCGAAGGGCACTTGCTTTTTTTAAATATTCTTCCCTTTATCAGATCACCTCAGCAAGTTCAATTGTGAAACACGATGTACCCCAGGGATCGGTACTAGGGCCACTTTTGTTCATTATATGCATCAATGATATATTTGACTGTGTATTATTTGCCTACGATGCAGAACAGCAACTACATCTCTACAAGACGAGAACATTCGGTTTGAGATCTCCAGGGGCTGCTTACAAGGCGGGGTGATATCTCCCCTTCTGTGGTCACACCCCATGAAGACAATCTACTTGTCCTTCAAAGAAAAAAGTAGAGATTCAAGCTTATGCTGATGACTTTGTAATTTTGGCAAGGACGTTAGGAAGGGTTCTCATATCATATAAAATATAAGAAAAAATTGGGTGGACAACATACACAAAACAGACTTATACACAGCGTAGCTGGTTGACACCTGAAATCTACAGACTGGGTCCTCCAAGATGAGAAACCACTTACTGCAGACAACTGTTGGTTTACAGATGATTTGAAAACACCCTCAGGCTCTGGGGCAGGAGTATACAGTCGAAATTCACGCCATTGACTTATGTGCAGAGAGATTGGAGATAACCAACCTCATACACAATTCATTCGAAATTTTTTCGAACAGTCCAGTGGTTCCAAAGGCACAAGGGTCGTGCAAGTTAGCATGAAACTATCAAAAAATAATCTCATCTATAGGAAGAATCAACAATCTGTCCCTGGTCTGGATGTCTGGTCGCTATGGCATGGAAGCCAATGAAGCGACAGACGCTTGCAAAAGGTTTTATCGGGCCAGAAACTGCACTTGGCATTTCTTCAAGTGTTACAAAGCAACCACTGAATACCTGGACTGTTAGAGTCTCAGACTGTTGGAATATCTTTCCAGGAGTGGTCCAATCCAAGGCATCCATAGATCCTTCGAAAAAACGAAAACGAACAAACAATTGGTAGACTCTAATAGGGATGATTTGCGTTGTCTAACAGGCCTACTTACTAGTACTGGGATCGTTAGAAAATCTGGAGTGCCGTCTTTGTCTTGAAGATGACGAAATAGTATACAGGATGTTCCAAATTAACTCGGCACCATTGCCAACTCCGTTATTATTGATGCTACGAATTCAGTTAAATGGGCAAACTAGTAGCATTTTTAATGGCCTTCTCGATGCCGAAAACAAAAAAAAAATTGACAGTCGCGTTTTCAGAATACTTCATAAAATGATATTTCTTTCAATGGAACATCCTATATTTTTTCAGTCATTTCGATTTATAATAACATTCTCAACAACAAAGCTCATATCACCTTTCTTCTTAAAGTCGAAAATGGGCGACTTATGTGGAAATATCTATTTCTTTCACTAGTTCAAAAAATTTCTTTGTTTTGGCGAATAAAACCTCATGATTGTCCAAACACCCAATTTTGGTACTTATACGAATGACAATATTTTGTTACTCATAGCAAATTAGACAGTAGAAAGAAAAAATTGCGCTGGGATGTGAACTCGTGAAACCCGTGATCATCATGTCTCACCACTCAATTGACACCACTGAGCTATTTGGTATAAATGTACAACAAAACGATAATTTCCATTTTAAAGCCATTCCGCTAGCCACATTTATTTTGTGAATTAAAATATGTTTGCTGTAATGATAACTTTGAAGCCATTTTTGTACCGAACAGAAATACTGGAGAGTCTCATGAATGTGGTTGGAAATAATTATTTTGAGCAATCAAGTTGCCTTGAAACTCTGTTGAAATACTATTTGTCAAATATTTTCAAGTATATCATGACTGTTCGAATATTTTTCGAAATGCCGTTTTCCCATCAAGAGAAATGTGATATGTTAGAATCCTACTTGGTTTGCCAGAAAAATAGCGTTGGAGCACTCCAACACTACAGCAATTCGTTCCCCGATCGTGACTTACCTATTCGGCGTTTTTTTTCTATGCTTCATCGTCGATTCAGGAACAATGAAAAAGTTTTTGAGAAGAGGAGACCTAAATAACGTTTTGTAATATCTGAAGATACAGAAATTGACGTTTTATCCTACTTTGAGGTATATCCAAATAATTCCATCAGAGATTTATCTAGAGAAATAGCTGATCCACTGTTCGGTATTCAACGAATTCTGAAGAAACATAAGATTTCTCCTTATAAGTTAAGACTAGTGCAAACACTAGAACCTGGTGATCCTGAGAGACGATTGCGGTTTTGTCGGTGGTTTATCAATAAATGCAGACAATATCCAAACTTCTATAGAAATATTATATTGAGCGATGAGGCTAATTTTTCAAATCGTGGGATGTATAATAGAAAGAATTTTCATTATTGGAGTAGACATAATCCATTTCTAGTCCATCCCCACAATCCGCAAAGAAGATTTAGCATTAATGTTTGGTGTGGTCTATTTAGAGGCAGAATTATCGGTCCATTTTTCTACCATGGTTCTTTGAACGGACCCCGTTACATTAATTTATTAACAAGAGTGTTGGAAGAGTTTTTTGATGATCTTGATTTGGAGGCTCTTCAGATGATCTATTTTCAGCAGGATGGAGCACCAGCACATAATGTCAGTGGCGTAAAAAGAATGCTGCGAGGCTGTTTTGGAAACAGATAGACTGCTACAAATGGCCCTGTTAAGTGGCCCCCTCGTTCACCAGACATGAAACCTCTAGATTTTTATTTTTGGGGATTTCTGAAAAATGAGGTGTACAAAATGAAACATAATAATGTAAATGAACTGAAAAATTATATTGAAACTATAATTATTGATGGGCGAACTGTGTTGAATGCCACACGTGTAGTCAATAGAAGGGCCCAAATATGTGTTCAACAAGAAGGCGGTGTTTTTGAATATTTACTCGATATTTTATAGCGCTTTATCAAATCCGTTTGTTATAAATGTTTCCTATCGATAAAACTGTCTCATTTTCACCTTTACGAAAAAAAGTCAAATGAGATTTGTTGTTGAGAATGTTATTACGAATCGAAATGCATGAAAAAATATAGGGTGTTCCATTGAAAGAAATATCATTTCATGAATTATTCTGAAAACGCGACTGTCAATTTTTTTTTGTTTTCGGTATTGAGAAGGCCATTAAAAATGCTACTAGTTTGCCCATTTAACCGAATTCGTAGCATCAATAATAACAGAGTTGGCAATGGTGCTGACTTAATATGGAACACCCTATATACTTTGTGCCTGCCCCGCCGCGTATATAATCAGGCTTTTGATGTATGGCAGAACCTCCCTCTTGCCATCGGACCTGAAAGACCATTCACCAGGTGAACTGATCGGCTTCGTGAAGAAGCTTTCGGTACGAAAAAGCTTATGGGTAATCTACTAAATTGGATAAGGAGAAAAAAAATTGAAAAGGGTGGTGACTTGGTGACACTTCAGCAGCATGGAGGTTGGGAGTTTGGGAAGATTGCTGAGGGATATGTCGCAGAATCATCGACAAGAAAAAAGGTGCAAGTCTTCACTGATGGGGAATTAACTCCAATGCCAAGTTCTTCAAGGGAACACGTTGAGTACTTTGTGTCATCAGATCGTTTTCTTCATTGGAAAGCAACCGTGCAAGCAGCCACACCACGTCAATAAGTAATTATCAATGAGTGGTTAATATTTCAACGGAAAATGGTTTTTCAGGAGGGATAACTTTTAATAATTTGACAAAGTGTATGATTAATTTAAATGTATTGTAATGTTGTTTAATTTTATAAAAAAGAAATATACGCTTAAAGGTTTTTTTTTAGTTTCATTAATTTTCTTACAAAATTAAACAGACGAGCTGATAAAAACTAATGTTTTTGTGAAAGTATAAAAAGAGGGAAGTAAATGTTTGTTCTCACAGAGAAAAAGCACCATTTCCCCCCTTCTTTAGGGGTGGAAAATAAAGTTAGAAGAAATACATTCCAAAATAGAGCTTGGGGTTGGGAGGGACACCTTTCTCCATGAATGATTCTTCTTGTGTACGCCAATGGAATTTGGTGTGTTTCAGTCTGATTATAAGAGTGGGTGGTAATTATCCCTTTCTTCAAGCACGAACTTTACTGTCAACCTAATTGTTAGTTTGCCTCTACCTGAACTGAATTCATTTTTAAACTCACCTTGAGCATTGGCAAATTGAGATAATTTGTGAATATCATATAATGAATCAGAAACGCTATAATTACAACGTTACACTGATTTTATTGATATATCATGATTAATACAACGTTGTTGAACAACTACACTTATTATTTATTAATATCATTATCACCAACATTGTTCATTTTCTTTTGTTACGGTGGAATATTATTGCAATATTCAGTCTGTGAGTTATCTATTAATCTCGAATAATTACTCAGAATATGATGTCATAGTTTCTTACTCAACTCTATTGAGTTGATAATTATGAAGTTTCCGACGAAACTTTTCATACCATTCAGTGTTTTCTCACATTGGCCTACTTCATTAAAGAACCGAACGAAAATGAAGACAGCAGCAATAGAAAAAGATGTAACTGCTGATAATACAGAGTTCGACAGTAACACCATTGAGGTTTCAAATGGATACAACAAAAACCAAACTATTCTTCCAGGAGTTGTCCCGCCAATATTCAAATCTGTCTTGTTTTGGCTAGAGCCAACCGCGTCAAAAATGGAAACTGAAGCAGGAATAGGGTACCATCCGTGACAATATCAGATATCTGACCAGCATTGTATTGAAATAAAAACAATGGAGAAAAAATTAAAGAAAGGAGGAAAAAATATAATGGCATAACAGGAAGAAACTTTTGCCAAAAGGAAAAAGCGATCAATTGAGATTAGTGAAGAAGATGAGGAAAATCAAAACATTGAAAATAATAATATTCACAACGTTGAAACTGAGGACAGTCAGGAGTCTGAACTGGCAGATAGTTGATGACTAACTGTGAAAAAAAATTGACGATTAATATGTGATTGCCTACGAACAGAACTGTAGCACCCAGGCCTCCAGGCAGTATTACAAAAATCAAAGACTTCGTCGTGGAAGTGATAATATGCAAGAGAATGAATCTGGTTCATTCTATTGGTAAATGGTTCAATAAACTTATTTTTGTTTATTTGTCTCTTTGGTTCTGGAGAGCATAACTAAGGAACCATAAAATGCTAAAGACGTGACTGTGTTGATTTCCTTCATCAGTTTACAAAATCCAGACCTTCGATCAAATAGCACAACCTAGATGAGTAACTTGCCACACACGTCTTAAACTTTGTTTGTAAGGGACATCTTTCCTCACCGGCAGAGTCGTGTTTACAGAAACATTGAGGTTCAATAAAATAGAAATAATGGAAACTCAATATGGAATAGAAACTTAAAATTATGATGGAATCTCCACAGGATTTTGAGAACAGCCGATGCTCTAATTGACATGTTTTTCCATAATTCATTCATTTTACTCTTTTCCAATTCGGTTTCCCTTTCTCGATAGTTACGACACTGGTTACTTACCTATGACATATTTTGATATCCAGCTTCAAATGGTCTTTTACAAATTTCACAATTTCACAATGACGTACTTATTGTATCTTTAAAAAATTCGACATGGCAACAATGTCATGATTTGAGAGATTACAATATGAAAACATGTTACCTTCAGTCAGAACTTTTTGAGTATTACTCATCTAGGTTGTGTCACTTGATCGGAGATCTAGACCTATTACTTTACTGTGGAATTAAAATAGATTAGGTAGCTGTCTGGAGAACCTTAAGTAACTCATAGAAATGAAATATTTCTTGTTTTTTTCTTTAAGTTTACGATGGTGAGGTAGATCTCTAAGGAAATCTATAGATAGTGGAATACCGAATTGACCACATGAAGAGTATGTTTGATATGCCGCATGTTTACGATATTGGGCAACATTAATAATAATAATAACCGACAATGAATGGACAAACCTAAACTCTGTCACAGAGTTGGAACCCGTTCAGCAAAAAGCTCATATCAAATATGCGGAGAGTGAAGGTCTCCAACGGCTACATAAAGATAAGCCAATGCATAGTGTCTTCTTCAAGAATATTAAAGATCTTGGCTTATCCAGAAACCTGACCATCAAATTTCTCAGGTCAAGTGAGTTGAAGTCCGAAATCGAGGGATTCAAAATGACCTGCCAGAATGGTGTCTTCAACACCCTCGTCTACCGTAGTCGCGTGATGGGTATAGAGGTTCCTGACACTGAATGCAGAGCGTGTCGTGGGGCAGCTGAGACCATAATGCATTTGCCGTCAGCTTGTCCAGATTATGCGGTCTCAGCCTATATCCACAGGCATAACGCGGCCCTACGAGTGTTGTACTACTATCTGCGACACTCGTACGGTGTAGACGAGACACCGGTGTTGCCTTATGCTCCAGGAGATATTGAGTCGGTTATGGAGAATGACAAGTGCCAAATCTATTGGAACTACTCATTCCCCACCTTCAGGCAAATACAAGTCAATAAGCCTGATGTCCTCCTCGACCACCAAAGTAGGACGTCATAGAGTTTTCGGATCCATCTTTTTCTCAGAAATTTTAATATTCTGGAAGTGGTATGGCACATTGTCTACCACTTCAATATTTTTCTTATTTTTGGTAAGTTCGGTAATGAATTGAAGTCAAACATGTTCCCAAATACAAAAAATCCAAGAAATTTATCGATATTGAATGAAGGCACACACTTTTACGGGCACATAAATAAATAAAAGACATATTGAATCATTAGATACAACCACAGGGTGGGAACAGTTTCGGGTTTTGACCGCTTTCAGGGTGAGAGACTGTTTCCAGGGGACAGGCAAAGTCGCCCCACGTCGTTATGTGTGGCCATATGCACGTAAGTGGTTTGGTTTCAGCTTGGCTGTTTCTCCCCACCTCCTCAAATAAGTTATGCAAGGGTGTTACGTGGTCTGTTTTCTAGCATCAGTTTACTGAAATTACCTGGAATCATCTGCTCAAGTCCCGAAAAAACTCGGAAAAAAACCGGTTTAGACATTAAACCTCATTTCCTAGTCATCTTCTAGTCGCTCATGGAACAGGTCCAGTGTGATGTCTAAATAATTTATACGCGATCTTTTATACATACTCTGTAATCGTCTGGACCAGCCAAATGTACCTGTCACTATTCGTGACGATACGAAATACTTCATTCTGCATACTCAGCAGTCGAGGAGACTGTAAAATATTGGACAGGCGTAGGTCATCGGCCTAATGACCTGTTTGTAGATTAACACTTTGTTTTTCCTTAACAGCTTGGAACTTCTCGTTGAATTGCCATGCTGACGTGTTTGACGAGAGTCAATCTCCTGTCCAATTGTACCCCCAGGTACCGCACAGACTCTACCTCCTCGATCCGGGTGCCCAGAGCCATAAACCCCCCGTAATCTCCACATTATTATACGTTTTCTCTTCTTGGTAAAGTTTATCAGCTCTTTTTTTCCCCGCATTAACCACTATTTTGTTACTCGCCAGATACGGCACGACCTGCGATATTGCTCTCACCCGCCTGGGCAAAAATTGCCGTATCATTGGCGTATACCGCCATGCTCGTGTTTTCCGACATTGGAAAGTCATGCGTATATAACGAGTACAAATGTGGTGAGATCCCTGCGGCACACCTACTTCCACCAGCCTCATTGCCGAACTGGTGCAATTGATTCTGACCCTGACCCGTTCATTTCTTGATGATAATTACTAGCTTTCCGAAAAAAAGAAGGAAAAACCTAAGTACTACGGAATTTGTGCATGTCATTCTCCTAATTCCAAAAGAAAAGTACATTTGTGTCGGAGAACGAGGTTTAAATATGTTCTCACGAATCGTGACGACATCTACCATCTATCATCTGCAACTGGTGGAATTCTCAACGAACACAGGATCATCTTCCGAAGTATAGATGGCACTGCGAAACCATTGTCAAAAAAAATGGTTCGCTTTTTTTCGGAGAGTTTTCCAGTTGAATGCATAGTTCGTTAGTCCTAAACGATAATATTGTAAATCAACGATAGTATAGTACCTACATTCATATCATCCATTTTTCTCAACTTACTATGTTTATTTGAAACAATGGATATAAATGACTCTGAGATATTTTATGCTGAACAATCTTCAATAGATGGCACCGTAAGTACCATTACCAAAAAAGATCCTACAAAACTTCAATTTAAAAAATTTGCAAAACCATAAGTAAAGGCTGAAACTCAACGGAATTCATTCCAAGACGAAACTGTCATTTCCAATATAATTCTGATCACGTCCCACAAACAATCTTGTTGGTTGAATTCAAGCTTCATTTTTCAATTCTGTTTTGCATTATGTTTTATTTCTGATATTCTAAATCGCAAATTTCGAATTTACATGAATCTTCCATTGTGTCAAAGGCTTGAAAATGAAATTACTGAAAGAACATTCGAGTAATCGATGATTTACTGAAATAACGCCAAGAGACATCTACCGACCAGAGACCAAATAATTGGTTAAACCGTATAAAGCGTTCTCTTATATAACCTCTTTATGAGTAAGCGATTCGTTTAGCTTCTACCTTATAGATGACTCTGAGATAACTTCAACATGGAGTTCAGGTTATTTAAAATTTTATTTACAAATATTCAGATACTGCTATTATTGATAAAACATTTCCATATATTTCCCGGCAATCATCAAACAAACATTCAACTTGGTCAGTTTTATGATGACGGCATTAGGTTTTTTGAATATATTCGTTCCCGCCACACGTTTGACAATTGGGGATTTAATTTTTCAGTGTCGACTGTACCGCGGCTCGGAGAAGTGGGTATGGTGGCTGCCAAGAAATCGATTAGTTTGTTTATAAACATTTTTGGCTTCAATAACGTTTTTATATGGTAATGTCGAGTGTTTAATTTTTTGTGTGAATCAACGATAAGACTGCATTTTCAAGACTGAATAAAACCGCCGTTCTTATCTGAATCTGTGAGTACCTTTTCTTCTTTATATTTTTCCACCAGTCGTAAAATTTCCCAAGACCTAGGAGAGAATGTTTTTTTTTAAAGAAGGTCGAAGGTCCACATATGAAAGTCGACTGAGTAGGGGACATTTCTGAAGAATATAGGTATAATATCATTATTGGAAGAATGATCATATACATTCTCTTAGTATTCAAGATTTCTTCAATTGTATTTTCCTTTCTGACACCCATTTCAGTGTAATTTTTTGGGTTAATACCAAGAATCTTCGGTTCAATCAGGCCCTTTGGCTGTTGGGACAACTACTCGGGAAATATGGGTCAAATAATAATTTCTATAAAGAGGCCAATGACCTCAATTTCTAAACTCCAATGAAGAGCCAGAAATAGGGGTTCTATCAACGAACATAATGCCAGAATGTGACATTGTTGCCAGTTTTATCCATTTCCATATTCGTGAATAAGCAATGAGTTCAAACTTCATTTGAATACACTGTCCCTAAGTAGTATGTAGGTAGTTTCACACAATAACATTTTCCAGCGATAACTTTGTTTGTCAACATTCAGCGTTCAGGTACAGGTGAAAAACTAAGAAAATCGGGACTGAACGTACAGAACATATCGAAGAATAGGGTTAACATTTTGTAAGATTTTTTCTACGATAGATGTTGTTTATAAACTACTGGAATTTCGCTATCAGATTCCTATTAATTATAGTTATAGACAGAAGTTCAAATATAATCGTGAAAATGTTTATTATAAACTGTCAAACGAAGTACCAAGTAGTGAGATTAACTGTCACTAGTATCAAAACATCAAATCGTTTTTATTATATTCATCTCTAGAGTGAAATACTATCACTTTCATGTAGGGTATCCGGCTGAAAAATGATAATTTTCATATACAGTAGAAAAAATTAATTATCCTACGCTGGACAGACATTTCATAGAACTATCCAGAGTTGCCTACCCGTTAACCCACGACTGGTTGTCTTTTTGTATAACAGGTTGAATATTCCTAATTTTCAAACAAGACAGTGTGCTCATGAGCAAATAAGTTCAGAGATTGCATGAACGGACTTTCGATATCAATCATTGACCCAATATGCGTCAGCATGATAAACAAATAGGATTTCGTCTTCAGCTCATATATGGAAGTTTTTTTTCAGACACCTGCCACTCTTTCACACGTTATAGGCATTTTTTTGGTCTTGTTTCTTTGCTAGCTAGAGCTAGAATAATCCTAGAACAGTCCAAAGATTCCAAAGTAGTTGCTCTGTTGATTTCTGACAATTACTAAGTTCCAAGGTTGAAATCTTGAATGTGCATCTGCTCCGAACTAATTCAGAACCGGTTGTGAAAGGAACCAAAACAAACCTCGTTTCATTCGAAATTTTCTGCATTGCTTTGAGAATTACTGAAAATTTACAGCTGCAGATACGTACGTCAGAAATACTTAGTACTCAACATATGATTCATTAAGGCCGATTCTGAAAACTGCATGACAATTCACACATTTTTTCAGTAATGGAGTAAGTATATGGAGTCGATGTAGCATTGATGGAGAGTTTGATTTTGTGAAGGAACTTCGTTTATTGACATGTTCTTTTTTGGAATTTCAGTCATCCTCCTTCTAAAAATAATTAAATGTTAAATCAGCTAGGTACATTCTGAATACGACGTGTTAATATTTATTTCAAGACAATTTAATACTCTTGTAAATGCAGATGTCATGATCACAGCATGATGAATATTCCGTTGCCTTTTCTCCTGTTTTTGATTCCAAGAAAGTTCTGAAGGAATTCTAAATCTTTCAAATCAGTTGACGTCTATTTGAGTTTTGACAGCTAGGATTATATCGTCCTCGATCGTCCTCGTATAAAAGGGACGTGTTCATTTTCCCAGTCATGAACTTCGTGACACTTCATGAAAAAAGAGATCAATATACTTAGTGTTGAAAACTGTAGACCTATTGTAAGTAGGTACTACCAAGTTGCCTATCGAAAATTGCTGACAAGTCTTTTGTAACTAGAATATATTCTTTCATGGAAGACACTAGAATATTTACCAACTGCCAACATGGTTCTAGATCAAAATAGTCAATGAGATTTCGATAGGTACTGTTGATTCAAAATTTCTTGAAGAGAAATCACATAAATCAGGAATGAGAGGTAAACCTCTAGAATGGAGAGTTTTATAGCTATAAAATAGGCGAATCTCAGTGAATATAGGTTTAGAGACTTCCGAGGAAATGGTATTGAATGTCGGGGTAGGACAAGGTTCAATACTTGGTCCTCCACTTTTCCCTATCTTCATCAATGACTTACCACGATATGTAACTTCGGAAAATCAGTCACAAGAATTTGATAGAACTAAAAACCTAAGCAGATACAGTAATCAATCAATTCAAATCGTGGTGTCATGAAAATTCTTTGATCATGAATATAAACAAAACCATGGTTTGCCTTTCTCATTGATCGACACAAATATTCTTCCACAGTTATATCGAAACCAGCGGAAGTAATCTGTCGTTTCATCGAGAATAGTCATGTAGAAGGAAAACCATTTAATTACGACGACTGAGTTTTTTTTTTTCTACAAATTCAACGCGATAAAAAAGGTGCATCCTTTTTTATCGCAATGAAAATGTCTGTTTCTCAAATCTAGTATGGGACAGTCATATCAATGTTTTTCCTGTCAGCATTATTGTTGAGTATTTTTGATGCAACTTTTGGAAAGTTTCGCCTGAATAGTTGGAACAAATCACAAAAACTTTATTCAATTGCGATTTTAACTCTTTGAAGGACTGTAGCTGGCATAGTGTATCACTAAGAATTTCTGCTATGTGCGCGGTGGTACGAAAAGTAAACCATCATTTTATGATTCGTCTACCATTCTTGCCATCTAGCGAATGTCTGAGCAACCTGTCTACTCGAAGATAAGTTTCATAAAAAATTTACAAAATGTCAAAAATTCTAATTTTTAAAAAAATCGAAACTGTTCTTGTACGAGCTGATTCCGAATAATTATAAGTATCATAAAATTATATTTCGATGACGAATTGACACAATTTCAGCAAATTTTTGGTCGAAATAATCCACATAAACATTCTAAATCAAAAATACGAGCTGATTTTGAATTTCCAAAAGATTCATAGATGATCAAAGCAATAAAGTTAGTGTCCGTTGAATATATTTGCTATAGTTTTTTCATCACTGACAATTCGACCATTCTTTTTCATTTGTTTGATAAGTGTTTTAATTTTTTTGCTGGATTTAATTGCCTGTAGATATTGTGTGCCACACATTTTTTTGTGTTATAAAGGGAATAACCTCTTTCAACTTCAAATAAAGCTTCCAACTGAAGAACGGTTGAAGATAGATAAATTCTGCGAACGCCAATCGATTCAGAATGATGGAATTAGTGTATCCTGCAAATTTCAACTCGAATTGCAAAAACAAAAAATTACTTGAAAAGGTCCAAAGGGGTAGACCCCTAAAAATCATGAAAAATACGAATTCATCAGATTCACCTGAAATTTGCACTATGTACGCAAAATTTCATGCAGATTCCAAAAATATATGATTTGTATATGCTCAGATACAAGGTTTGGTATAAAAAAGGGATAAAACGTCAAAAATTCCCTTGCACGATAAAATTTCCGAAAATTTTTATTTTCCATTTTTCAGATAATCGAAAATGTTTCTCAAATGTATTTTGACGAGCTGATTCCGAATAAAATCATAAAAATGAATTTCGATGACGAATTGACAAATTTTCAGAAAATTTTCGGTCAAAAAATGCATCTATCCCTATAATGAATATTTTCTAAGTGAAATGGCAGTCTAAATAAAAAATTCCAGTTGATTTCGTATTTCCAAAATATTCACAGATGATTAAAGAAATATAGTGTTCTTTGAATAGATTGGGTATAGTTTTTTCATCACTGACAATTTTACTGCTCTTTTTCATTTGTTTAATATGTGTAATGATTTTTTGTCGGATGTTATTGCCTGTATTGTGTGCCTCATATTTTTTTGTGTTGTATATTTTGATGTCGGATAATGAAAATAACAAAAATTTACACGAATATAAGTAAATTGTTTTTTTGGAGGGGCCTTTGAGATATCACAGGCCCCTGAAAATCATGAAAAATACAAAATTATTGAATTCAGTTATAATTCGCACTTTATTCGTAAAATTCCGAGAATGTATGATTTGAATATGCTCATTAACGACATGGTGGATAAAAAAAATCAGAAAAGAATGTTTACTTCTTTGAATGTTGTCGAATGAACAATTTGACTAAAATTCAGTCGAATATGAATGAGCAAACACAGCAGTGTTGAAAATTTGTATATAATTAAGATTTTCCCAATTTGCTTAAATATCTTCTTGATTATTTTGAAATTAGAAAAATTACCGTTATTTTTCAAAATTTAAAGAGAAAATATCAATCAAGTCTGTAGGCCGAATTTTGCATTATTTTTTAGGCAGAAAGCGACTCACACAGTATAAATTGATTACCAAAATAATTCCCTATATGACGCTAACTTTACTCTTTACTGGTGACAACTATAGAGGGTGTCAATTTGAAAACTTCCCACCCTTAATATCTACTTTCCAGTAAATAATATGAGGAATCTGAAAAACAGGTCAATTTTATTTTCAAGGGGAACACTTTCAAGGAATATTTGTGAGAGGTAGATGTTACCCTTAGAATCTTAAATGGGAAGGAAGGTCAAGTGGCACATCATTTTTAATGGCGTTCAATTCTTTTTTCAATGATACCCTGACTTTTTATTTTTTTATGCACTAGCGGGCGGTAAAGTACACTTTACCGCCCGGTTCGCCGGGCGTAAAGTGGCACTTCACCGCCCGTGGGCGCATCATGGCCCGCGGGCGGTAAAGTAGACAATATACTAAAATTGCCCATATATACCTACGCACATCATTACACGGAAGACCTACCACGAAACAATGAATTCAGTTCAATACTCATTCAACAACTTTTACAGTTTTGCTCCATAACCCTGAAAATTAGAATTTTATATTAACTATGCAATTGTTACAATTTTGAATATTGAGGGTGGGATATTCACTTTTCTATTGAAAATAATTAGTCCCTTTTGAAACATCCTCACTACTCATTTAGATGTGGATGGTAGGTCCAAATAATTATTATTTGGTATCGGTCTATCACCATTGCCGGCAATTTTGTTGGCAATATTCAATTTATTTGAAATCGATTGTTCAATGTAGATCTCTGCTACTGTACCTAGTTGATTTCCAACCAGCGTTTCTTTTGATATTGGTGATACTTTCTCCCCAGCATCAGCCAGTAAAGTGGCTGAAGAACGCCTGAAACAATGGCCCGTATATTCTTCTGGGCCTGGTAGCTTCAAAAATGCTGCAATTTTTCTTGGAATTTGACCGAGGATATTCTTCCCAACAACTTGTTTTGTACATTTGTTGTTCTTATAGAATATAAAAAAACGCCCATGTTCAGTATTTGCGGGACTTAGACTAGCATATCTTCTATAAATATCCAAATAATTAACTGAATGGTTTTCAGTACTGCAGATGGTAAATGTTCGTTGTATTTTAGTTTTTGACTCTCGAATTGTAATCAATAAAGCATAAGTTAGGTCTTGAATGTCATCAAGCTTGAGATTTGTTAATTCTTCTCTACGACAAGCACCATGTACCCCAAATATTCATGCAACCTATAAAAGAATCAATACGTTTTTTAATTACTTAATAAATATAGGTAGGTATAACATACCTTCATCATCAGATATACATTATCTGGAGCTTCTTTTAGAAAAAGTTTGATTTCATCCCTATTCAATATTTTGGATTTCTTCGGCTTATATCCATCATTCTTCCGTTTCAAAAACGCTCTCAATTTTGGAAATTTACTTATGTTTATATTATTATACAAATTCAAAGTAGACTTTAACATCGAATAGTATAACCACAAAGAATGTTTTTCGATTCTTGGACTTCTCAAAAAAATATCACAGATATATATCTTCTGTAATCACCTTCACATTATTTTCATTGCGCCATTTTATGAACTCATTATATGTCTTTTCGTAAAGTTTCTTTGACTTTGTTGGTAGCAGTTCGAGTTTGGCACTCTCAGCCGATTCCAAAATTTCCATTGGTATGTATATATTATGTTCTTCATCTGATGATTCCATAATTTTCGTGTTGAGTTCACTCACGCACTTTTTCAGATAAACATGAAGACGACCGTTTACCTTGTTTATTGAATTTGTTGCTAGACAACAACCAGCTTGCTTAACGTCATAATTAGGTGGGTATATACTGGGTACTCTGTGTACAATTTGAATAAATGAATCTATTTCAGTATACAGAGATGATTGTTGACACAATAATTGTGATATAAATATATATACACTGTCCGCCAAAATCTTGGAACCATATGGAAAACTTTTTTATTAATAGTTTCTCAGAAAATATCATTCTTCATAAAAGTTAGTTTCCCATGCCGTTCCAAGATTTTGGTGGACACTGTATAAACCGCTAGTGCATAAAATTTTGTATGTATCACGTGCGTAAAATGCGTTTATGGCCTTCGGCGGTAAAGTACACTTTACCGCCCGGTTCGCCGGGCGTAAAGTGGCACTTTTGAAACATCCTCACCACTCAATTTAGATGTGGATGGTAGGTCCAAATAATTATTATTTGGTATCGGTCTATCACCATTGCCGGCAATTTTGTTGGCAATATTCAATTTATTTGAAATCGATTGTTGTTCTTGATTTCCAACCAGCGTGTCTTTTGAAACAGAAACTTTTTACAGCAGAAGTACCAAAAAAAGAAGGCCATCTGTAAATTTTCCGCGATGAGAATTGAAAATTCATCATTTCATAAACACAACTCTATTACCTCCTATAACCTCTTATTATTAGATTACTTTTAATGTAAATTTTTGGAGCTTATGGCTAATGTTACTCCTAATGAAGGGTTGGAACGGTACCACCTAATATTCTAACCAGTTCTGGTCAAACTATGCATCTCAGTATAGGCAAGTTCTAATAATTACTTCTGTTAGTTTAGAACGCCATTTTTCGAAAAGTGATTATCAAAAAATAATAAGTCAGGGTACCATAGGAAAAAGAATTGAACGCCAATCAAAATGATGTGCCACTTGACCCACTTCCCATTTAAAATTCCAAGGGTAACATCTACCCTTCCTATGGGGTTGAACCACAAATATTCCTTGAAAGGGCCCTCCTTGAAAATAAAATTGACATGTTTTCTAGATTCCTCATATAGTTTACTGGAAAGAAGATACGAGAATGCTCCAAGTGTTCCATACCAAGATAACTACGTTGCTGTAGATAATACACTATATTTGTTTAAACAACAACAATAAACAAATATTCGACGACGATTTCACACAATATTCAAATTTTTAAATATAACGGTTGGTAATTGACCCCCTGGCACCCTCGGGAAGTCGATTTTTTTATCGGAAGGTAAAAAAGAAGTGATTTGCAACATTTTGACAAAATTTGTTAATGCTCCGGCGGCGATTTCTTGCAGATTTTGAATTTTTAAATATAAGGGTTGATAAATAAACCCTGGCTCCCTTGGAAAGTCGAATTTTTTTATAGGAGAGTAAAGAAGAAGTGATTTGCAACATTTTGGCAAAATTTGTTTATTCTCCGGCAACGATTTCTCGCAGAATTCGAATTTTTAAAAATATAAGGGTAGGGTAATGACCCCCTGGCTGCCTTGGAAAGTCGAATTTTTTTATAGGAGAGTAAAGAAGAAGTGATTTACAACATTTTGACAAAATTTGTTTATTCTCCGGCAACGATTTCTCGCAGAATTCGGATTTTTGAATATAAGGGTTGGTAAATGACCCCCTGGCTCCCTCGGAAGTCGAAATTTTTCATTGGAGAGTAAATAAGAAGTGATTTGCAACATTTTGACAAAATTTGTTTATTCTCCGGCAACGATTTCTCGCAGAATTCGGATTTTTGAATATAAGGGTTGGTAAATGACCCCCTGGCTCCCTCGGAAGTCGAAATTTTTCATTGGAGATTAAATAAGAAGTGATTTGCAACATTTTGACAAAATTTGTTTATGCTCGGGCGACGATTCCTCGCAGAATTCGTATTTTTGATATAAGGGTTGGTAAACGACCCCCTGGCTCCCTCGGGAAGTCGAAATTTTTCATCGGAGATTGAAGAAAAAGCAATTTGCAACATCTTGACGGAATGTCTTCATGCTCTGACGACGATTTCACAAAACATTCGAATTTTAATGAAATAGTTGCAGAGTACACCTGCTGCATGATTTTTTTACGACAGAATGCTATTCGGAATATCTTGTAGACGTAATACATAACCAAGTATTATAATTCCTTCATCTTTCATCAGGCCAAAATATTGATTCACCCATTTTCGTCTCAATAATTAAATAAAACTCGAATGGAACAATTATTTATATTTCGTACAATTAAATTAAAAATTGATTGGTACGCCACTGCTTCAAGCGTTCGGGTGATTTCGGAAATATTAGCCGCTATCTTTGGCCGCTGTCTTCACTCCGGTAAAGTCTAGTCATAGCCTCGCGAACTTCGCAATTTTTCTGCGAATAAAATGGCTGCCGACGTGTTTCTGCATCAACGATTGGTCCGGCATGACTAGGAGCCATTTTATTCGCAGAAAAATTTTCAAATTGACACCCTGTACACAAATATGTTATTTATTGTTGTTGTTTAAACAAATTTAGTGTATTATCTACAGCAACGTAGTTATCTCGGTATGGAACACTTGGAGCATTTTCTTTGAACTCGTATCGTACTGTTTCCTCCACATTCTGTCTACTGTTCAAACCCAAACAAACCCTGGGCAGAATGCACAAATAGGTTCATTGAACTTCTCGTCCCTAGTGAACGCCCCGAAATATCCTGCAGTTGAAATATTCCAAAACAAAATCTGGCATCAGCGCTCGCTTACATCAAGATGCTCCTTTCTAATGCCACAGCTAATGCGGTTCAAGTGCATTGGAGTTAGATGTTAGATGGCGACACAAGGACTGCTAGAAGGGCTTCTCGATTGTCGAAGTGGGCGGAGCTAAAAGACCTTCGCGGCCCCTGCCCAATATTACGTACGGCTTCTCAACATGGTTTAAGTACAGGGGGAGTCTCTGAAACATAGGGGGCATAATTATGAATGATTCGTAAAAAGGAGTATATTTTATGGAAGTATTCGTTTTTTTTTGAGAAAACAATGAAGCATATTTCAAGGGAATTGAATGGAAATTGACGTGATCGAGCCTTTAGAGCTCTTTTCCTCTTATAATCCTCGAGTCCTTGACATTTTTTACTCCCTTCAAGGAACTCTTTGGGAAAAGGTTCCAGAACCTACATCTAAACTAGTTAATACCTGAAAAGAAATTATTTGAAAAAAGTATTTCATATACTTTTCTGTGATTGAAATACCAGAGGAGTGCCGTCGAAACTTATATATTTTGAAGTTACCTACCTCTAAAATAGGATTCGAGTTGGCCCGCTTTGTGGTATGTCGGAATACATTCATTACTATCCAAATAAGAGTTCCTCATCATCAATGGTCATTGTCGGGTTGTCAGAGGAGTGCGGTCGGATTTTTATTTTGAAGTGACCTTCGAACTAGGATCCGAATTGGCCCGCTTTTTGGTAGATCAAAAAACATACATTTCTGTCCAAATAACAACTTCTCATCATCAAAGTTCATTGTCGAGTCGTCAGAGGAGTGCGGTCGGATTTTATATAATTTGAAGTGATCTCTAAAATAGGATTATAGTTGACCCGATTTGTGGTTGATTAGAATACTTAAATTCCTGTCCAAATAATAACTTCTCATCATCGAAGGTCATTTTCGGGTCGTCAGAGGAGTGCGGTCGGATTTTATATAATTTGAAGTGACCTCTAAAATGGGATTCGAGTTGGTCCGCTTTGTGGTGGTTCAGAATACATCCATTCCTGTCCAAATAACAACTTTCCATCTTCAAAAGTTATTGTCATGTCGTTACAGGAGTGCGGTCGGATTTTAAATATTTTAAAGTGATCTTAAAAATGGGATACCAGTTGGCGCGGTTTGTGGGGGGTCAGAATACATTCATTCCTGTACAAATAACAATTTTCCATTATCAAAAATTATTGTCAGGTCGTTACAGGAGTGCGGTCGGATTTTAAATATTTTAACGTGATCTCAAATGAGTTGGCGCGGATTGTGGTGGGTCAGAATACATTCATTTCTGTCCAAATAACAACTTTCTATCATCAAAAGTTATTGTCATGTCGATACAGGAGTGCGGTCGGATTTTAAATATTTTAAAGTGATCTCAAAAATGGGAGACCAGTTGGCGCGGATTGTGGTGGGTCGGAATACATTCTTTTCTGTCCAAATAACAACTTTCCATCTTCAAAAGTTATTGTCATGTCGTTACAGGAGAGCGGTCGGATTTTAAATATTTTAAAGTGACCTCAAAAATGGGATATAAGTTGGCGCGGATTGTGGTGGGTCAGAATACATTCATTCCTGTACAAATAACAACTTTCCATCATCAAAAATTATTGTCAGGTCGTTACAGGAGTGCGGTCGGATTTTAAATATTTTAAAGTGATCTCAAAAATGGGATATGAGTTGGCGCGGATTGTGGTGGGTCAGAATACATTCATTTCTGTCCAAATAACAACTTTCCACCATCAAAAAATATTGTCGGATCGTTACAGGAGTGCGGTCGGATTTTATATATTTTAAAGTGATCTCAAAAATGGGATTCGAGATGGCACGGTTTGCATTGGGTCACAACACATTCATTACTTTCCGAATAACAACTTGCTATCATTAAAAGTTATTGTCAGGTCGTTACAGGAGTGCGGTCGAATTTTAAATATTTTAAAGTGATCTCAACAATGGGATATGAGTTGGCGCGGATTGTGGTGGGTCAGAATACATTCATTTCTGTCCAAATATAAACTTTCCATCATCAAAAGTTATTGTCATGTTGTTACAGGAGTTCGGTCGGATTTTAAATATTTTAAAGTGATCTCAAAAATAGGATTCGAGTTGGCGCGGTTTGTGGTGGGTCAGAATACATTCATTCCTGTCCAAATAACAATTTTTCCATCATCAAAAGTTATTGTCATGTCGTTACAGGAGTGCGGTCGGATTTTAAATATTTTAAAGTGATCTCAAAAATGGGATATAAAGTTGCGCGGTTTGTGGTATATCAGAATACATTTTTCCCTGTCCAAATAACAATTTTCTATCATCAAAAGTTATTGTCATGTCGTTAGAGGAGTGCGGTCGGATTTTAAATATATTAAAGTGATCTTAAAAATGGGATTCGAGTTAACGCGGTTTGTGTTGGATCAGAATACATTCATTCCTGTCCAAATAACAATTTTCCATCATCAAAAGTTATTGTCATGTCGTTACAGGAGTGCAGTCGGATTTTAAATATTTTAAAGTGATCTCAAAAATGGGATATAATGTTGCGCGGTTTGTGGTATAGTAGAATACATTTTTTTTCTGTCCAAATAACACCTTTCTATCATCTAAAGTTATTGTCAGATGGTTACAGGAGTGCGGTCGGATTTTAAATATTTTAAAGTGATCTCCAAAATGGGATATAAAGTTGCGCGGTTTGTGGTATATCAGAATACGTTCTTTCCTGTCTAAATAACAACTTTCTATCATCAAAAGTTATTGTCAGGTCGTTACAGGAGTGCAGTCGGATTTTAAATATTTTAAAGTGATCTTTAAAATGGGATTCGAGTTGGCGCGGTTTGTGATGGGTCAGAATACATTCGTTCCTGTCCAAATAACAACTTTCCATCATCAAAAGTTATTGTCATGTCGTTACAGGAGTGCGGTCGGATTTTAAATATTTTAAACTGATCTCAAAAATGGGATATAGGATGGCGCGGATTGTGGTGGGTCAGAATACATTCTTTCCTGTCCAAATAACAACTTTCCATCATCAAAAGTTATTGTCAGGTCGTTACAGGAGTGCGGTCGGATTTTAAATATTTTAACGTGATCTCAAATGAGTTGGCGCGGATTGTGGTGGGTCAGAATACATTCATTTCTGTCCAAATAACAACTTTCTATCATCAAAAGTTATTGTCATGTCGATACAGGAGTGCGGTCTGATTTTAAATATTTTAAAGTGATCTTAAAAATGGGATTCGAGTTTGCGCGGTTTGTGGTGGGTCAGAATACATTCATTCCTGTCCAAATAACAACTTTCCATCATCAAAGGTCATTGTCGGGTCGTTACAGAAGTACGATCGGATTTTAAACATTTTAAAGTGATCTCAAAAATAGGATTCGAGTTGGCGCGGTTTGTGGTCGAACAGAATACATTCATTTCTGTCCAAATAACAACTTCCCATCATCAAAAGTTATTGTCATGTCGTTACAGGAGTCTGGTCGGATTTTAAATATTTTAAAGTGATCTTAAAAATGGGATTCGAGTTGGCGCGGTTTGTGGTGGGTCAGAATACATTTAATTCTGTCCAAATAACAACTTCCTATCATCAAGGGTCATTGTCGGGTCGTTACAGAAGTACGATCGGAGTTTAAACATTTTAAAGTGATCTCAACAATTGGATTCGAGTTGGCGCGGTTTGTGGTCGAACAGAATACTTTCATTCCTATCCATATAACAACTTTTCATCATCAAAAGTTATTGTCGGATCGTTACAGGAGTGTGGTCGGATTTTAAATATTTTAAAGTGATCTTAAAAATGGGATTCGAGTTGGCGCGGTTTGTGGGGGGTCAGAATACATTCATTCCTGTCCAAATAACAACTTTCTCTCATCAAAAGTTATTGTCATGTCGTTACAGGAGTGCGGTCGGTTTTTAAATGTTTTAAAGTGATCTTAAAAATGGGATTCGAGTTGGCGCGGTTTGTGGGGGGTTAGAATACATTCATTCCTGTCCAAATAACAACTTTCTCTCATCAAAAGTTATTGTCATGTCGTTACAGGAGTGCGGTCGGATTTGAAATATTTTAAAGTGATCTCAAAAATGGGATATAAGATGGCGCATATTGTGGTGGGTCAGAATACATTCATTGCTGTCCAAATAACAAGTTTCCATCATCAAAAGTTATTGTCAGGTCGTTACAGGAGTGCGGTCGTATTTCAAATATTTTAAAGTGATCTTAAAAATAGTATTCGAGTTGGCGCGGTTTGTGGTGGGTCAGAATACATTCATTCCTGTCCAAATAACAACTTTCCATCATCAAATGTTATTGTCAGGTCGTTACAGGAGTGCGGTCGGATTTTAAATATTTTAACGTGATCTCAAATGAGTTGGCGCGGATTGTGGTGGGTCAGAATACATTCATTTCTGTCCAAATAACAACTTTCTATCATCAAAAGTTATTGTCATGTCGATACAGGAGTGCGGTCTGATTTTAAATATTTTAAAGTGATCTTAAAAATGGGATTCGAGTTTGCGCGGTTTGTGGTTGGACAGAATACATTTATTCCTGTCCAAATAACAGCTTTCCATTATCAAAAGATATTGTCAGGTCGTTACAGGAGTGCGGTCGGATTTTAAATATTTTAAAGTGATCTCAAAAATGGGATATGAGATGGCGCGGATTGTGGTGGGTCAGAATACATTCATTGCTGTCCAAATAACAACTTTCCATCATCAAAAGTTATTGTCAGGTCGTTACAGGAGTGCGGTCGGATACTAAATATTTTAAAGTGATCTTAAAAATAGGATTCGAGTTGGCGCGGTTTGTGGTGGGTCAGAATACATTCATTTCTGCCCAAATAACAACTTTCCATCATCAAAAGTTATTGTCATGTCGTTACAGGAGTCTGGTCGGATTTTAAATATTTTAAAGAGATCTCAAAAATGGGATATGAGTTGGCGCGGATTGTGGTGGGTCAGAATACATTTAATTCTGTCCAAATAACAACTTCCTATCATTAAGGGTCATTGTCGGGTCGTTACAGAAGTACGATCGGATTTTAAACATTTTAAAGTGATCAAAAAAATAGGTTTCGAGTTGGCGCGGTTTGTGGTCGAACAGAATACTTTCATTCCTATCCATATAACAACTTTTCATCATCAAAAGTTATTGTCGGATCGTTACAGGAGTGTGGTCGGATTTTAAATGTTTTAAAGTGATCTTAAAAATGGGATTCGAGTTGGCGCGGTTTGTGATGGGTCAGAATACATTCATTTCTGTCCAAATAACAACTTCCTATCATCAAAAGTTATTGTCATGTCGTTACAGGAGTGCGGTCGGATTTTAAATATTTTAAAGTGATCTCAAATATGGGATATAAGTTGGCGCGGATTGTGGTGGCTCAGAATACGTTCATTCCTGTCCAAATAACAACTTTCCATCATCAAAAGTTATTGTCATGTCGTTACAGGAGTGCGGTCGGATTTTAAATATTTTAACGTGATCTCAAATGGGTTGGCGCGGATTGTGGTGGGTCAGAATACCTTAATTTCTGTCCAAATAACAACTTTCTATCATCAAAAGTTATTGTCATGTCGATACAGGAGTGCGGTCTGATTTTAAATATTTTGAAGTGATCTTAAAAATGGGATTCGAGTTTGCGCGGTTTGTGGTGGGTCAGAATACATTCATTCCTGGCCAAATAACAACTTTTTATCATCAAAAGTTATTGTCATGTCGTTACAGGAGTGCGGTCGGATTTTAAATATTTTAAAGTAATCTCAAAAATGGGATATAAGATGGCGCGGATTGTGGTGGGTCAGAATACATTCATTGCTATCCAAATAACAAGTTTCCATCATCAAAAGTTATTGTTAGGTCGTTACAGGAGTGCGGTCGTATTTCAAATATTTTAAAGTGATCTTAAAAATAGGACTCGAGTTGGCGCGGTTTGTGGTGGGTCAGAATACATTCATTCCTGCCCAAATAACAACTTTCCATCATCAAAAGTTATTGTCATGTCGTTACAGGAGTGCGGTCGGATTTTAAATATTTTAAAGTGATCTCAAAAATGGGATTCGAGTTGGCGCGGTTTGTGGTGGGTCAGAATACATTCATTTCTGTCTAAATAATAATTTTCCATCATCAAAAGTTATTGTCATGTCTTTACAGGAGTGCGGCCGGTTTTTAATATTTTAAAGAGATTTCAAAAATGGGATATAAAGTTGCGCGGTTTGTAGTATATCAGAATACATTCTTCCCTGTCCATATAACAACTTTCTATCTTCAAAAGTTATTGTCAGGTCGTTACAGGAGTGCGGTCGGATTTTAAGTATTTAAAAGTGATCTTAAAAATGGGATTCGAATTGGCGCGGTTTGTGATGGGTCAGAATACATTCATTACTTTCCGAATAACAATTTGCTATCATTAAAAGTTACTGTCAGGTCGTAACAAGAGTGCGGTCGAATTTTAAATATTTTAAAGTGATCTCAAAAATGGGATATGAGTTGGCGCGGATTTTGGTGGGTCAGAATACATTCATTTCTGTCCAAATAACAACTTTCTATCATCAAAAGTTCTTGTCAGGTCGTTACAGGAGTGCGGTCGGATTTTAAATATTTTAAAGTGATCTTAAAAACGGGGTACCAGTTGGCGCGGTTTGTGGGGGTCAGAATACATTCATTCCTGTACAAATAACAACTTTCCATCATCAAAAATTATTGTCAGGTCGTTACAGGAGTGCGGTCGGATTTTAAATATTTTAAAGTGATCTTAAAATTGGGATTCGAGTTGGCGCGGTTTGTGGGGGGTCAGAATACATTCATTACTGTCCAAATAACAACTTTCTATCATCAAAAGTTATTGTCATGTCGTTACAGGAGTGCGGTCGGTTTTTAAATGTTTTAAAGTGATCTTAAAAATGGGATTCGAGTTGGCGCGGTTTGTGGTGGGTCAGAATACATTCATTCCTGTCCAAATAACAACTTCCCATCATCAAAAGTTATTGTCATGTCGTTACAGGAGTGCGGTCGGATTTTAAATATTTTAAAGTGATCTCAAAAATGGGATATAAGTTGGCGCGGTTTGTGGTGGGTCAGAATACATTTATTCCTGTCCAAATAACAACTTCCCATCATCAAAAGTTATTGTCAAGTCGTTACAGGAGTGCGGTCGTATTTCAAATATTTTAAAGTGATCTCAAAAATGGGATATAAGTTGGCGCGGATTGTGGTGGGTCAGAATACATTCATTGCTGTTCAAATAACAACTTTCCATCATCAAAAGTTATTGTCATGTCGTTACAGGAGTGCGGTCAGATTTTAAATATTTTAAAGTGATCTCAAAAATGGGATAAAAGTTGTCGCGGATTGTGGTGGGTCAGAATACATTCATTGCTGTCCAAATAACAACTTTCCATCATCAAAAGTTATTGTCATGTCGTTACAGGAGTGCGGTCGGATTTTAAATATTTTAAAGTGATCTCAAAAATGGGATATAAGTTGGCGCGGTTTGTGGTGGGTCAGAATACATTTATTCCTGTCCAAATAACAACTTCCCATCATCAAAAGTTATTGTCAGGTCGTTACAGGAGTGCGGTCGTATTTCAAATATTTTAAAGTGATCTTAAAAATAGGACTCGAGTTGGCGCGGTTTGTGGTGGGTCAGAATACATTCATTCCTGCCCAAATAACAACTTTCCATCATCAAAAGTTATTGTCATGTCGTTACAGGAGTCTGGTCGGATTTTAAATATTTTAAAATGATCTCAAAAATTGGATATGAGTTGGCGCGGATTGTGGTGGATCAGAATACATTTAATTCTATCCAAATAACAACTTCCTATCATCAAAGGTCATTGTCGGGTCGTTACAGAAGTACGATCGGATTTTAAACATTATAAAGTGATATCAAAAATAGGATTCGAGTTGACGCGGTTTGTGGTCGAACAGAATACTTTCATTCCTATCCATATAACAACTTTTCATCATCAAAAGTTATTGTCGGATCGTTACAGGAGTGTGGTCGGATTTTAAATATTTTAAAGTGATCTTAAAAACGGGATTCGAGTTGGCGCGGTTTGTGGGGGGTCAGAATACATTCATTCCTGTCCAAATAACAACTTTCCATCATCAAAAGTTATTGTCATGTCGTTACAGGAGTCTGGTCGGATTTTAAATATTTTAAAGTGATCTCAAAAATGGGATATAAGTTGGCGCGGATTGTGGTGGGTCAGAATACATTCATTGCTGTCGAAATAACAACTTTCCATCATCAAAAGTTATTGTCGGATCGTTACAGGAGTGTGGTCGGATTTTAAATATTTTAAAGTGATCTTAAAAATGGGATTCGAGTTGGCGCGGTTTGTGGGGTGTCAGAATACATTCACTCCTGTCCAAATAACAACTTTCTATCATCAAAAGTTATTGTCATGTCGTTACAGGAGTGCGGACGGATTTTAAATATTTTAAATAATATTTTTTAAATAATAATAATAATAATGGGATATAGGTTGGCGCGGATTGTGGTGGGTCAGAATACATTTATTCCTGTCCAAATAACAACTTTCCATCATCAAAAATTATTGTCATGTCGTTACAGGAGTGCGGTCGGATTTTAAATATTTTAAAGTGATCTTAAAAATGGGATATAAAGTTGCGCTGTTTGTGGTATATCAGAATACATTCTTCCCTGTCCAAATAACAACTTTCTATCTTCAAAAGTTATTGTCAGGTCGTTACAGGAGTGCGGTCGGATTTTAAATATTTTAAAGTGATCTTAAAAATGGGATATGAAGTTGCGCGGTTTGTGGTATATCAGAATACATTATTCCCAGTCCAAATAACAACTTTTTATCATCAAAAGTTATTGTGAGGTCGTTACAGGAGTGCGGTCGGATTTTAAATATTTTAAAGTGATCTCAAAAATGGGATTCGAGTTGGCGCGGTTTGTGGTGGGTCAGAATACATTCATTTCTGTCCAAATAATAATTTTCCATCATCAAAAGTTATTGTCATGTCGTTACAGGAGTGCGGCCGGTTTTTAATATTTTAAAGAGATTTCAAAAATGGGATATAAAGTTGCGCGGTTTGTAGTATATCAGAATACATTCTTCCCTGTCCATATAACAACTTTCTATCATCAAAAGTTATTGTCAGGTCGTTACAGGAGTGCGGTCGGATTTTAGGTATTTTAAAGTGATCTTAAAAATGGGATTCGAATTGGCGCGGTTTGTGATGGGTCAGAATACATTCATTACTTTCCGAATAACAACTTGCTATCATTAAAAGTTATTGTCAGGTCGTAACAGGAGTGCGGTCGAATTTTAAATATTTTAAAGTGATCTCAAAAATGGGATATGAGTTGGCGCGGATTTTGGTGGGTCAGAATACATTCATTTCTGTCCAAATAACAACTTTCTATCATCAAAAGTTCTTGTCAGGTCGTTACAGGAGTGCGGTCGGATTTTAAATATTTTAAAGTGATCTTAAAAACGGGGTACCAGTTGGCGCGGTTTGTGGGGGTCAGAATACATTCATTCTTGTACAAATAACAACTTTCCATCATCAAAAATTATTGTCAGGTCGTTACAGGAGTGCGGTCGGATTTTAAATATTTTAAAGTGATCTTAAAATTGGGATTCGAGATGGCGCGGTTTGTGGGGGGTCAGAATACATTCATTCCTGTCCAAATAACAACTTTCTCTCATCAAAAGTTATTGTCATGTCGTTACAGGAGTGCGGTCGGTTTTTAAATGTTTTAAAGTGATCTTAAAAATGAGATTCGAGTTGGCGCGGTTTGTGGTGGGTCAGAATACATTCATTCCTGTCCAAATAACAACTTCCCATCATCAAAAGTTATTGTCATGTCGTTACAGGAGTGCGGTCAGATTTTAAATATTTTAAAGTGATCTCAAAAATGGGATATAAGTTGGCGCGGATTGTGGTGGGTCAGAATACATTCATTGCTGTCCAAATAACAACTTTCCATCATCAAAAGTTATTGTCATGTCGTTACAGGAGTGCGGTCGGATTTTAAATATTTTAAAGTGATCTCAAAAATGGGATATAAGTTGGCGCGGTTTGTGGTGGGTCAGAATACATTTATTCCTGTCCAAATAACAACTTCCCATCATCAAAAGATATTGTCATGTCGTTACAGGAGTGCGGTCGGATTTTAAATATTTTAAAGTGATTTCAAAAATGGGATATAAGTTGGCGCGGTTTGTGGTGGGTCAGAATACATTCATTCCTGTCCAAATAACAACTTCCCATCATCAAAAGTTATTGTCATGTCGTTACAGGAGTGCGGTCAGATTTTAAATATTTTAAAGTGATCTCAAAAATGGGATATAAGTTGGCGCGGATTGTGGTGGGTCAGAATACATTCATTGCTGTCCAAATAACAACTTTCCATCATTAAAAGTTATTGTCATGTCGTTACAGGAGTGCGGTCGGATTTTAAATATTTTAAAGTGATCTCAAAAATGGGATATAAGTTGGCGCGGTTTGTGGTGGGTCAGAATACATTTATTCCTGTCCAAATAACAACTTCCCATCATCAAAAGATATTGTCATGTCGTTACAGGAGTGCGGTCGGATTTTAAATATTTTAAAGTGATTTCAAAAATGGGATATAAGATGGCGCATATTGTGGTGGGTCAGAATACATTCATTGCTGTCCAAATAACAAGTTTCCATCATCAAAAGTTATTGTCAGGTCGTTACAGGAGTGCGGTCGTATTTCAAATATTTTAAAGTGATCTTAAAAATAGGATTCGAGTTGGCGCGGTTTGTGGTGGGTCAGAATACATTCTTTCCTGTCCAAATAACAACTTTCCATCATCAAATGTTATTGTCAGGTCGTTACAGGAGTGCGGTCGGATTTTAAATATTTTAACGTGATCTCAAATGAGTTGGCGCGGATTGTGGTGGGTCAGAATACATTCATTTCTGTCCAAATAACAACTTTCTATCATCAAAAGTTATTGTCATGTCGATACAGGAGTGCGGTCTGATTTTAAATATTTTAAAGTGATCTTAAAAATGGGATTCGAGTTTGCGCGGTTTGTGGTTGGACATAATACATTTATTCCTGTCCAAATAACAGCTTTCCATCATCAAAAGATATTGTCAGGTCGTTACAGGAGTGCGGTCGGATTTTAAATATTTTAAAGTGATCTCAAAAATGGGATATGAGATGGCGCGGATTGTGGTGGGTCAGAATACATTCAATGCTGTCCAAATAACAACTTTCCATCATCAAAAGTTATTGTCAGGTCGTTACAGGAGTGCGGTCGGATACTAAATATTTTAAAGTGATCCTAAAAATAGGATTCGAGTTGGCGCGGTTTGTGGTGGGTCAGAATACATTCATTTCTGCCCAAATAACAACTTTCCATCATCAAAAGTTATTGTCATGTCGTTACAGGAGTCTGGTCGGATTTTAAATATTTTAAAGTGATCTCAAAAATGGGATATGAGTTGGCGCGGATTGTGGTGGGTCAGAATACATTTAATTCTGTCCAAATAACAACTTCCTATCATTAAAGGTCATTGTCGGGTCGTTACAGAAGTACGATCTGATTTTAAACATTTTAAAGTGATCTCAAAAATAGGTTTCGAGTTGGCGCGGTTTGAGGTCGAACAGAATACCTTCATTCCTATCCATATAACAACTCTTCATCATCAAAAGTTATTGTCGGATCGTTACAGGAGTGTGGTCGGATTTTAAATGTTTTAAAGTGATCTTAAAAATGGGATTCGAGTTGGCGCGGTTTGTGATGGGTCAGAATACATTCATTTCTGTCCAAATAACAACTTCCTATCATCAAAAGTTATTGTCATGTCGTTACAGGAGTGCGGTCGGATTTTAAATATTTTAAAGTGATCTCAAATATGGGATATAAGTTGGCGCGGATTGTGGTGGCTCAGAATCCGTTCATTCCTGTCCAAATAACAACTTTCCATCATCAAAAGTTATTGTCATGTCGTTACAGGAGTGCGGTCGGATTTTAAATATTTTAAAGTGATCTTAAAAATGGGATATAAAGTTGCGCTGTTTGTGGTATATCAGAATACATTTATTCCTGTCCAAATAACAACTTTCCATCATCAAAAATTATTGTCATGTCGTTACAGGAGTGCGGTCGGATTTTAAATATTTTAAAGTGATCTTAAAAATGGGATATAAAGTTGCGCTGTTTGTGGTATATCAGAATACATTTATTCCTGTCCAAATAACAACTTCCCATCATCAAAAGTTATTGTCAGGTCGTTACAGGAGTGCGGTCGTATTTCAAATATTTTAAAGTGATCTTAAAAATGGGATATAAGTTGGCGCGGATTGTGGTGGGTCAGAATACATTCATTGCTGTCCAAATAACAACTTTCCATCATCAAAAGTTATTGTCATGTCGTTACAGGAGTGCGGTCAGATTTTAAATATTTTAAAGTGATTTCAAAAATTGGATAAAAGTTGGCGCGGATTGTGGTGGGTCAGAATACATTCATTGCTGTCCAAATAACAACTTTCCATCATCAAAAGTTATTGTCATGTCGTTACAGGAGTGCGGTCGGATTTTAAATATTTTAAAGTGATCTCAAAAATGGGATATAAGTTGGCGCGGTTTGTGGTGGGTCAGAATACATTTATTCCTGTCCAAATAACAACTTCCCATCATCAAAAGTTATTGTCAGGTCGTTACAGGAGTGCGGCCGTATTTCAAATATTTTAAAGTGATCTAAAAAATAGGACTCGAGTTGGCGCGGTTTGTGGTGGGTCAGAATACATTCATTCCTGCCCAAATAACAACTTTCCATCATCAATAGTTATTGTCATGTCGTTACAGGAGTCTGGTCGGATTTTAAATATTTTAAAATGATCTCAAAAATGGGATATAAGTTGGCGCGGTTTGTGGTGGGTCAGAATACATTTATTCCTGTCCAAATAACAACTTCCCATCATCAAAAGTTATTGTCAGGTCGTTACAGGAGTGTGGTCGGATTTTAAATATTTTAAAGTGATCTTAAAAACGGGATTCGAGTTGGCGCGGTTTGTGGGGGGTCAGAATACATTCATTCCTATCCAAATAACAACTTTCCATCATCAAAAGTTATTGTCATGTCGTTACAGGAGTCTGGTCGGATTTTAAATATTTTAAAGTGATCTCAAAAATGGGATATAAGTTGGCGCGGATTGTGGTGGGTCAGAATACATTCATTGCTGTCCAAATAACAACTTTCCATCATCAAAAGTTATTGTCGGATCGTTACAGGAGTGTGGTCGGATTTTAAATATTTTAAAGTGATCTTAAAAATGGGATTCGAGTTGGCGCGGTTTGTGGGGTGTCAGAATACATTCACTCCTGTCCAAATAACAACTTTCTATCATCAAAAGTTATTGTCATGTCGTTACAGGAGTGCGGACGGATTTTAAATATTTTAAATAATATTTTTTAAATAATAATAATAATAATAATAATAATGGGATATAGGTTGGCGCGGATTGTGGTGGGTCAGAATACATTTATTCCTGTCCAAATAACAACTTTCCATCATCAAAAATTATTGTCATGTCGTTACAGGAGTGCGGTCGGATTTTAAATATTTTAAAGTGATCTTAAAAATGGGATATAAAGTTGCGCTGTTTGTGGTATATCAGAATACATTCTTCCCTGTCCAAATAACAACTTTCTATCATCAAAAGTTATTGTCAGGTCGTTACAGGAGTGCGGTCGGATTTTAAATATTTTAAAGTGATCTTAAAAATGGGATATGAAGTTGCGCGGTTTGTGGTATATCAGAATACATTATTCCCAGTCCAAATAACAACTTTTTATCATCAAAAGTTATTGTGAGGTCGTTACAGGAGTGCGGTCGGATTTTAAATATTTTAAAGTGATCTCAAAAATGGGATTCGAGTTGGCGCGGTTTGTGGTGGGTCAGAATACATTCATTTCTGTCCAAATAATAATTTTCCATCATCAAAAGTTATTGTCATGTCGTTACAGGAGTGCGGCCGGTTTTTAATATTTTAAAGAGATTTCAAAAATGGGATATAAAGTTGCGCGGTTTGTAGTATATCAGAATACATTCTTCCCTGTCCATATAACAACTTTCTATCATCAAAAGTTATTGTCAGGTCGTTACAGGAGTGCGGCCGGTTTTTAAGTATTTTAAAGTGATCTTAAAAATGGGATTCGAATTGGCGCGGTTTGTGATGGGTCAGAATACATTCATTACTTTCCGAATAACAACTTGCTATCATTAAAAGTTATTGTCAGGTCGTAACAGGAGTGCGGTCGAATTTTAAATATTTTAAAGTGATCTCAAAAATGGGATATGAGTTGGCGCGGATTTTGGTGGGTCAGAATACATTCATTTCTGTCCAAATAACAACTTTCTATCATCAAAAGTTCTTGTCAGGTCGTTACAGGAGTGCGGTCGGATTTTAAATATTTTAAAGTGATCTTAAAAACGGGGTACCAGTTGGCGCGGTTTGTGCGGGTCAGAATACATTCATTCTTGTACAAATAACAACTTTCCATCATCAAAAATTATTGTCAGGTCGTTACAGGAGTGCGGTCGGATTTTAAATATTTTAAAGTGATCTTAAAATTGGGATTCGAGATGGCGCGGTTTGTGGGGGGTCAGAATACATTCATTCCTGTCCAAATAACAACTTTCTTTCATCAAAAGTTATTGTCATGTCGTTACAGGAGTGCGGTCGGTTTTTAAATGTTTTAAAGTGATCTTGAAAATGGGATTCGAGTTGGCGCGGTTTGTGGTGGGTCAGAATACATTCATTCCTGTCCAAATAACAACTTCCCATCATCAAAAGTTATTGTCATGTCGTTACAGGAGTGCGGTCAGATTTTAAATATTTTAAAGTGATCTCAAAAATGGGATATAAGTTGGCGCGGATTGTGGTGGGTCAGAATACATTCATTGCTGTCCAAATAACAACTTTCCATCATCAAAAGTTATTGTCATGTCGTTACAGGAGTGCGGTCGGATTTTAAATATTTTAAAGTGATCTCAAAAATGGGATATAAGTTGGCGCGGATTGTGGTGGGTCAGAATACATTCATTGCTGTCCAAATAACAACTTTCCATCATCAAAAGTTATTGTCATGTCGTTACAGGAGTGCGGTCGGATTTTAAATATTTTAAAGTGATCTCAAAAATGGGATATAAGTTGGCGCGGTTTGTGGTGGGTCAGAATACATTTATTCCTGTCCAAATAACAACTTCCCATCATCAAAAGATATTGTCATGTCGTTACAGGAGTGCGGTCGGATTTTAAATATTTTAAAGTGATTTCAAAAATGGGATATAAAGTTGCGCTGTTTGTGGTATATCAGAATACATTCTTCCCTGTCCAAATAACAACTTTCTATCATCAAAAGTTATTGTCAGGTCGTTACAGGAGTGCGGTCGGATTTTAAGTATTTTAAAGTGATCTTAAAAATGGGATATGAAGTTGCGCGGTTTGTGGTATATCAGAATACATTATTCCCAGTCCAAATAACATCTTTTTATCATCAAAAGTTATTGTGAGGTCGTTACAGGAGTGCGGTCGGATTTTAAATATTTTAAAGTGATCTCAAAAATGGGATTCGAGTTGGCGCGGTTTGTGGTGGGTCAGAATACATTCATTTCTGTCCAAATAATAATTTTCCATCATCAAAAGTTATTGTCATGTCGTTACAGGAGTGCGGCCGGTTTTTAATATTTTAAAGAGATTTCAAAAATGGGATATAAAGTTGCGCGGTTTGTAGTATATCAGAATACATTCTTCCCTGTCCATATAACAACTTTCTATCATCAAAAGTTATTGTCAGGTCGTTACAGGAGTGCGGTCGGATTTTAAGTATTTTAAAGTGATCTTAAAAATGGGATTCGAATTGGCGCGGTTTGTGATGGGTCAGAATACATTCATTACTCTCCGAATAACAACTTGCTATCATTAGAAGTTATTGTCAGGTCGTATCAGGAGTGCGGTCGAATTTTAAATATTTTAAAGTGATCTCAAAAATGGGATATGAGTTGGCGCGGATTTTGGTGGGTCAGAATACATTCATTTCTGTCCAAATAACAACTTTCTATCATCAAAAGTTCTTGTCAGGTCGTTACAGGAGTGCGGTCGGATTTTAAATATTTTAAAGTGATCTTAAAAACGGGGTACCAGTTGGCGCGGTTTGTGGGGGTCAGAATACATTCATTCTTGTACAAATAACAACTTTCCATCATCAAAAATTATTGTCAGGTCGTTACAGGAGTGCGGTCGGATTTTAAATATTTTAAAGTGATCTTAAAATTGGGATTCGAGATGGCGCGGTTTGTGGGGGGTCAGAATACATTCATTCCTGTCCAAATAACAACTTTCTTTCATCAAAAGTTATTGTCATGTCGTTACAGGAGTGCGGTCGGTTTTTAAATGTTTTAAAGTGATCTTAAAAATGGGATTCGAGTTGGCGCGGTTTGTGGTGGGTCAGAATACATTCATTCCTGTCCAAATAACAACTTCCCATCATCAAAAGTTATTGTCATGTCGTTACAGGAGTGCGGTCAGATTTTAAATATTTTAAAGTGATCTCAAAAATGGGATATAAGTTGGCGCGGATTGTGGTGGGTCAGAATACATTCATTGCTGTCCAAATAACAACTTTCCATCATCAAAAGTTATTGTCATGTCGTTACAGGAGTGCGGTCGGATTTTAAATATTTTAAAGTGATCTCAAAAATGGGATTCGAGTTGGCGCGGTTTGTGGTGGGTCAGAATACATTCATTTCTGTCTAAATAATAATTTTCCATCATCAAAAGTTATTGTCATGTCTTTACAGGAGTGCGGCCGGTTTTTAATATTTTAAAGAGATTTCAAAAATGGGATATAAAGTTGCGCGGTTTGTAGTATATCAGAATACATTCTTCCCTGTCCATATAACAACTTTCTATCATCAAAAGTTATTGTCAGGTCGTTACAGGAGTGCGGTCGGATTTTAAGTATTTAAAAGTGATCTTAAAAATGGGATTCGAATTGGCGCGGTTTGTGATGGGTCAGAATACATTCATTACTTTCCGAATAACAATTTGCTATCATTAAAAGTTACTGTCAGGTCGTAACAAGAGTGCGGTCGAATTTTAAATATTTTAAAGTGATCTCAAAAATGGGATATGAGTTGGCGCGGATTTTGGTGGGTCAGAATACATTCATTTCTGTCCAAATAACAACTTTCTATCATCAAAAGTTCTTGTCAGGTCGTTACAGGAGTGCGGTCGGATTTTAAATATTTTAAAGTGATCTTAAAAACGGGGTACCAGTTGGCGCGGTTTGTGGGGGTCAGAATACATTCATTCCTGTACAAATAACAACTTTCCATCATCAAAAATTATTGTCAGGTCGTTACAGGAGTGCGGTCGGATTTTAAATATTTTAAAGTGATCTTAAAATTGGGATTCGAGTTGGCGCGGTTTGTGGGGGGTCAGAATACATTCATTACTGTCCAAATAACAACTTTCTATCATCAAAAGTTATTGTCATGTCGTTACAGGAGTGCGGTCGGTTTTTAAATGTTTTAAAGTGATCTTAAAAATGGGATTCGAGTTGGCGCGGTTTGTGGTGGGTCAGAATACATTCATTCCTGTCCAAATAACAACTTCCCATCATCAAAAGTTATTGTCAAGTCGTTACAGGAGTGCGGTCGTATTTCAAATATTTTAAAGTGATCTCAAAAATGGGATATAAGTTGGCGCGGATTGTGGTGGGTCAGAATACATTCATTGCTGTTCAAATAACAACTTTCCATCATCAAAAGTTATTGTCATGTCGTTACAGGAGTGCGGTCAGATTTTAAATATTTTAAAGTGATCTCAAAAATGGGATAAAAGTTGTCGCGGATTGTGGTGGGTCAGAATACATTCATTGCTGTCCAAATAACAACTTTCCATCATCAAAAGTTATTGTCATGTCGTTACAGGAGTGCGGTCGGATTTTAAATATTTTAAAGTGATCTCAAAAATGGGATATAAGTTGGCGCGGTTTGTGGTGGGTCAGAATACATTTATTCCTGTCCAAATAACAACTTCCCATCATCAAAAGTTATTGTCAGGTCGTTACAGGAGTGCGGTCGTATTTCAAATATTTTAAAGTGATCTTAAAAATAGGACTCGAGTTGGCGCGGTTTGTGGTGGGTCAGAATACATTCATTCCTGCCCAAATAACAACTTTCCATCATCAAAAGTTATTGTCATGTCGTTACAGGAGTCTGGTCGGATTTTAAATATTTTAAAATGATCTCAAAAATTGGATATGAGTTGGCGCGGATTGTGGTGGATCAGAATACATTTAATTCTATCCAAATAACAACTTCCTATCATCAAAGGTCATTGTCGGGTCGTTACAGAAGTACGATCGGATTTTAAACATTATAAAGTGATATCAAAAATAGGATTCGAGTTGACGCGGTTTGTGGTCGAACAGAATACTTTCATTCCTATCCATATAACAACTTTTCATCATCAAAAGTTATTGTCGGATCGTTACAGGAGTGTGGTCGGATTTTAAATATTTTAAAGTGATCTTAAAAACGGGATTCGAGTTGGCGCGGTTTGTGGGGGGTCAGAATACATTCATTCCTGTCCAAATAACAACTTTCCATCATCAAAAGTTATTGTCATGTCGTTACAGGAGTCTGGTCGGATTTTAAATATTTTAAAGTGATCTCAAAAATGGGATATAAGTTGGCGCGGATTGTGGTGGGTCAGAATACATTCATTGCTGTCGAAATAACAACTTTCCATCATCAAAAGTTATTGTCGGATCGTTACAGGAGTGTGGTCGGATTTTAAATATTTTAAAGTGATCTTAAAAATGGGATTCGAGTTGGCGCGGTTTGTGGGGTGTCAGAATACATTCACTCCTGTCCAAATAACAACTTTCTATCATCAAAAGTTATTGTCATGTCGTTACAGGAGTGCGGACGGATTTTAAATATTTTAAATAATATTTTTTAAATAATAATAATAATAATGGGATATAGGTTGGCGCGGATTGTGGTGGGTCAGAATACATTTATTCCTGTCCAAATAACAACTTTCCATCATCAAAAATTATTGTCATGTCGTTACAGGAGTGCGGTCGGATTTTAAATATTTTAAAGTGATCTTAAAAATGGGATATAAAGTTGCGCTGTTTGTGGTATATCAGAATACATTCTTCCCTGTCCAAATAACAACTTTCTATCTTCAAAAGTTATTGTCAGGTCGTTACAGGAGTGCGGTCGGATTTTAAATATTTTAAAGTGATCTTAAAAATGGGATATGAAGTTGCGCGGTTTGTGGTATATCAGAATACATTATTCCCAGTCCAAATAACAACTTTTTATCATCAAAAGTTATTGTGAGGTCGTTACAGGAGTGCGGTCGGATTTTAAATATTTTAAAGTGATCTCAAAAATGGGATTCGAGTTGGCGCGGTTTGTGGTGGGTCAGAATACATTCATTTCTGTCCAAATAATAATTTTCCATCATCAAAAGTTATTGTCATGTCGTTACAGGAGTGCGGCCGGTTTTTAATATTTTAAAGAGATTTCAAAAATGGGATATAAAGTTGCGCGGTTTGTAGTATATCAGAATACATTCTTCCCTGTCCATATAACAACTTTCTATCATCAAAAGTTATTGTCAGGTCGTTACAGGAGTGCGGCCGGTTTTTAAGTATTTTAAAGTGATCTTAAAAATGGGATTCGAATTGGCGCGGTTTGTGATGGGTCAGAATACATTCATTACTTTCCGAATAACAACTTGCTATCATTAAAAGTTATTGTCAGGTCGTAACAGGAGTGCGGTCGAATTTTAAATATTTTAAAGTGATCTCAAAAATGGGATATGAGTTGGCGCGGATTTTGGTGGGTCAGAATACATTCATTTCTGTCCAAATAACAACTTTCTATCATCAAAAGTTCTTGTCAGGTCGTTACAGGAGTGCGGTCGGATTTTAAATATTTTAAAGTGATCTTAAAAACGGGGTACCAGTTGGCGCGGTTTGTGCGGGTCAGAATACATTCATTCTTGTACAAATAACAACTTTCCATCATCAAAAATTATTGTCAGGTCGTTACAGGAGTGCGGTCGGATTTTAAATATTTTAAAGTGATCTTAAAATTGGGATTCGAGATGGCGCGGTTTGTGGGGGGTCAGAATACATTCATTCCTGTCCAAATAACAACTTTCTTTCATCAAAAGTTATTGTCATGTCGTTACAGGAGTGCGGTCGGTTTTTAAATGTTTTAAAGTGATCTTGAAAATGGGATTCGAGTTGGCGCGGTTTGTGGTGGGTCAGAATACATTCATTCCTGTCCAAATAACAACTTCCCATCATCAAAAGTTATTGTCATGTCGTTACAGGAGTGCGGTCAGATTTTAAATATTTTAAAGTGATCTCAAAAATGGGATATAAGTTGGCGCGGATTGTGGTGGGTCAGAATACATTCATTGCTGTCCAAATAACAACTTTCCATCATCAAAAGTTATTGTCATGTCGTTACAGGAGTGCGGTCGGATTTTAAATATTTTAAAGTGATCTCAAAAATGGGATATAAGTTGGCGCGGATTGTGGTGGGTCAGAATACATTCATTGCTGTCCAAATAACAACTTTCCATCATCAAAAGTTATTGTCATGTCGTTACAGGAGTGCGGTCGGATTTTAAATATTTTAAAGTGATCTCAAAAATGGGATATAAGTTGGCGCGGTTTGTGGTGGGTCAGAATACATTTATTCCTGTCCAAATAACAACTTCCCATCATCAAAAGATATTGTCATGTCGTTACAGGAGTGCGGTCGGATTTTAAATATTTTAAAGTGATTTCAAAAATGGGATATAAAGTTGCGCTGTTTGTGGTATATCAGAATACATTCTTCCCTGTCCAAATAACAACTTTCTATCATCAAAAGTTATTGTCAGGTCGTTACAGGAGTGCGGTCGGATTTTAAATATTTTAAAGTGATCTTAAAAATGGGATATGAAGTTGCGCGGTTTGTGGTATATCAGAATACATTATTCCCAGTCCAAATAACATCTTTTTATCATCAAAAGTTATTGTGAGGTCGTTACAGGAGTGCGGTCGGATTTTAAATATTTTAAAGTGATCTCAAAAATGGGATTCGAGTTGGCGCGGTTTGTGGTGGGTCAGAATACATTCATTTCTGTCCAAATAATAATTTTCCATCATCAAAAGTTATTGTCATGTCGTTACAGGAGTGCGGCCGGTTTTTAATATTTTAAAGAGATTTCAAAAATGGGATATAAAGTTGCGCGGTTTGTAGTATATCAGAATACATTCTTCTCTGTCCATATAACAACTTTCTATCATCAAAAGTTATTGTCAGGTCGTTACAGGAGTGCGGTCGGATTTTAAGTATTTTAAAGTGATCTTAAAAATGGGATTCGAATTGGCGCGGTTTGTGATGGGTCAGAATACATTCATTACTCTCCGAATAACAACTTGCTATCATTAGAAGTTATTGTCAGGTCGTATCAGGAGTGCGGTCGAATTTTAAATATTTTAAAGTGATCTCAAAAATGGGATATGAGTTGGCGCGGATTTTGGTGGGTCAGAATACATTCATTTCTGTCCAAATAACAACTTTCTATCATCAAAAGTTCTTGTCAGGTCGTTACAGGAGTGCGGTCGGATTTTAAATATTTTAAAGTGATCTTAAAAACGGGGTACCAGTTGGCGCGGTTTGTGGGGGTCAGAATACATTCATTCTTGTACAAATAACAACTTTCCATCATCAAAAATTATTGTCAGGTCGTTACAGGAGTGCGGTCGGATTTTAAATATTTTAAAGTGATCTTAAAATTGGGATTCGAGATGGCGCGGTTTGTGGGGGGTCAGAATACATTCATTCCTGTCCAAATAACAACTTTCTTTCATCAAAAGTTATTGTCATGTCGTTACAGGAGTGCGGTCGGTTTTTAAATGTTTTAAAGTGATCTTAAAAATGGGATTCGAGTTGGCGCGGTTTGTGGTGGGTCAGAATACATTCATTCCTGTCCAAATAACAACTTCCCATCATCAAAAGTTATTGTCATGTCGTTACAGGAGTGCGGTCAGATTTTAAATATTTTAAAGTGATCTCAAAAATGGGATATAAGTTGGCGCGGATTGTGGTGGGTCAGAATACATTCATTGCTGTCCAAATAACAACTTTCCATCATCAAAAGTTATTGTCATGTCGTTACAGGAGTGCGGTCGGATTTTAAATATTTTAAAGTGATCTCAAAAATGGGATATAAGTTGGCGCGGTTTGTGGTGGGTCAGAATACATTTATTCCTGTCCAAATAACAACTTCCCATCATCAAAAGATATTGTCATGTCGTTACAGGAGTGCGGTCGGATTTTAAATATTTTAAAGTGATTTCAAAAATGGGATATAAGTTGGCGCGGTTTGTGGTGGGTCAGAATACATTCATTCCTGTCCAAATAACAACTTCCCATCATCAAAAGTTATTGTCATGTCGTTACAGGAGTGCGGTCAGATTTTAAATATTTTAAAGTGATCTCAAAAATGGGATATAAGTTGGCGCGGATTGTGGTGGGTCAGAATATATTCATTGCTGTCCAAATAACAACTTTCCATCATTAAAAGTTATTGTCATGTCGTTACAGGAGTGCGGTCGGATTTTAAATATTTTAAAGTGATCTCAAAAATGGGATATAAGTTGGCGCGGTTTGTGGTGGGTCAGAATACATTTATTCCTGTCCAAATAACAACTTCCCATCATCAAAAGATATTGTCATGTCGTTACAGGAGTGCGGTCGGATTTTAAATATTTTAAAGTGATTTCAAAAATGGGATATAAGATGGCGCATATTGTGGTGGGTCAGAATACATTCATTGCTGTCCAAATAACAAGTTTCCATCATCAAAAGTTATTGTCAGGTCGTTACAGGAGTGCGGTCGTATTTCAAATATTTTAAAGTGATCTTAAAAATAGGATTCGAGTTGGCGCGATTTGTGGTGGGTCAGAATACATTCTCTCCTGTCCAAATAACAACTTTCCATCATCAAATGTTATTGTCAGGTCGTTACAGGAGTGCGGTCGGATTTTAAATATTTTAACGTGATCTCAAATGAGTTGGCGCGGATTGTGGTGGGTCAGAATACATTCATTTCTGTCCAAATAACAACTTTCTATCATCAAAAGTTATTGTCATGTCGATACAGGAGTGCGGTCTGATTTTAAATATTTTAAAGTGATCTTAAAAATGGGATTCGAGTTTGCGCGGTTTGTGGTTGGACATAATACATTTATTCCTGTCCAAATAACAGCTTTCCATCATCAAAAGATATTGTCAGGTCGTTACAGGAGTGCGGTCGGATTTAAATATTTTAAAGTGATCTCAAAAATGGGATATGAGATGGCGCGGATTGTGGTGGGTCAGAATACATTCAATGCTGTCCAAATAACAACTTTCCATCATCAAAAGTTATTGTCAGGTCGTTACAGGAGTGCGGTCGGATACTAAATATTTTAAAGTGATCCTAAAAATAGGATTCGAGTTGGCGCGGTTTGTGGTGGGTCAGAATACATTCATTTCTGCCCAAATAACAACTTTCCATCATCAAAAGTTATTGTCATGTCGTTACAGGAGTCTGGTCGGATTTTAAATATTTTAAAGTGATCTCAAAAATGGGATATGAGTTGGCGCGGATTGTGGTGGGTCAGAATACATTCATTTCTGTCCAAATAACAACTTTCTATCATCAAAAGTTATTGTCATGTCGATACAGGAGTGCGGTCTGATTTTAAATATTTTAAAGTGATCTTAAAAATGGGATTCGAGTTTGCGCGGTTTGTGGTTGGACATAATACATTTATTCCTGTCCAAATAACAGCTTTCCATCATCAAAAGATATTGTCAGGTCGTTACAGGAGTGCGGTCGGATTTAAATATTTTAAAGTGATCTCAAAAATGGGATATGAGATGGCGCGGATTGTGGTGGGTCAGAATACATTCAATGCTGTCCAAATAACAACTTTCCATCATCAAAAGTTATTGTCAGGTCGTTACAGGAGTGCGGTCGGATACTAAATATTTTAAAGTGATCCTAAAAATAGGATTCGAGTTGGCGCGGTTTGTGGTGGGTCAGAATACATTCATTTCTGCCCAAATAACAACTTTCCATCATCAAAAGTTATTGTCATGTCGTTACAGGAGTCTGGTCGGATTTTAAATATTTTAAAGTGATCTCAAAAATGGGATATGAGTTGGCGCGGATTGTGGTGGGTCAGAATACATTTAATTCTGTCCAAATAACAACTTCCTATCATTAAAGGTCATTGTCGGGTCGTTACAGAATTACGATCGGATTTTAAACATTTTAAAGTAATCTCAAAAATAGGTTTCGAGTTGGCGCGGTTTGTGGTCGAACAGAATACTTTCATTCCTATCCATATAACAACTTTTCATCATCAAAAGTTATTGTCGGATCGTTACAGGAGTGTGGTCGGATTTTAAATGTTTTAAAGTGATCTTAAAAATGGGATTCGAGTTGGCGCGGTTTGTGATGGGTCAGAATACATTCATTTCTGTCCAAATAACAACTTCCTATCATCAAAAGTTATTGTCATGTCGTTACAGGAGTGCGGTCGGATTTTAAATATTTTAAAGTGATCTCAAATATGGGATATAAGTTGGCGCGGATTGTGGTGGCTCAGAATACGTTCATTCCTGTCCAAATAACAACTTTCCATCATCAAAAGTTATTGTCATGTCGTTACAGGAGTGCGGTCGGATTTTAAATATTTTAAAGTGATCTCAAAAATGGGATATAACGTTGCGCGATTTGTGGTATATCAGAATACATTCTTCCCTGTCCATATAACAACTTTATATCATCAAAAGTTATTGTCAGGTCGTTACAGGAGTGCGGTCGGATTTTAAGTATTTTAAAGTGATCTTAAAAATGGGATTCGAATTGGCGCGGTTTGTGATGGGTCAGAATACATTCATTCCTGGCCAAACAACAACTTTTTATCATCAAAAGTTATTGTCATGTCGTTACAGGAGTACGGTCGGATTTTAAATATTTTAAAGTGATCTCAAAAATGGGATATAAGATGGCGCGGATTGTGGTGGGTCAGAATACATTCATTGCTATCCAAATAACAAGTTTCCATCATCAAAAGTTTTTGTTAGGTCGTTACAGGAGTGCGGTCGTATTTCAAATATTTTAAAGTGATCTTAAAAATAGGACTCGAGTTGGCGCGGTTTGTGGTGGGTCAGAATACATTCATTCCTGCCCAAATAACAACTTTCCATCATCAAAAGTTATTGTCATGTCGTTACAGGAGTGCGGTCGGATTTTAAATATTTTAAAGTGATCTCAAAAATGGGATTCAAGTTGGCGCGGTTTGTGGTGGGTCAGAATACATTCATTTCTGTCCAAATAATAATTTTCCATCATCAAAAGTTATTGTCATGTCGTTACAGGAGTGCGGCCGGGTTTTAATATTTTAAAGAGATTTCAAAAATGGGATATAAAGTTGCGCGGTTTGTAGTATATCAGAATACATTCTTCCCTGTCCATATAACAACTTTCTATCATCAAAAGTTATTGTCAGGTCGTTACAGGAGTGCGGTCGGATTTTAAGTATTTAAAAGTGATCTTAAAAATGGGATTCGAATTGGCGCGGTTTGTGATGGGTCAGAATACATTCATTACTTTCCGAATAACAACTTGCTATCATTAAAAGTTACTGTCAGGTCGTAACAGGAGTGCGGTCGAATTTTAAATATTTTAAAGTGATCTCAAAAATGGGATATGAGTTGGCGCGGATTTTGGTGGGTCAGAATACATTCATTTCTGTCCAAATAACAACTTTCTATCATCAAAAGTTCTTGCCAGGTCGTTACAGGAGTGCGGTCGGATTTTAAATATTTTAAAGTGATCTTAAAAACGGGGTACCTGATGGCGCGGTTTGTGGGGGTCAGAATACATTCATTCCTGTACAAATAACAACTTTCCATCATCAAAAATTATTGTCAGGTCGTTACAGGAGTGCGGTCGGTCTTTAAATGTTTTAAAGTGATCTTAAAAATGGGATATAAGTTGGCGCGGTTTGTGGTGGGTCAGAATACATTTATTCCTGTCCAAATAACAACTTCCCATCATCAAAAGTTATTGTCAGGTCGTTACAGGAGTGCGGTCGTATTTCAAATATTTTAAAGTGATCTCAAAAATGGGATATAAGTTGGCGCGGATTGTGGTGGGTCAGAATACATTCATTGCTGTCCAAATAACAACTTTCCATCATCAAAAGTTATTGTCATGTCGTTACAGGAGTGCGGTCAGATTTTAAATATTTTAGAGTGATCTCAAAAATGGGATAAAAGTTGGCGCGGATTGTGGTGGGTCAGAATACATTCATTGCTGTCCAACTAACAACTTTCCATCATCAAAAGTTATTGTCATGTCGTTACAGGAGTGCGGTCGGATTTTAAATATTTTAAAGTGATCTCAAAAATGGGATATAAGTTGGCGCGGTTTGTGGTGGGTCAGAATACATTTATTCCTGTCCAAATAACAACTTCTCATCATCAAAAGTTATTGTCAGGTCGTTACAGGAGTGCGGCCGTATTTCAAATATTTTAAAGTGATCTTAAAAATAGGACTCGAGTTGGCGCGGTTTGTGGTTGGTCAGAATACATTCATTCCTGCCCAAATAACAACTTTCCATCATCAAAAGTTATTGTCATGTCGTTACAGGAGTCTGGTCGGATTTTAAATATTTTAAAATGATCTCAAAAATGGGATATGAGTTGGCGCTGATTGTGGTGGATCAGAATACATTTAATTCTATCCAAATAACAACTTCCTATCATCAAAGGTCATTGTCGGGTCGTTACAGAAGTACGATCGGATTTTAAACATTTTAAAGTGATATCAAAAATAGGATTCGAGTTGGCGCGGTTTGTGGTCGAACAGAATACTTTCATTCCTATCCATATAACAACTTTTCATCATCAAAAGTTATTGTCGGATCGTTACAGGAGTGTGGTCGGATTTTAAATATTTTAAAGTGATCTTAAAAACGGGATTCGAGTTGGCGCGGTTTGTGGGGGGTCAGAATACATTCATTCCTGTCCAAATAACAACTTTCCATCATCAAAAGTTATTGTCATGTCGTTACAGGAGTCTGGTCGGATTTTAAATATTTTAAAGTGATCTCAAAAATGGGATATAAGTTGGCGCGGATTGTGGTGGGTCAGAATACATTCATTCCTGTCCAAATAACAACTTCCCATCATAAAAAGTTATTGTCATGTCGTTACAGGAGTGCGGTCAGATTTTAAATATTTTAAAGTGATCTCAAAAATGGGATATAAGTTGGCGCGGATTGTGGTGGATCAGAATACATTCATCGCTGTCCAAATAACAACTTTCCATCATCAAAAGTTATTGTCGGATCGTTACAGGAGTGTGGTCGGATTTTAAATATTTTAAAGTGATCTTAAAAATGGGATTCGAGTTGGCGCGGTTTGTGGGGTGTCAGAATACATTCATTTCTGTCCAAATAACAACTTTCTATCATCAAAAGTTATTGTCATGTCGATACAGGAGTGCGGTCTGATTTTAAATATTTTAAAGTGATCTTAAAAATGGGATTCGAGTTTGCGCGGTTTGTGGTTGGACATAATACATTTATTCCTGTCCAAATAACAGCTTTCCATCATCAAAAGATATTGTCAGGTCGTTACAGGAGTGCGGTCGGATTTTAAATATTTTAAAGTGATCTCAAAAATGGGATATGAGATGGCGCGGATTGTGGTGGGTCAGAATACATTCAATGCTGTCCAAATAACAACTTTCCATCATCAAAAGTTATTGTCAGGTCGTTACAGGAGTGCGGTCGGATACTAAATATTTTAAAGTGATCCTAAAAATAGGATTCGAGTTGGCGCGGTTTGTGGTGGGTCAGAATACATTCATTTCTGCCCAAATAACAACTTTCCATCATCAAAAGTTATTGTCATGTCGTTACAGGAGTCTGGTCGTATTTTAAATATTTTAAAGTGATCTCAAAAATGGGATATGAGTTGGCGCGGATTGTGGTGGGTCAGAATACATTTAATTCTGTCCAAATAACAACTTCCTATCATTAAAGGTCATTGTCGGGTCGTTACAGAAGTACGATCGGATTTTAAACATTTTAAAGTGATCTCAAAAATAGGTTTCGAGTTGGCGCGGTTTGTGGTCGAACAGAATACTTTCATTCCTATCCATATAACAACTTTTCATCATCAAAAGTTATTGTCGGATCGTTACAGGAGTGTGGTCGGATTTTAAATGTTTTAAAGTGATCTTAAAAATGGGATTCGAGTTGGCGCGGTTTGTGATGGGTCAGAATACATTCATTCCTGTCCAAATAACAACTTTCCATCATCAAAAGTTATTGTCATGTCGTTACAGGAGTGCGGTCTGATTTTAAATATTTTAAAGTGATCTTAAAAATGGGATTCGAGTTTGCGCGGTTTGTGGTGGGTCAGAATACATTCATTCCTGGCCAAACAACAACTTTTTATCAGCAAGAGTTATTGTCATGTCGTTACAGGAGTACGGTCGGATTTTAAATATTTTAAAGTGATCTCAAAAATGGGATATAAGATGGCGCGGATTGTGGTGGGTCAGAATACATTCATTGCTATCCAAATAACAAGTTTCCATCATCAAAAGTTTTTGTTAGGTCGTTACAGGAGTGCGGTCGTATTTCAAATATTTTAAAGTGATCTTAAAAATAGGACTCGAGTTGGCGCGGTTTGTGGTGGGTCAGAATACATTCATTTCTGCCCAAATAACAACTTTCCATCATCAAAAGTTATTGTCATGTCGTTACAGGAGTGCGGTCGGATTTTAAATATTTTAAAGTGATCTCAAAAATGGGATTCAAGTTGGCGCGGTTTGTGGTGGGTCAGAATACATTCATTTCTGTCCAAATAATAATTTTCCATCATCAAAAGTTATTGTCATGTCGTTACAGGAGTGCGGCCGGGTTTTAATATTTTAAAGAGATTTCAAAAATGGGATATAAAGTTGCGCGGTGTGTAGTATATCAGAATACATTCTGCCCTGTCCATATAACAACTTTCTATCATCAAAAGTTATTGTCAGGTCGTTACAGGAGTGCGGTCGGATTTTAAGTATTTAAAAGTGATCTTAAAAATGGGATTCGAATTGGCGCGGTTTGTGATGGGTCAGAATACATTCATTACTTTCCGAATAACAACTTGCTATCATTAAAAGTTACTGTCAGGTCGTAACAGGAGTGCGGTCGAATTTTAAATATTTTAAAGTGATCTCAAAAATGGGATATGAGTTGGCGCGGATTTTGGTGGGTCAGAATACATTCATTTCTGTCCAAATAACAACTTTCTATCATCAAAAGTTCTTGCCAGGTCGTTACAGGAGTGCGGTCGGATTTTAAATATTTTAAAGTGATCTTAAAAACGGGGTACCTGATGGCGCGGTTTGTGGGGGTCAGAATACATTCATTCCTGTACAAATAACAACTTTCCATCATCAAAAATTATTGTCAGGTCGTTACAGGAGTGCGGTCGGATTTTAAATATTTTAAAGTGATCTTAAAATTGGGATTCGAGTTGGCGCGGTTTGTGGGGGTTAGAATACATTCATTCCTGTCCAAATAACATTTTTCTATCATCAAAAGTTATTGTCATGTCGTTACAGGAGTGCGGTCGGTTTTTAAATGTTTTAAAGTGATCTTAAAAATGGGATATAAGTTGGCGCGGTTTGTGGTGGGTCAGAATACATTTATTCCTGTCCAAATAACAACTTCCCATCATCAAAAGTTATTGTCAGGTCGTTACAGGAGTGCGGTCGTATTTCAAATATTTTAAAGTGATCTCAAAAATGGGATATAAGTTGGCGCGGATTGTGGTGGGTCAGAATACATTCATTGCTGTCCAAATAACAACTTTCCATCATCAAAAGTTATTGTCATGTCGTTACAGGAGTGCGGTCAGATTTTAAATATTTTAGAGTGATCTCAAAAATGGGATAAAAGTTGGCGCGGATTGTGGTGGGTCAGAATACATTCATTGCTGTCCAACTAACAACTTTCCATCATCAAAAGTTATTGTCATGTCGTTACAGGAGTGCGGTCGGATTTTAAATATTTTAAAGTGATCTCAAAAATGGGATATAAGTTGGCGCGGTTTGTGGTGGGTCAGAATACATTTATTCCTGTCCAAATAACAACTTCTCATCATCAAAAGTTATTGTCAGGTCGTTACAGGAGTGCGGCCGTATTTCAAATATTTTAAAGTGATCTTAAAAATAGGACTCGAGTTGGCGCGGTTTGTGGTTGGTCAGAATACATTCATTCCTGCCCAAATAACAACTTTCCATCATCAAAAGTTATTGTCATGTCGTTACAGGAGTCTGGTCAGATTTTAAATATTTTAAAATGATCTCAAAAATGGGATATGAGTTGGCGCGGATTGTGGTGGATCAGAATACATTTAATTCTATCCAAATAACAACTTCCTATCATCAAAGGTCATTGTCGGGTCGTTACAGAAGTACGATCGGATTTTAAACATTTTAAAGTGATATCAAAAATAGGATTCGAGTTGGCGCGGTTTGTGGTCGAACAGAATACTTTCATTCCTATCCATATAACAACTTTTCATCATCAAAAGTTATTGTCGGATCGTTACAGGAGTGTGGTCGGATTTTAAATATTTTAAAGTGATCTTAAAAACGGGATTCGAGTTGGCGCGGTTTGTGGGGGGTCAGAATACATTCATTCCTGTCCAAATAACAACTTTCCATCATCAAAAGTTATTGTCATGTCGTTACAGGAGTCTGGTCGGATTTTAAATATTTTAAAGTGATCTCAAAAATGGGATATAAGTTGGCGCGGATTGTGGTGGGTCAGAATACATTCATTCCTGTCCAAATAACAACTTCCCATCATAAAAAGTTATTGTCATGTCGTTACAGGAGTGCGGTCAGATTTTAAATATTTTAAAGTGATCTCAAAAATGGGATATAAGTTGGCGCGGATTGTGGTGGATCAGAATACATTCATCGCTGTCCAAATAACAACTTTCCATCATCAAAAGTTATTGTCGGATCGTTACAGGAGTGTGGTCGGATTTTAAATATTTTAAAGTGATCTTAAAAATGGGATTCGAGTTGGCGCGGTTTGTTGGGTGTCAGAATACATTCATTTCTGTCCAAATAACAACTTTCTATCATCAAAAGTTATTGTCATGTCGATACAGGAGTGCGGTCTGATTTTAAATATTTTAAAGTGATCTTAAAAATGGGATTCGAGTTTGCGCGGTTTGTGGTTGGACATAATACATTTATTCCTGTCCAAATAACAGCTTTCCATCATCAAAAGATATTGTCAGGTCGTTACAGGAGTGCGGTCGGATTTTAAATATTTTAAAGTGATCTCAAAAATGGGATATGAGATGGCGCGGATTGTGGTGGGTCAGAATACATTCAATGCTGTCCAAATAACAACTTTCCATCATCAAAAGTTATTGTCAGGTCGTTACAGGAGTGCGGTCGGATACTAAATATTTTAAAGTGATCCTAAAAATAGGATTCGAGTTAGCGCGGTTTGTGGTGGGTCAGAATACATTCATTTCTGCCCAAATAACAACTTTCCATCATCAAAAGTTATTGTCATGTCGTTACAGGAGTCTGGTCGGATTTTAAATATTTTAAAGTGATCTCAAAAATGGGATATGAGTTGGCGCGGATTGTGGTGGGTCAGAATACATTTAATTCTGTCCAAATAACAACTTCCTATCATTAAAGGTCATTGTCGGGTCGTTACAGAAGTACGATCGGATTTTAAACATTTTAAAGTGATCTCAAAAATAGGTTTCGAGTTGGCGCGGTTTGTGGTCGAACAGAATACTTTCATTCCTATCCATATAACAACTTTTCATCATCAAAAGTTATTGTCGGATCGTTACAGGAGTGTGGTCGGATTTTAAATGTTTTAAAGTGATCTTAAAAATGGGATTCGAGTTGGCGCGGTTTGTGATGGGTCAGAATACATTCATTCCTGTCCAAATAACAACTTTCCATCATCAAAAGTTATTGTCATGTCGTTACAGGAGTGCGGTCTGATTTTAAATATTTTAAAGTGATCTTAAAAATGGGATTCGAGTTTGCGCGGTTTGTGGTGGGTCAGAATACATTCATTCCTGGCCAAACAACAACTTTTTATCATCAAAAGTTATTGTCATGTCGTTACAGGAGTACGGTCGGATTTTAAATATTTTAAAGTGATCTCAAAAATGGGATATAAGATGGCGCGGATTGTGGTGGGTCAGAATACATTCATTGCTATCCAAATAACAAGTTTCCATCATCAAAAGTTTTTGTTAGGTCGTTACAGGAGTGCGGTCGTATTTCAAATATTTTAAAGTGTTCTTAAAAATAGGACTCGAGTTGGCGCGGTTTGTGGTGGGTCAGAATACATTCATTCCTGCCCAAATAACAACTTTCCATCATCAAAAGTTATTGTCATGTCGTTACAGGAGTGCGGTTGGATTTTAAATATTTTAAAGTGATCTCAAAAATGGGATTCGAGTTGGCGCGGTTTGTGGTGGGTCAGAATACATTCATTTCTGTCCAAATAATAATTTTCCATCATCAAAAGTTATTGTCATGTCGTTACAGGAGTGCGGCCGGTTTTTAATATTTTAAAGAGATTTCAAAAATGGGATATAAAGTTGCGCGGTTTGTAGTATATCAGAATACATTCTTCCCTGTCCATATAACAACTTTCTATCATCAAAAGTTATTGTCAGGTCGTTACAGGAGTGCGGTCGGATTTTAAGTATTTAAAAGTGATCTTAAAAATTGGATTCGAATTGGCGCGGTTTGTGATGGGTCAGAATACATTCATTACTTTCCGAATAACAACTTGCTATCATTAAAAGTTACTGTCATGTCGTAACAGGAGTGCGGTCGAATTTTAAATATTTTAAAGTGATCTCAAAAATGGGATATGAGTTGGCGCGGATTTTGGTGGGTCAGAATACATTCATTTCTGTCCAAATAACAACTCTCTATCATCAAAAGTTCTTGTCAGGTCGTTACAGGAGTGCGGTCGGATTTTAAATATTTTAAAGTCATCTTAAAAACGGGGTACCTGTTGGCGCGGTTTGTGGGGGTCAGAATACATTCATTCCTGTACAAATAACAACTTTCCATCATCAAAAATTATTGTCAGGTCGTTACAGGAGTGCGGTCGGATTTTAAATATTTTAAAGTGATCTTAAAATTGGGATTCGAGTTGGCGCGGTTTGTGGGGGTTAGAATACATTCATTCCTGTCCAAATAACATTTTTCTATCATCAAAAGTTATTGTCATGTCGTTACAGGAGTGCGGTCGGTTTTTAAATGTTTTAAAGTGATCTTAAAAATGGGATATAAGTTGGCGCGGTTTGTGGTGGGTCAGAATACATTTATTCCTGTCCAAATAACAACTTCCCATCATCAAAAGTTATTGTCAGGTCGTTACAGGAGTGCGGTCGTATTTCAAATATTTTAAAGTGATCTCAAAAATGGGATATAAGTTGGCGCGGATTGTGGTGGGTCAAAATACATTCATTGCTGTCCAAATAACAACTTTCCATCATCAAAAGTTATTGTCATGTCGTTACAGGAGTGCGGTCAGATTTTAAATATTTTAAAGTGATCTCAAAAATGGGATAAAAGTTGGCGCGGATTGTGGTGGGTCAGAATACATTCATTGCTGTCCAAATAACAACTTTCCATCATCAAAAGTTATTGTCATGTCGTTACAGGAGTGCGGTCGGATTTTAAATATTTTAAAGTGATCTCAAAAATGGGATATAAGTTGGCGCGGTTTGTGGTGGGTCAGAATACATTTATTCCTGTCCAAATAACAACTTCCCATCATCAAAAGTTATTGTCAGGTCGTTACAGGAGTGCGGCCGTATTTCAAATATTTTAAAGTGATCTTAAAAATAGGACTCGAGTTGGCGCGGTTTGTGGTGGGTCAGAATACATTCATTCCTGCCCAAATAACAACTTTCCATCATCAAAAGTTATTGTCATGTCGTTACAGGAGTCTGGTCGGATTTTAAATATTTTAAAATGATCTCAAAAATGGGATATGAGTTGGCGCGGATTGTGGTGGATCAGAATACATTTAATTCTATCCAAATAACAACTTCCTATCATCAAAGGTCATTGTCGGGTCGTTACAGAAGTACGATCGGATTTTAAACATTTTAAAGTGATATCAAAAATAGGATTCGAGTTGGCGCGGTTTGTGGTCGAACAGAATACTTTCATTCCTATCCATATAACAACTTTTCATCATCAAAAGTTATTGTCGGATCGTTACAGGAGTGTGGTCGGATTTTAAATATTTTAAAGTGATCTTAAAAACGGGATTCGAGTTGGCGCGGTTTGTGGGGGGTCAGAATACATTCATTCCTGTCCAAATAACAACTTTCCATCATCAAAAGTTATTGTCATGTCGTTACAGGAGTCTGGTCGGATTTTAAATATTTTAAAGTGATCTCAAAAATGGGATATAAGTTGGCGCGGATTGTGGTGGGTCAGAATACATTCATTCCTGTCCAAATAACAACTTCCCATCATAAAAAGTTATTGTCATGTCGTTACAGGAGTGCGGTCAGATTTTAAATATTTTAAAGTGATCTCAAAAATGGGATATAAGTTGGCGCGGATTGTGGTGGATCAGAATACATTCATTGCTGTCCAAATAACAACTTTCCATCATCAAAAGTTATTGTCGGATCGTTACAGGAGTGTGGTCGGATTTTAAATATTTTAAAGTGATCTTAAAAATGGGATTCGAGTTGGCGCGGTTTGTGGGGTGTCAGAATACATTCACTCCTGTCCTAATAACAACTTTCTATCATCAAAAGTTATTGTCATGTCGTTACAGGAGTGCGGACGGATTTTAAATATTTTAAATAATATTTTTTAAATAATAATAATAAAAATAATAATAATGGGATGGCGCGGATTGTGGTGGGTCAGAATACATTTATTCCTGTCCAAATAACAACTTTCCATCATCAAAAATTATTGTCATGTCGTTACAGGAGTGCGGTCGGATTTTAAATATTTTAAAGTGATCTTAAAAATGGGATATAAAGTTGCGCTGTTTGTGGTATATCAGAATACATTCTTCCCTGTCCAAATAACAACTTCCTATCATCAAAAGTTATTGTCAGGTCGTTACAGGAGTGCGGTCGGATTTTAAATATTTTAAAGTGATCTTAAAAATGGGATATGAAGTTGCGCGGTTTGTGGTATATCAGAATACATTATTCCCAGTCCAAATAACAACTTTTTATCATCAAAAGTTATTGTGAGGTCGTTACAGGAGTGCGGTCGGATTTTAAATATTTTAAAGTGATCTCAAAAATGGGATTCGAGTTGGCGCGGTTTGTGGTGGGTCAGAATACATTCATTTCTGTCCAAATAATAATTTTCCATCATCAAAAGTTATTGTCATGTCGTTACAGGAGTGCGGCCGGTTTTTAATATTTTAAAGAGATTTCAAAAATGGGATATAAAGTTGCGCGGTTTGTAGTATATCAGAATACATTCTTCCCTGTCCATATAACAACTTTCTATCATCAAAAGTTATTGTCAGGTCGTTACAGGAGTGCGGTCGGATTTTAAGTATTTTAAAGTGATCTTAAAAATGGGATTCGAATTGGCGCGGTTTGTGATGGGTCAGAATACATTCATTACTTTCCGAATAACAACTTGCTATCTTTAAAAGTTATTGTCAGGTCGTAACAGGAGTGCGGTCGAATTTTAAATATTTTAAAGTGATCTCAAAAATGGGATATGAGTTGGCGCGGATTTTGGTGGGTCAGAATACATTCATTTCTGTCCAAATAACAACTTTCTATCATCAAAAGTTCTTGTCAGGTCGTTACAGGAGTGCGGTCGGATTTTAAATATTTTAAAGTGATCTTAAAAACGGGATACCAGTTGGCGCGGTTTGTGGGGGTCAGAATACATTCATTCCTGTACAAATAACAACTTTCCATCATCAAAAATTATTGTCAGGTCGTTACAGGAGTGCGGTCGGATTTTAAATATTTTAAAGTGATCTTAAAATTGGGATTCGAGTTGGCGCGGTTTGTGGGGGGTCAGAATACATTCATTCCTGTCCAAATAACAACTTACTATCATCAAAAGTTATTGTCATGTCGTTACAGGAGTGCGGTCGGTTTTTAAATGTTTTAAAGTGATCTTAAAAATGGGATTCGAGTTGGCGCGGTTTGTGGTGGGTCAGAATACATTCATTCCTGTCCAAATAACAACTTCCCATCATCAAAAGTTATTGTCATGTCGTTACAGGAGTGCGGTCAGATTTTAAATATTTTAAAGTGATCTCAAAAATGGGATATAAGTTGGCGTGGATTGTGGTGGGTCAGAATACATTCATTGCTGTCCAAATAACAACTTTCCATCATCAAAAGTTATTGTCATGTCGTTACAGGAGTGCGGTCGGATTTTAAATATTTTAAAGTGATCTCAAAAATGGGATATAAGTTGGCGCGGTTTGTGGTGGGTCAGAATACATTTATTCCTGTCCAAATAACAACTTCCCATCATCAAAAGATATTGTCATGTCGTTACAGGAGTGCGGTCGGATTTTAAATATTTTAAAGTGATTTCAAAAATGGGATATAAGTTGGCGCGGTTTGTGGTGGGTCAGAATACATTCATTCCTGTCCAAATAACAACTTCCCATCATCAAAAGTTATTGTCATGTCGTTACAGGAGTGCGGTTATATTTTAAATATTTCAAAGTGATCTTAAAAATGGGATATAAAGTTGCGCGGTTTGTGGTATATCAGAATACATTCTTCCCTGTCCAAATAACAATTTTCGATCATCAAAAGTTATTGTCAGGTCGTTACAGGAGTGCGGTCGGATTTTAAATATTTTAAAGTGAACTCAATAATGGGATATAAGTTGGCGCGGATAGTGGTGGGTCAGAATACATTTATTCCTGTCCAAATAACAACTTTCTATCATCAAAAGTTATTGTCAGGTCGTTACAGGAGTGCGGTCGGATTTTAAGTATATCAAAGTGATCTTAAAAATGGGATTCGAATTGGCGCGGTTTGTGATGGGTCAGAATACATTCATTACTTTCCGAATAAGAACTTGCTATCATTAAAAGTTATTATCAGGTCGTAACAGGAGTGCGGTCGAATTTTAAATATTTTAAAGTGATCTTAAAAATGGGATACGAGTTGGCGCGGATTGTGGTGGGTCAGAATACATTCATTTCTGTCCAAATAACAACTTTCTATCATCAAAAGTTCTTGTCAGGTCATTACAGGAGTGCGGTCGGGTTTTAAATATTTTAAAGTGATCTTAAAAATGGGGTTCTAGTTGGCGCGGTTTGTGGTGGGTCCGAATACATTCATTTCTGTCCAAATAACAACTTTCTATCATCAAAAGTTATTGTCATGTCGTTACAGGAGTTCGGTCGTATTTTAAATATTATAAAGTGATCTTAAAAATGGGATTCGAGTTGGCGCGGTTTGTGGGGGTCAGAATACATTCATTCCTGTCTAAATAACAACTTTCCATCATCAAAAAATATTGTCATGTCGTTAAAGGAGTGCGGTCGTATTTTAAATATTTTGAAGTGATCTTAAAAATGGGACTCGAGTTGGCGCGGTTTGTGGTGGGTCAGAATACATTCATTCCTGTCCAAATAACAACTTTCCATCTCCAAAAGATATTGTCATGTCGTTACAGGAGTGCGGTCGGATTTTAAATATTTTAAAGTGATCTCAAAAATGGGATATAAGTTGGAGCGGATTGTGGTGGGTCAGAATACATTCATTTTTGTCCAAATAACAACTTTCCACCATCAAAAGTTATTGTCGGATCGTTACAGGAGTGCGATCGGATTTTATATATTTTAAAGTGATCTCAAAAATGGGATTCGAGATGGCGCGGTTTGCGGTGGGTCACAATACATTCATTACTTTCCGAATAACAACTTGCTATCATTAAAAGTTATTGTCAGGTCGTTACAGGAGTGCGGTCGAATTTTAAATATTTTAAAGTGATCTCAAAAATGGGATATGAGTTGGCGCGGATTGTGGTGGGTCAGAATACATTTATTTCTGTCCAAATAACAACTTTCTATCATCAAAAGTTATTGTCAGGTCGTTACAGGAGTGCGGTCGGATTTTAAATATTTTAAAGTGATCTTAAAAATGGGATACCAGTTGGCGCGGTTTGTGGGGGGTCAGAATACATTCATTTCTGTACAAATAACAATTTTCCGTCATCAAAAATTATTGTCATGTCGTTACAGGAGTGCGGTCGGATTTTAAATATTTTAAAGTGATCTTAAAAATGGGATATAAAGTTGCGCGGTTTGTGGTATATCAGAATACATTATTCCCTGTCCAAATAACAACTTTCTATCATCAAAAGTTATTTTCAGGTCGTTACAGGAGTGCGGTCGGATTTTAAATATTTTAAAGTGATCTCAAAAATGGGATTCGAGTTGGCGCGGTTTGTGGTGGGTCAGAATACATCCATTCCTGTCCAAATAACAACTTTCCATCATCAAAAGATATAGTCATGTCGTTACAGGAGTGCGGTCGGATTTTAAATATTTTAAAGTGATCTTAAAAATGGGGGTACCAGTTGGCGCGGTTTGTGGGTGTCAGAATACATTCATTCCTGTACAAATAACAACATTCCATCATCAAAAATTATTGTCAGGTCGTTACAGGAGTGCGGTCGGATTTTAAATATTTTAAAGTGATCTCAAAAATGGGATTCGAGTTGGCGCGGTTTGTGGTGGGTCAGAATACATTAATTCCTGTCCAAATAACAACTTTCCATCATTTAAGTTATTGTCAAGTTTTTACAGAAGTGCGGTTGGATTTTAAATAATTTAAAGTGATCTCAAAAATAGGATTCGAGTTGGCGCGGTTTGTGGTGGGTCAGAATACATTCATTTCTGTCCAAATAACAACTTTCCATCATCAAAAGATATTGTCATGTCGTTACAGGAGTGCGGTCGGATTTTAAATATTTTAAAGTGATCTCAAAAATGGGATTCGAGTTGGCGCGGTTTGTGGTGGGTCAGAATACATTCATTCCTGTCCAAATAACAACTTTCCATCATCAAAAGATATTGTCATGTCGTTACAGGAGTGCGGTCGGATTTTAAATATTTTAAAGTGATCTCAAAAATGGGATATAACGTTGCGCGATTTGTGGTATATCAGAATACATTCTTCCCTGTCCATATAACAACTTTATATCATCAAAAGTTATTGTCAGGTCGTTACAGGAGTGCGGTCGGATTTTAAGTATTTTAAAGTGATCTTAAAAATGGGATTCGAATTGGCGCGGTTTGTGATGGGTCAGAATACATTCATTACTTTCCGAATAACAACTTGCTATCATTAAAAGTTATTGTCAGGTCGTAACAGGAGTGCGGTCGAATTTTAAATATTTTAAAGTGATCTCAAAAATGGGATATGAGTTGGCGCGGATTTTGGTGGGTCAGAATACATTCATTTCTGTCCAAATAACAACTTTCTATCATCAAAAGTTCTTGTCAGGTCGTTACAGGAGTGCGGTCGGATTTTAAATATTTTAAAGTGATCTTAAAAACGGGGGTACCAGTTGGCGCGGTTTGTGGGGGTCAGAATACATTCATTCTTGTACAAATAACAACTTTCCATCATCAAAAATTATTGTCAGGTCGTTACAGGAGTGCGGTCGGATTTTAAATATTTTAAAGTGATCTTAAAATTGGGATTCGAGATGGCGCGGTTTGTGGGGGGTCAGAATACATTCATTCCTGTCCAAATAACAACTTTCTTTCATCAAAAGTTATTGTCATGTCGTTACAGGAGTGCGGTCGGTTTTTAAATGATTTAAAGTGATCTTAAAATTGGGATTCGAGTTGGCGCGGTTTGTGGTGGGTCAGAATACATTCATTCCTGTCCAAATAACAACTTCCCATCATCAAAAGTTATTGTCATGTCGTTACAGGAGTGCGGTCAGATTTTAAATATTTTAAAGTGATCTCAAAAATGGGATATAAGTTGGCGCGGATTGTGGTGGGTCAGAATACATTCATTGCTGTCCAAATAACAACTTTCCATCATCAAAAGTTATTGTCATGTCGTTACAGGAGTGCGGTCGGATTTTAAATATTTTAAAGTGATCTCAAAAATGGGATATAAGTTGGCGCGGTTTGTGGTGGGTCAGAATACATTTATTCCTGTCCAAATAACAACTTCCCATCATCAAAAGATATTGTCATGTCGTTACAGGAGTGCGGTCGGATTTTAAGTATTTAAAAGTGATCTTAAAAATGGGATTCGAATTGGCGCGGTTTGTGATGGGTCAGAATACATTCATTACTTTCCGAATAACAACTTGCTATCATTAAAAGTTACTGTCAGGTCGTAACAGGAGTGCGGTCGAATTTTAAATATTTTAAAGTGATCTCAAAAATGGGATATGAGTTGGCGCGGATTTTGGTGGGTCAGAATACATTCATTTCTGTCCAAATAACAATTTTCTATCATCAAAAGTTCTTGTCAGGTCGTTACAGGAGTGCGGTCGGATTTTAAATATTTTAAAGTGATCTTAAAAACGGGGTACCTGTTGGCGTGGTTTGTGGGGGTCAGAATACATTCATTCCTGTACAAATAACAACTTTCCATCATCAAAAATTATTGTCAGGTCGTTACAGGAGTGCGGTCGTATTTCAAATATTTTAAAGTGATCTCAAAAATGGGATATAAGTTGGCGCGGATTGTGGTGGGTCAGAATACATTCATTGCTGTCCAAATAACAACTTTCCATCATCAAAAGTTATTGTCATGTCGTTACAGGAGTGCGGTCGGATTTTAAATATTTTAAAGTGATCTCAAAAATGGGATATAAGTTGGCGCGGTTTGTGGTGGGTCAGAATACATTTATTCCTGTCCAAATAACAACTTCCCATCATCAAAAGTTATTGTCAGGTCGTTACAGGAGTGCGGCCGTATTTCAAATATTTTAAAGTGATCTTAAAAATAGGACTCGAGTTGGCGCGGTTTGTGGTGGGTCAGAATACATTCATTCCTGCCCAAATAACAACTTTCCATCATCAAAAGTTATTGTCATGTCGTTACAGGAGTCTGGTCGGATTTTAAATATTTTAAAATGATCTCAAAAATGGGATATGAGTTGGCGCGGATTGTGGTGGATCAGAATACATTTAATTCTATCCAAATAACAACTTCCTATCATCAAAGGTCATTGTCGGGTCGTTACAGAAGTACGATCGGATTTTAATCATTTTAAAGTGATATCAAAAATAGGATTCGAGTTGGCGCGGTTTGTGGGGGGTCAGAATACATTCATTCCTGTCCAAATAACAACTTTCCATCATCAAAAGTTATTGTCATGTCGTTACAGGAGTCTGGTCGGATTTTAAATATTTTAAAGTGATCTCAAAAATGGGATATAAGTTGGCGCGGATTGTGGTGGGTCAGAATACATTCATTCCTGTCCAAATAACAACTTCCCATCATAAAAAGTTATTGTCATGTCGTTACAGGAGTGCGGTCAGATTTTAAATATTTTAAAGTGATCTCAAAAATGGGATATAAGTTGGCGCGGATTGTGGTGGATCAGAATACATTCATTGCTGTCCAAATAACAACTTTCCATCATCAAAAGTTATTGTCGGATCGTTACAGGAGTGTGGTCGGATTTTAAATATTTTAAAGTGATCTTAAAAATGGGATTCGAGTTGGCGCGGTTTGTGGGGTGTCAGAATACATTCACTCCTGTCCAAATAACAACTTTCTATCATCAAAAGTTATTGTCATGTCGTTTCAGGAGTGCGGACGGATTTTAAATATTTTAAATATAATTTTTTAAATAATAATAATTAAAATAATAATAATGGGATGGCGCGGATTGTGGTGGGTCAGAATACATTTATTCCTGTCCAAATAACAACTTTCCATCATCAAAAATTATTGTCATGTCGTTACAGGAGTGCGGTCGGATTTTAAATATTTTAAAGTGATCTTAAAAATGGGATATAAAGTTGCGCTGTTTGTGGTATATCAGAATACATTCTTCCCTGTCCAAATAACAACTTCCTATCATCAAAAGTTATTGTCAGGTCGTTACAGGAGTGCGGTCGGATTTTAAGTATTTCAAAGTGATCTTAAAAATGGGATTCGAATTGGCGCGGTTTGTGATGGGTCAGAATACATCCATTACTTTCCGAATAAGAACTTGCTATCATTAAAAGTTATTATCAGGTCGTAACAGGAGTGCGGTCGAATTTTAAATATTTTAAAGTGATCTTAAAAATGGGATACGAGTTGGCGCGGATTGTGGTGGGTCAGAATACATTCATTTCTGTCCAAATAACAACTTTCTATCATCAAAAGTTCTTGTCAGGTCATTACAGGAGTGCGGTCGGGTTTTAAATATTTTAAAGTGATCTTAAAAATGGGGTTCTAGTTGGCGCGGTTTGTGGTGGGTCCGAATACATTCATTTCTGTCCAAATAACAACTTTCTATCATCAAAAGTTATTGTCATGTCGTTACAGGAGTTCGGTCGTATTTTAAATATTATAAAGTGATCTTAAAAATGGGATTCGAGTTGGCGCGGTTTGTGGGGGTCAGAATACATTCATTCCTGTCTAAATAACAACTTTCCATCATCAAAAAATATTGTCATGTCGTTACAGGAGTGCGGTCGGATTTTAAATATTTTAAAGTGATCTCAAAAATGGGATATAAGTTGGAGCGGATTGTGGTGGGTCAGAATACATTCATTTTTGTCCAAATAACAACTTTCCACCATCAAAAGTTATTGTCGGATCGTTACAGGAGTGCGATCGGATTTTATATATTTTAAAGTGATCTCAAAAATGGGATTCGAGATGGCGCGGTTTGCGGTGGGTCACAATACATTCATTACTTTCCGAATAACAACTTGCTATCATTAAAAGTTATTGTCAGGTCGTTACAGGAGTGCGGTCGAATTTTAAATATTTTAAAGTGATCTCAAAAATGGGATATGAGTTGGCGCGGATTGTGGTGGGTCAGAATACATTTATTTCTGTCCAAATAACAACTTTCTATCATCAAAAGTTATTGTCAGGTCGTTACAGGAGTGCGGTCGGATTTTAAATATTTTAAAGTGATCTTAAAAATGGGATACCAGTTGGCGCGGTTTGTGGGGGGTCAGAATACATTCATTTCTGTACAAATAACAATTTTCCGTCATCAAAAATTATTGTCAGGTCGTTACAGGAGTGCGGTCGGATTTTAAATATTTTAAAGTGATCTTAAAAATGGGATATAAAGTTGCGCGGTTTGTGGTATATCAGAATACATTATTCCCTGTCCAAATAACAACTTTCTATCATCAAAAGTTATTTTCAGGTCGTTACAGGAGTGCGGTCGGATTTTAAATATTTTAAAGTGATCTCAAAAATGGGATTCGAGTTGGCGCGGTTTGTGGTGGGTCAGAATACATTCATTCCTGTCCAAATAACAACTTTCCATCATCAAAAGATATAGTCATGTCGTTACAGGAGTGCGGTCGGATTTTAAATATTTTAAAGTGATCTTAAAAATGGGGTACCAGTTGGCGCGGTTTGTGGGTGTCAGAATACATTCATTCCTGTACAAATAACAACATTCCATCATCAAAAATTATTGTCAGGTCGTTACAGGAGTGCGGTCGGATTTTAAATATTTTAAAGTGATCTCAAAAATGGGATTCGAGTTGGCGCGGTTTGTGGTGGGTCAGAATACATTAATTCCTGTCCAAATAACAACTTTCCATCATTTAAGTTATTGTCAAGTTTTTACAGAAGTGCGGTTGGATTTTAAATAATTTAAAGTGATCTCAAAAATAGGATTCGAGTTGGCGCGGTTTGTGGTGGGTCAGAATACATTCATTTCTGTCCAAATAACAACTTTCCATCATCAAAAGATATTGTCATGTCGTTACAGGAGTGCGGTCGGATTTTAAATATTTTAAAGTGATCTCAAAAATGGGATATAACGTTGCGCGATTTGTGGTATATCAGAATACATTCTTCCCTGTCCATATAACAACTTTATATCATCAAAAGTTATTGTCAGGTCGTTACAGGAGTGCGGTCGGATTTTAAGTATTTTAAAGTGATCTTAAAAATGGGATTCGAATTGGCTTGGTTTGTGATGGGTCAGAATACATTCATTACTTTCCGAATAACAACTTGCTATCATTAAAAGTTATTGTCAGGTCGTAACAGGAGTGCGGTCGAATTTTAAATATTTTAAAGTGATCTCAAAAATGGGATATGAGTTGGCGCGGATTTTGGTGGGTCAGAATACATTCATTTCTGTCCAAATAACAACTTTCTATCATCAAAAGTTCTTGTCAGGTCGTTACAGGAGTGCGGTCGGATTTTAAATATTTTAAAGTGATCTTAAAAACGGGGTACCAGTTGGCGCGGTTTGTGGGGGTCAGAATACATTCATTCTTGTACAAATAACAACTTTCCATCATCAAAAATTATTGTCAGGTCGTTACAGGAGTGCGGTCGGATTTTAAATATTTTAAAGTGATCTTAAAATTGGGATTCGAGATGGCGCGGTTTGAGGGGGGTCAGAATACATTCATTCCTGTCCAAATAACAACTTTCTTTCATCAAAAGTTATTGTCATGTCGTTACAGGAGTGCGGTCGGTTTTTAAATGTTTTAAAGTGATCTTAAAATTGGGATTCGAGTTGGCGCGGTTTGTGGTGGGTCAGAATACATTCATTCCTGTCCAAATAACAACTTTCTATCATCAAAAGTTCTTGTCAGGTCGTTACAGGAGTGCGGTCGGATTTTAAATATTTTAAAGTGATCTTAAAAACGGGGTACCTGTTGGCGTGGTTTGTGGGGGTCAGAATACATTCATTCCTGTACAAATAACAACTTTCCATCATCAAAAATTATTGTCAGGTCGTTACAGGAGTGCGGTCGGATTTTAAATATTTTAAAGTGATCTTAAAATTGGGATTCGAGTTGGCGCGGTTTGTGGGGGTTAGAATACATTCATTCCTGTCCAAATAACATTTTTCTATCATCAAAAGTTATTGTCATGTCGTTACAGGAGTGCGGTCGGTTTTTAAATGTTTTAAAGTGATCTTAAAAATGGGATATATTTTGGCGCGGTTTGTGGTGGGTCAGAATACATTTATTCCTGTCCAAATAACAACTTCCCATCATCAAAAGTTATTGTCAGGTCGTTACAGGAGTGCGGTCGTATTTCAAATATTTTAAAGTGATCTCAAAAATGGGATATAAGTTGGCGCGGATTGTGGTGGGTCAGAATACATTCATTGCTGTCCAAATAACAACTTTCCATCATCAAAAGTTATTGTCATGTCGTTACAGGAGTGCGGTCGGATTTTAAATATTTTAAAGTGATCTCAAAAATGGGATATAAGTTGGCGCGGTTTGTGGTGGGTCAGAATACATTTATTCCTGTCCAAATAACAACTTCCCATCATCAAAAGTTATTGTCAGGTCGTTACAGGAGTGCGGCCGTATTTCAAATATTTTAAAGTGATCTTAAAAATAGGACTCGAGTTGGCGCGGTTTGTGGTGGGTCAGAATACATTCATTCCTGCCCAAATAACAACTTTCCATCATCAAAAGTTATTGTCATGTCGTTACAGGAGTCTGGTCGGATTTTAAATATTTTAAAATGATCTCAAAAATGGGATATGAGTTGGCGCGGATTGTGGTGGATCAGAATACATTTAATTCTATCCAAATAACAACTTCCTATCATCAAAGGTCATTGTCGGGTCGTTACAGAAGTACGATCGGATTTTAATCATTTTAAAGTGATATCAAAAATAGGATTCGAGTTGGCGCGGTTTGTGGTCGAACAGAATACTTTCATTCCTATCCATATAACAACTTTTCATCATCAAAAGTTATTGTCGGATCGTTACAGGAGTGTGGTCGGATTTTAAATATTTTAAAGTGATCTTAAAAACGGGATTCGAGTTGGCGCGGTTTGTGGGGGGTCAGAATACATTCATTCCTGTCCAAATAACAACTTTCCATCATCAAAAGTTATTGTCATGTCGTTACAGGAGTCTGGTCGGATTTTAAATATTTTAAAGTGATCTCAAAAATGGGATATAAGTTGGCGCGGATTGTGGTGGATCAGAATACATTCATTGCTGTCCAAATAACAACTTTCCATCATCAAAAGTTATTGTCGGATCGTTACAGGAGTGTGGTCGGATTTTAAATATTTTAAAGTGATCTTAAAAATGGGATTCGAGTTGGCGCGGTTTGTGGGGTGTCAGAATACATTCACTCCTGTCCAAATAACAACTTTCTATCATCAAAAGTTATTGTCATGTCGTTTCAGGAGTGCGGACGGATTTTAAATATTTTAAATATAATTTTTTAAATAATAATAATAAAAATAATAATAATGGGATGGCGCGGATTGTGGTGGGTCAGAATACATTTATTCCTGTCCAAATAACAACTTTCCATCATCAAAAATTATTGTCATGTCGTTACAGGAGTGCGGTCGGATTTTAAATATTTTAAAGTGATCTTAAAAATGGGATATAAAGTTGCGCTGTTTGTGGTATATCAGAATACATTCTTCCCTGTCCAAATAACAACTTCCTATCATCAAAAGTTATTGTCAGGTCGTTACAGGAGTGCGGTCGGATTTTAAATATTTTAAAGTGATCTTAAAAATGGGATATGAAGTTGCGCGGTTTGTGGTATATCAGAATACATTATTCCCAGTCCAAATAACAACTTTTTATCATCAAAAGTTATTGTGAGGTCGTTACAGGAGTGCGGTCGGATTTTAAATATTTTAAAGTGATCTCAAAAATGGGATTCGAGTTGGCGCGGTTTGTGGTGGGTCAGAATACATTCATTTCTGTCCAAATAATAATTTTCCATCATCAAAAGTTATTGTCATGTCGTTACAGGAGTGCGGCCGGTTTTTAATATTTTAAAGAGATTTCAAAAATGGGATATAAAGTTGCGCGGTTTGTAGTATATCAGAATACATTCTTCCCTGTCCATATAACAACTTTCTATCATCAAAAGTTATTGTCAGGTCGTTACAGGAGTGCGGTCGGATTTTAAGTATTTTAAAGTGATCTTAAAAATGGGATTCGAATTGGCGCGGTTTGTGATGGGTCAGAATACATTCATTACTTTCCGAATAAACACTTGCTATCATTAAAAGTTATTGTCAGGTCGTAACAGGAGTGCGGTCGAATTTTAAATATTTTAAAGTGATCTCAAAAATGGGATATGAGTTGGCGCGGATTTTGGTGGGTCAGAATACATTCATTCCTGTCCAAATAACAACTTTCTATCATCAAAAGTTCTTGTCAGGTCGTTACAGGAGTGCGGTCGGATTTTAAATATTTTAAAGTGATCTTAAAAACGGGGTACCAGTTGGCGCGGTTTGTGGGGGTCAGAATACATTCATTCCTGTACAAATAACAACTTTCCATCATCAAAAATTATTGTCAGGTCGTTACAGGAGTGCGGTCGGATTTTAAATATTTTAAAGTGATCTTAAAATTGGGATTCGAGTTGGCGCGGTTTGTGGGGGGTCAGAATACATTCATTCCTGTCCAAATAACAACTTTCTATCATCAAAAGTTATTGTCATGTCGTTACAGGAGTGCGGTCGGTTTTTAAATGTTTTAAAGTGATCTTAAAAATGGGATTCGAGTTGGCGCGGTTTGTGGTGGGTCAGAATACATTCATTCCTGTCCAAATAACAACTTCCCATCATCAAAAGTTATTGTCATGTCGTTACAGGAGTGCGGTCAGATTTTAAATCTTTTAAAGTGATCTCAAAAATGGGATATAAGTTGGCGCTGATTGTGGTGGGTCAGAATACATTCATTGCTGTCCAAATAACAACTTTCCATCATCAAAAGTTATTGTCATGTCGTTACAGGAGTGCGGTCGGATTTTAAATATTTTAAAATGATCTCAAAAATGGGATATGAGTTGGCGCGGATTGTGGTGGATCAGAATACATTTAATTCTATCCAAATAACAACTTCCTATCATCAAAGGTCATTGTCGGGTCGTTACAGAAGTACGATCGGATTTTAAACATTTTAAAGTGATATCAAAAATAGGATTCGAGTTGGCGCGGTTTGTGGTCGAACAGAATACTTTCATTCCTATCCATATAACAACTTTTCATCATCAAAAGTTATTGTCGGATCGTTACAGGAGTGTGGTCGGATTTTAAATATTTTAAAGTGATCTTAAAAACGGGATTCGAGTTGGCGCGGTTTGTGGGGGGTCAGAATACATTCATTCCTGTCCAAATAACAACTTTCCATCATCAAAAGTTATTGTCATGTCGTTACAGGAGTCTGGTCGGATTTTAAATATTTTAAAGTGATCTCAAAAATGGGATATAAGTTGGCGCGGATTGTGGTGGGTCAGAATACATTCATTCCTGTCCAAATAACAACTTCCCATCATAAAAAGTTATTGTCATGTCGTTACAGGAGTGCGGTCAGATTTTAAATATTTTAAAGTGATCTCAAAAATGGGATATAAGTTGGCGCGGATTGTGGTGGATCAGAATACATTCATTGCTGTCCAAATAACAACTTTCCATCATCAAAAGTTATTGTCGGATCGTTACAGGAGTGTGGTCGGATTTTAAATATTTTAAAGTGATCTTAAAAATGGGATTCGAGTTGGCGCGGTTTGTGGGGTGTCAGAATACATTCACTCCTGTCCAAATAACAACTTTCTATCATCAAAAGTTATTGTCATGTCGTTACAGGAGTGCGGACGGATTTTAAATATTTTAAATATAATTTTTTAAATAATAATAATAAAAATAATAATAATGGGATGGCGCGGATTGTGGTGGGTCAGAATACATTTATTCCTGTCCAAATAACAACTTTCCATCATCAAAAATTATTGTCATGTCGTTACAGGAGTGCGGTCGGATTTTAAATATTTTAAAGTAATCTTAAAAATGGGATATAAAGTTGCGCTGTTTGTGGTATATCAGAATACATTCTTCCCTGTCCAAATAACAACTTCCTATCATCAAAAGTTATTGTCAGGTCGTTACAGGAGTGCGGTCGGATTTTAAATATTTTAAAGTGATCTTAAAAATGGGATATGAAGTTGCGCGGTTTGTGGTATATCAGAATACATTATTCCCAGTCCAAATAACAACTTTTTATCATCAAAAGTTATTGTGAGGTCGTTACAGGAGTGCGGTCGGATTTTAAATATTTTAAAGTGATCTCAAAAATGGGATTCGAGTTGGCGCGGTTTGTGGTGGGTCAGAATACATTCATTTCTGTCCAAATAATAATTTTCCATCATCAAAAGTTATTGTCATGTCGTTACAGGAGTGCGGCCGGTTTTTAATATTTTAAAGAGATTTCAAAAATGGGATATAAAGTTGCGCGGTTTGTAGTATATCAGAATACATTCTTCCCTGTCCATATAACAACTTTCTATCATCAAAAGTTATTGTCAGGTCGTTACAGGAGTGCGGTCGGATTTTAAGTATTTTAAAGTGATCTTAAAAATGGGATTCGAATTGGCGCGGTTTGTGATGGGTCAGAATACATTCATTACTTTCCGAATAAACACAATAAACACAAAAGTTATTGTCATGTCGTTACAGGAGTGCGGTCGGTTTTTAAATGTTTTAAAGTGATCTTAAAAATGGGATTCGAGTTGGCGCGGTTTGTGGTGGGTCAGAATACATTCATTCCTGTCCAAATAACAACTTCCCATCATCAAAAGTTATTGTCATGTCGTTACAGGAGTGCGGTCAGATTTTAAATCTTTTAAAGTGATCTCATAAATGGGATATAAGTTGGCGCTGATTGTGGTGGGTCAGAATACATTCATTGCTGTCCAAATAACAACTTTCCATCATCAAAAGTTATTGTCATGTCGTTACAGGAGTGCGGTCGGATTTTAAATATTTTAAAATGATCTCAAAAATGGGATATGAGTTGGCGCGGATTGTGGTGGATCAGAATACATTTAATTCTATCCAAATAACAACTTCCTATCATCAAAGGTCATTGTCGGGTCGTTACAGAAGTACGATCGGATTTTAAACATTTTAAAGTGATATCAAAAATAGGATTCGAGTTGGCGCGGTTTGTGGTCGAACAGAATACTTTCATTCCTATCCATATAACAACTTTTCATCATCAAAAGTTATTGTCGGATCGTTACAGGAGTGTGGTCGGATTTTAAATATTTTAAAGTGATCTTAAAAACGGGATTCGAGTTGGCGCGGTTTGTGGGGGGTCAGAATACATTCATTCCTGTCCAAATAACAACTTTCCATCATCAAAAGTTATTGTCATGTCGTTACAGGAGTCTGGTCGGATTTTAAATATTTTAAAGTGATCTCAAAAATGGGATATAAGTTGGCGCGGATTGTGGTGGGTCAGAATACATTCATTCCTGTCCAAATAACAACTTCCCATCATAAAAAGTTATTGTCATGTCGTTACAGGAGTGCGGTCAGATTTTAAATATTTGAAAGTGATCTCAAAAATGGGATATAAGTTGGCGCGGATTGTGGTGGATCAGAATACATTCATTGCTGTCCAAATAACAACTTTCCATCATCAAAAGTTATTGTCGGATCGTTACAGGAGTGTGGTCGGATTTTAAATATTTTAAAGTGATCTTAAAAATGGGATTCGAGTTGGCGCGGTTTGTGGGGTGTCAGAATACATTCACTCCTGTCCAAATAACAACTTTCTATCATCAAAAGTTATTGTCATGTCGTTACAGGAGTGCGGACGGATTTTAAATATTTTAAATATAATTTTTTAAATAATAATAATAAAAATAATAATAATGGGATGGCGCGGATTGTGGTGGGTCAGAATACATTTATTCCTGTCCAAATAACAACTTTCCATCATCAAAAATTATTGTCATGTCGTTACAGGAGTGCGGTCGGATTTTAAATATTTTAAAGTAATCTTAAAAATGGGATATAAAGTTGCGCTGTTTGTGGTATATCAGAATACATTCTTCCCTGTCCAAATAACAACTTCCTATCATCAAAAGTTATTGTCAGGTCGTTACAGGAGTGCGGTCGGATTTTAAATATTTTAAAGTGATCTTAAAAATGGGATATGAAGTTGCGCGGTTTGTGGTATATCAGAATACATTATTCCCAGTCCAAATAACAACTTTTTATCATTAAAAGTTATTGTGAGGTCGTTACAGGAGTGCGGTCGGATTTTAAATATTTTAAAGTGATCTCAAAAATGGGATTCGAGTTGGCGCGGTTTGTGGTGGGTCAGAATACATTCATTTCTGTCCAAATAATAATTTTCCATCATCAAAAGTTATTGTCATGTCGTTACAGGAGTGCGGCCGGTTTTTAATATTTTAAAGAGATTTCAAAAATGGGATATAAAGTTGCGCGGTTTGTAGTATATCAGAATACATTCTTCCCTGTCCATATAACAACTTTCTATCATCAAAAGTTATTGTCAGGTCGTTACAGGAGTGCGGTCGGATTTTAAGTATTTTAAAGTGATCTTAAAAATGGGATTCGAATTGGCGCGGTTTGTGATGGGTCAGAATACATTCATTACTTTCCGAATAAACACTTGCTATCATTAAAAGTTATTGTCAGGTCGTAACAGGAGTGCGGTCGAATTTTAAATATTTTAAAGTGATCTCAAAAATGGGATATGAGTTGGCGCGGATTTTGGTTGGTCAGAATACATTCATTTCTGTCCAAATAACAACTTTCTATCATCAAAAGTTCTTGTCAGGTCGTTACAGGAGTGCGGTCGGATTTTAAATATTTTAAAGTGATCTTAAAAACGGGGTACCAGTTGGCGCGGTTTGTGGGGGTCAGAATACATTCATTCCTGTACAAATAACAACTTTCCATCATCAAAAATTATTGTCAGGTCGTTACAGGAGTGCGGTCGGATTTTAAATATTTTAAAGTGATCTTAAAATTGGGATTCGAGTTGGCGCGGTTTGTGGGGGGTCAGAATACATTCATTCCTGTCCAAATAACAACTTTCTATCATCAAAAGTTATTGTCATGTCGTTACAGGAGTGCGGTCGGTTTTTAAATGTTTTAAAGTGATCTTAAAAATGGGATTCGAGTTGGCGCGGTTTGTGGTGGGTCAGAATACATTCATTCCTGTCCAAATAACAACTTCCCATCATCAAAAGTTATTGTCATGTCGTTACAGGAGTGCGGTCAGATTTTAAATATTTTAAAGTGATCTCAAAAATGGGATATAAGTTGGCGCGGTTTGTGGTGGGTCAGAATACATTTATTCCTGTCCAAATAACAACTTCCCATCATCAAAAGATATTGTCATGTCGTTACAGGAGTGCGGTCGGATTTTAAATATTTTAAAGTGATTTCAAAAATGGGATATAAGTTGGCGCGGTTTGTGGTGGGTCAGAATACATTCATTCCTGTCCAAATAACAACTTCCCATCATCAAAAGTTATTGTCATGTCGTTACAGGAGTGCGGTTATATTTTAAATATTTCAAAGTGATCTTAAAAATGGGATATAAAGTTGCACGGTTTGTGGTATATCAGAATACATTCTTCCCTGTCCAAATAACAATTTTCGATCATCAAAAGTTATTGTCAGGTCGTTACAGGAGTGCGGTCGGATTTTAAATATTTTAAAGTGAACTCAATAATGGGATATAAGTTGGCGCGGATAGTGGTGGGTCAGAATACATTTATTCCTGTCCAAATAACAACTTTCTATCATCAAAAGTTATTGTCAGGTCGTTACAGGAGTGCGGTCGGATTTTAAGTATTTCAAAGTGATCTTAAAAATGGGATTCGAATTGGCGCGGTTTGTGATGGGTCAGAATACATTCATTACTTTCCGAATAACAACTTGCTATCATTAAAAGTTATTATCAGGTCGTAACAGGAGTGCGGTCGAATTTTAAATATTTTAAAGTGATCTCAAAAATGGGATACGAGTTGGCGCGGATTATGGTGGGTCAGAATACATTCATTTCTGTCCAAATAACAACTTTCTATCATCAAAAGTTCTTGTCAGGTCATTACAGGAGTGCGGTCGGGTTTTAAATATTTTAAAGTGATCTTAAAAATGGGGTACTAGTTGGCGCGGTTTGTGGTGGGTCCGAATACATTCATTTCTGTCCAAATAACAACTTTCTATCATCAAAAGTTATTGTCATGTCGTTACAGGAGTGCGGTCGTATTTTAAATATTTTAAAGTGATCTTAAAAATGGGATTCGAGTTGGCGCGGTTTGTGGGGGTCAGAATACATTCATTCCTGTCTAAATAACAACTTTCCATCATCAAAAAATATTGTCATGTCGTTAAAGGAGTGCGGTCGTATTTTAAATATTTTGAAGTGATCTTAAAAATGGGACTCGAGTTGGCGCGGTTCGTGGTGGGTCAGAATACATTCATTCCTGTCCAAATAACAACTTTCCATCTCCAAAAGTTATTGTCATGTCGTTACAGGAGTGCGGTCGGATTTTAAATATTTTAAAGTGATCTCAAAAATGGGATATAAGTTGGAGCGGATTGTGGTGGGTCAGAATACATTCATTTTTGTCCAAATAACAACTTTCCACCATCAAAAGTTATTGTCGGATCGTTACAGGAGTGCGATCGGATTTTATATATTTTAAAGTGATCTCAAAAATGGGATTCGAGATGGCGCGGTTTGCGGTGGGTCACAATACATTCATTACTTTCCGAATAACAACTTGCTATCATTAAAAGTTATTGTCAGGTCGTTACAGGAGTGCGGTCGAATTTTAAATATTTTAAAGTGATCTCAAAAATGGGATATGAGTTGGCGCGGATTGTGGTGGGTCAGAATACATTTATTTCTGTCCAAATAACAACTTTCTATCATCAAAAGTTATTGTCAGGTCGTTACAGGAGTGCGGTCGGATTTTAAATATTTTAAAGTGTTCTTAAAAATGGGATACCAGTTGGCGCGGTTTGTGGGGGGTCAGAATACATTCATTTCTGTACAAATAACAATTTTCCGTCATCAAAAATTATTGTCAGGTCGTTACAGGAGTGCGGTCGGATTTTAAATATTTTAAAGTGATCTTAAAAATGGGATATAAAGTTGCGCGGTTTGTGGTATATCAGAATACATTATTCCCTGTCCAAATAACAACTTTCTATCATCAAAAGTTATTTTCAGGTCGTTACAGGAGTGCGGTCGGAATTTAAATATTTTAAAGTGATCTCAAAAATGGGATTCGAGTTGGCGCGGTTTGTGGTGGGTCAGAATACATTCATTCCTGTCCAAATAACAACTTTCCATCATCAAAAGATATAGTCATGTCGTTACAGGAGTGCGGTCGGATTTTAAATATTTTAAAGTGATCTTAAAAATGGGGTACCAGTTGGCGCGGTTTGTGGGTGTCAGAATACATTCATTCCTGTACAAATAACAACATTCCATCATCAAAAATTATTGTCAGGTCGTTACAGGAGTGCGGTCGGATTTTAAATATTTTAAAGTGATCTCAAAAATGGGATTCGAGTTGGCGCGGTTTGTGGTGGGTCAGAATACATTAATTCCTGTCCAAATAACAACTTTCCATCATTTAAGTTATTGTCAAGTTTTTACAGAAGTGCGGTTGGATTTTAAATAATTTAAAGTGATCTCAAAAATAGGATTCGAGTTGGCGCGGTTTGTGGTGGGTCAGAATACATTCATTTCTGTCCAAATAACAACTTTCCATCATCAAAAGATATTGTCATGTCGTTACAGGAGTGCGGTCGGATTTTAAATATTTTAAAGTGATCTCAAAAATGGGATTCGAGTTGGCGCGGTTTGTGGTGGGTCAGAATACATTCATTCCTGTCCAAATAACAACTTTCCATCATCAAAAGATATTGTCATGTCGTTACAGGAGTGCGGTCGGATTTTAAATATTTTAAAGTGATCTCAAAAATGGGATATAACGTTGCGCGATTTGTGGTATATCAGAATACATTCTTCCCTGTCCATATAACAACTTTATATCATCAAAAGTTATTGTCAGGTCGTTACAGGAGTGCGGTCGGATTTTAAGTATTTTAAAGTGATCTTAAAAATGGGATTCGAATTGGCGCGGTTTGTGATGGGTCAGAATACATTCATTACTTTCCGAATAACAACTTGCTATCATTAAAAGTTATTGTCAGGTCGTAACAGGAGGGCGGTCGAATTTTAAATATTTTAAAGTGATCTCAAAAATGGGATATGAGTTGGCGCGGATTGTGGTGGGTCAGAATACATTCATTTCTGTCCAAATAACAACTTTCTATCATCAAAAGTTATTGTCATGTCGTTACAGGAGTGCGGTCGTATTTTAAATATTTTAAAGTGATCTTAAAAATGGGATTCGAGTTGGCGCGGTTTGTGGTGGGTCAGAATACATTCATTCCTGTCCAAATAACAACTTTTTATCTTCAAAAGTTATTGTCATGTCGTTACAGGAGTGCGGTCGGATTTGAAATATTTTAAAGTGATCTTAAAAATGGGATATAAGTTGGAGCGGATTGTGGTGGGTCAGAATACATTCATTGCTGTCCAAATAACAACTTTCCATCATCAAAAGTTATTGTCGGATCGTTACAGGAGTGTGGTCGGATTTTAAATATTTTAAAGTGATGTTAAAAATGGGATTCGAGTTGGCGCGGTTTGTGGGGTGTCAGAATACATTCACTCCTGTCCAAATAACAACTTTCTATCTTCAAAAGTTATTGTCATGTCGTTACAGGAGTGCGGACGGATTTTAAATATTTTAAATAATATTTTTTAAATAATAATAATAATAATAATAATAATAATAATGGGATATAGGTTGGCGCGGATAGTGGTGGGTCAGAATACATTTATTCCTGTCCAAATAACAACTTTCCATCATCAAAAATTATTGTCATGTCGTTACAGGAGTGCGGTCGGATTTTAAATATTTTAAAGTGATCTTAAAAATGGGATATAAAGTTGCGCTGTTTGTGGTATATCAGAATACATTCTTCCCTGTCCAAATAACAACTTTCTATCATCAAAAGTTATTGTCAGGTCGTTACAGGAGTGCGGTCGGATTTTAAATATTTTAAAGTGATCTTAAAAATGGGATATGAAGTTGCGCGGTTTGTGGTATATCAGAATACATTATTTCCAGTCCAAATAACAACTTTCCATCATCAAAAGTTATTGTCGGATCGTTACAGGAGTGTGGTCGGATTTTAAATATTTTAAAGTGATCTTAAAAATGGGATTCGAGTTGGCGCGGATTGTGGTGGGTCAGAATACATTCATTTCTGTCCAAATAATAATTTTCCATCATCAAAAGTTATTGTCATGTCGTTACAGGAGTACGGCCGGTTTTTAATATTTTAAAGAGATTTCAAAAATGGGATATAAAGTTGCGCGGTTTGTAGTATATCAGAATACATTCTTCCCTGTCCATATAACAACTTTCTATCATCAAAAGTTATTGTCAGGTCGTTACAGGAGTGCGGTCGGATTTTAAGTATTTTAAAGTGATCTTAAAAATGGGATTCGAATTGGCGCGGTTTGTGATGGGTCAGAATACATTCATTACTTTCCGAATAACAACTTGCTATCATTAGAAGTTATTGTCAGGTCGTAACAGGAGTGTGGTCGAATTTTAAATATTTTAAAGTGATCTCAAAAATGGGATATGAGTTGGCGCGGATTTTGATGGGTCAAAATACATTCATTTCTGTCCAAATAACAACTTTCTATCATCAAAAGTTCTTGTCAGGTCGTTACAGGAGTGCGGTCGGATTTTAAATATTTTAAAGTGATCTTAAAAACGGGGTACCAGTTGGCGCGGTTTGTGGGGGTCAGAATACATTCATTCCTGTACAAATAACAACTTTCCATCATCAAAAATTATTGTCAGGTCGTTACAGGAGTGCGGTCGGATTTTAAATATTTTAAAGTGATCTTAAAGTTGGGATTCGAGTTGGCGCGGTTTGTGGGGGGTCAGAATACATTCATTCTTGTCCAAATAACAACTTTCTATCATCAAAAGTTATTGTCATGTCGTTACAGGAGTGCGGTCGGTTTTTAAATGTTTTAATGTGATCTTAAAAATGGGATTCGAGTTGGCGCGGTTTGTGGTGGGTCAGAATACATTCATTCCTGTCCAAATAACAACTTCCCATCATCAAAAGTTATTGTCATGTCGTTACAGGAGTGCGGTCAGATTTTAAATATTTTAAAGTGATCTCAAAAATGGGATATAAGTTGGCGCGGATTGTGGTGGGTCAGAATACATTCATTGCTGTCCAAATAACAACTTTCCACCATCAAAAGTTATTGTCATGTCGTTACAGGAGTGCGGTCGGATTTTAAATATTTTAAAGTGATCTCAAAAATGGGATATAAGTTGGCGCGGTTTGTGGTGGGTCAGAATACATTTATTCCTGTCCAAATAACAACTTTCCATCATCAAAAGTTATTGTCATGTCGTTACAGGAGTGCGGTCGGATTTTAAATATTTTAAAGTGATTTCAAAAATGGGATATAAGTTGGCGCGGTTTGTGGTGGGTCAGAATACATTCATTCCTGTCCAAATAACAACTTCCCATCATCAAAAGTTATTGTCATGTCGTTACAGGAGTGCGGTCATATTTTAAATATTTCAAAGTGATCTTAAAAATGGGATATAAAGTTGCGCGGTTTGTGGTATATCAGAATACATTCTTCCCTGTCCAAATAACAATTTTCGATCATCAAAAATTATTGTCAGGTCGTTACAGGAGTGCGGTCGGATTTTAAATATTTTAAAGTGAACTCAATAATGGGATATAAGTTGGCGCGGAAAGTGGTGGATCAGAATACATTTATTCCTGTCCAAATAACAACTTTCCATCATCAAAAGTTATTGTCATGTCGTTACAGGAGTGCGGTCGGATTTTAAATATTTTAAAGTGATGTTAAAAATGGGATATAAAGTTGCGCGGTCGGATTTTAAGTATTTCAAAGTGATCTTAAAAATGGGATTCGAATTGGCGCGGTTTGTGATGGGTCAGAATACATTCATTACTTTCCGAATAACAACTTGCTACCATTAAAAGTTATTATCAGGTCGTAACAGGAGTGCGGTCGAATTTTAAATATTTTAAAGTGATCTCAAAAATGGGATATGAGTTGGCGCGGATTGTGGTGGGTCAGAATACATTCATTTCTGTCCAAATAACAACTTTCTATCATCAAAAGTTCTTGTCAGGTCATTACAGGAGTGCGGTCGGGTTTTAAATATTTTAAAGTGATCTTAAAAATGGGGTACCAGTTGGCGCGGTTTGTGGTGGGTCCGAATACATTCATTTCTGTCCAAATAACAACTTTCTATCATCAAAAGTTATTGTCATGTCGTTACAGGAGTGCGGTCGTATTTTAAATATTTTAAAGTGATCTTAAAAATGGGATTCGAGTTGGCGCAGTTTGTGGGGGTCAGAATACATTCATTCCTGTCTAAATAACAACTTTCCATCATCAAAAGTTATTGTCATGTCGTTAAAGGAGTGCGGTCGTATTTTAAATATTTTAAAGTGATCTTAAAAATGGGATTCGAGTTGGCGCGGTTTGTGGTGGGTCAGAATACATTCATTCCTGTCCAAATAACAACTTTCCATCTCCAAAAGTTATTGTCATGTCGTTACAGGAGTGCGGTCGGATTTTAAAAATTTTAAAGTGATCTCAAAAATGGGATATAAGTTGGAGCGGATTGTGGTGGGTCAGAATACATTCATTTTTGTCCAAATAACAACTTTCCACCATCAAAAGTTATTGTCGGATCGTTACAGGAGTGCGGTCGGATTTTATATATTTCAAAGTGATCTCAAAAATGGGATTCGAGATGGCGCGGTTTGCGGTGGGTCACAATACATTCATTACTTTCCGAATAACAACTTGCTATCATTAAAAGTTATTGTCAGGTCGTTACAGGAGTGCGGTCGAATTTTAAATATTTTAAAGTGATCTCAAAAATGGGATATGAGTTGGCGCGGATTGTGGTGGGTCAGAATACATTTATTTCTGTCCAAATAACAACTTTCTATCATCAAAAGTTATTGTCAGGTCGTTACAGGAGTGCGGTCGGATTTTAAATATTTTAAAGTGATCTTAAAAATGGGATACCAGTTGGCGCGGTTTGTGGGGGGTCAGAATACATTCATTTCTGTACAAATAACAATTTTCCGTCATCAAAAATTATTGTCAGGTCGTTACAGGAGTGCGGTCGGATATTAAATATTTTAAAGTGATCTTAAAAATGGGATATAAAGTTGCGCGGTTTGTGGTATATCAGAATACATTATTCCCTGTCCAAATAACAACTTTCTATCATCAAAAGTTATTTTCAGGTCGTTACAGGAGTGCGGTCGAATTTTAAATATTTTAAAGTGATCTCAAAAATGGGATATGAGTTAGCGCGGATTGTGGTGGGTCAGAATACATTTATTTCTGTCCAAATAACAACTTTCTATCATCGAAAGTTATTGTCAGGTCGTTACAGGAGTGCGGTCGGATTTTAAATATTTTAAAGTGATCTTAAAAATGGGATACCAGTTGGCGCGGTTTGTGGGGGGTCAGAATACATTCATTTCTGTACAAATAACAATTTTCCGTCATCAAAAATTATTGTCAGGTCGTTACAGGAGTGCGGTCGGATATTAAATATTTTAAAGTGATCTTAAAAATGGGATATAAAGTTGCGCGGTTTGTGGTATATCAGAATACATTATTCCCTGTCCAAATAACAACTTTCCATCATCAAAAGATATTGTCATGTCGTTACAGGAGTGCGGTCGGATTTTAAATATTTTAAAGTGATCTCAAAAATGGGATATAACGTTGCGCGATTTGTGGTATATCAGAATACATTCTTCCCTGTATATATAACAACTTTATATCATCAAATGTTATTGTCAGGTCGTTACAGGAGTGCGGTCGGATTTTAAGTATTTTAAAGTGATCTTAAAAATGGGATTCGAATTGGCGCGGTTTGTGATGGGTCAGAATACATTCATTACTTTCCGAATAACAACTTGCTATCATTGAAAGTTATTGTCAGGTCGAAACAGGAGGGCGGTCGAATTTTAAATATTTTAAAGTGATCTCAAAAATGGGATATGAGTTGGCGCGGATTGTGGTGGGTCAGAATACATTCATTTCTGTCCAAATAACAACTTTCTATCATCAAAAGTTCTTGTCAGGTCGTTACAGGAGTGCGGTCGGATTTTAAATATTTTAAAGTGATCTCAAAAATGGGATTCGAGTTGGCGCGGTTTGTGGTGGGTCAGAATACATTAATTCCTGTCCAAATAACAACTTTCCATCATTTAAAGTTATTGTCAAGTTTTTACAGAAGTGCGGTTGGATTTTAAATAATTTAAAGTGATCTCAAAAATAGGATTCGCGTTGGCGCGGTTTGTGGTGGGTCAGAATACATTCATTTCTGTCCAAATAACAACTTTCCATCATCAAAAGATATTGTCATGTCGTTATAGGAGTGCGGTCGGATTTTAAATATTTTAAAGTGATCTCAAAAATGGGATTCGAGTTGGCGCGGTTTGTGGTGGGTCAGAATACATTCATTCCTGTCCAAATAACAACTTTCCATCATCAAAAGATATTGTCATGTCGTTACAGGAGTGCGGTCGGATTTTAAATATTTTAAAGTGATCTCAAAAATGGGATATAACGTTGCGCGATTTGTGGTATATCAGAATACATTCTTCCCTGTCCATATAACAACTTTATATCATCAAAAGTTATTGTCAGGTCGTTACAGGAGTGCGGTCGGATTTTAAGTATTTTAAAGTGATCTTAAAAATGGGATTCGAATTGGCGCGGTTTGTGATGGGTCAGAATACATTCATTACTTTCCGAATAACAACTTGCTTTCATTAAAATTTATTGTCAGGTCGTAACAGGAGGGCGGTCGAATTTTAAATAATTAAAAGTGATCTCAAAAATGGGATATGAGTTGGCGCGGATTGTGGTGGGTCAGAATACATTCATTTCTGTCCAAATAACAACTTTCTATCATCAAAAGTTATTGTCATGTCGTTACAGGAGTGCGGTCGTATTTTAAATATTTTAAAGTGATCTTAAAAATGGGATTCGAGTTGGCGCGGTTTGTGGTGGGTCAGAATACATTCATTCCTGTCCAAATAACAACTTTCCATCTTCAAAAGTTATTGTCATGTCGTTACAGGAGTGCGGTCGGATTTTAAATATTTTAAAGTGATCTTAAAAATGGGATATAAGTTGGAGCGGATTGTGGTGGGTCAGAATACATTCATTACCGTCCGATTAACATTTTTCCATCATTGAAAGTTATTGTCGGGTCGTTACAGGTGTGCGGTAGGATTTTAAATAATTTTAAGTGATAGCAAAAATACCATTCGAGTTGGCGCGGTTTGCGATGGGTCAGAATACATTCATTTCTGTTCGAATAACAACTTTTCATCATTAAAAGTTATTATCGGATCGTTACAAGAGTGCGGTCGGATTTTAAATATTGTAAAGAGAATTCAAAAAAGGGATTCGAGGTTTCGCGGTTTGTGGTGGGTCAGAATACATTCATTTCTGTCCGAATAACAACTTTCCATCATTTAAAGTTATTGTCAATAGGATTCGAGTTGGCGCGGTTTGTGGTGGGTCAGAATACATTCAATCCTGTCCAAATAACAACCTCTCAACCAGTGGTGGGTCAGGATAAGTTCATTTCTGTCCTTGGTTACGGGAAAACCCATTCGCCCTATATTAATGGTCCATCGAATTAGGTTTTCTTTCCCATCTGCTAGTTCTGAAGTAACTCCATTACGATATTATTCCAGATGAATACCCCGGATCTTCCCAATAAGTGTGGATCTTGTGTTGTTATATTATTTCGCTGCAGCTAAATAGGGTGTGACACTTTTTATGATGGCATCTAAGGCAGGTTTGGAATGATCTTTGCTATTTATTTCATGTAATTCGCAGAAAACTCATACATATTTCAACGGGGTATGTGACATTTCCCTCTCGCGGAATGTTGATAACTTTTTCCTTCTACTAACCACTTTGGTCTTTGAATATAACGCATATCTGAAAATGACATACTCAGTTTTGCCTCACGCTGAGATATAATGAGAGTTGAACGCGGTTGAACTTTTTTTCTGTGAAAAAGGGAGCATTCCCACGGACGGTTTCCGCTAGCACATAAAACAGATGAATGTATAGCGCCAGGAAGTGTTAGACTGAGTACTTGGTAACAAGAGTAATTATTCTTACGAATGTTGAATGCGACAAAGTTCTACATTCGAACTTGACTTACTATTTTTAGACGAATTCATGCGTTGAGCTGTCCTTGATGTAACTTGAACTAATGCAATATTTCAGAAAGCATAGCGGCTACATTTAATAATAATAAGTCTTTCCTACCGGGTGGTAACAAGATCCTAGGTCAGTTTGCTACGAGCTTCACTGTTTTCATGAAGGTCATTTTCTACAAATTTCTAGTTTATAGCCGATCTATTGGAGTTTCAGCCATCAATTCCACACTGACTCTTTTATGATGATAATAATCACAAGGTTAGTTCTTCGTTGGATGCTTTGGTCATGGGTGGAACAGAGTTTTCCTATGTCAAAAGAAAATCATCAGAATAATTTTCAATATAAATACAAGAGATTCCTGCAGAGGAATCTTTAGGTTAAACAAACTACTAACTGTGTCAGCAATCTAGATCTATGAATTGATGAAGTTTATTATCAATCATCCAGGCCATTTTGACACACATCGCAAAACACAGAAGAAAAGACTTCGCATATCCCATTCATGCAACATCCCTATATGAACGTAGCACTGTCTATAGCGCAATGAAATTTTATAACCTCCCACAAGATATAAAAGATATTAGAGTTGCCAATAGATTTCTGAAATCAGTAAGAGAATTTCTATGTAACTTAGAGTCCTACAATACTGATGAATATTTTCTGGCCTGCAGAAATTTATGAATCCAATTTTATATCTACAAAATCATGCTATGCATTGATATTTTATGCACATTTTATACACATATTTTAAACTGTTTGTCATTGTGTTTGAAATCTGAATCCATTCATTTAGAATGTTTCATATCTTTTTTTTAAACTTACATGTAAAATTTTGACGTATTTCTCAGACAAAACTATTCTCTCACTCTTGTGAATGATTATAAAATACTCTGTGGAAATAAATGTATCTGTATCTGTATCTGTATCAGATTATTCGTTTAAGTTATGTGTGAGAAAGTACTTCTTCATCTGATACACTGAATTTTTGTCGTGGAAATCACGATCTCTTCAGGTGAGTGACAACTTGAGAGAATTTTGCAGACAAAATTCAGCCACTTGAGTAGTATGAAAATAATTTCATGAACATTTTCATTAATATTGCCTGTTGTTAATACTGTTGCTGTAACTTTCATTCACGGATAATTTGATAGAAACCTGTTGTTTCTACATTTGATGATTTGAATACGTAGAATAGTATTTTTGACATAGTATTTATTCCTATAATACTTGGTACTGAGTATTTTGATTATCTCTAATTTGAAGAAAAACGATGGTAATTCGTTTTTTATCGGCATCAGCATGCACTACAAAAATAATAAACTAGTAACGAAAGCCTTACCAATGATTTAATATAAGAGATCTGTTTATCTGACTCCTGAAGATAAACTCATTAATCTCCTCTATGAAAAAAAAAAACACAGCTCTCTAGGTCTTATACAAAGCCCTTTATTCATTTATAAATGCTATTTATATCTTGCTTTTTCAAAATTGTACAACGAAAATATTAATATTTTGACCATAATATGGGAAGTTAAAACGTCTTTGACTATTTTATAAAATACGCTAAAATTACCTCTTCCCTATTATTTTTACCCTTTTTACCCTCGTCCAATCGGTAGAACATCAAATCCTTTTCCAAAACGGAGTATTTATTTTTTCGGTAATAAAGACACATTCAGAAATTTTGAGTCTTCCCGTATGTCGACGGGCAACATTTTCTTTCTGTTCATTTAATTCGTCCCTATATATACAGTGTGTTTCACTTCTCATGGAAACACCCTCGTATCTTTCGTAATTTGACGAAGAATCATGAAGTTTTCACAAAAGACATCCTACGTGATTTACACTGCATATTAGGGGGCAATAATGAACCGAAATCTCTTAGGATTTGTGTTCAGGATCCACAAATTACTACTAATGCAACTGTTTCCTGGAAAAATGTCAGTCCTGAAAATTCTAATTTGTTTCACATCTCATGGAAACGCTCCCGTATCTTCCGTTATTTCTGACGTAGAACCATGAAATTCTCAGGATTGATAGATACACTAGAATGAATGAATTTATATCACGTAGGATGACTCCTTTTGTGCAGTGAGTTCATTTCTAGTGTTTCCATCGATTCTGAAAATTTCATGATTCTACGTCAAAAAATACGGAAGATACGGGGGTGTTTCCATGACAAGTGTACTGTAGATGTATTAGACCTAGTATCGAATGTATATAGACGTCAAAATAATATTCGAAATGTTTATAATACGTAACTACAGATACGTTTTGAATGTCTTGAAACAATAAGATCAACTGCGCTTGAATTTCTTATAATTTTTTTTTCTCAATCTATTGGCTATTCGATCTTCGTGAGTGTTTCAAAAATGGGATTATTTATTGTATTAATTGAAAAATATAAGATCGCTCATTATACTCGTAACACTATATATATTCTTTGTTATCAATTAGTGTTTTTATGCAGAAAAAAACATAAGTTTTACACGATATTGAAGTGTCTTTTCCTCCCTATACGTTTGCAAACCTCACAAATAGGTATTCTATTAGGTATTTTCTACTTTCTGGACGTCCTCCGTATGCCATTTATTTTTCTAGTTTTTTATTTCGACTTTCTGAGGCATTTTGTTACTCTTGCAACGTATTTTTGTGTTGACGTTTGAGTTTTCTTTTCGAGATTTTCCACTACAAGAATGGTTATCGAAGCAAATCGGAGTTCAACTTTCAAACTCTCTCCATTGATATCTCTATTCGATTGTGAAACTTGTTATCGATACTCATATAATGATGCTGAGGGTATTTTGATAGGCGCTAATTATTTAAGATTAAGATACAAACGTTTGTTTTTGTGTGCATATTGCAGCTGTCTGCGATTGCAAATTGCAAAAATAGTCGCTAGGTGTATATGGCGGTAAGGTGACCCCTGTTCCATATTTATGTTATGATATTATCGGTGAGGTCGCGAATAGGCGGGTTTGTTATTCGTTTTATTGTTGACGATATACGAACAGGAAATGTTCAGATATTCTCCGTTAAGAATTATTATACATACCTATTTCACTTCTTTAGATCAAATGGCATAAAATATTCAAAAAACACCATCTGAGACAAACAAAAATTGCAAAAAACTGCCTTCAATAACTTTCTTGCATATTCCAAAAATTTACCATATTGTATCTGGTGATTTGAACTTTTGAAGCAACAAAATTGTAACTAAGGAATAATATAGCTAATGAAAAACTCTTGAAAAATCTCCCAAAACTCGAAGATTTTTTCACCAGGTACCATAAAAATTTTCAAACACTTGCTGTGCTCTAATACGTGAAATCTCAACAGCAAAATTATTTTAAAAACTCGAAAGATAATTGTACTTTCACAACACTATTCAACTTATGCTTCTTAGAAGGATTCCTCCCGGATGCTCTGAAAGTTACTGGAATAATACAGCATCTTCAACAATGAGAAGGCCTAAGGATGATTTTGACAACTATCACCCGATGTCAATCTAAAAACAGGGTTTCATCGAGACGAGAAATCTCGTCTCGAAGGCACTTTCTCGTCTCGTCTCGATCATCGAGACTAGAAATAAACAAACTCTCGTCTCGATGTTTTTCTCGTTCTCGATTCAAGACTCTCGAAATTTCGATAGTCTCGAAAACAAAAACTGAATATTATTAAAAAATGCCATGTATTGGTTATATAAGGCCAAGGCAAAAAATGCCGAGTATCAGCACAAAAATAAACAATATTGTTCCAAAAAATGAAAACTGAACGAATCTTTGATGTTTTTTTTTTTGTTTTCCATAAATTTAAAATTTACCTGGGGATAAGAAAGGTGAAAGTTTAAAATTGTTTCTTCGTTCGTGAAGAGAAGAATGTACCAGCACCAGCAACAAACTCATTTTTTATAATCGAAAGTGGTCTGTTATCGATATTTCTCAAATTATTTTTTCTCTATAGTAGTGGTCACTGTACTGCATAGTGAAATTTATGCAAAAATTGTGCCATAAGTCTGCCATAAGAATATCCTCAGAAGTAATATAGTAATAAGCTTGGACTAACATATTTGAAGAATACAATAGAAATAAACGACATTTTTTTGAGATCGAGGAATTTTGAAATAGTTTCGCGATCTCGAAAAATCTCGAAGTGTTTTTTTCGATCTCGTTCTCGAAAAAACCCAATAGTCTTGTCTCGATTTCGAGAAATCTCGAATTTCGAGAGACTCGTGAAAGACTGACTAAAAACAATAAAATCAAAACAAACTATTTGAAAACATGATTATCCAAACAAATACCGTTTTGTTCCCTTCTTCAGAAGTCGAAAATGAAGTTTTCTAGTGGGGTAGTAGAAAAAAGTAGTTTACCTATACAGGGTGTTTCAAATTCGATCCTCACCATTGGGATCTCGGAAACTATAAGAGATACGAAGATGGTTAAATTGGGGAAAAGTTGCGTATTTACTTGACTAAAAATATGACGTTGAAAAATTTATGAAATTCCTAGTACCTATATCCGGAAATATCTGTAAAAAACTAAAATTTTGGAAAATGTTTTTTTCTGACTTTGTTTTTCCAAGCATTTGAAAATAAATCGCACTTCCTCGATGCCACTTTTTCCCTGCTACATAATGGTGTTTTCAGATTTGCTCTCCGACGTTTCGTCTTTCGGCCACCATCATCAACTTAATTTTTTCTTAAAGGTGCTGCATTGGATTCTTTCTGTTTTGAATAGAACCAGATAGTACCTTTTCAATGATGTATCTTAAATTATCATTATTTTTCAAAAAACCGGAGATATTAAAAAAAAAAATCTTTGATTGATGTTTTTAAATTTCACTCAATGTCATTTTGTTTTTGTAAAATTCTTGGCGAAAAATGGCCTTTACGAATGAAGAAAAAATTACTACCAGTGCGATACTGGTGAGGATCGAATTTGAAACACCAAGTATATTTTGAAGTAAAATGAATTGTTAATTTGTGTGATAGTAAGATAAAGAAAGTTAATTCTATTATATCTGATATGTTGCTAATATCCCCAGTGGTGGATGTAACAATTATTTTCAAATAATAATAAAAAAAATCTATTATTTGTTTGACTTTGACCGCGAATTTTACCTTATTTGTCTCGTTATGCCATCAGAACCTACCAGGATACCATAAATATATCTAAATCAGAATGCACTAAATATGCTTATGGTATAAGACGTGAATATGGTCACGTGCGTGTTTTATATAATGATAATAATAACACGTCTTTATTATTTTCCTCATAAAGTACATATAGATTAATAATGTTTTTGAAGAAGTTGGAAAATAAAGATGAAGCAATGAAGTGATGTCTTACCTAATCCTCTTTTTCTAGTATGTCTTTAGAAGAAGAACGTTTGGAAATATGTTTTTCAATTCAAAGGATAATAGCTTATTTATAACTGTTACAAAAATAGAGGGGTTGCAATTTGAAAAAACAGAACTCAGTCTGATAGCTTGGATAGCAAAAAAGTCATGGACCATGCTCGCATCCCTGGGTGACCCTGTATGAATATTTCCCAAGCTGTTCCTCGGGATATGTCTAAAAACAGCTGAAGCGATCATTTCTTGTATTTTCGAAGCTATAGTTTTGAGTGCGCGGCCGTTACAAATAGGGCCCACTCAGCTGACATATCATTCCCTAATGAATGATGAATAGGTCGCCGACCACCCGACGGCATCCAATCAGCAGCCGCGGGGGGTCGCGCGTGTGTTCTATCGCGTATTTCGACGTCTGGACGACTTTTTGTGAATGTGCGTGGTTAATATTCTCAAATTTTCCCATCATCAAATGTCATTACCTGCGTCAGACGGAAAAGCTAGTTTTGCCGAACTTTTAAATTGGATTTGTCGCGAATTTCGTCATGAGAGTCCTAATCAGTGAACAAAGCAGAAGAGGATCTAGCCGCTATATCGGCTACTATATTTGTCAGTGTTCTTTATTGCTGTTTTCTCATATAAAGGCTTTTTCATTATTTTGGAAATGAAATCTGTTTTCAGAACAAAAAAATGAAAGTTTCGCATTATACTGGAGTTTGTTATGACTGTAGCTTATAGAGAGAGATAAATTCAAAAATGAATACTTACTGGTACTGACATACGCAACATCTCTGAATACCATGTTTTATCTCATGGCGAGCACATGCTGTTAGAACCAGTATTTTGATGCTGTTGGGCTGGAAGCAGTAGAGTGGCCACCAAACAGTCCCGATCTAGATTGTAAAGGGGTCGTGCAGGTTTTGCAGCTTCACAAGCACCTTGACCTTTATCTATTCAAGACCCGGAACTCTGAGACTTCGTGCGAAGTTTATCAGTTTCCTGGAAGCTAAGTTCCTGATGTCGGAGGGCGTTGAGAAGGCCTCTTCCAAGAACTTATGCCTCTTGTAGAAAAGCGCTGATCATTTGCAAAGCAGCTTACTCTCTGACATCCTTTTGATGTGATACCCCAGAGGGCAGTGCCTAGTGAGTAGCCCCGTTACCAATTTAGAGTCTGTTTATGTCCAACTCGAGAAGCTGTTTAGCTTTCCTTGGCGATAGGCTCCCTAGCCTTTTCGTTTGTCTTTGTTCTGGCACTTTATTCCAGTGGGATTTAATTTCATCGAATTCCCAGCGTCGAAACTCTTCAAGTGGGCTTTGGAGAGTCGACTGGAAGGTTCTTGGCCAAGAGGTGGTGTGTTTTCCCCTTCTTTTGCAAGGCAGTCTGCTTTCTCATTGCCTTTGATGCCCCACATTAGGGTCACCTGATTGTATGCTGACAGTTGTCTCAGGGTTTGTTTATAGTCCCAAGTCAGCTTAGACTCACCAGTGTGTGACTCCCCAGCTTTTAGTGCTGCTTGGCTATCTGATGCCCTTCGAATGCCCCTTTCAAGGTATTCCTGGGCACAAATCTCTGTAGCATGTACTTTTGCTTGAAAGATGGTTGGGGTCTCACCAAGGGGTTTTGTGAGCCTGAAATTTGACCCTGTGAAGCCCACTTCAACCTCTTCGTCCATCTTGGATTCATTTGTGTACCACACTGGGGCGTCCATTGCCAGTCTCGATCCAAATCCTATAGAATATATTTGGGACATGCTGAAGCAGCACATACGAGCACAAAATTATTCAGACCTGAACTCAATTGCAGAATTGAGGATTGTTGAACACGAAGAATGAAAACGAATTCCGCAAGAAACCATCGAAAACCTTTTGCTGGGCATGTCTAGGGAAAAGCAAGCCATCGTTGGAACTAGAGGAGGAAATACTAAGTACTGAATGTATCATTAACTGTTTTAATAGTGTGCTACTTCATTAACCCCTCTAAACATTTTTTTGTAAGGCTTCAATATGTACATTTGAAAATCATCAATCAGCAGTAAAAAATACGTAACGATTTGAAAGAAAAGAACCCTTCCTCAGATATGGTTCTGTTGAATCTGAAATAGCCATTACCTCTGCTTGAATACAGATGCCTGAATATCAAGGTTTGGATGTCCTACCTCGGCTTTTATCCATGTATCCTAGTAGCTACCTTAGAGAACACTTTTTCCATAGATATATTTAGATGGATGTTTTTGGAATGGGCATGCATACTATTATAACCCTGCTGAATATCGACACTCCACATGATTAATTATCTTACGAAGTTTGCTCTAACTCTGCATATGTATTCACATTTCCAGCCTAAAGGTTTTTGTATCTGAAAACAGATTTGACGTGTGCAATAAACTTGTGGTTCCAACGAACGAATATTAGCTCAAATTGAATTCCGTTCAGCACATATTATCATTTCCGGACTGTAAAGTAGACACGGGAGTTCTATGACCTTGACTGAGCCACGTGGCTCTGAAATATTTCCGCAATGTTTTTGTTTCAGAATGAATCCAGTGCGTTTCAAAAAGTTTGAGATATTCGCTAATGAAAGTCCGCACTTTTCATTGGCTCATACATTAGAATATAATTATGAATACACTGTTCTTTTCATTGTGCACCCGTTATCCCACTTCTGACACCAATTTTAAATAAAATCTTGGTATTTAGAAGGTTGTATAGTTGTTTCATCAGAAAATGGGGCAGATGTGTACTAGAAAAGAATTAGTTGGAACTATAAACTTCTTGTGCTTTTTTCTGAGTCATCCTGAGTACGTGTGATCCTGAGTACGTGTGCACAACTGGTTCCATTACCTCAACTTGACGGTATGAAATCAAGCGTCACAAGTTTTTTTATATGCTCTGTTTTGTACGTGAGATTGAATGCGCCTTGGTTAATGTGACGTCCTCACTGTTTTTGAATTCCTCTCGTCATTTTTATTGGAATTCTTGTGTCTTACCCCACACCAAAATTCATCCATCGGCCCAAACGAATCCCTTGCATCATTTGATCTCTGTGGCACACAAAAAACGGTCAATATTTGGTGAATACGCACGCCTTGGTTCACGTGACGTCCGTGTTTTTTTATTCCTCCAGTTGATATAATTGAAATTCGTGTATCTTACCTCACACCCAGATTTATCCATCGGCCTAAGCGAATCCCTTTCTTCGTTTGATCTCTGTGACCCATAAAAAAAGTTCGATATTTGGTGAATGTGCCTCAATTTAGGTGACGTCTGTATTATTCTTGAATTCCTTTTATTATTTTTATTGGAGTTCTGTATCGACTTCGCACCAAAATTTCAATATTTGGCGAATGCGATCCATTTTATCTGACAGCAAAATTCATACATTGGATCGGCCCGAATGTTCGTTTGATCCTTGTGGCCTACGGAAAAAAGTTTAATATTTGGTGAATGCGCCTGATATTACCTGACGTCCGTATTATTTTTGAACTGAATTATTCCCATTGGATTTCTTAAAAATAGGTATGATACTTTCATGTGTTCTGTCTCTTTTATTCATAAGTTTATTTCCATCATTTCATACGGTCGATTAACGAATAGTATTATGGTTATTGAAGATTTCTAGAGCTATATCCTTTCCTAAGTCAGTTGAATGAACTGAAAAAACTGAAAGGAAATAATAGATTATTTACTCAAAATTTCACAACTGCTATTTCTGTCTCTTTTCAAATGGAATGTAGTAAATGAAAAGAAATGAAACGAAGTACACATGTTCAACTGACTTCGGAAGGACTTTATTATCTCAAGGATGTATTTTCCATTTCAACTTCACTGGAACGAGAGTAAGTACCTAATGGACAACTGTTTTTTCGCGCATTCACCAAAATCAATATTTTTGGCGCCGCAGACACCAAATAAGCACACACTGGTTCGCGCTTGTCAAATGGTTGGAACAGAAAAAGGGTATCATCGCAAATTGCAAGAACTCATGGTATTTTCAAAAAGTTTACACGACTTTAAAGACATCGGTGGAGAAGCTCCACGTTGGGCGCCAATTTTTATTCCACGTTTTCAAAGATTTGCAATCAATGCAAATGTCAATTCAGAAATTGGGCTTGTTTCCTTCGAATATGCCTAAGATAGGCTTTTAGACAGAGGGGTATAGGTTTTTTTCATAGAACTACCAACGAGGAAGAAGGAAAAATAAATGCAAAAATACATCAAATGTGTAGGTATCCAATATCCAATGAGTATTTCACGAGTCTCTTTCGAATGACATCGTGAGTTTCTCAATTATTTGTCGAGGTTTCGTATTCCCTAACCTAAAAAATAATTTCATAGAATGCATCTATCGGATAATTATTTCCTGTTTATGAACATTATGTAATAGTCAACACTGCGCAGTAATTATAGGAGAATAAAACAACATGAACGCGATATTTTATAAATAGCATTCGAATGAATAACTGTAAGCAAAAACAAACATATCACGTTTGATAAAATTCGATAATTTCAAGCATTCTATGAAAGCGTTTTAATTGAAATAGTTGGTCGCGTTCGTTATAGATAAATGTTATTTTCGCGAAGTGATCAATGTAAACAAAATGTAATCGTATTCCGGGACTTGATCAAAGAACCCCGCACTTTTTTAGTGTGGCGTGGTGACTGGTAAAATTTTCTGAAACTGTGTACTCGACCTATTAACAAAAGTGTGACTGTGCCCAACTGGTTTTCCTGTGATATTTATTCATATTCATAAATATCGATTAAATTCTCGTCAAAAAATTGTTATTATGAATTATAAATGAACATATTCCAAAAAAATAACTCTATTCACCAACAGAACTACAAGAAATCAGTCAAAGTGAGATTGAATATGCAAGGAAAATTAATAATTTCATAAATTATCAACTAAGCTATTTTTCAACTCGGCTATCAAATATGAACCTAAATAGATCCATACTGCTCGAATTGATGAGATCTGATTGGTCTACAGAAATAGCCGTCAGTGCGGAACTGAAATCATCATAATAATGATAATGGAAATACTGTAGTGAGCGTTAATTCCTAAACAGTTTATACAGTTGCAGCAAGTGGTGTTTTGAATGTTATGGAAGTGAATCTTCAACATCGATGGGCATGTTTATGAGTCTCAGAGCGTTGGGTGAGAAACTGCGGAAGAAAACGGGTGTGAAGTTATCTACATCTACAAATGTACACTGACAAAAAAAAATCGTAGAGTTCACAAATGGCTCTAAACAGGTTCCAGCTCGGGACATTTTACGAAAAATGCTCTTTTCTTCGTTACTGATACCACGTAGGAATTTTCTAGGCTGTCCGAGGAGGTCAGACAGAAAGTCGAAAAGCAGTTAAGATTCCGATTTATCATTGTTTTTGTCAATTTCAAGGAGTATATCTCCAAAACACGACATGATGCAACTGCAAAATTCAACGAAAATATGGAAAATTGTCTGTTCTTTCCAACTATGATCTGGAATATTGTTGAAATCCATACAGAAAGCCGAAAAATAATTAAAATCCCGATTGTTCATTGTTTTTGTCAATTTCAAAGAGTATATCCCCAAAACGAGGCATGATGCCACCGCGAAATTTTACAAAAATATGTAAAATTGTACGCTCTTTCCAACTATGACCAAGACAATTCTTAAAATCCAGACAGAAAGTCGAAAAGCAGTTAAAATTCTGATTTTTCATTGTTTTTGTCAATTTCAAGGAGTATATCTCCAAAACAAGACATGGTGCCACTGCAAAATTCATCAAAAAAAATTGGAAAATTGTCTGTTCTTTCCAACTACGATCAAGATAATTCTTAAAATCCAGACAGAAAGTCGAAAAGCAGTTGAAATTCCGATTTTTCATTGTTTTTGTCAATTTGAAGGAGTATATCTCCAAAACAAGACATGATGCCACTGCAAAATTCAACGAAAATATGGAAAATTGTCTGATTTTCCTAACTATGATCTGGAAAATTGTTGAAATCCAGACAGAGAGCTGAAAAGTAATTAAAATTCAGATTTATCATTGTTTTTGTCAATTTCAAGGAGTATATCTCCAAAACAAGGCATGTTGTCACTGCAAAATTCAACGAAAACATGGAAAATTGTCTGCTCTTTCCAACTATGATTTGGAAAATCGTTGAAATCCAGACAGAAAGCCGAAAAGTTATTAAAATCCCGATTTTTATTGTTTTTGTCAATTTCAAAGAGTATATCCCCAAAACAATGCATGATGCTACCGTGAAATTTGACAAAAAATATGTAAAATTGTGCGGTCTTTCCAACTATGACCAAGACAATTCTCAAAATCCAGACAGAAAGTCGAAAAGCAGTTAAAATTCTGATTTTTCATTGTTTTTGTCAATTTCAAGGAGTATATCCCCAAAACAAAATCTGCAAAATCAACTTAAACATGGGAAATTGTCTGCTCTTTCCAACTATGATCAAGACAATTCTCAAAATCCAGACAGAAAGTCGAAAAGCAGTTAAAATTCTGATTTTTCATTGATTTTGTCAATTTCAAGGAGTATATCTCCAAAACAAGACATTTTGCCACTGCAAAATTCAACGGAAAACATGGAAAATTGTCTGCTCTTTCCAACTATATTCTGGAAAATTGTTGAAATCAAGACAGAAAGCCGAAAAGTAATTAAAATTCCGATTTTTCATTGATTTTGTCAATTTCAAGGAGTATATCTCCAAAACAAGACATTTTGCCACTGCAAAATTCAACGGAAAACATGGAAAATTGTCTGCTCTTTCCAACTATATTCTGGAAAATTGTTGAAATCAAGACAGAAAGCCGAAAAGTAATTCAAATTCCGATTTTTCATTGATTTTGTCAATTTCGAAAAGTATATCTCCAAAACACGACATGATGCCACTGCAAAATTCAACGAAAACATGGAAAATTGTCTGCTCTTTCCAACTATGATCTGGAAAATTGTTGGAATTCATACAGAAAGCCGAAAAGTAATTAAAATCCCGATTGTTCATTGTTTTTGTCAATTTCAAAGAGTATATCCCCAAAACAAGGCATGATGCCACCGCGAAATTTGAAAAAATACTTAAAATTGTGCGCTCTTTCCAACTATATTCTGGAAAATTGTTGAAATCAAGACAGAAAGCCGAAAAGTAATTCAAATTCCGATTTTTCATTGATTTTGTCAATTTCAAGGAGTATATCTCCAAAACAAGACATTTTGCCACTGCAAAATTCAACGGAAAACATGGAAAATTGTCTGCTCTTTCCAACTATATTCTGGAAAATTGTTGAAATCAAGACAGAAAGCCGAAAAGTAATTAAAATTCCGATTATTCATTGATTTTGTCAATTTCAAGGAGTATATCTCCAAAACAAGACATTTTGCCACTGCAAAATTCAACGGAAAACATGGAAAATTGTCTGCTCTTTCCAACTATATTCTGGAAAATTGTTGAAATCAAGACAGAAAGCCGAAAAGTAATTAAAATTCCGATTTTTCATTGATTTTGTCAATTTCAAGGAGTATATCTCCAAAACAAGACATTTTGCCACTGCAAAATTCAACGGAAAACATGGAAAATTGTCTGCTCTTTCCAACTATATTCTGGAAAATTGTTGAAATCAAGACAGAAAGCCGAAAAGTAATTAAAATTCCGATTTTTCATTGATTTTGTCAATTTCAAGGAGTATATCTCCAAAACAAGACATTTTGCCACTGCAAAATTCAACGGAAAACATGGAAAATTGTCTGCTCTTTCCAACTATATTCTGGAAAATTGTTGAAATCAAGACAGAAAGCCGAAAGGTAATTAAAATCTCGATTTTTCATTGTTTTTGTCAATTTCAAAGAGTATATCCCCAAAACAAGGAATGATGCCACCGCGAAATTTGACAAAAATATGTAAAATTCCAACTATGACCAAGACAATTCTCAAAATCCATACAGAAAGTCGAAAAGTAATTAAAATCCCGATTTTTGGTTGCTTTTGTGAATGCCAATGCAAAAGTTGAAAAGTAGATTGTTCTCATCGTCAATTTCAACAAGTATATTCCCGAAACAGAGCATGATGCCACCACGAAATTCAATTCAATTTGGTGCTCATTCAAACGCCGCTTGGAAATCAGAAAAATTTCGAATACCTACTTCCGAAGATTTTTGGACAAAAACTAATATTCGCGATTTTATTTTTATTTTTTCATGACTCTATTCGAATATATGCAACAAAACAAATGAAATTGACATTCCCATTGCTACTTTTTTGTTCTACAAGATGGTGTTATGAGATTTTCAAACCGAAGTTTCGTCTTTTTTCTAATCCGGCCCTGGATTTTTTATAATGGATTTTGAGATCTTTTAATGTCCCAGAACCATTGAATGTATCGCACTTATTCAAAAAATTCATATTAATGGCATTTTCCTCAAGGACTCATGTGTTGGAGAGAGACAAAGAATATATTTTTGGTAAGATCATACCAGGACATTGTTAAAATGATTTTTTCGAACAAAAAACCGATACACTATTGGTTTTAGGATATTAGAAGCTCTTGAAATCCATAATGGAGAATATAGGGCTGTATTTAAAGAACAAAGTTGATGATGGCAGCTCTCGCAGAGATCGCAGAGATCACAGAGATCGCAATATTCGCAATAATGAGGCTCGAATTTGGTACACCCTGTACATTTGTGGATGCGAACTTCACACCCGTCAGAAGAGATATTTCTGATTCTGTGAGATCATTTCGTGCGTTAGGAAATGCAACTTCGTGCGGATTCCTAATTTGAATCGATGTTGTTCGTATTATGAAACGATGTCACGGCATTCCATCCCTCCACACATTACTGAAACAGGAGGCGTTGCTTATTCTGATAACTTATCACCGCCTGGTTGTTTACTGACCTTGGCTAAAAACCACACTATTTGAAATATTACCTTGGAAGTTACGTGCACAGTGCTTGTTAGATAGGCGTATGTATTGTGTCATTACTTATATAAGTAACAATATGTGATTTCCTGCGTGCATTTTTATAAGGATAGGTTAGTTATAAGATTAATGGTTATTGAATATGCACGCGATTGTAGAGACCAGAAGGTGCGATTTTGCGCTAACGAACTAAATATTTGCGTTTGACACGTTCGCTGCCACTTACCGTACTGTTCACCGGGTACATATTTTTGGAAAATATTTTCACGTTCAGAAAATGCTTCAAACTGTTGCAAATCTTTCGTGGATCCTGCGAATGATGAATAACACACAGTATAAGCTTTTATTACAATCCAAATGGAATATTCTGACAAAGTCGAACCCAGCTGATCCGCTTATATACTCTGATGAGCATTTCGAAGGCATAAAAACGGTTTACATCCTCAATCGAATGTAAATAACGAGGAAGTCAAAAAATGTCTTAGGCAGATCAAAACTTAGGCTAGAGGAACTGTTGGTATCAATCATAAAATGCTATCTATTATTTTTAGAACCGGATCTTCTCCAGTAGCCTGGAAAGATACTGATGTAGTCCAATTCCAAACAAAAACTATTTCACCGAAATGTCCAATTTTTGACCAATCAGTATATTACCCACTATATTGTGTATGATCTACTGAACAAATTCCCCACGCAAAATGAAATACTACCAATAATGCAATCAGAGTTGAAGAAACACAATATTGCTACAGCTTTACTCAAAGTAACAGATGACATTTCTACAACGACTGATAATAATAAACAAACTTGCTCGATTTACTCGATTTAAGCAAAGCATTCAAAACCATGGATCATGAAATACTACTGAAAAAAAAAAAATGTTAAAATTGTTATTTCCGTCAACCAGCTGCATACCCTTAAGAGTACAACCCTCAAAAGTCTTCGAAAGACGAGGGAAGACGCAGCCCTTACCTTTTAACGTGTGATGCCATGCACGAGACCGATGACGACGCTGGGAATCGAACCCATGACCCTCAGGATAAGAGACAAGCGCTCTATTATCATGACCATCACGGCCCATAAAGAAGTTGAAATATTTTGAATTAGATCAGTTAAGTGGTCAATATCCTTTTTCAAAAACTACTTAAGAAAAACAAGGCAGAGAGTTGTTAAAGGGGATAATATATCTGGCTTCAAATTGGTTTCTAGAGGTGTTCCATAGGGAAGCATTTTGAGGCCACTGTTATTCTCTGCATACACAGCAGATTTGACTTCGTTTCTGAAAAACTGCCACTCCCACCAATTCGCTGATGATACCCAACTGTATCTTTCATTTTCTGCATCAGAAAGTTTTTTGGCCAGTGTCAATGTTATCGAAGACTCTATAATTATTGTATCAGGATCCGAATCACACAAATTGTACCTCATTGATTCGAAAACAAGTTTATTTGGTAACAATATCGATAAAATATACGATGATCCAAATTTTCAAATAATCATGAATGGCAGAATATTGAACATTGTGAATGAGTATATGAATCTTGGATCATACATGGGCATAACACTGAGATTTGAAAAGATAAGAAATACTGCGACTCTTATTATATTAATTGACTCATTGCTCTGAAATATACTGGCCAACTTCACTATATATACAGGGTGGGGCAATAGTGCGTCCGATTGCTTGAGTTCTAAGATAGTTAGGACGATAATTCAAAATACAAATATAACTAGAGAACTGTGTCTATACCTAGAAATTATTGTCGGATATACAGGGTGAACCAAGGAAAATCTACAGCGTCAATTGCATTTTTTTCAAATGAAATGCTATGTACTTCAATCAATTTTTTTAATAATTTTAGTGGTCTCCATCCACACCTCCTATATCCTTTACTATCTCCCAACCACTTGGGAGTTATATTTTTTTTAGGTCAAAATAATGCTATCTGCAGATGCATACCGAAAAAACCACCGTTCTCAAGATTATGGAATGCAGGAGGTCATAATTATAATCCTATTCGTCAGACATATGAGTGATGTTTTTGAATCATTATCGTTCCCAAAAATTATACAGGATGACTGAAAATGATTTTTCAATTCGGAAGTTTTTGAATTAAATTTTCTCGAGTTCTTCAAATGAAACACTCCGTATATTTTTCGACCATGTGATATAGGATTGAGAGGCGATATTCCTAGCCGTTTTCGAATTATCCACTCAGACAATTTTTAGTAGCTCATTTTTACTAACACCTCTTATAAGGATGATGGAAACACATCATTTCAATTATTTTAACGAATCCCAACTTCTTTTATCCTTCAACTTTATTTCGTGTGTTTGATTCCTGATTTGGAATTATTTTCGTTTGCTATTGTGTGCTATTAATTGAACAACATTTATCGTGAGTACATACATTTTGACAGATGAGGGAAATAATTACTTATAATCTCCCAAGTGCTTGAATTATTCCCGGAAATTTTTCGAGTACATGAATGTTTAAAAATATAAACTTTCGGCAATTATTTCATCATCATCTTTATAAGAGGTGTCGGTAAAAATGAGCTACTTAAAATTATCCGAGTCGACAACTCGAAAACGGCTAGGAATATCCCCAGGGATGTACATACAAAAAATATTCGCCTCTCCATTTGAAGAACTCGAGAAAATTTTATTCAAAAACTTCCGAATTGAAAAATCATTTTCAGTCATCCTGTATAATTTTTGGGAATGATAATGATTCAGAAATATCACTCATATGTCTGACGAATAGGATTATAATTATGACCTCCTGCATTCCATAATCTTGAGAACGGTGGTTTTTTCAGTATGCATCTGCAGATAGCATTATTTTGACAAAAAAAAATATAACTCCCAAGTGGTTGGGAGATAGTAATGGATATTGTAGGTGTGGATGGAGACCACTAAAATGCTTGAAAAAATGGATTGAAGTACATAGCATTTCATTTGAAAAAAATGCAATTGACCCTGTAGATTTTCCTTGGTTCATCCTGTATATCCGACAATAATTTCTAGATATAGACACAGTTCTCTAGTTATATTTGGTTTTTGAATTATCGTCCTAACTATCTTAGAACTCAAGCAATCGGACTCTGACGCACTATTGCCCCACTCTGTATATAAGATACTCATATGGGTTGAGGAATTGCGAAACATGTCAGTCAAATTTAGAAGAGAGGTTTATTTCAGGATTAGAAGCAATTGTTCATAAAATCAATTCTTCTCCATCCCGTATCTATCATCTGGGTAAATTGGTGGAATTAGGAGATTATTACGATTGTTCAACTTAGAAACAGTATTCCAAAACACATATCAAAACAATTCCAACGTAGCCTTTCCCAAAATTCGGCCAAAATATTCTATTTGGTGCCCCCTGCATATTAAAAGCCATGAAAACTCACTTAATTTCAGAAAGAAAATGAAATCCTGGATTCTGTCGAACAGAAAAATAGTTTGACAGAAATCAATCAAAATGGTTCATTTCTCACTCTTTTTAATTCCAACACTATTTTTTATGTATTATGTATTATTTTACTGGTAATATGGAAGAGCGGCTTTGGCCGAATGTTTCCAGTAGTTCAAAATTATGTCAAAATTATATTTTTCAAGACGTTATTATTATAATTATGTCAAGTAATGACAGCTGCTGAAGAAGATACATAGACCCTTGATAAGTGTCGATTGAACATTGGACCGAAAGAATCTTTATTTCCATGTTCCATATATTGTAGACCATCACACATCTTTTGCAGCAAATATCTAATACTGTCATAAAAAAAATTATAGAATCATCGTGTTGTGTTTGGGATAAAATATCTACTAATAGAATTTTGTATTTGATGACGTGTTAGCTGAACTGAACTCAAACATCATCCCGTTCAGCATCGCCAACTTGTTTCAAAAAACTTTTTATAGAGATCTGAAGCCTAATCTGAGTGAACTCGTTATTAGCGATCAAAACCGTATTGATAAAGATGTCGTATAATGATTATTATAAGATTTATAAGACCTCTATCTCCTTGACAACAAGTCTAAACTGGAACGTTTTAATTGTAATTTTTTTTACAAAACATTTTGTGTTGTTCTCTCAATCTTCTTTCAGTTAAGGGTTATTTTTGTTTTGTTAATAGCCCACCCACAGACGTGTCCATTGATGTCTGTATCGAAACTTTTCAAAAAATGTTGACTCCCTTGTTTTAGGTTACTCAAATACTTTTAATTCTCCTTGAGGAAAATACGTTTGGTTTTCTATGTTATAGTTTATAAACCTTTCACGTTCTCATCAGATTATTTCAATATCAAGTCGCTTATGAAAAGGTTATCGTTGAACAGTTATTAATGACGACAACACGCTGTCTTGGGTGTTATTCAACAGTGCATGGCATTTAGAGTTTGAAAAAAAGTTTATTATGGTTGGTCTCAATGCCAAAGTAACTCGTAATCGACCTAATAACTGGTACTTTCGTTAGCTGAGTCGATAGCGTTATTAAACTAAGAACGCCTGCACATTCACATGTAACCTGTTTTTTTTGTAATAGTTTGTCTCTGAGAAATGTGGTAGATATTCATTTTTATGATAGTGCTGTTGATTCTACTGATTACACCCTGTGTATCAAGTGCTCAAAATGAGTTTTTTTTTAATGGCACATGAGGGTGTCGAGGCCAAAAATTCTGTCAAATGTACTATGAAAACGCACGTATTTTATACACGAAATACAAACAACACTTTCTGTACAACTGTGAATGTGAATTTTCATCGTCTGAAATATATTGAAAATAAATACTTCCAATACATCTTGACGTGGTTTTTTGTCCTGATCAGTTATCGCTGTCGTCTTGAAAATATTATGTTTATAGTAAAATCGTGAAAAATTTTCGTGTCTGAAAAAAATAAGTCCGAAATAACTAAATACTTCTCTTTTCCTTTTTCCATGCATGTTGTCCTTGATATTATCAATACTTCCAATACAATGTCACACAATTTCGTGAATGGTGCGACAAGAAACGTGTAAAAAAGATTTTTAAAAATGTGCTTATATGCTATTGTGAAGAAAAATCAAAAATTATAAAACCTCCTACGTTATGGAGTGTCTACTCAATGTTGAAAAGTACCTTGAATGTTGAGGAAAATATTCATATCGCTAAGTTTTCAAAATTGGTCCTGCTCATTAAGAACAAAAGCGTCGGATACCGAGGAAAGAAAACATTTACGCATCAATATAGAGTCAGAAATGTCAAGTTTCTTTGACAGTTGTACGAAAAGAATATTATAAAATTGGTGTATTGTGGTGCCATCTATTTTGAAATAGTGAAAGCTGATTGTTCTCCCTTCTAGAGCTCGAGTCACAGACACTGTGCTGCTCTGCCTCTGTCGCATAGGCATATGCGTGTGAATCGCCGATAGATTGTTTTAGTCTGTTCAGCTTTCACTATTCTCACATCAACAGAAATTGAGAAATGCTTTCAGTTTCAACATTTTTTCCACCATATTCTTTGGGTGAACATTGACACTAGTAAAGTCGATAGTGAACTAATTGATGAGTTATATTTTCAGTATTCAAGTGCACAGCCATTTTCTGTTATCTCTGAAATGGTTTATGATAATATCATTTTTATTTGTTCAGAGAGATTAAAACTTTCCTTCTGGTGCCTACCTTAACAATCGAAAAAAATCGCGATAATACATATTTGCTCCATAATAAAAAAAAGCTCGTTCAGATAAGATAAAGTTTTACTGGATATATCCTCTGTATAAACAAACTTGAACTGCATTATTACATTGTATGATGCAAGTATTAATAATCAATAATTATTTAAACAAGCGCTGATCTCATCGTGTCTGTTCTCAAGGAGAACCAAAGTTTATTATCTCATCATTCGGAGGAACGAGTTGGTTTCATTTGAGAGAGCTGTTTGAATATTCACTCGCATCTAAGACAGAGAGGAAGAGTGTGAGAAGTTGTTTGTTTGCCTGTAAGCGAATAGTGACGGAAAATATTTGAAATTCCGCTTCTATCACACTTTGTTTTCCCCTAAAATGCTTCAAGTTGTGGACAATCGTGAACTTTTCTTGAAGAGACTAGATCGTATCTAGTTGGCATTTGATAGTGCCAGGGATGATAAATATTCCTCAAACTTCGTATATTTTCCGTACTCCGCTAGTGGTATGTAACTTGCCACTTTCTTCTGAGCTTCCTGTTGTTTTTTCAATACTTTTCATTATTCTTAGTCTCGTCCTACTTTGATGATAGAGGACTATCAGGTTTATTGGCCTGTATTTGCCTGAGGGTGAGGGAGGAGTAGTTTCAATAAATTCACCACTTATCATTATCCCCGGAACATAAGATAATACCGGTGTCCTGTCTCAAAAGCCCAACGATACGCTTCATCAGATGTATGGGACCTCTATAGTTGAAAACACCATCCTGGCAGACCATTATGAATCCCTCAAAGTTTAGCCCACATCACCTGAGAAAGGCAGGGGAAAATTTTAGGATATGTCAAGGTTTTAAATGTTTTTGAAGAAGACCCCATACATTGGCTCATCTGCTGCTTCAGTGTGAGCTTTTTGCTGAACGAATTCCAAGTCATTGACAGAGTTTGGGCCACCACGTTCAGTGTCAAATACTAGAACAATTACATCGACTGCACGAGCTGCTGCCTCAAAAAGAAATGCTTCGATTCCTACTTCCTCATGGTTCAAAGGATCTCAACTGCTGAAAGCTTGCAACAAAACTCATTCGTAAGAGCACCAAGCAATATCCCTGAACCCCATTTATCTTCGATCCATGTCTATTACCGAAAAGAAAAATCAAATTTTCCTATTAAAGAATAATAAATAAGCAGGTCTACATAGCATTGAAGATGAGACGGTCGAATTGATGGCGGAGAGTATTTCTGCTCCCTTGCATTACATCTTCAATTGGTGCATTTCTACCGGAATAGTGACAAAGGTCTTCAAAACAGCAATCCTAAAACCCATATTGGAAAGCAGTGATAAATCAAGTGTGGCAAATTACCCACCAATTTCACCCACATCTGTCTTTTCAAAACTATTCGAGAAAATAATCAAATGCGACCTGTGGAATATCTTGAACTACACAATATAATTTTCAAACAGGGAGAATCGTAGTACTCAGGATGCAACAGCGTACCTCACTTCACAAATATTCAGCCATGTTTAGGTGTTTTCGTCGGGTTGGCAAAGGCTTTTGACACGGTCTGTGATGAACTTTTGCTTATCGAGCCATAAGAGGAATCCAATTGGAACTCTTCAGAAACTTTCTCAATAACCGCGTACAGATGGTCAGAGTACTTTAATGAGGAAGTAAGTAATCCAACATCGGTTTCCTGTGGTGTACCATAGGGTACAGTTCTTCCTCCTGTACTAGTTATAGTATATTTGAACTCCTTCACTTCATGAACTTCTGGGAAAATTGTCTCGTTCGCTGATGATACAGCCGACATCTATGTTGCTGATTCGTGGGATGACGTGTAGGAAAAGGTAGAAGAGGACTCGGAAGAAATGAATTATTGGTTCGAAATGAATTTGTTGACGGTAAAGTTACTTAAACGAGGATAAAACCTTTGACCCCTAATCTGAGGGAGCCTATTCCTCGAGTATTTGGAACCCAGTTATTGGGTCTGCTGGGAGGGTTAGCATAGTGTACTCACGGTCGACATCACAAGGAATGCTCTTTTCCTCTAGGGTGTTCCTGGGCTGGACTGTCCGTCCAGTTTTGCACCGATTGCTCAAGGAAGTGGTGTCGCAACTCACTGAGGCCTTGAATGGTAGTTGTCCTCTTGCTTAGTTATTATTAGTATATGTTTTTCCAGTCAGACACTTTCTCCGAAGCTCCGATACAATCGGAGGGCACGTTGGGCTCATTTCCCCAATAACCACTCCTCAAACTATGAGGGAGTCGGTTTTAGGTTCGGAAATCGTGTGCCCTGAGCAGACACAATGATGACGCGAGGATGAAAGCCTTCTGCACTCGTGCATATAGTAACAATGATAATAAAAATGGATGACCTTACCTTACCCACCTGTTTTACATGGATGACCTCAAACTGTATCAGTCCTTGAGGGTGGTGCAAGAGTACACGTATGCTTTAGGAATGGAGTTTAGGATCGACAAATGTGTCACGGTTCATCTCAAAAGAGGACGATACGAGGTATACGGAGAGAACGTTCAGCTCGTAGACGGAAGTATCCTACATCATCTGGATGCCGGAGAGGCGTATACTTACCTAGTGGAACAACGCCGTACCCAAGAGATAGCTACTGTTGAAAACTCCCTCCGCGGCAAGTCGCGGCATAAACTCCGACAGATCTGGTCATCGGAACTGTCGAGGAAGAACAAAGTTGCTGCAACTAATATGCTTGCCGTTCCGATTCTACTTTACTCCTTTGGAGTAATGAAGAGCTGCGACAACTCGATGTAAAAACTCGCAAAAGAAATAGGAGCTTGCATCCCAAATCGTCTGTTTCACGAATATACTTCCCCAGACAACGGAAAGGCCGTGGCCTTTTGAGTTTGTACAGTCTACACAATAGACTGGATGGAGTCTGTGGAGTCAACAGGAGTTCAGATCCCCTTCTCTGCTTAGTATGCGATCATGAGAAAGCAGGGATTGGAGCATTCATTTTCAAGGCAGCAACCCGTGCAGCCGATGAACTCGGTCTCGTATTCGAAAGGACGAACCCAAACTCAGTCACTGAGTTGGAACCCGTTCAGCACAAAGCAAACTTTAATGCTGCGGAGAGTGAGAGGCTTCTTCAGCTACATAAGGATAAGCCAATGTATTGGAGTCTTCGTCAAGAACATTGAAGACCTTGGCTTATCCAGCAATCTGACCTTCGCTTCGGAACCGAAGGATTCATAATGGCCTGCTAAGGTGGTGTCTTCAACACCCTCGTCTACCGTAGTCGCGTGATGGGTATTGGGGTGGACACTAGATGCAGAGCGTGTCGTGGGGCAGCTGAGACCATAATGTATTTGCTGCCAGCTTGTCCAGCTTACGCGGTCTCAGCCTATATCCAAAGGCATAACGCGGCGCTTTGAGTGTTGCACTACCACCTATGAATCTTGTACGGTATTGACGAGACACCGGTGTTGCCTTATGCTCCGGGGATATTGAGTCCGTTGTGGAGAATGAGAAGTGCAGAATCTATTGGAACCACTCATTCCCCACCCTCAGGCAAATACAAGCCAATGAGACTGATGTAGTCCTTCTCGGACATCAAAGTAGGACGATTTTGTGTCATAGAGTTTTCGGCTCCTGGCGAAATGAACATCGTCCGAAAAGAGGAGAATAAAAAACAGACAAAATATCAAGACTTGCTCTTTGAACTCCGCAGGCTTTACCCAAACCATTCTGTGTAAATGGTAGTTCTGATCATAGGGTAAATTATACCGGCCTGCCGTAATGCGGCAAAAATGCATAAGACCGTGACTCTTGGTGCACTCCACCTACTCAGAGCACATGATTCTCGGACCCACGGACGTGGAGAGTGTTTACTAAGGTTAATGACACACCAGCGTGCCCTCTGGATTTATCAGAGCTCCGGATACAGGACCTCACTGAGAAATTTTTGACGGGGAAAAAATTATAATTATACTAATAATAATGGATTTTAATTTTCCAAATGTACTGCTACTATTATTAGGAAAAAGCCGAAGATCAGCTGTTTGTGTTTCAATCAACCCAACGAAATCGAAAGTGATGTTATTTGATATTCGTTGGATTTGTGGTCTCGAGAAAAAGGGCCACATGATGGTATTAAGATGGCTCAACTTGGTAGAAAGAAGAGCTCAACATTCTTCTAGTAGGTTCAATACCTAATTTCATAATAAAATCACATTTAGTAATATTAATGTTCGATACAAGTAATCCTCACACCTCCGATACATAAAACTAGTCTTTTTCTTGGTTATTTTACTCATTACGTAATAATGAATAGGATTTCCTGGGCATTTACAAAATTTAAGTTTCGAAAAAATTTGAGGGGTAACTTGACCAATGTAGTCTCTTGTCACCAGAGAAACAATTCTCCTGTATTCAAAGTTTCTTTGGGTGAGATGACAACCTTTCTATATTTGTATCTATAATTGCCTCAATTTGTCTTTCCAAAAGTAACTAGCAGCTTTATTTATTTTCACTTCTTTCTGAAGTTTTTGGTCCTTTCGAATTTAAAAATCATGATGACATTGTTATTTACTGATTGATATTAGATAATTTAGATTAAGTTCTACATAGATGAGTGGAAGAACAAAATCTGTTCACGAAGATAATTTCAAACTCTGCCTTTCGTCACACCGTTATCGATATTAATATATATTTTGACTCGCTCATTTTGATTGTTGTGCACGTGTTGAGAAGTCGCATATCTTCCACGAGCAAAATGGATAAACCAGTAGTCCTAGCCCGTGTAATGAAAGTTTTGGGCCGTACCGGATCCCAGGGGCAATGTACCCAGGTGAAAGTTGAATTCATCGGCGAACAGAACCGACAAATCATCAGGAACGTGAAGGGGCCCGTTAGAGAAGGAGACATCCTCACGCTGCTGGAGTCCGAAAGAGAAGCGAGAAGGCTGAGGTAGAGGTTTTGCAGCTTTGGTCATCTGTAGGCGCTTTAATGTGTGAACTCTCATATTTGTGACGCAAACGATAAGGTTGGAAATGTTAAATAAATAAATGAACTGGTTGTGTCAACAAAATTATAAAAAAATATTACTTATTATTATATCACGTTATTTTCCTTGGCCGACACGTTGAATTTGTTCCCTCTTGCTCAGTCCGTCTCTGTAGTAAACTTGGCTACCATCGATACAAAGGTGCATTAACAATCGTCCGTCCCGCTCCCCTCATTCCCCTCTAGGCGGTTCGCAACTCGGGAAAGCGCGTTGCATGGCATGCATTTGGGGTAGGTCATGTAGAGGACGAATTTATCGAGCGTTCGGTCCAACCCGCTCCCCTACCGCCGATTTTCACGAACCACGGCACATCCCAAATGAGCAGCGTGGCAGCTCGATAAGTTCAAGGTCGAATAGTTCACGGCCTGGCTGCCGATCGCTTTTCTGGCCCGTTCGTGTTTTGGAGAATATCCATTCCGGCAGGTGGATGATGTTGAGAGTATTTGAGCGAAAGGAAGATTAGGGCACGTTTGAGAATGCTTAAGCTCATATAGGTCAATCTCAGCCCACTGGTGTTAAAGGGTGTGCTACAGAGATCCGCGTTGAGGCCCATTCTATTCATGATCTACGCAAGCGATGACTAGGTTTCGTGATATGGGATGATGTGATGTTGATATAAATAGAAAAACATCGTTATAGACTTTTGACATTTGCTATAAGTATGTATTTCTCCATGTCAATAACAAATAAGGAAATTTCATGGAACTAACAATGAAAATGATCATGGCCCACTTAATACGTGTTTCAATATTTAGTTTTGTATGCAGAAATCGCCGTCTACACTGATGGCTCAAAAACCGATGAAGGTTTAGGAGCCGGCATATATGGAGCCAAGCCGAAGATACGAATCTCACTGAGCTTAGGCAAATATGCGACGATATTCCAAGAGGAAATACATACATACATCATTGCGCGCAGGAGTTAATAAGGCAAGAGTTCTCAGGAAAAACCATCGTCATTTACTCAGACAGCCAAGCGGCAATAAAAGAAGTCAACTCTATGCAAATCACCTCAAAACTAGTTTGGGACTAGTCAGAACAGACTGACACTAGCTTGGGTATCAGCACACACAGGTTACAGAGGCAATGAAGAGGCTGATTCACTAGCTCGAGAAGGAGCAAGTCAGGCCCTGAATGGCCCAGAACCGTTTTGCGGTATAGCAAAAGCTTCACTAAAAACCAGCAGGATTCAGCAGAAATCTCAAGAATGGTGGAATGATTCACCAGGAATGAGACAGCCCAAAGAGTTTATCAAACAACCGCTGCCAACATTCACAGAATATCTACTAAGCCAGAGAAGGAGCACTACCTACTAGAATTATAGTGGACTTTTCACAGGGCATAGTAGGCCCAATAAACATATGAGCATACTCGGTCTGGCAGAAGACATGCTATGCAGGTTCTGCCAGGAAGAAGAGGAAACATCAGCACACATAATATGATGCTACTGCGAGGGCTTGTCAAGGCTGAGGTTTCTAATGCTGGGAGAGAAAAAACCAGAAGCTCCCAAATATATGGGAGTTCTAAAAACTAGCCTATGGAGTCTCGTGATGATGACAGGGCTAGACAAAGAACTCTAAACGATTTCGAGGGCACAAACAATAGATCTGCAAAGGTCGCGGTGTAGATGCTTATGGCACAGAAGCCCCAAACTAATTCAATCTTTGTGTTGGGTAGTTTTCTGAATACTCGAGTATGGTAACTTTGGAGTCACAGTTTTTGAACTCCATTCAAATAAAGTGACAAAAATAACGGACGAAACTTGAGAATTTCCCCAAGACAATTGACTTCCTCCACCAGCTCATCAGATCGTTTGGTTTTGGGCCCAAACGGCAAAATATTGTTTGCTTGGATCAAAAAGTAAACGGTGATCTATTGTAGTTTGACAACAACATTCGGATCGTCATTGATTGTTTGAATTGAACTGTAATGAACTTGGGCATAGTCTGCCAAAAAATGCACCTACACGATTAGAAGAATGAGGTACAAAGGAATTGGTCCCAAAATTAACCCTTGTGGCATTCCTTGCTCGTCGAAAATTGTAGCTATTGGAGGGACGAAAACCCGCATATTTTCATGGTATTCTTGAGAATGTCATTATCGGTTCTTTATTTTTTCAAGAAAACTTGACTGTCAATCTGTCTCTTGATACATACGAAGAGACTGATCCTCATATAACTCATGAGCTAGAAACTCGAATTGATGCAGAAGGTGATGTACTTTTGCAGAAGGATCTGTTATATTTCGCTATTCAACTGCAATCCAAAAAATGATGGGTCAGGGTATTGAATCAATCAACTATCTACTCTACTCCTAGAAAGTTGCAAATATCCATTGAAAGTGTTGCCCTTGAAAATAAAATCGATTCCTAATGATATTTACTTGAAGAAGATATTAAGGCTGGAAGTTTTCAAATTATCACCCTGTATACTTCATAATGAATGAGCAACATAGATTACTCAGTGTAATATTGTCACAACCACATTTGCATTGATTTTACAGATTGATTTATACTAAAACAAACCTCTTTGCTGGAGCGAAATTACGAATCACTTTGGCAATTACAATCACAAAATTGACATCGATCATATTTTTTTAAATTTCAAGGATATCTACTTCCTTGTGATTTTATTCAGGTGGTTTTTTGTTTTGTTGAAATGGAAATGTAAACATATTTTTCCGCTCTTTTAATTACTTCGTTCGTACATTTCCGCATATCATTATGAAAATACAAAACAACTTCCATATCGTGTTTTGTTTCTATCAGAGCCTTATATTTTGTTATCGTCATTTCCCATATTGTTTCTATTGACTAAATTGTTCCCTTTCGAACTATGATATAACATTCATTTACTTCAGAAAACATTGTGAAAAATTAGTAATTATAATATCAAAGTTCAAGAAATATTGCCTTAACAACAAATAAATGAATGAATAAACAGATATATACAGGGCTATTCAAAGTCAAGTCTATGAATTGTGATCTCGATTACACTAAAAAATATTTCTGGAGGTCAATTATGTGTAATAAAAAAAATCAGATCTAGCTTCTTTGGTTCTGGAGTTCTACAGGAAAAATCAAAAATTTCAAAATTCTTTTTTGCCTCTACCTTTTTGTTATATGTAGATTCTTTGAACTTTTTGTGAACTATCCAAATATGCGAAGGAAAATTATCTTATAGGAAATATCGTAAGAATTGGGCCACAATCAACTTTTTATTTTCATATACAGACCTGTACTTTTATTGTATTTTCTCAAATGCTAAGAGTGTCATATTGGTATGGTATTTTCATCCAAACTACAGTTTTGGAAATTTTAAACTATTACCAGTAAAATTGAAAAAAAAAATTAATTGGTAATTGAAACATATCAGAGAATAAGAAGTGAATCAATGACAAGTTGACATTTTACATTCACACACTTATGCAATTAAAAAAAAAATTTAATTTTAATGGTAATAGCTCAATATTTCCAAAACATTCTGTAGTTCAGGTCAATATACAACGCCAATATGACACATGACTCTTAGCATTTTAAAACATGCATTAAAACATACTAAATGAAATGAAAATTATTCAAAGTTGAGGGTGGCCCAATCTGTACGATACTTTGTATATAATTTTGATTCGCATATTTGGACAGTCTTCAAAAAGTTGCTGTGGCAAAGTGCCAAAATTTCAAGAAAATCTCCATAAAATAGAAAGATAAAGTCGAAATTTTCGATTTTTCCTGTAAAATAAATAAATGTGTAAATCAGATATTTTTTTGTATCGCTCCTTTATCGTTACCGACTCCAATTTGAATAGCCCTGTATACAGAAGTACCATGAAAAAATCCAATTAAAAGCAATGTTAATTCAACGATATCATCAAAACAAAATTAATGAAAAAAAAAGTGTAGATATAGGTCGAAGAGAATTATATCAGAAAAAAGTATCCATGACATAACAACTTTTGTTAATGAGTGAACTCCGAACGCATAGAATCGTTATTTCATCTGGAAAATTATTAAAACATCTGCAGATATTGAAATATGAATTTTTTTGGTTTAGCTTGTATTGTGTTTCACAGGTTACAGTCTATTTTTACATTTACCCTTACAGTATTATAGTGATGTTGGGTTCGAGTTTCAAGAATTGTGTCTTCATTTTCGAAAGCGAAACGCAATAACTCATAGGTCATGAAAAAAAAATACAGCGGGGATTGGTCATATAAGCAGGGGTGAATCTATAAGATTAGGAAAAAATCAACCCTCCCTATTGTTATTAAATCAAACTATCCGGCATAACAAAACACATCTACAGGGTGTCCCATATAAAACTCCACGAGCAAATATCGGGAAACTGAAGAGGGCCATGAATAAGTCAAAATGAAAAGCAATATCACGTATACAGGTTTTCTGACAGATCGATGAAAACTCCTATCTTTGTATTCATTTTGAAGCTTTTATGGCCCTCTTTATAATATGCAATAAAGTTGCTGTTTCGATTGAATCGATTGGCGTTCGCAGAATTACTCTATCTTCAACCGTTCTCGAGTTGAAAGGAGTCATTTCTGACGTTTAACTCCTTTTATATGCCAAACCTTGTATCTGAGCATACACAAATCATATATTTCCAGAATTAGCATGAAATTTTGCCTAGATAGTGCGACTTTCAAATTAATCTGATGACTCCATTTTTTGACTGCATTTTTTGTGATTTTTTGGAATTTTTCGAGATTTCGAGAATTTTTTTTCAACATCGATTGACTCACAAGTCACAAAGTATATTAATTCCATCACTCTGAATCGCTTGGCGTTCGCAGAATTGCTCTATCTCCAACCGTTTTCGAGTTGAAAGGAGTCATTTCTGACGTTTAACTCCTTTTATATGCCAAACCTTGTATCTGAGCATACACAAATCATATATTTCCAGAATCAGCATGAAATTTTGCCTAGATAGTGCGACTTTCAAATTAATCTGATGACTCTGCATTTTTTGTGATTTTTAGGGGTCTACCCCTTTGGATTTTTTCGAGTTTTCGAGAATTTTTTTTCAACATCGATTGACTCACAAGTCACAAAGTATACTAATTCCATCACTCTGAATCGCTTGGCGTTCGCAGAATTGCTCTATCTTCAACCGTTCTCGAGTTGAAAAATTCATCTGGAGTTGAAAAGGGGACACTCTTTTCCGAGATTTTTGACTCCGCTACTGTCACCCCAAGCGGGGGCAGGATTCACCCCAAAATGGCTTTGGGTTCGAGTAAGATTTATTTCAATAGCTCTTACAATTCTCTATACAATAGTTTTGAAATTTAAAAATTCACTTATCCAGAAATTTGATTTTAAATTTTAAACTTATCTACAAACAATCACTATCGGTAATAATATCATCCATTTAAGTTAAGTATGATGATATAAATTTAGTAACTATTTTTCGCTTTTCATGGATTCGTGGCGATTTGTTATCACTTCTATAAAAACACACAAATATTGATACGATCAGGAAATTGCTAATCCGGGCCTGAATACAGTACACGCCAAATTAGTGTGGATGTCAAATTAATGTCTGTAATGAATTTCGAAGTGTTGGTTGGCAGTTTATTTAACGTAGTCATTATATAGAGTAGGAAGAGATCTGATCCGAGTATTGACCCCTGAGGCACAACTCATTCTACAGGTAAACTCATTGGAGTATGTTGACGTTTTTACAACTTGGCTTCGACCTGACAGATATGATTCTAGCCATTCCTGAGAGACACCCTTGACACCATAGTGGTAAAGTTTTCGTAACAGTATTCTGTGGTTCACGCAGTCGAACGCCTTAGATAAATCACAGAATACCACCGCAGTAACTTCACCTTATCTCAGTATACAGGGTGTTCCAAATTAAGTCGGCACCATTTCCAACTCCGTTATTATTGATGCTACGAATTCGGTTAAATGGGCAAATAATAACGGAGTTGGCAATGGTGCCGACTTAATTTGGAACACCCTGTATATGTCATACAAAAATGAGAAAATTGCATCGTTTTTACTTTTTCCAGCTTGAAAGCCGAATTGTGCATTTGTGATGATCATATTTTTAATTAAGAAAGCAGATAATCTAATCTTCAGCAATTTCTCAATAATTTTCGCCAATATAGGAATAAGAGAGGTAGGTCTATAGTTGGATTCGAGGATGAAAATGAAACTTTTGTTGAATTTCCACTTAAACTCAGTAATAATTGCAAATGGTGTAAACTCCGAAACCACGATCGTATTGAATAAAGTCCTAGTATAAATTAGACAACAGTTTTATCTTTTTCCTATATTCAACATGAATTTTCACGAAATGAATAAATCATCAATCGAACGATTAGATAAAACCTTCCTGATTAAAAATTCATCGAAAGCATTTTCGTTAGAATGCTTCGAACTGCCATATTCACCGAATTATGAAGTTATTTCATCGACCTTGACTGTTGCATTCGAAACGTGCCTGCTTTACCATAGCGACGCTTCAAATGGTCCAGTTGTTCAAATGAAATTGAATACCCCTGATTTTGTAACTCAGTCGTCGCTATGTGGCCTCGACAAAGCAATATGTGGTAACTGAAGAAGACATTGACTTTGTTGTTATAAGAAAACATTAAAGTAAAAACACAGACCACCAGAAAGCAACTGAAAATGTCCTTTTTGTACAACTGTCAAAAAAACTTGACATGTCTTTATCTCTATTGATGCGTTGGTGTTTACTTTTTTACCGTGAAAAAAATACTTTTTTTCATTGCCTAAATAATTCACAAAATAAATATGAAATATTACTTTTTGAAGGATTAATTTTTAACACAGTCAATTATTAATTGATTATTCATCATAAAACAATTTCATTTATTGGATTAATAACTGATAGTAAAGTTTAAATAAATACTTGTTCCATGTTGCTGCTGATCAGAAACGTTGGATATTTCTTGAAGAGTTGATTCCACTATTTCATCAGATATTTCAATCACTTTGAAAGAAAATGGACAATTCAATATTTTGTTAAAACTCCCAATTTTGTTATTCGAACTTAATATGCTTCTGTTGGCCAGAAGAGTTACAGAGTTTTCAAGTCTTTTCCAAGCCATTTTGCAATCCAGCTGGGAATTTCTCCCATTTTATCAATCCCCACATGTTGGTTAATACATTTTCCTATCGAATATTTCAAAAATATTCTGTTACTTTTTGTTTGAGGCGTCCGTAGTGCTCTATACTTGCGGTATATCACAATATAATCAGGTATTTAAACAATCAATATAGAACCAGCATGTTAAATGGAATCAATAGTTATGTAACAATTCTTCACGGTGACAAGCACCACTGAAACCCAAAATTAGGACAACCTCCAAATAAAAAATATTGAAATTACTACTAATCTCACAAAATTATGATTAAATCTGTACCTTATAAATTAAATTTGTTTCCTTATCAGCATCTTGAATAAATTCATTGATATCATCTCTTGTTTCTTTCCTGGGTATTAGACGCTTTTGTTCTCAATGAGCGGGACCAATTTTGAAAACTTCCTTGACATTCAATGTACTTTTCAACATTGAGTAGACACTCCATAACCTAGGAAGTTTCATAATTTTTGATTTTTCGTCAAAATAACATATAAGTACATATTCAGAATCCTTTTTTACATGTTTCTTGTCGCACCATTCACGAAATTGGTCATGTGTTTTCTCTATTGCATCTGCTTCCTCAGAGATGTCTGATGGAATATCAGTACCAATATCATAATCAACATCCATCTTCTTGAAAATATCTTGAAATTGAAGCAACTACGAGCAAACACAGTCATTCAGTAAAACACGCGGCGTGCCAACAGACCGTTTCTAAAGTAACGACACAGAAAGACCACTGGATGCTGTGTAATTGTATTGGAAATATTCAAAGTCAAAGTCAAAGCATGCTTTATTATCTAAAGAATAAAATTCTTATTGACAAAGCCTCTAAATATAGTAAGTACATAAATCGTAACTGCTCAATATGAGCAGATGGTAATGGTAATCAAATCAAATAAAGTTTTGCAAACTGATGAAATTGTCAAATGATAAAAGTAGGTAAGTATAAACATATAAATATATACAGTCATGGTACAATAAAATATTTTGATAACAATACAATTAACAGATTAAAATGAGTAAAACATATATAGAACGAAATTTCAGAAATATTTCAATCGAACAGCTAGCTGGTGAGAATTGTCAGATAAAAATATTAACATTATATATGCATATATCTGCTATAAAAATATACAAGTATACACACATTTACCTTGCATTAATTAAAACAGTATAAGTTCGTGCACGACTATTCAAAATGTTGTTCAAAAAACTCCCTCAGATCATAAAACGGTCGTGTAAGTAAGAAATTGTTTACAGCCTTTCTGAATTTTAGAGTGCTATGAATAACTTTAATTTCCTTCGATAGATGGTTGAACATTTTTATACCATTGTAAACAATTGAATTATGGCATTGGGTGGTTCTGGGGATTATTAAAGGTATATTTTGACCATTTGCCCTGGTATTGTGTACTGCGTCTGATTTCAATAATTGTAGTTTATGTTTATGAACTAAACCAGTAGATTCCAACACTAAGATCGATGTTAGAGTAAGTATCCTCTGAGATATAAATAAGGGTCTACATGAGGATTGATAGTTAACATGGCATATGTATCTCAATGCCCTCTTTTGTAATGTGAATATCATTGAAAACAGTTGTTGTGAGCAGGCTCCCCAAAATGCTATACCATATCTGATGTGAGATTCTAGATTCAAGCTTCTGCAACAGTATTCCATGATTCACACAATCGAAAGCTTTAGTTGCCTCTTGATTGTTAAGATTTGTGCATACGTTTTCCAAAAATTTGTAAATAGCATCATTTGTTCTTTTGTTGGTTCGGAAGCCATATTGGTTAACATTAGGTATTTTATGTTTATTGACAAAAGACATAAGTCGCTTCTTTAACTTTTTCATAATTTTTGCAATGGTAGATAGGAGAGATATGGGTCTATAATCTGAAGGATCATCCTTATCCCCACCTTTGTAAATTGGGATTACTAGAGCTAATTTAAGGATAGTTGGAAATGTTCCCGAAAAAAAGGACTCGTTTATTAAGTCAGTGTCAATAGCTGCAGGGGGCAACTTCTCCAACATCTTTATAGACAATCCATCAACTCCAGAAGCATTTTTGTTCTTTATGTCCTTCATAACACTCTTTACAGCATCTGGATTGATATGAATATTTGTGGAAATGTCATTCGTAAGTTCGAAGTTGATAACACTAAGGATAATATATATGGAAAAGAGAAGTATATCATTTAGTTACTTTGTATTATTTTTTTCAGACAGGAACAATTTTTGAATACGATTTTAATGAAGAAAACATTGAATACTATCGGGACCAAAAAAACTCGTCAAGATGTATTTGAAGTATTTATTTTTAATATATTTCAGACGATGTAAATTCACATTCACAGTTGTACAAAAAATGTTGTTTGTATTTCGTGCATAAAATTTGTGTTTTCATAGCACATTCGAGAGAAATTAACACTCTCATGTGTCTTAAAAAAACTCTAATTTTATGCACTCAATACAAAAATAACTATTGTTCGGTATCGTTCTTGTTCCGTAACTACTCATCTCATTTCCCGAGGAGATGTTGTTTTGTCGATATACACACGTGACACAATTGCTTTTATAAAAATGTCTTCGAAACATAGAAGAAAGGTTTTTCCTTATATTGGACGAAAACACCCATTAAAAATGCACTCCGCAATTGCGTTAATATCCTATTTATATTTCCCTCGCTTGGTTTCTATTATTGGACGGTAATAAACAACAATCTTGTTGACATTGCTCTGCTTCTGCAATTGAGCTTTCGTTGAATAACACCCAAGAATGTATGATTATTTGAAAATTTTCCTCGATAAATATAGTTCAAAGTTTCCCGAAGATACTATAATATTTGTGATCACTTTCTATTTCGGGAGAATGAGAAAATTAACAAAATATTTTTATGTTTTTATCTTCGGCCCAACAGCATTCATGGAAAAAACTTCCATCGGGAGAAAAGCTTGAATGGAAAGTCCTGAAATTTGAAGGGAATGTAATGTGTATATAAGTGTAACATTCCCATCTCATTCCACATTTTCTATGCTCAGACTCAACAAGACATGTCTCTTGGCATGTTGATTTTGGCTGGACCAATATTTGGGGAATTATTTGTTCTTTGGAAATTTTTCTTAGTTTTTAGTCTAGTTTTCGTTCAGTTTGAAGTACATCTAAGAAAGGGTCTAAAAAAGTAATTGAACAAGTAATTAAAGTAATATAACAAATTCTATAGAATAGAAAAGAATTTATTGACCTCACATTATCAAATAATAACAGGTCAGATATGAACAAATCAAAAAGTCTACCTAAAATAAGAACATTTACCTAACAATATTACAGAAAACAAAAAAAACATACATGTATGTCAAAATTCAAAATCAAACGGAGTATATGTTGCAGTTCGAACATAATTCACGAGTATTTTCAAAATATTCTTCGACCGAATATAGACATGTGTCAATGCGTTTTTAGTTTTCTTTTTGAATTTATGCACTAGGCAATATCTTCAAAACCTCGTGAGAGACTATTGTAGAATTCACATTACCGTAGGTGTTTTCTTACAGAATTTTATACGCTGGTACGGTATAGAGGAATTTATGTCTTGTGTCATGAGCATCACTAATCCGTAAATAATAATTATTTTCTTCTATGAACTGATGTGATTATATCCAATATATAAAGGTCATACACAGTTAAAATTATCGAGGGTACTACCACAAGAGGTTTTTATTTTAACGGATAAACTTTAATTTTGCACGAAAACTTGGTTGCTTTGGTAATTGACGAGAGCAAATAACATGATAAAATCACGACACCGAAGGTATATTAATAATATGCCAGCTTGGCCAAGGTTCATCATTTCCTTCCAAATTCTGAGATGTTACCTGCTAGCTGTTTCGGATCTATCTCCTCATTTGCCTCAAAAGTACTCTAATACCTACGTCACTTCCTGATAATATTTACATTTAATAATTCTGGTTCGAAGATCTGCTCCGTTCGCATTTGATATAGTCATCTCAACCTTAAGGCTCACCATCTTACTGGTCATCTACTGGTACCTGCACCCTCTTCACCATCATGAGTTTCCTCTATGAAAGGTAAACATCTGATCTCAAAGCTTCTGATCATCTAGACGCTACAGAATTGGCAAATTACATAGGATCCTGTAACTGTTGGGCTGGAATCGTTGGTCTTTGATCACTACCTGCCGACATACGACCTCTACTGCCTATTTGCGTGGTTGTAAGTGATCTCCTTTTCAAGGTTTTCAATAATATCACTAAAATAATTGCCATCTGTAGATTGAGACGTCAGCAGCGATTTCCTCTGGCTCTTAATACTTCTTGGGTGTGCATTATATTTCCAAATGGGTATATTGAAGCAGAGCTACTACCCGAGGCGTTCACCAAGATACCTGTCCGTAGATTCCTGCGTTCGATCTGCTCAGATTTCTTGATCCATACCCAAAATTATAGTAATCAGAAAGAAGGCTATTCACCAGCCTTATTTCTTTCTTGGAGGGTTCAAGAGTTTTTCAAGTTTCTTTAGTTCACTTTCAGTAAGTCTGGATGTGTTATGTAGCTTCTAGATTATAGCAGTGGGTCAAAATATGGTCCCTGGGGGGCTCCCAAAATTATATTTGCTCCTGAAAAGACGCACATATTGAGAATCACGAAATTTGTTATTATGGACAATAGTATCCATTCATAACTATCACCGACATTTCATATCCTGGTCGATGTAGTGGGAAGTCAACTCGAAGCAAATTGCAGCAGTTATTGTTATATTATTGCTACGCGACACAGTTTGTACGATAAACGCAATCGTTCGTTAGTTTCATGAAATGTCAACAGTTTTTTCTGCGATCTTTCAATGACAACCGTTTTAGAACGGGAACTGAATAATCAAGATTGAAGTTTAAGGCCAGGCACATATACAATGTAGCGAGTGAAATGTTTCGCCGATTCATTTATTTTAACGATTGAATGTTTCTATTTAGCATCGGTTATTCCGCTGAAGCAAAATCATAAAAATATCTTGTTTCGTTTGAATGTTAGTATACAGGGTGGTAGGCGTTTAAGTTTGCAACTATATGGGAATTTATTTTATTAATTGAACAATTAAAATACAAATATTGCCGACAGATGGTTCATGTTCTATAATTATATTTAGTGCCTTAGAATGGTTGCAAGTCAAACAGGATACAGGAAATGTTAAAAAAATTAAAACTGTACAGGAGTAAAGTATCCATATTTCAGAAAATTCAGCGAAATTTTATTAGGAAAAAATCGAAAATAACAAGATATGATCACCTGAGAAGATTTTTTTCCAAACATTGATGATTCTCAATTTTTTTTTAATATTCACCCCAAACACTTTCATAAATCAATTTCCACCAAATCAATTGCGCATAACTTTGTTCAAATTGAAGCATATTTGGGATATAGAGTTGGATTTAATTTTTTTATGTTTGTTGCGATATTCAACGCAACTTTGAGAGTTGGCAAACAATATTTTTGACAAGGAAAAATATTAGTGATAATAATAGGCATATTAAAAAATTGCCATTTGAAGTGAAGTGAATTAATAAAAAAATACCATATTATGTTGCACACTTGAATATCACCACTGTATAGAAACTTTTGCAAGATAGTAGAATCTTTGTTAACAACCAATTATTTTCTGTTTGTTTTCACTTTTAAATTTTTTTGAAAAATCATTGTTCTTCAAGCCCCCGTGGATACCTGCCCCAATATGTTCAAAAACTATCTTGAAAGTTAACGTCTTGAAGCGAATTCAGAGAATGTGGAGTGCCCCAAGGTTCAGTATTGGGGCCGATACTTGTTTTAATCTATGTAAATTATCTTTCCTCGATTGAAAAGGAAAAATAATTGACTTTGCGGATGATACTGATATTTATTTTTAGGACAAAGAATGGACTAATACTGTAAAATGAGGCAGAAACAAATTTTCTTCAATAAAATCATTCAAATAATGTAAGAATTCCTTCAATAACTCATATCGAATATGGTATGGAATAAACACATAAACTGTATCTGTGGGAAACTGAGCTTTATCCTTTATGACTTTGGATAACAGAATAAAGCCCTTCTCCTGGAATAGAAAAAAAAACGATTTATCACAAACAGCTCAGTGGACACTTTACATGAATGTGGAGGAATATCTGAAAGGTATATTCTTGTACTCACTTACTTGTGCTTTCCAAATCAATTCCCTGGAGCTTACATCCCTCAAGATTTTTGAAATAACACAAACTTCAACTTTCTATTATCAAGCACAATAGCACAACGGAATCGTATTTCCTCAGCTCAGAAGCTCTCGTTTGTTTACAACCATTCTTGGGTGTGGGAATGCATGAATGATAGAGATAATTTCCATGCATAAATGACCTAGTTTTCTTGTATTTGCGTCATCATTATCATCAGCTCTCATCATAACCCCCAAAGAATGAGGACCTGCATGGTGCAGTTAGTTAGACGACACCCACAAAATGAAATTGAATTTCGTAAACAATGTTGTTTGTTTCTTTCAATGGAGGTTTTGGCTACGTGTAACTCCTTTATCGCGACGAGCGCAATTTTTTTGAGGTATTTAAGTGTTGGGGGTTATATTGCCCCAACACTCAAACAAACAAATGATTTATACATTGGTCCAAGGCCCACTCGATTAGGAGGTCTATAGGCCTTATTAAACAATGGTCACCAGTCAACTTTATGAATTTTTGGTATGTTGTAGAGTTAGAGGTCTCGAAATCATTCAAGCAGATCAAAATCGTATAAAATATTTTTAAGTGAAAATAAAGGATACAATCAGTTAAGGATCGGAAAATAATTCATTCCATAGGAGTTTTGTTTATATCAAAACCTTTCTTCTGCATCTTTGAAAGAAGCCGAAAAATCTAAATCGTTCGAAACATGGCCGGACTTTTTTTAATGCGTAGACTGAAAAATCTCAAATTGACGTATTTGTTGCGATAACATTTATTCCACGTGAACGATTTCACTTCAGGAATGTTTTTAATGATATATAGCTATCGGTAAATTTTCAGTGATTCCCTATCTCAATATTTGGAATATTTATGTTCCAATATTCATTTTTGGCATACTCACCGTTCTAGCATGGATAAAGGATTTTTACGTGGGTTGAATTGAGAATGCCTGTATCCATAAGTGTGGAATACTTTCCCTACCAGTATCCAAATGATGGAATTTCATTTGAATTATCGAAACAACATACCTAATATTTGGAAAACCCCAACATAGAGAATTTGCAGGTTTTGTTTTTTATTCACATGCAACTGCTGCCAGATTTTCAATCATTTCAAATTTATCAACAAGGTGATGGGTGATGCAAGTTTTATTATTGACGTCTCAATCAATGACAGCTCGAAACTCTATTTTGTTGTTCCACTAAATCCTCTTGAAGCAGAATGTGCTTCAGGTCGTATCTGGTTTTCTGTCAAGTCATTGTCTGTTTCTGATCAGTTGATGTTTGTAGAGTTCGCAAAGGCATTTGTTATAGTATCACAAAATATTGCAAAATATTGGTATAAGGGATAAATGTCTTGTTCCCCAATTTCTTCAAAAGCTACTTCGAAAACGCCTAACATTGTGCAAAAGTTGATGACACTTCCAGGTTGTTTATAACACTAGAGTATGGGGTGCCTTCAGCTACAGTGTTGGGGCCTATACCTTTCTCTATGTAAAGTATGTTTTTTCATCCTAGCGTCTAAATTTTGACGACTGGTAATCGTTGAACTCTCGATGGTTTTCGGGTTTGTGGGTCGTGGGCTCGAAGTAATCCTTCCTGGGTTTTGTCTACATCTGCGGTAAACATTTTCAAAGGCGGTGTGGTACTGACGTAGTGTTCGGGTCGTTCGTTTGAGCCTGACTGATCTTTTTTCAATTGATGGTGAAGAAAAAATCTTATTAGCAACGTATCATTTACCGTTTACGAGATGCCTGTATATTGGAAAGGCAGTGTCCACAAAAAATCGAGTATGCCGTGCTTTTTTTTTCAAACGAGAATACAATAACTGATCATATAAAATTATCGTACTAATTATCACAGAGGTCGTAAATATGAGACAATTTTCCATATTTTTCCATTGGGTTAACTAGATAGTTGTTGTTTGAACACGAAATAAACAGACTTCAGTAGTTAGGGAGTTGTCATAGTTGTTTTGTAGAGAGAGCATTTTATTCGAAACTGACTATTTTGAATTACAACGAGTATAGTATCAAACCAGATATCTAGTTTAGAATTTCGGCTATGTGCGCAGTGGTACCAGAAGTAGACCATCATTTTATGATTTGTCTACTATTATTGCCATCCAAGCAACCTTTCTACTCAACGATTTTGTTCATCATTTCTCAAAGAGGTAGCAAAACATGTGAAATTCCCAGTCTGAACTTCTGCTTCCCAAAAATAATAGCGTTTATTGCCCTATAGCGTTCCATTTACAGAGCAATTATTCAATTTCATCAGAAAAATTACTATAACATAAAAATATTAACAAGAAATGTAAATATATAAAAATATTAGTAAAACTGTCAAGTTTGTGATATAAATTTTGATGGCGGATTAAAGAAATAACGAAAATTATCACAAATATAGGTAACTTTTGTTTTTTCGTTTTTTTGACTGAAATATCCTCTCTCAACTCCAGATATACTTTCCAACTGGAGAACGGTTGAAGATAGACCAATTCTGCGAACGCCAATGGATTCAGAATGATGAAATTACTATTCAGTGAGAATATCAAGTCGATTGGCGAAAAAAATATATAAGCGATAAAGTCTAAGGGGTAGACCCCTAAAAATCATCTAAAATACAATATCATCAGATTCACTTGAAATTCGCACTCTTTACACAAAATTTCATGCTGATTCCGAAAATATATAATTTGTATATGCTCAGTTACAAGGTTTATCATAAAAAAGGAACAAAACATCAAAAATTCCCTCACATGATCAAATTTTCGAAAATATTTATTTTCCATTTTTTAAAAAATTGCAAACATCCCTCAAATATATCTTGACGAGCTGATTCCGAATCATTCAACAAAAATAAATTTCGAGGACGAATTGACAAAATTTCAGAAGAATTTTGATTGAAAAAATACACCTATGCACAAAATCAACAATGTCTGAGTGAAATGGCGTTTTCGAAGAGCTGACAACGAATTATAAAAAAAACCAGAGGCGCTGCAGTCGAAGATTTCCGGAAGAAAAACGGGAAGGTTCGAGTACCCTCGCAGTCCACAATTATTATACATTTTTATCTCATTATGCAGATGTTTAAGAAAGCTCAAATATTGATCAACTTTTTAGATTAATTTTCATTAAAAAAAATTACAATTAAGTTAGACACACAGCAATAGGAATACTATAACGTCCATCCTAACATACTTATGACAAAAATCTGATATAAAGAATGTACAGTGTATCAATAAATTATTACATAATACTTCGGTCTGGAGATTCGGAAGTCTTCTGCCACACAGTGACTTTGAAAAGTTCTCCTCCTCCTCTCAAGTTACCCCACGACTTTCTGTCCGTTTGAGTACAATGATATGAACCTGTGGAACGTCATCCTGTCCTCTGGTGATCTGATGGTGCAGGGTGGCTTATAGATTTTTGTTCTGCATCATTGGTTATGTATCACGGTGACGCTTAAGGTATACAGCCAAACTAGGTCATCAGCCTGTAATCCTCCAGCGTCGGCTTTGATGTCATACATCTTCATTATGTCTTTTGCACTCTGAATGTTCAAACGGACTTGTTCATGAAATTCGTCTATCCTCATCCGTAGTTAAGGGGCGATTTATCGTCTTGTTCATCCGCTTCCCCATTCCATCGGACTGTGGATGAAAATATATTCAGCATTTGACATTTTGTGAAACAGGTTGGACTTGAATTTTTGCCTCGGTCCGAATGCAGCTCCAGCGGAATACCAAATCCACGCACTTTCTGCATCAGTCCTTAACGTTAGCTTGACAATTGGCCCAGTAAAACCGTTGCCTCACTTTCTGGAGGATCTCCGTCACTCGCGATTGTCATCCGGTGATACCATCATGGATTTCTCTGCTTTCTGCTACTGGCACCTTCTTTCCTTCAATCCTTTCTTTCCTGCAATCCTCGAACTCCAACACACGCTTCAGGACCCTATTGTAAGATTCAACGGCTGGCGATTAATTTGCTATTTCCTGCCTTCTTGATTTTCGATTACTCTTCTTTCAGCCGATGACTGAACCAAAATCTTGATCTTTCTACGAATCGTCAATTCCAAAAAAGAAAAGAAAGAAAAGAAAGAAAAGAAAGAAAAGAAAGAAAAGAAAGAAAAGAAAGAAAAGAAAGAAAAGAAAGAAAAGAAAGAAAAGAAAGAAAAGAAAGAAAAGAAAGAAAAGAAAGAAAAGAAAGAAAAGAAAGAAAAGAAAGAAAAGAAAGAAAAGAAAGAAAAGAAAGAAAAGAAAGAAAAGAAAGAAAAGAAAGAAAAGAAAGAAAAGAAAGAAAAGAAAGAAAAGAAAGAAAAGAAAGAAAAGAAAGAAAAGAAAGAAAAGAAAGAAAAGAAAGAAAAGAAAGAAAAGAAAGAAAAGAAAGAAAAGAAAGGAAAGAAAAGAAAGAAAAGAAAGATAAGAAAGAAAAGAAAGAAAAGAAAGAAAAAAACCCTGTGGATTGATAACGAAGCGTTTTTTAGTCATGAAATAAGCCAAATAATTGACTCCTTCCGTATTCACATGACATTTAAGAACACCCTGTATACCATATAAACGTTATCACGTTCATAGTTTACATTCCAATCCTAGACTTCTGAGATAATACCTCAATCCACAGAGGCTTGGCAAAGGCCGAGAAAATTCACCGGAACGTTAAAGAACGTTTGTTTATCAATGAACCATAATTGCATAGTAACAGGAAAACCGCAACAGCGACAGAAATGCATTTATAATAAATATTCTTATCTACTTACTGTGCAGATTAGAAAAACTCAGAGGTGAGATTCACATACGGAAAGTCTAGGTGGAAGACACGGTGTGAAGTGAAGTGTGAAGTTCGATGGTCTGTTTTACGACAAAAGGTGTTTTTTTTTTTTTCATTTGTGTCTTGCACGCAGGGATATTTGTTTAGTTCGTTCTCCAATGTGAAATGTGAATGACTTACCTTCACATTTGAAACCGTTAGTGTATTTTTCTTGTTCGCTTAAAGCAAAATCCTGTAATGATCAGAGAACATGGTAAGAACCGAGGTAGAGTTTAGGGTGGAATTGGTGTTCCTGAATTTTATGCAGGATATATGCCTCAGAGACCACTTCCTGAGGAAGTGAATTCTAAAGCTGTGCCGGTCTTTGAGTGTTTGAGAGGCACGTTTTACAATAGACTCAACATGGTTTTCCCATGACAGGGTACTGCCGATGAATGAAGATTTCATTGGTATGGATATTTCTGACATTCCTCATTACACTGAACTCTGTGAGATCGACCTTTTTAGAGAAAAGACTTGGTTTTGTTCGTAGGAAATTATAACACCTTGGTGGATCCATATTTAAATCTTTTGCTTCCTTCCACAATTCATTTCTTGTTTGAAGGGCTGATATCGGAGCTTTGGAAGAAAAAATAAGTATTAAGGGGAGTATCATCGATAGAGCTGTATACAGTGCTTTCATTTCAATTAGTCCCTTATCAAAACTCTTGAAGGATCCGCATTTTATATAGATGAAATTTATGCATTTTCAGTGCTTTTTTTATAGTCTTGCGTGACATTCCCGTCTGTTCTGCTACTGATCCTAAGGAGTCTGTGGGCTCTGCAGCAAATGTTAACAAAACTTCAGTTTGAGCTTTTTCGTTGAAATACTCTGGGTTTATTTTTAAAATTTTTTAATCAACCAGATTCGTAAAACTTTATCACCAAATCAAACACTCACTGGTTACTTGAATAACAATTTGTATTTTTTGATTAAAAAGAAATGCCATCCTTCATGCGCGCTTTTAAACCTCTCCTTGAATTAAAATCATTTCAATTCTTTCTTGAAGAATGTAAACCATTTGCACACTTTCATACACTTATTGAAGTTATCACTAAACATCCCAACAAATAAAACTGCATTAACAATACTATCACATCGTTAAAATTTGCTGAATTTTTTTTTGCTCAAAAACAGAAGCTTTTTACAGCAAAAGCAAAAAGGGAAGGCTATTAGTAAATTTCAGCGACGAGAATTGAAACTATTAGATTACTTTTTATGTAATTTTTTTTGAGCTAATGGCTGTTTTCCCCGATGAAGGGTTGGAACGAGACCACCCAATCTTCTCACCACTTCTACTAAGAGAAGACTCAATACAATAATTTTTGTTCAAATGATAACATTGAAACCATGTATATCAGAATAGGCAAGTTCTAATTAGTTTAGAACGCCAGTTCTCGGAAACTGCTCAAACTCAAAAGGATGTGCCACTCGACCTTCTTTCCCATTTGAGGTTCTAAAGGTAACATCTACCCCTCCTAGGGTATCGAACGGCTACATATATTTATTAAAAGTGACATGTTGAGCCGATATCTCAAGACGTCTTTGAAATAATTTTGATAAATTGCGTTGCTATGGAAATATCGCCATTTTATGAAATTCCGTTTTTATTCCAAAATGGGGACTTTTTTAGTTAAACAATAACAGCCACCATCTAAACTGTGACAAGAGACATTTCTACTGAAGATAATTAACACCAGTGGCGCGCAAAATATTCGTTTTTGTTGAAAAAATTCCACAGTTTTATTGATCGTTACAGTTAAAACGGTGCCATACCTTTAATTAGTATGATGCTGACAAATTCAGAGGCATGCAAAAGGGGATTCTACCAGATCGAAGTGACAATTGTCAGATAAAAGTGACAATTGTCAGATAAAAGTGGCAATTGCCACTCAAAGTGACAATTGCCAGTTCAAACTGACAATTGCCAGTTCAAAGTGACAATTGCCAGTTCAAAGTGACAATTGCCAGTTCAAAGTGACAATTGCCAGTTCAAAGTGACAATTGCCATTTCAAAGTGACAATTGTCAAATCAAAGTGGCAATTGTCACTTCAAAGTGGCAATTCCAACTATTTTGAAAAATATTTTGTTGTTGGCCCTTCTACGCCTTCGTAAATGTATGTGTTCATCAGACCATCTTCTTCTCTTCGCCCGGTGATTATTTGTTAAAAGTGGGCATTTTGCCCGACGACGAGCATTTATTGCTTGGGCATGTAGGCGCCTTCTGATAGTGTTTGCTGAAACATTTAACTGCAGGTGCGCTCGGATTCTTTTGGCGGTCCAAACCCTATTTCTAATTGCAGTGCGTACTATTGATCGGTCCTGACGGGGATTTGTTATTTTTCTACTTCCTCCGCCGTGTCGGTAAGCAGCAGTACCGTTGTTAGCTTCTCTTTGCAAAACTCTTCCTACAGATGATTTCTTGACATCAAGTAAGTCGGCAATCTCTCTTATTGTATAATTTCTTTGCCGCAATCTTAAAATTTTCACCAAATCTGCGCTGATAAATCGTGTACAACAACATGCAGAAATAAAGTTTTGACATTTAGATTGCATTTTAAGTCGAAAGAAATGTCGCGACTTTCCAATGCAGAATTGATAAATATAGAAGTTAACAAAGGTACTACTACTGCTTACTGACATGCACTTCCAGTAGGCCCGTACATGGTCAGGCTCATCAAAAATATTCACGATTAGGAAATCTTACTGGGCGAACAAATAACAGCAATTAACAAAATTATTAAAAATGTTTCCATATGAATCAAACTTTTTGGATCGCCTTGTATAATGGATCCTCTTTTATACGCCAATGAATTAAATGGATGCTTATTTTAAATGAGCAGAAGAGTAAAAAAAATAATGAAACTGGAATTTTAATTTGTCTACATTACAGAATCCTCTTTTGCATGCATCTGAATTTGTCAGCTTCATGCTGATTAAAGGTATGGCACCTTTTTAACTATGACAATCAATAAAACTGTCGAATTAAAAAAAACGAATTTTCGTTTCAAAATATCATAAACCCCTTTTTGCGCGCCACCGGTGATGATTATCTTCAGTAGAAATATCTCTTGTTGCAGTTTAGATGGTGGCTGTTATTGTTTAACTCAAAAAGACTACATTTCAAAATAAAAACAGAATTTCATAAAATGGCGATATTCCTATAGCAACGCAATTTATTAAAATTATTTCAAAGACGTCTCGAGGTATCGGCCCAACTATTCACTCATCATCTAAAAAAAAATTCAAGTGTCACTCACATTTCCCAAATTAATTACTGGTCAAAAATTTGAAATGTTTCCGGCTCTAAATACTCACCCTGCACAAAGAGAACGAATGACAGAAAAAGAAACCCGTCGCCAATGAGGCATAGACGAAGATAACGCTTTCCACCTTTAGTTGAAAATCCAACATCGGCCAAGAAATGTCCAAGTTCTAGCTAGTCAAAATTAGGCAATTTTTTGGTTGTCCCACTTCATCTGGTAAGTAGTTTAGTTCGGAGACACATTTCTTGAGAAATGCTTTTGACAGTTCGATAGCAAGATGATTGTTTTTCCAATTCCAAATGAAAAGATCACGTTATGGCTACATAATGAAAGACAGATAGATTTCCACAAGTAGCTAAAATGGAATTCAACAACCAGTTGAAGAATGAATACCAATTTCTAATACATAGTGGAATATAGAATTTTGTCGCAAATAAAATAGGCTAGAGAAATATACAGGGCCGAATTTGAGAAAGATAAGTAGTTACAGAAAAAAATTCCTTAGGCTCAAAAAGGAGCGCTATTATTGATTGCGTAACTCTTGTGAATTAAAAATTGTTATGTCTTGAATAAAAAAAACTACTGGCTGCTACAGCTCCCCTGTGTCACCCGGTATAGTCAATATGGTGGTATTTAACGATTTTGCCTCTTACGACATGCAATATTTTTCACAGCCTTTCTTAGTCTGACCCTATAATAGTGGCTGAATGCATGTGGTCTTATTTAAGAACATCAAAGTCACCGGCTCATCCAAAAATTTCACTTTCACTCCCAAGTGGGCTGGAGTCGGAGACCGAGGTATTCATAATAGCCGCCAGGATGGTGTCATCACAGTTTGTTTTGGAAATGATTTCTAAAATTATTGTCAAACAACGCTGGGAAGTGATTATCTCAAGTAGATCCTGTAAGTCTGCACGTTGAGTTTGGTAAAGTATAGATAATCCAACAAAGAATCCATCGGGATAAGATCTGGCGATATAGCTGACCATTCCATGCTACCTCTTCGATTGATCCATTTATTTGCATTTCTGTTAACCAAATTACCCCCTTCTTGGTCTGCAGAAATAAAGTGGAAAATGTGCTTTGGCTCTTATGGTTTGGCCATCATATATATGGATTATTCGTTTTTTAGACGCGTTTATGTATGTGTTGGTTGTGAAATTGGTAAACGCCATAGCTTCCGGTTAGTTATCTATAGCTTTTCAAGTAGACTGTTGAGGTCATCAGCTGAACCTTTGAGCCTGGTATGGAGGTTTTCAAAAACGTTGTGTTGAAAAATGCTCCAGGGGGCGAATGCTAGCCGGTGAAACAAGAGGAACGTTGGAAGAATAGAGCAATTGCAAAATCAAGTCGGGAGACGACAACTGAAGTCGAATCCGAGAGCAACGAACTGTCGAGAGCGCAAATAACTACAATCGAATACGTCGAGCATAATCACGCGAATTTCTCCGCCAAAAAGTAGTGTCTGTAAGTTTTCAATGGATTACAGCATCATTCGCAAGCATTGAGCGTTCCTCGACCTCTCCAACTGGTGGCGTAGTGAGGTGGACCGCTCTCGCGGCTCTCGGTGGATGTGGTCAGTGTTTGAAGGAAGCGCGAATGGGTGTGGATTATTTTCAGAATGGTGATGGGTTGTCGCGGTGTGTGCAGTTATCGGGGTTGTTTTAACGCTAATTTTAGGTATTTCAGTATGATATTATTCCAATATCTTTGAGGTGTCGATATCAGGTTCTAGTGCCTCTATGTGCCTCTTGGTCTTGGTTCAGGCCCTTCAGCGTAGCGTGTGAGGAAACGATTCCCTGCCTTGTCAATATGTCCTTGATTTACTCGAAGCCATTGATATCATTAGTCTAAAAGATAGTCTTGTCATATAATATTCCCAGTATTTGTTTGTTTGGCAACGGTTTGCCTCTCAGGAGGCTCTATCATCCTACTGGAATGAAATGGGTGATCATTATACACGCACAGTTTTCACTTCAACCCAGTTGTAATGAATCGCTAAGGTGTTAGACGACGATATCATTGGTTCAATTTCAAACTTGCATCAAAGCAAACAAACATTTCCCACCACCCTATGAAGTATTTCTTCATATCAGAGTAAATGAATATGATGTTATTTATACTTTAGCTGCTACCTGACCAGAGTATAGTTTTGAATCCGATCGGAGTCATCCAGATTTAGGCTCAGGAGATTGCCTCCCCAGAAGCGAGAATGCTCTCTAACCTTATACTCCACAGCTCTACTGGTTTTCATAATTGCACCATTATGATGTCAATATCGTCAAAAATGGGATTTAGATGTCTTTGCGATATCATATCGTTGACATTCCTGCGATATTACACCACGACATCCCTTAGATATCAAAATCAATAATAGCTTAATGTAGATATATCTGCGATGTCATATTGTTGTCATTATTGCGATAACACACTGCGACATCCCTGTGATATCTGAATTAGTGAAAGCTGGATTTAGATGTCCCTGCGATGTCAAATTGTCACTTGCCGTAGACGTCATACTGCGACATCATTTAGACATCAAAATCTATACTTAGATATCTTTGCTACTACATTTTTATTGAGTTATCTCCAGATCAGGTGATGATAGGACTTTCACACACATTCACTTGACTGCCGACCACAAGGACGCCATTTGTCCTCCACCACGATCGAAAGGCGAATCCTCATTTGTGTTAAATGTTTATTTTGAAGTAACGCGGTAAGTTGGCAAGAAGTTGGCATCACAGATCGTATTCTATGTTGGCCAACCTGAAAGCGGGAGGCGACGGCGTGACCGGCTGTTACCATATTTAGTTCTAGTTCTTTGTTCTTTGTAGGTATGCATTGATCGAAGATCGAAGCTTTGTTGGTTTGAATGCTCTGCATACCGTTCATGTTCTGATATTTCCAACTGGAGCTGATCACATTTGCAAATTTTAGTGTCCATAAACTGAGTGTGAAAATTGAGTATCGTTGTATCATTTACCGTTGTCGAGATACCAATAGTGGCATGACCTAAGAAATACGACCTGTAATTGTAATTTGAAATAAGAAAATTTAGAGCTGTTCAGTGGTGCCAAATTATACTAAAGTATTCCATTACTGTCTGAATTATTTCATGTCCCACTACTATGTGGCATTGTAGCTTTCAGTGGTCTCATATTGATTTCCAGATTTCCAGCAATTGACTAGTTTTTTAATTGATATATTTTTAATTTTCAATTTGTTAATTTTTAATTTTGTACTTTGTTAATGTAATTCCAGAATAATTTCATTTTTAGAAGAATTTTTTTATTAATATTTTTGATATATTTATTTTTTTCATATTGAAAATATATTTTCTTTTCCTATTTGTTGTTTCTGTCTGGAATATCACATAGACGTTGACGTCTCTTGAATATAAAGGCGGATTCACCGGATTCCATTATGCATAACATTTCAATACTCACATTCATATGAAACCATTTGGGAATTATAAATTATGAAACGGGTGAATGGTTTCATATGAATCTGCGTATTGAAATTTTATGAATTTTTCATTAAAATTACGCATATGCATTAAATTGTGCATTATGAATCCGATAAATCCGCCTTTACAGTGAAGAAATCGCTATGTCGCTCTGTTACATCCCTGATACGTTATTAGGAGGCATCTTTGCGACGTCTCGGAACTACATCTCAAAGACGTCTCGGAACTACATCGCAAAGACATCGCCAGCATGCATCATGAGTGTGACAAAAGTGAGTCGCTGGGACGTCTGTGCGATGTTTCCTGGGAACCTTATATCCATCGATACATTCGCAATAACGATGTATTCAAGTTCGCACAACGAAAAAAAACCGTTTTATCGCGAAAAAAATCTTATCGCCGATAAAAGCGTACCGAGCGACATGCAGTAGCGAATTTCCGTGCTAAAAAACGCGTGGGTAGCCAAGTATCAAGAAATCGCAACAAGTCCGTGCAAATTCGCGAAATCACATACTCGCCATCTGTACGGATCGACGTCGCCGAACGGTCCTCGACCTCTCTAACTTTCGGCGGATTGGGGTAGTCCCCCATCGCCGCCCGCCCGCCCGCCCGGCGAGGAACAGGTGTCTCTTAAACAATATCCCCCCCAGCCGGCTACAGCAGTGATTCGATAGCTTTTCCTGTGTTGTTGCAGGTGGAATCATGGACAACCGCGACTGCGAGACCGAGGGGGAGTCCACTCCAGAGGCGTGCGTCTCGCCCGAAGGAGAATCGCTCTTGCCCAGGTGAGTTGACCATTCATTGACAATACATGTTTGGTGATTATTTATGTACAGATTGTTGTCCGCTGGAGTTTATCGATTATAATAGGCTCGTGTTACTTTGTAGATTTTTTTTTATTTCATCATGTGAAATAATTGAATATTTCACATGTAAAATTGGAGTAACCTGGGCCATGATTTCGTTAAATAAAAATAAATTATGGGTGTCCAGTAAACCATGCTGGTGAAGTTCATAACCTATCAGAAAATCACAGCCTGTCAGTAAAAACCATACGGTTTTCAAAATATTGGAACTTTTATAAAAAAGAAGAATACCTATCTAAAATCATTCTTTATGTTCCAAGCAAATAAAGAGCGTTTGATATGTTAATTCTTATTTTATATCAATTTTACTGAATAGTAGTTGTAACAATCGCAGAAGGCAGATTTTCAGTAGTAATATCCCGACAAAATGCAAAACTGTGTTGCTTAGAAATACAGCAACACAGTTTGGGTGGTTTGAAATGAGAAAATTATGGCATTCTCAGAGTTCCTAAAGACCTGGAAAACAGGGAAAAGTCAGGGAAATCAAAAATTGTTGAAAAAATCAGGGAAAAGTCACGGAATTTTGAAGTTTTCAGCAGAAGTCAGGGAATTCAACGAATGATTATGGAAAACCAAATCGATATACATAATTCCGTATTAGTTGATTTCAGATAAAAAAATTAATTAAGCTGTCCCTGTTGTCTTCTTCATGAATTCTAAATTTCGCGGTCTTTCGTCGGTCACTGCTCTTTACTCGCACATGATTGGCAGAAATTTGAATACGCCTACGATGATTACTTCTACCTCGTGAGTTTTCGGTTTCCTTTTGTCGGAAAGCAAAATATGCTACCTTTTTTAAGTATGATTCGAGGAAATAGTAACGTCAGAGTGTGGTAATGTTCACTCAATTTTTTGTGAATTTTCGGTTGCCATTGATACAAGCGAATCGTTAATTTCGAATTCTTCACGGAATGGAATATTGGTGGTTGTTGCAGTATTGAAATACCTGTTCGATGGTTTTTATTTTTATATATATATTTTTGATTAATACGAGTTTTTCATTTACTCATTTGTATTAATCACTCTATGAAAGGTGACTTCTGTTCCTGAAAAAAGTTTGTGCATGGTCAGGGAAAACCTGGAAGAGTCAGGGAAAATTTTCTCGCTTCCAATGTGGGAACCATGTTTCTATACCTTTTTAGCAAGTTTTTAAGGCCAATTTCGAGGTTTCCGTAGGAGATACATTTGTCACAAAAGAAGTTCAAAGTTTCATAATGAAATGTTGAATGATTTATGGGCCGTGATGGTCATGATAGTAGAGCGCTTGTCTCTCAACCTGAGGGCCATGGGTTCGATTCCCAGCATGGTCATCGGTCTCGTGCATGGCATCACACGTTTAAAGGCAAGGGCTGCGTCTTCCCTAGCTCGGACAAGTCTTTCGAAGACTTTTGAGGGATGAACTCTTGAGACTGTGCAGTTGGTTGACGGAAATAACAGTAATTTTTTTAACAATCCAACGAATTTTTTTTTTTTGTATGTCGTAAATGACTACTGTCGAAAATCTGTCCATTAATATTTATCGAAAATAAGAATCAACATGAAACGCTCCTTATTTGCTTGACATATCAAAGAATGATGTGAAATAGGAATAATTTTTTTTAAGTTTCTAATGAGAACAAATTGTGGTATTCTGATAGGTCATGAACTTGTTTACCATTAGTTACAGTATGATCCATGGTTTACCGGACACCCTTCATATAAAGATAGTAAGTATAATAATATGTATTTTTATTTGACTTGAGTATAGTTACAGTTTACAGATAACAATGTTAAAGTCATCATTAATCATAAAAGAATCACAGAACTAAGGGATGTCACCATAACAGAATATATTACAGATCATACGAAAATGAAACAAAAAAACAGAATCAGAAGTCGATTCCGAGTCAATTGAAGATTTTTTAGGCTTTTTACGGAACTATCTGCATTATCAAGTTGAAAAGTTCGAAAATTTGCTGACGTGTTTATTCAAATATTTCCGTGTGATAATATTTTCATACACAGTATACTAATTTCATCATTCTGAATCGATTGGCGTTCGCATAATTGAATTGAAACGTTCATTTGGACTTGAAAGGAGTCATCACCTCTCCAAAACATTTGTATTTTTTTTTCAATCATATTCGTAGAATTCAATCTTTTTTGAATATGCACACCCAATCTGAAGTCGGTTTCGACTCAATTGAAGACTTCATAGGCTTCTTATGGAACCTCTGCACTATCAAGTTGAAAAGTTCGAAAGTTTGCTGACGTGTTCATTCAAACATTTTTTGGCTGTTTGAATTTCTCTTTCAAATCCACAGAGTATACTAATTTCATCATCCTGAATCGATTGGCTTTTGCAGAATTGCTCTATCTTCCACCGTTCTCGAGTTGAATAGTTCATTTGGACTTGAGAGGAGTCATTACCCTCCAAAATATTTGTAATATTTTTCTCCTCTCACATTCATAAAATTCAATCTTTTTTGAATATGCCCACCCAATCCAAAGTCGATTCCGAGTCAATTGAATATTTTATATGCTTTTTACGGAACCTCTGCACTACCAAGATGAAAAGTTCAAAAATTTGCTGACGTGTTTATTCAAATATTTCCGTGTGATAATATTTTCATACACAGTATACTAATTTCATCATTCTGAATCGATTGGCGTTCGCATAGTTGAATTGAAAAGTTCATTTGGACTTGAAAGGAGTCATTACCTCTCCGAAACATTTGTATTTTTTTTCCACTCATATTCGTAGAATTCAATCTTTTTTTAATATGCACACCCAATCTGAAGTCGGTTTCGACTCAATTGAAGACTTCATAGGCTTCTTATGGAACCTCTGCACTACCAAGTTGAAAAGTTCGAAAGTTTGCTGACGTGTTCATTCAAACATTTTTGGCTGTTTGAATTTCTCTTTCAAATCCACAGAGTATACTAATTTCATCATTCTGGATCGATTGGCTTTTGCAGAATTGCTCTATCTTCCACCGTTCTCGAGTTGAATAGTTCATTTGGACTTGAGAGGAGTCATTACCCCCCAAAATATTTGTAATATTTTTCTCCTCTCACATTCATAAAATTCAATCTTTTTTGAATATGCCCACCCAATCCAAAGTCGATTCCGAGTCAATTGAATATTTTATATGCTTTTTACGGAACCTCTGCACTACCAAGATGAAAAGTTCGAAAATTTGCTGACGTGTTTTTCAATCGGATATTTATCAAAATATCTACGAGCAGTCACAGTGTCATATCCACCTGTGGTGCTGAATCCAAGCAAGCTGGAGAGGATGTAGTAACGACTCTAGTTCTTTTTTGATGCTGATGCAGCAAAGTTTAGCCCGAAATGTACGATGGAAAGTACCAACAGCAGTCGGTCGAACGCGTCCATACTTCTTCCGAATAGCACAAATTGTGAAGCGCCAAAAAGTATCGAGAAAAAATATCTGGAGAAATAATGTCAGTGACAATGAAGTTTCATTATTTAGTGACTAACAAAAGAAGTTTCTGTCATGCATGCTTTTCCTGAAGTATGACTAATGAGATACAGAATGTGACTAAAACGAAACTCGTCTAAACCACCAGCTGAACCAGGATATTTGAAAAAATCCCATTTTTTTGTTCATTTATAATTTTTATACCAAAATTCATACGTGTTATTTTTCAGAATAAAACTAATGCACAACCAGATCGTAAATTTGAGTTCAAGTTTATGGCAATGTCAATGCTAACAGAACGCGTACAAACAAACAACATTGAGAATACCTGCTGATTAATTGGCACTTGCATGTCCAATTACCTTAATACTATATAATTATGCTCAATATACTTATTCCCTGGTGTATCAGTCTTGAGTCAGCGAAGCAATCTGCTTTATTTTGCACACATTTAATTTGCTAACTTTCCAGTGGTGTATCTGGAACTGTGACTTGTGAGAAGTTAACTGGAAGAATCTTCGTTTTAGACTTTGCTATGGACAGCGGCCCCCTTGATACTAAGCCAATCTCAAATTGTTTTTTTTTTATATCTTCAACTGAATGACATGGATGTAACAAATAATACTTAGCTTTATTTATTGGATAGAGTTTTGCCACATCTGATACTACCCAGCGGAATCGTTCACGTTATTGAATTTATGGGAACGTTGGGCTCCATCGTCAAGAAATTAGAATCCTACCTCACAGAACTCAAGATTTTTATCTCACCTTATTTTCTCTGCTTTCCTTCGTCTTGAATCAGCTCTTTCTTTTTCTCTGTATGGCTGGAATTGAACTCATCGCAAAACTAACCATGTTCGCGAAGTTAACGCTTACTCTGGTTAATTGAGATCCCTATCGTCAACTTGGCTATTTATATAATTTAAACTTTTATACATCTGAATATTTATAGTAAATAAATAAAATATGTGCATATCTACCAAAGATTTAGTTTGAGACATTCAGGAATTAAATATGGATGAAACTCCTAATTGTCAATTAAAATAGAACTATTCTGGAGTGCAGATGAATGAGGCAAGATAATTCACACAATATTTCCACAAGAAGCAAAACAATGACATAGTTATATCAAAATGTAATGGATGCACTAGAAGTTGAGTAGAAGACTTATCATGGAAAAAATTTTTACGAAACTAAATAGTTAAATTAGGTAATTATGAAAAACCAACAAAATCCTCACAAACAAAATACAACAAAATGATCATCTACTTCTTCACTGTAACGAGTGAAACGAAAGGCTGACTCGATTTTTGGAGATAATTTCATAGTTCGATTTTCTACACTGTCAACTCACTGAAATACCCTTTTTGGGTTGTCCTTTCCAAGTATCTGAAGTCTTTACAAAAATATGATCATATGGAAACCATGGAAACCATAAAAACATTGCTCTGTTCAACTGAAATGTCCCAGTTTGGAAAAATTAACTTGGGTGTCCAGTACTTGAAATAATCTCACAAAGTTAGGTTAAGAATTGAAACTGTAATTCGATGCATCTTACAAGTGGTCGTAGGAGAATATTTTAACGTCTGAAACGAATTAAAAAGTCTAATGTTATCACGTTAAAAAGTATAGGGTGTTCTATTTGAAATGCATGTGCGCTAAGTACAGCTGATTATTATTTGTTTCTGAAATTCTGATTTGATATTTTGACTTTTTATTCATTTCGCAACTTTATAAATAAAAACATTGACCTTTGAGTTTGAATTCCCATTCTATCCATTTTCATTGATTCAAATTATTCTATTTCGTTTGAAAATTGATAATAAATAAATCAAACAGAGTTCGAAAAGTGTGAATATGGAGAGGATCAAATAAATCAATTGAAAAAATTCCTACTACGGACGAAAATACCCTTCTCTCCACACATTCCCATGAAGTGGGAAAATGAGGCAAATATCTAACAGGAAACAACTACGAAATATGCATGTATGCAGGTGGTTATTTTCAACAAAATTAAGGATAATATTCAATGGCATTATTACAATCAGCACTATCAATATGTAAGAGACTACAACGCAAAGATTCATAGCTGGGTCAATTACATCAAACAGAATTAATATATAAAATGCAAAGGTATTTCATCTTATATACAATATTTTCACTTCAATCAATGCTAGATTGATAAAGTAATATTCAGTACCGACAATCCTAGTTATGAAATACAATAAAATTCAAATTATAATGTCAATCCTGGTAATTAAGCTCAACTGAATGTGACTTCAGTATGAGGACATTGTCAAGATATATTTTTGAGGTCTATCAAACGGTTCTGTCCATTCTTGTTTTTTTTATTAATCCATTTCTTAGGTTCTTGCCTGAGGGATGATGACTTGAAGTTTCTAATTTTCATCGGAATGTCTTGGAAAGCAATAAAGCCGATTGTTCGGATAATCTCTTATAGTTTCTTGGATTTTCCTCTATTTGACACTTTTATCTACCGTATAGACATGTACGTGTATCCCTCTTGACAAAAATAATCAATTCAAGTGTTAAGTTGGTTCAAACGATTTCATTTATGACGAGAGCGCATAAACCGGCGAATTCGCCAAAACTTCAAAACGGGTTCAATCCAGCTGTATTTTGGTTCACAAATCACCATCAATGTCTTCAATGGTAGAATGAATGACATTTCAGGCTGAGAGATAACCAGAAATTGAAACATTCAATTCTGAACTTGATGGGTAGACGAAGGCACTGAATATATCACAAATAAATTGATTCAAACTCTTCTGATACAAGTAACCTAAGGGAATAAAAAGTAAAAAAAAATAATCCAATAACGAATAAACAGGTGAACGAATTGGATTTCACATGTACCAAAACAAATGTCAAGTAAAATAACTGGAATCCCCAATTTTATACCCATAAAACAATAGTCATAAAGTCGTCTATACTCTTCTAAACTGATGAATGCAAAGTTAAAGAATCCTGAATCTCAACAAATCCGCTGGGACCGATGGTTTCAACGCCAAATTACTGATATGTACACTCGTTTGCATCACAAAGAATTAATTGCGATGCGTATATATATATATATATGTGGAAAAAAAGATGTAAATGAGGAAAGTCAATAATTATATACTCATATCCCTCATAGTCAATTCAACCAAACCTTCTGAAATTAACAACATATACTGGGTGAATGAAATTCGAGTAGATGCATGGAGATCTCGGAAACGGTAAGAGTTACAGAGAGGGTTAAATGGAGGCAAAGTTGCGTATTATGGAGCTCATTGCTACGATGTTGAAAAATCGTTAAATATCATGCAAAAAGCACTTCAGCATTGCATAACAAAGTTGATAATGAATCAATATTAATCTGGCCATATAACAGACAATAACGGAGACATGTTACTCATGTTACTTATTTCAACAAGATATGACCCGAAACACATCTCAATTCTCAAAACATCCAATTTTCATTGTTGACGAAACGACTAAAATTTTAAGTGGTAATCATAATCATGATAAAATTTGACTATTGAAGACTAAAAAAAAGTGATAAAAAATCCAGGTCCGTATTTAAAATTTCATAGTTAGGGGTGGCAAAGGAAAACGACACCCTGTAGAACCCTTTCGTTTACATATTATTACAGCTGATTGAAAGTTGCAATGATGAGGTGCAAACAGATTCTGGAAATCTATTGTATCAAAGTAGATATAAGTGAAAAACAAATATCAAATTTTTCGTTTTTTCCTGTATATCTCTGAAGATTTTTTTTCAACATCGTAGTAGTGAGCTCCATAATACGCATCTTTGCCTTTATTTAACCCTCTCTGTAGCTCTTACCGTTTCCGAGATCCTCATGCATCAACTCGAATTTCACTCACCCGGTATAACAAAATATATCCTAATTTCGTATAGATCATACGAATTCAGAGAAATAAATTCAATCACAAATGAAGTTCCATCAATTCTAAACGAGAATAAGCCAAGTTTATTCGTTTTTATTTACCTGTTTTGCTTTCACAAACTATAGAAGAGATCGGAATTAGAGGCAATTCTCAAATTTCATTCACTCTCTCTCACCGATTCCAGTGTATAAGAGTAAATAACGTATTGAGCAACTTCCCAGTCCTTGAAACTGAAGTACTCCAAGGTACCGTTTTGGAGCCCCTATTATCCAACATATGTTAACAGCATATTCTAAAGAGTACGGAAAACATTACAGTATTCGCTAACAACATTTAGTTTGAGTTCATTAAAATAAGAAAGGATACAATGATACTATCACAGAAAATATCGGAACTATTTCTATTACTCATTTTATTGAAGTTATTTTCAGATTTTAGACTGATCTTTCAGGTAGATCTGTGGCTATAATTACTGTTTCGGCTACGCCTTTCTAAAAACCTTTCGGAAACTACAATACCGGCAAATTCAATACCTAATCTGAAACAAAGGATGTTTCTCTACGCAGAAACCCAAGAGAAACCAACTGGGACATCTTCTTAGAAGATCTCTCAGGGCTCACAAAAAATCAGATAAAGATGAAGTCAAAGGTGCAATTCGATCAGGAAATAGAAAAATCAGGACACAATTATGACGAGTGGCCCCTCTAGTGGCAGCAGACGTTGAAGGCGCATAAAAGCGACCAATACTGCCGATAATAAAAAGGAAAACACAGCTTTATGCGGAAAATATTTGAATATTTTTCATTGATGAAGTAATGAAACAGTAAATGATTTGGCTGGAGATCTTACTGTGAGAAAATCAACACCCAAATGGAATCTGTAACAACCTTGAAGTCGCCAGATGAAGCCAACATAGCAACTGGTAGTGAACGAGTTCAACTCATATGAGACAGCAGGACCTGGCGGAATTTTCCAGACAATTTTCCAGAGGGCCTGGAATTTCTCACCCCAATAGTGGGGAGAATATTGCACGATAGTATAGAGCTAGGGTACTCTCCAAAGGTTTGGGAATCAGCGGGAGTTCCAAAAATAGTAAAAAGATACTATGGAGTTGCCAAATCCAGAAGAGGTGATGGATTTTTGCTGGAGAGGCCTCTAAAGGTAGCCAATTCTACAGAAATCTACATGTATACAGAGGAGAAAGGTTGACGGAATTGGCCCGCCATACTAATGCGAAGAACTAAACGAAACGTTTTTCGATGTGAAACTGATGGCCAAACAAACGTGTCTCTCCAGATGTCAGCTTGCTTGTTGAGGTATACCGGCGGGACCTCAGACTGTGCTCAGTCATGGACGAAGTCTTGCCTGTACTCACGGGAAGGCCGAGGTCCACCATGTGCCATCAGTGTCGAGCGAGGGGGGCCGCGGTGACTTCAGTAATGGCACATGCCGTCTGGTTAAAAGCCTGTGGGTCCTCGTCCAGTGAATATGGTAGTATTCCGTAACAACGTACGAACTGTATCAAACGAATGCTAGATGAATCTAGTCGATTACTGGAGACGGTTACTCATCAAACGTAGTCGGAGGATTCTTACTGACGCGAGTAACTGGGGAAAGGGGAACCAGCCCCATCGAGGAAACTTGATACCCCTTTACATGGGTTTGGCCTTCAGAGTGGCTTCCAATTAGATAGCAATGGAAAATGATACCGTGATACGGTAGAGGTTTTCGAGGTCCCTGCCCTATTGTTTGAGGGTAAGAAGACCTTGGGGCTTCGTCGAGTGTGCAACGCGGAACCAGTAGTATGTGTAATCATACGACTCCGCCATTGAAAAAGAAAATGGTAGCCCATGGTGCGCTGATTTGGTGTATCCAAATTGAGATAACAAATTAGCTTTACACGAGGAAAGAATCTGAAATAGAGTAATAATAGGTACTCAGAGGCTGCCGGGTTGGGCGGCGGAACTTGGTCCCTAGACCCCTTCAATTTTAACGCTCTTCTTATAGTCATGGGTAAAGGTGATGATGTTCAGCAAAAGAAGGAGGCTTCAGGTCACCCACCATGTTTTGCCATGCGCTATATAGAGTTAGACTGTGATCTAAGATTCGGAAATCGCAAAGTGGGCAGGGCTGAACAGGCTATTGGGAAAATAATGTCAATCCGTGAAGGACAGGGGATGGCAGAAAGTGCCCATGGAAGCCTACTTGCTTGGCTGTGTCACTACCACTATTTTGGCAATCTCTTGGACTTAGCCTGGGAGAAGCTGATGAGTCTTTGGTATACTTTCTAGTCGTTTGTTCCTTCTGTTAACGAGTTGTATCCTTACAAGCAACACTCAGGAGTCTCTGGAAGATTTGTGGAAGCTGCGGAAGACGACGGCAATGCCATAAACACAGGCTCCAGATCATTTGCAGAATTCCCAGTGCCGAGTCAGGTGTTCGCATTTCTCCAAGTTTTTCGCTTGGTATCATTATCTTCCATTAACAGGAAGTAGCATTCAGTAGAGTTTGGTTACCCGTGAACTGACTTCACCAGACTTTACGAATGGGATTTGATTAGGACATGTTTTTCGTGATCTGCCAGATGACTACACAAGCTACTCAGAGCTACTCTCTGTGGCGATTAGAAAGAGGCTGATGATAGATCGAGGATGACCTGTTGCACTGGCCCCTGCACCCAACATCACGCCTATCATACACGACAGTGGTCTGAGGCAACGGTGACAACTCCGTATCGGCCGTATAATTCGTCCAAACACTACCGATTATATCATATCAGTGCAAGGCCTATAAACAGCGAGATTGCCGTCGAAAATAAAAGGAGTTCGCGGTCGCCCACCAATCCGCCGCTGCGAGATCGTCGGACGCCTATGAAATGCAAACCGCGCAGTTCGCAGTTGGCTAGTAGTAGCTCAGCCGTCGAAGCGATTGTACATTGTTTATTCGCGAACGGACCGCGTATCGCTGTCGCAGAAAGTGCCCGTCATTTTCGCGGTATCTTTTCTCTCCCGCGGGAGATGGAGGTGTTGTTCCCTGTGATTTGTGCCGAGTAGTTCTTTGGAGATGTCGTCCTCGTCGCGGATCAAGACCAGTGACACAGTGCCGGACACGATGTCCAACCAGTGGTTTCCCCCCCCTAGACCTTCGTACGGTTTCATAATGGATACGCCGCCTAGGTTAGTTTTATGGGCATGAGAAGGTATACTGTCGGGTTTTGGTGGTAGTGGAGAGCGGAGGAAGATATCGCTATCCTAGCTTCCTAGCTCCGCAGCGAATGTTTATCGCGGCCTGACCTTCGCTCATTGCAGCGGCCGACTCGATTTGATATGGCGGAGTAAACAATTTCAAACGCCGACCGAATGGTCGGCGGTGTTGCCAATCGAGAGTGCTTGAAATACTCTACGATATCAGAAAGGAGCACCAAACAGATATCGAAAGACTCGAAGTCGTGAACGTCGATAGTATTATAGAAACTTGAGGATTCTCACAACCTCTGCTGTAAGTTCAGAAAATCTCAATCAAGGTCGGAAATGGCAGGAGTTAGGAAACTCAGTTTGAAAAATCAGAGGCGTTAAAATCAACATCATAGAGTCGTGTGAAAATGATGATAATCCAACTGAAGAATTGATTGATCAATGTGCTAGTGATAAGCTAAATAAATGAGTTTTTCATCTTCATTCAGGTGGACGTAGAATTTTAGAAACACCGAAGAACACGAGATAGAAGGCCTTGGTTGTGATAAACTCAATACCACCTTGAAATCATTATGTTGTGTGTAATTTCCAAAGAATTGGAGGAGCAATTGACTCTCAAATAATTTCTCAATCCTAATAATTTGTTGCTGGATGCCACAATACAGGCATAATAAACACTAGCGTATGACACCCATATACAAGTGCCGTCACGCTGAATCAAGGGCACTCCACTTCGTGTCGATGGCAAATAATTTCAAGTTTTTGCATCTCTAATCCGAGCAGACGTATTTTTGATTGCTCCTTTCTTTTCAAATCGTCAATTAAAGCCTTAGAATGTTCAAGTATCGTTGATCGATTTGTGACTACGTTGAGACTTTGAGTCATTGGAATTGCAATTGATTCCATTCAATCACAATCTTGTGATTTTTATTCAATGGAGTTTGGCTTTCAGTCATTTCATTCCCAATCTTGAGTGTCAATTCGCTTGGATTTCATTTTGAGTCTTTTTGATCCAAATGTTGAGTCTAGAGTCTTTTAAATATTTCAAGCCTTGTACATATTGCAGCTAGATGTTTTTTCTTGGTTGAATCATACAATTTCATTAAAGATTTTAGATCACATTGGTTTTTCGAATCAGGCTTGCACATTGATTGATTCATTTTTGGGCTTTTGGGCAACAGATCAGAAAAATAATGTATCAACATTATATGTTATCAACTCAGGGGTACCACAAGGAAGCATTCTTGGTCCACTACTCTATTCGGTATGGTAATTTTCATCATAATTTTTATATGCGGACAACAGTCAACTATACTTTTCTCTCAATCCTCAAGATGTAACACAAGCATATGATTTTATGAACGATTACTTACATGAACTTCTCAAGATATTCAGCCAATATTTACTCAAATTCCGAATGAATGTATTTACTTTTTTATAATGGCAGAATAAGTAAAAATGATGATAATAAGGAAAGTGGTCTCTAGACAATGAATATAAACCATTCAAAAACTCTTGTAGAAATATTGGTCATGTTATTATACGGATTCGAAGATTTCAGCACGAGTCAAGCTGCAGAAAGTGCAAAGGATAGCTTTCCACAGGAGTAGTATTTACCTATGTACAATAAAAAAAGCAGCCAATAGTGCCTTCAGACTGTAACAGACAAAAAACTTAGATGCAGAAATCTGATCTGACATCTTAAGGTTTTGGAACACATCTCCCTAGATGCCATGTCTAAACCGACAGATATCATGCCGATCAGGTAAGACTTTGAAGTGCAGTTTTAAGTGGTCAATAAACAACCACCACATTTACACAGAGAACGGCTTTCAGTTGGAAATTGATACCCCAGTGAGGTACATAGATGGATCCAAGATGGACAAAGGGGTTGTAGTGGACGTTACAGAGTCAAATTCCTGGCTCTCAAAACCCCTTGGTAGGATCCCAACCATTTTTCAAGCAGAAGTACATGCTATAAAGATTTGTTCCCAGGAATACCTTGAAAGGGGCATCCGAAGGGCAGAAATCTATATACTATTAGATAGCTAAGCAGCACTAGGAGTTCTGAAGTCACACACTTGTGAGTCTAAGCTGACTTAGGACTGTGAACAAACCCTTAGACAACTGGCAGCAAACAGTCAAGTAACCCTGATATGGATGACAGATTACAGGGGCATCAAAGCCAATGGGGAAGCAGACTGCCTTGCTAAAGAAGGGCAAATACGCCACTTCCCGGCTCAGAACCCTTTTGTGGACTCTCGAAAGCCCACTTGAAAGAAGAGTTTTGACGCTGGGAATTTGATAAAATGATATCTCATTGGAATAAAGTGCCAGGATGAAGACAATTGAAATTGCCGGTGAGCCTATCGCCAAGGATAGCTTGTCGAGTTGGACAAAAAAGACACGAAATTGGAAACGGTAGAGTTAGTGGATTTTCTTAAGAGCTATGACGTTGAATATATCTCTCACTCACACTCATTGCCGATACGTAAATTTGTACTCTGCTACGGTATGAGTAATAGCTCTTGAGAAAATCCACTACCTCTACTACTCACTGGGCACTGCCCTCTGGGGTATCACCTCAAAAAGATGTGCAAGTCAGAGAGCGATACTTGCCGCTATTGCGAGAACTTCGCGGAATCTGCAGAACATCTGCTTTTCAAATGCCCAGCGCTCTTCTGCAAGTGGCTCAAATTCCTGGAAGGGGCATTTTCAATGCCCTCCGACATCAAGAACTTAACTCCCAGGAAACTGATAAACTTCGCACGAAGTCTCAGAATGCCGGGTCTTGAATGGATGAAGGGTAACGCAAAAAATACCTTACTGGTCGAGGTGCTTGTGAAGCTGCACGCACAACCCCCTACTATCTACAAATCATCGATACGAACTTAAAATCTCTCTGATCCACCCCAAGGTTTCTGTAACTTGACTTTTCTTTTTTTATTATGAATTTGGATGAGTAAACTTCTAATCATTATTATGTAGTGGAAAATTCGTGAAATTTTGTTGACATCCCCGGAGCTCAATTTGGTATTCCACGTCCCGACGAAACTAGCCATCTTGTCTAATATTTAATGCAACAAAACATTAATAAAGACTCCTAGACTCATTTTCCATCAAAGATAATGACAAATTAGCACAATTTCAATCAAATCCTTCCGCTATGCAATAGAGATTTCGGATAACATGTAGTAGATAAGCTCGACTACTACTGAAAATTGCAATAGTTGCCATGAAATAGGTCTGTAGCTGGTCCGCCGTTTTGAATTGTACTGATTCTGTGGAGTTCGTATGAAGCTTTCGTAAAGTATATCTCGTAGAAGCTTTGCCAAAAATCTGTCGGATTCAATTCGACGGTAAGGGGCATTGAGTAGATGTTTGTGTTGGATGCCTGCCCAGTAAATTGAAAATATCGTAGAATTTGTCATTTCGTCGCATAATTTTTTTTTCTGTTCTCAACACGGAATACATAATTATATTTGAATTGTCAACTAGACGAGATTTGAGTATGTCTAGTCCATACCAGAAGCAGCGTGTGCATCACAAAATGAAATGGAATATTTTTTCATCTTTAAAATCAAATACATGAATAAGGATAGGTGATAATGGCCATATGAACAAAAAATACAACTAAACAATCTTTAAAGAAATAGCGATCCACCATAATAACGTTCAAATACAGATATGAAATACAAATAACTATAAAAACTGATAGAAAGTACCTATATTGGTATCTTTATGTGGGTAATATTTATAGTTTGCCTCTAATTGAGGTATTCAGAGGTGGAGTAGAAACAACGGTTCGCTAAAATTAAGCTTTAACCTTGTAGCTTCATCAACCAGTAGTATTTTTTGTTTCTCATTTTATCATATAAACCTTTAGTGGAATACTGAACACAACAATAACAAAGTAAAAAGAAAATATTATTGATGGTTGCTCCAAGGCAGCTTAAATGAATTTGGAAAGGCATTCGCTTTTATAGCTGCAGGGATTCCCCCAAAATCTGTAACACCACATCATCTCAAGGGTTGGGATTAACTGGATGAAAAGTTGCTTGAAAGTTCTATCGAACTGTGAATATATGATGTTCGGTAAAACAGGGTGCAGAGTGTCTCTAGAGGCTCCAAAGACTCCAAGACGAAATAAGACATTGTATTCACGAAACTGTCAAGTTTGTACCAGTCCGTTCTGTCTTCGGCTGAGATATAGTAGTGGCTAGAGTCAACTCCAGAATCGGCTAGATTACGCTCTGCTCTATAACGTAAAATAGTGAGGATTTCCTTTCCAAAAGATGTTTGTTTTTAAGAAGTGATAGGCTGTGTTTCCCAACGCAAAGAGAGTTTTGATCCTCTGCTACCCCTGCTTATCTCTTAATGAACCAACAGTTTTATCACTCAAATTGAACTTCATCCTGCCAAACGACCCAACAGCTGAAGTTATGATAATGGGATATCACAATGGACACAACTCTATCTGCCTAAAATATTCCAACAAAACAGGCGAAGCAGATCGCCTTTGCTATCACGTATGGTATACCCAAACGCATTCATTATGTCAACAACCAGTCTGCCGATATAATAATTGATATTTATCTCAGAAATCCTAATCCATACTTGGGAACTACAAGCACAACGTCATTTCTATTCTCTGCTATTTTTTACACCATCGAGCTGTACAGTGATGTGCCGTTTCATATGGACAACAATCATTCGTATGTTTCTCTTTTGGAAATCCAACACATATCCGGTAAACCATGGTTTAGCCTTCAAGCGGGCAGCATACCCGCTGTGGTTTCAAAAATCATGGCCTGAAACCAGATCGGACTATGTTGAAGCTAGGGACCGCTTGCCAAGCTTCCTTCTTGCTATATAGCTTTCTCTCAGACCAATCTCTCTGCGTGGTGGTTGATGCAGTTTCATCCGATATTCTTTAATCGGGCGGAGACTGGGAAATGGTTAATTTTCCTTATTAATTTTTCCCTATGATCCGTTCATCAAAATATTATCATTATATCGTCCATGAAAGTTTCTGTCATAAATAGCGCATATGAAACGTTACTCGTAAAACAAGTGTTTTCCAAATCGTTCGAAACAACTTTACTTCCATGATTTTCAAGGTAACCAAAGACCACTCTGGCAGAACATGATCAGCAGCCTCTCGCCCAAATGGTAATATCCAATCCTTCCTAGTGAAATGTAATCTTCCGGTGGGATTAATTCGACGCTTGCTTGAAGTGGTTGATTAAGAAAATTCGAAATAACACTTGGTTTGACGAGAATTGATTGTTGATTCTTGTTTGATCTGAAAAATAAAAGAAAGCGTATCATCTCTTAGTGTAGTGAATCATCATACATGGAAGATTTGAGAGTACTCTGATTTCTGTCATGATAAATATCACCCAGATATTTCAATCTCATACTGGAATGAAGAAAATACTGAAGGGATAATTGAATATTTTGATATGAGTAACATTATTTTCTCTAAATGCATCATCAAGTTGTGTTTAATAATAGCAAATGCGATAGGGAAAAATTGAATTTTCGAAAATATGATCTGCGGGTGTCTAATTTATCCATACCCAATATTGTTTTGTACGCATTTTTTCATCCAGAAATACTATTGATTGATTGATTTCGGAAATTTATATTGTGACCCAGATGAGATCAAATAATAGCAAGACGAACATTGAACAGAGTTTATCGATCAGTTTGAATCTTTAATTGAAGTATAGCGTAACACCCACTGGAATTTTGTTTATACCTAATCGATGTCTGATCTTGATGCATACCAAGAACAAATGTGCCATTCCTTTGAAAAAAAATGCATTAGTACGGTCTCCTGGTCATTTGCCACTGTCTCTCTGTTAATTTTACGCCAGGCTATCAACTATTCTGCAACGACTGAAAGTTAGTTTTTATTCAAGAGATGCAGCAGATATCATCACTTCGTTGATATTTTAACGGGAAGGCACGTTTTAGACACGCGTGCATGTAATGTTATGTTGGTGCAACAACGTGAAAGGTACAGAAAGTTCGTTGGTGAGTAGCGATCTAGAAATGTGATCTCTAAATGGAATGAATATAACATGAAGTTAACCCCGACGCGATTCGGGAATCTATAGAAAACCTAGAGAGGCGTTAATTATTTGGATAACCGTCATTAACTCATGCAGCTAAGAAATACCGGAAATGTTCGTCCTTTCTATGTTTTCCAAGTTTTTACCAACATAAATAGAATGGGAATCATACTATTGAAGCTTGTCTATCTATGTTCGATATCAGCACCCAGACCTCTCATTTCTTCCAGACATTTTTTCAAAAAACTTATTCAGTGTGTTTCTTCCGAATGTCAGATTTTAGTGAGAGTTGAATGTTTTGACTTTCTGCATTGAAGCTACTTGCATTACTGCTACTATAAAGAAATCCAAAGTTGAACGGTTTCATCACTCAACATAATCTCTCAATTTCAAACATTTATCACATCGAACCTGCCAGACCACTAGAACTTCCAAAGCATAGCATCTTGCTTCGAAACAGGTTTGATTTGGTCAGCTAGATCTGGTCCTCTGGTCCAAGTATTTTGGACTACAATCACGGAATCATGATTACTGCTAAAAGTTTATTTTGCAGAGGTTTAGTCTACTGTGAGAGACTCATTATCAAGCATTCTCACCGGAAACTCACAGTACTTTTGGGCCTTGTACAAGTTTGTACAATTCCTTTACTGAATGAGAACTGTTTAGTTCTAGATCACCAGTTGGCTGTGCAAATATTGTGTTACTATTTCTGGATCCTTACCGCACGTCTATCTATTCTGGATCTGACAGTGTTTTCAGTTTCTCTTTGCGTGCCCATACCAGTCGGGATGTAACTTCCTGAATTCTCAATTCCTTTAAAGTATGGCCTCACTGTCTGAGGTTATGTGGATCTGCTCAACTTTGACGACTCTCCTATTGTTTTCCTTCACCTGCTGAAGGAAATACCTCTGCTTGAAAAATAGCTAGTTACCGAGCTGAACATTTCGGCGATATACGGACCATACCCTTTATTACCAGGTCAAGAGTCTCTTGCATACTATCTAAGACCGTAGTGTTATATTGTTCTTCTGCCAAAAGTGTTACGACATATTCAAGGATTCTGTGTTCTTTATCCTGGAGCGCCCCCAGAAGTACTTTGAATCCTTAATCACGGATTTGGATTGACTGGAGAGAAATTGAGGCAAAGGTATGTCAAGGATCAGTACTTATTCCAAGAATATTCTAGAGCACAGTATTATTGTAACGTTTGCTGATGATACTGCCATTTTAAAATTTGGAATGAGTTATACTATGAGATATACTATATTAGCAGTGGAAACATATTGAGTCTGTTTATGTGTTAACCAATGAACAGAATCAACGTATTCTCACAAGAAAAAAAAAATGTTTATGCTAATTGAGCAGAATATCTGGAAATAACTCGCGACGCTAGGCTCCGCTAGAGCGTCCACGTTGAAAAGAAACGTGAAATATAAAAATATACATTGGCAGCTAGGAAAAAACGACAGTAATAATCACTAGTTGTTGCTGTGCTCATCCAGAAAATCGATTTTGATTACTCAATTACATTCCTAGAAGACTGAAGCGTAAATTTCCCCAGGATTTTCTTGGATTGCTGCTTAGTTTGTGTACCGTAGAAATGTATTACAATTTCACCCATTGCAAAAAACGACCCAGGAAGATGAACATTCGCAGATTATATTCAAATTAACATGAACTATGTTTGTACGCGTTTGTACAGCATTCCTGGCCACTCTTCATCTGCAATGGAAAATTTGCCTCTTTTTAGCACAAACTGCAAGATGCTAGACTAGACTAGACATAGACTAGACATACTCTCAAATGGTGAATGGTTTCTCAGTATTTTATTTCTCGTTAAAACTAGCCGAGGCCAACTAGACATAAACACACCCTCGTTGTGAAATAATTTTTGGTTGCACTTTTGGTATTTTGTAAGATCATCTTCATATCATGATTGACTGGCTGTGAGATATTTTATATTTTATGTCATGGTATTAATGAGTTATGTAGTTGAGTCCAAACTACGTAAACATTTGTATAAACACAAACATACAAATCATCATTTAACTATTTAATAAATATATATATATATATATATATATATATATATATATATATATATATATATATATATATATATATATATATATATATATATATATATATATATATATACAAATATATATATAATATTAAATGCTCAAAATAAATAATTTTGCGAGGAAATTTGGCACTGAAATCACCAAAACCTAGGAAATTTTAGCAAACAAACGGATCGAGATGAAAAATGCATTGGTGCATCAAAAAGTACATTCTTTCAACTGCATAATTTCAAGTGTTGGGAAAAAATTCATATCTGCCAAAGAAAACACCCGAACTGTACGAAATTTTACACTCGGAGGTTTCTCAGGTCGCGGAATCTGAATATTAAGTCCAAATGACCCCCTGTACACCTGGAGGACAAGACGGCATTAGGAACGTCATCCCCTGGAGTTCCTGCTTAACTTGTGATAAAGAGAAACTCGTCCCCCGGGTGTTTTGTATGCCGCTCGTCACGAATTTGATATCGGTGACCTGTCCTGGAGGACCTGGTGCACCGGACGACCTGACTAGTAACGTCATCCCTTGGAGTTTTGATGGAACAACTCACCGAATCGTTGAAAACTCATTGTCCGGGAGTTTTGCGGGTTGCTCTTAACAAATTTGACATCGATGACCTGCCCAGGAGGACCTAATGCACTGGACAACCTGACTTCAAAACAAAAAAAATGTTTTCATAGGAAGCTTGATAGAGACATCAGCCAAAGACGGAATTGCTGCTACAATTGGGGTTGGAAAATTTTCGACGGAAGTTTAGTGCAATTTTTTTTCAAGCGGCCGAATATCAAAATGAGAGCATGTGGACGGAGAGGCATAAGAAATTGTCAAAAAAATTTAAGGCTGGCCGAATTTACTTGTTTTTAAAGACATGGGGTTACTACTCCCATGTATTTACTATTATAACGAGGCACATGGCAAGGCCGCGTCATCCTTCTTGATTTTCAGACCGTGACATTAAACTAATGTATCGCCCGCAGTCTCAAGGAACCCTAGGCAACAGGCTTGCGTCAAATGCCACACCTTCATCAACGTATTTTTGTTTCATTACCATCCAACGAATATTTGAAACCTTTCGTGGAATACAATTCAAGAAATTGAATGAACTTCGCCAAAAAAGTTGACGAGCTTCGAGTGATATTGACATAGTTACTATTTCTTGAATTACCATTCATTCATAGTAAAAGTGCATATTAACTTATTGCAGCCAGGAGTCTGTAATGTGTACCAGCAGGAAAGTCACTCAATAGGGTTGGCCAGGATTATATCCAAAATGTCACTGTAATCAACACTTCAAACAGACAAGCAGGAAGAGAATGTTCTGCTAACAATACTGTAATAAAGTTTCTAGGTTTGAGGGTGGTATTCCAAACAAGTGAGACACAACAGAGCGTTTTGGGTAATCAGAAGGACAAAGTCGAGTTCACGAAATTGATTTTAAGGACTACGATGCCAAGATCTATAAAAACACGAAATAGAGAACATTTGGCACATCTAATATAACGGAAGAATGAAAAAATCAGCTGTCGCTTATATTTTATAACAAAACAATTCTGTAGATCATTGAGAAATAACACCGATGAAAAACGTCAGAAACGTTCATGAATGTTCATAATAATTGAGTAGAAGTGTTTGACAGTTAGATCTTATCCAAAGTTCACTAAACTGATGGTGAGCCGACTGTATTTCTCCTTGCATTCAGATGTTTCATTTTCTGATAATGGGAATGAGCTGAGAATAACTTCGAAAATTTCAATACTGAATGAGATGCAGGTCCAAGTTTACCTGGTTAATAATAAGTGGAATTACAATAATTGGAATGGATTCTTCGTTTTGATTTGAAATTGAGTAGGTGGTCACAACTTGACGATATTCTGGCAAGGTTCGGGAGCAACTCACATCAAATCAATGCAATCATAATTAGCTTTTTGGCAATTTGATGAGTAGATGTTACATTTGGAAATATCTCACCTTATTGCAAAATTTTGGATATATACTTTATGAATATGTTTATTTATTTTCCGTTGTTTTTTCTATCTGTGAGAGACAAAATTTCATTTAATTTTGGAAAAAGGGGCAACTGGCTAACTACCGACAAAAATAAAAAGATGGCTGCTGCGGAATGTATGATCTTGTAAAGACCATCCCAAGAGTTCCGCAATTTCGGTGGTAGTTCACGACGCCGTTTGGGGATGTGCAGCCAAACTAGGTCACCTGTCTGAAATTCTCCAGCATCGACCTTGATATCGTAGGTCTCTTTCATTCTGTCGCTGGTTCTCTGGATGTTCAAACGGACTCGTCCATCCCTTGTCGAAGTTTGCTGATGTAGTCTACCCCTCAGTGTCTTATCCTAGTGGCCTCCTAAACTTCAGGCCATAGGTAAGTCGCAGCTCTCGGCCCATAATAATACTACTAGGAGTATGGCCGGTTGACTCATGTACTGCAGAACGATAGGCACTCAGGAACAAACGAAGGTACTGGTCCTAATCTTTCTGGTGGGCATCAGAGATACCTTGGACAGGATGTAAAGCTGTGGTTCTCGTCTTCCGGATGATCAGTATCTGACTCAGTTCTTGAAACAGGTTGGATTCAAAATTTCTGCCTTGTTCCGATTGCAATTCAACGGAACACCGAATCGACATATCGACAACTTTACCAAGATGTCAGCGACGGTGATGCCTTCTTGGATGGGCAGAGCTTCATCCCTCTTCTGACACCATTGTAATTTGTAAATTTTCTTTTTGTAGAATTTGGTTTTACGAATCACCCAGGTTTTCTAAGAAAACCTCTCAAAAGCAGAAGCTAGTGCGAGTAAGGGAGATTCAGGAGCTGCAGCTTACGTACGAGTAGATTCCGAACCACTTAAACTTAATGACAAGCGGTGGGGATCGAACTCGGTCTGCCTGAGTGGGAAGTGAATGCTCTAATACCATGACTTCGCTTCATTGTACTAAAATGCAGTTGGACTAAAATCGACATTTTTTTTTTTTAACTTGATAACTACTTTCTTTCATCTGAAGTAATTTATATCACTATCGCTAAGCCAACTCTGTTTTTCTATCTACATTCAAATAAAAGCAGAGACCTCAAGCGGGTATTTTAACAATTGGTGATTGATGATACTGAGAAGCTAAATGATATGGATAATAATTTTGAAATTTTTTATTTTTGGTTGAAGTACGGACATTCATCTGTACAAGTTACGATGATAGAATTTCGTATCGGAATATTCTTCTTAAAATAACAGTTTTTCATACAGGGTCAGTCAAAAGAGCATAATTTGGAAATAACTAATATAACTAACACCTATGACATATTGGGCTCCAACTTGGTATATAGGTGTTCAAAATATGCCCAAATCTAATAGGCTATCCACTATTTTGAGAAAATGATGCCTGTTGGTCCTTATCGGAATTTTGACCCATTTAGTAGATTATAGTAGGCCTTGATAATAAGAATGATTCGTTTCCGTCAACATCTTTTAAAATATTAAAATAATTTAAAACAGGATTTTTCCTTCGAAAATTAAAAATTTTTAGTACAAAGCCTAACATATAGTTATGCCACTGTCATTTCACCAGTGGTTGTCACACAGGAATTTCAGCTATTCATTTCCAATATTTTTTATTCAATTTTCATTTTACACATCATAAAAAATACAACAACGGAAAAACTATCAGTTACATGTTATTTGTAATTTTTACTGACGACAAGCTTCTTCTTTAATACCATGTTATCCACATGGAAATGCTCGTTACAGAATATTTGGATAGGACCAATCATCATCTTGATGTTTAGGCCAGACAAAATGGTTCTCTGTAACTGCTGTCGAAAATTTCAGAAAAACTTTCTTGGCAGTTTTATAACACGGCCTATGTAGAATTGATCTTGGTAATAAACTGCACAGTAATGTTCTTAACCTGGAATCAATTCTGGATGAGTGGCTTTATCTATAATAAATTCCTCTATTTCTGCAATTTTTTTTTTTCTTGATTTGCTGTTTCGACCTTTGCTGCTCTTCTTTTCGATTCAATCTCCGAAGCTTGTTGCCTTTCTTCATGTTTTTTTTCTTCCTTTCTCCTTCTTTTTTTCTTTTCTTTTTTGTGAAAGTAATGTTTCCATTTCCTAGATGGTACAACCGAAGGTACTTTTTCTCTACATCTTTTTATTTTTCCTTTATCGCAATCTTTCCAGAACAATGCCTTCTTGAAGGGAATTCTATAGGTCGAAGTTGAATTTTCTGATGCGAATCCAAAACTGTTTGCTTGCCATTGTACCGCAGCTAATATTGCTTCTTCTAAATAGAAAGCATTTTTTCTAACTTGGCCGTTCATGTTCCTCAGAACTCTGAAACCAATAATTGTCACTTCAAAATCCATTAATTGTCATTATCATGTATGTGGTAACAACTACTGGCTTACATGAAGAAATTTCAAAATGTTCCATTGCTGAACATTTGAGGTTATCAGTGGACACGGTTTTCATATAAATTAAATTTTTTTCACGATATTTTCTCTAGCCCAGTAGTTATCATTTGGTGACAACTACTGGATTTCTCCTAACATATACATTCCAAACACTTCGTTCCAAGGTATCACATCAATACTCACCTGTTATGCTTGAAAGGACAACTTTCTCCAAAACCAAAACAAATATCATCAATTTGAAAATATCTTGTACCTTAAGAATTTTGCTAGGAAAGGTTGACAATGTTCACACTCACAAGACACCATAACTGTTTGGTTTGGTCTATGTTAGAGGTTTTCACTAACAAGTGTTTTTGGTACATATGGGAACATAATTAAATCGCTAGAATACCAAATAAATTATAGAGTCTCTTATTTTTGAATAAAATAGACCGAGGTGACAATTACTGGTGCCACTACCCTATCTTTGTAGAGCTGTAAATGTAAATGACCACATGACCCTTTTTTTTTCTTCTACGTTTTTTTCTAGTTTTCCAAGCAAGGCAAGAAATTGACATTGACGAATGAATGAGTTGGTCGTCAAATTGATTACCGTTTCAATGTTACCGATTTTTTTACCACTGCTCGTAGAATTAAGACGGCTGTGGTTAGGTAGGCCATCATACTCTTAGCATTTTGACAACGATTTCATAGTTGACATCATGTGTCCATACACCTGCTTCACATCACTGCATTCGATGCGTCATTCCTCACCGTCTGTTATTCATGCCGAAGATGTTTCCACCGTACGAGGATATTCTAATGTTGTTGCTATGGAATCGTACAATTATTATTAATTCCAACATTACGGAGGCTCACCTTGCTCAACGGTTCCGTCAGATTGTTCGTTGTTTACCAAGTCGATATCTTTGTGAAAAACACAACCGCTGACGTATTGTTTTGAACTGCGCTTCGTTAAATTGTTGGGACTACTGATTATATGACTCGCACTAAATGAAAGATTCGTTTAAGATGTCAGTGTGTCACCGTAGCTTGGCTGTGTGCACGGATGGAGGCGTGACTGGGCTAGACAAAACCGAAAGGAATGGAACCGGATGATACTTTTGTCGCAATCGGCGTTGGCAGTGAAGAAACTAACGGTTGTTATTTAGTTATTTGTCTGGGCTCGTAAATGCATGAAAGTGTTGCTAATGGAATGAGAACTGATGTACAGGTTGTCAAATTTTATCTTTAGGCGCGCACCACCTACGTAAAAGCGCAATTTATTCAGTAAACATTATAGGTATAAAGTCCGAGATAAATATAATTTCACCAAGGAGCATATGTCGCAGATACGAACAAAAAAAGCAAATCCATCCATCATTACGATTAATAGGTATCTTTGAATACAAATTGGTCAGATTGCAACGTGTCCGTGCTACTTACATATAGTACAATAGTGCAATAGTGTGCACATGATATGATTGAATGTCCCAAAACACTGCGACCTAAAAAGTCTATTGGGTCCCCTCCTACCGTCCAGTCAGCCGTTCAGAATGTATCAACGACAAGAGCAGTTCCTCCTGTCCAATGTCTTTTAAAAAGTTCAGGATTTCGTATGGCTTCAGGTTAGGTAGATCTTCTATTAAATGTTCTCTGAGGTATCTTCTCCCCAGATGTTGCAATGCCTTGTCAGAATTCCTGATAGTCTTCTGAGTTTGTTTTTGCTCTTACTGGTAGTGATCTCGTCTGGTTGTAGTTTCCCAGTAGTTTCTTGCGCTGCCTCATTTCTTTTGAGTCTATTCAATATTGGGACCTTTTGTTATATACTTCTTTTTTAAGTTCTTCAAGTACCTATAATGCGAGTGGGTATTCCACAGAAGAGTTCAGGACCCAGAAGTTGTGTTTCAGCCCTTTCTTTCGCAAGTACGTCTGCTATTTCATTATCCTCCATTCCAGTGTCGCTCATAGTAAGTACTCAGTTCATCACAGATGCATCACTGACAATTTTGAGAAAACTGTAATAATATAAGAATATAATGTAATGAATCCTCACGTTGGGGGTCAATTCTGAACATTTTATTTTCCAGTTTCCACAAATTGGGTAAAAATGATCATTAATACTGGTTTATTACAAACCATTGTACAGTATAGCCGTAGACACAATGGAAGTTTTATGTTATAAGTTTTAAGTTTTGGGATTTTGAATATCAATTTTTATAATAAAACAAGATGCAAAACAGTATTGAAAAATAAAGCTTGAATTTCACCAACAAAATGGTTTATGAGGCGTGATCAGAATAATTATGGCTATGATGGTTTCACATTGAAAAAATATCCAAAATTATGACAATTAAAACTAAAAACATAAAACTTCCATTGTGTTTCAGCCTTATCACTACTAATTGAAGTTCACATATTGTGTTTTTTTTAATATTCAGTTATTGTAAATTAAGAGTACATGAACAGTTTCTGCTTTAGAAATAACGCCATATTTCGTTTGCCATTTTTTTATATCGATACTAAATTTTATATTTTTTCTGAAAAAAATACAAAATGTAAGGTTACTTCTCAATATTTTTTGAATTATTATATAAAAAGGTTGATTATTTTCGGTTTCTTATCCCCCTACCAACTCTGAACAACTCTTGAAGTTTCAACAATTTTTAATACTTGTCACGTTTTCTTAACCTTGGACTTGGAACAAAATTATTCGAAATATCAAAAAAAGTTCAAAACTCGTGAAAAATTCAAAATCGGCAGATTCACTCGCAATCCGCACTATATACGCAAAATTTCATTCAGATTCCGAAAATGTATGATTTGTTAATGTTCAGATTGAAGGTCTGGCATATAAAAGGTCAACATAAAAAATGTCACGAATAGAAGTAGAAAAAAAATATAAAGGGAAATGACTTCTTCCCCCCTAGAGCAATTCTGCGAACGTCAATAGATTCAGAGTGATGAAATTAGTATATTCTGTGAATTTTGAGTCAATCGATGTGAAACAAAATTATTCGAAAAATCGAGAAAAGTCCAAAGGGGTAGACCCCAAAAAAATGTAAAAAATACAAAATCGGCACATTCACTTGCAATCCGCACTATATACGCAAAATTTCATGCATATTCCGAAAATATATGATTTGTTAATGTTCAGATTGAAGGTCTAGCATATAAAAGGTCAACATAAAAAATGTCACGAATAGAAGTAGAAAAAAAATATAAAGGGAAATGACTTCTTCCCCCCTAGAGCAATTCTGCGAACGTCAATAGATTCAGAGTGATGAAATTAGTATATTCTGTGAATTTTGAGTCAATCGATGTGAAACAAAATTATTCGAAAAATCGAGAAAAGTCCAAAGGGGTAGACCCCTAAAAATTGTGAAAAATACAAAATCAGCAGATTCACTCGCAATCCGCACTACATACGCAAAATTTTATGCAGATTCCGAAAATATATTATTGGTTTGGCATATCAAAGGACAACATATAAATTGTCACGAATAGAAGTAGAAAAAATATGAAGGGAAATGACTTCTTCCCCCCTCCAAATGAACTCTCCAGCTCGAGAATGGTTGAAGATAGAACAATTCTGCGAACGCCAATCGATTCAGAACGATGAAATTAGTATATTGTGTGAATTTTTAGTCATTCGACTTGAAACAAAATTATTAGAAAAATCAAAAAAAGTTCAAAGGGGTAGACCCCTAAAAATCGTGAAAAATACAAAATCGGCAGATTCACTCGCAATCCGCACTACATACGCAAAATTTTATGCAGATTCCGAAAATATATGATTGGTTTGGCATATCAAAGGACAACATCAAAATTGTCACGAATAGAATTAGAAAAAATATGAAGGGAAATGACTTCTTCCCCCCTCCAAATGAACTCTCCAGCTCGAGAATGGTTGAAGATAGAGCAATTCTGTGATCGCCAATCGATTCAGAACGATGAAATTAGTATATTCTGTGAATTTTTAGTCATTCGACTTGAAACAAAATTATTCGAAAAATCAAAAAAAGTTCAAAGGGGTAGACCCCAAAAAATTGTAAAAAATACAAAATCGGCACATTCACTTGCAATCCGCACTATATACGCAAAATTTCATGCAGATTCCGAAAATATATGATTGGTTTGGCATATCAAAGGACAACATCAAAATTGTCACGAATAGAAGTAGAAAAAATATGAAGGGAAATGACTTCTTCCCCCCTCCAAATGAACTCTCCAGCTCGAGAATGGTTGAAGATAGAGCAATTCTGTGAACGCCAATCGATTCAGAACGATGAAATTAGTATATTCTGTGAATTTTTAATCATTCGACTTGAAACAAAATTATTCGAAAAATCAAAAAAAGTTCAAAGGGGTAGACCCCAAAAAATTGTAAAAAATACAAAATCGGCACATTCACTTGCAATCCGCACTATATACGCAAAATTTCATGCAGATTCCGAAAATATATGATTGGTTTGGCATATCAAAGGACAACATCAAAATTGTCACGAATAGAATTAGAAAAAATATGAAGGGAAATGACTTCTTCCCCCCTCCAAATGAACTCTCCAGCTCGAGAATGGTTGAAGATAGAGCAATTCTGCGAACGCCAATCGATTCAGAACGATGAAATTAGTATATTCTGTGAATTTTTAGTCATTCGACTTGAAACAAAATAGTTCGAAAAATCAAAAAAAGTTCAAAGGGGTAGACCCCAAAAAATTGTAAAAAATACAAAATCGGCACATTCACTTGCAATCCGCACTATATACGCAAAATTTCATGCAGATTCCGAAAATATATGATTGGTTTGGCATATCAAAGGACAACATCAAAATTGTCACGAATAGAATTAGAAAAAATATGAAGGGAAATGACTTCTTCCCCCCTCCAAATGAACTCTTCAGCTCGAGAATGGTTGAAGATAGAGCAATTCTGTGAACGCCAATCGATTCAGAACGATGAAATTAGTATATTCTGTGAATTTTTAGTCATTCGACTTGAAACAAAATTATTCGAAAAATCAAAAAAAGTTCAAAGGGGTAGACCCCAAAAAATTGTAAAAAATACAAAATCGGCACATTCACTTGCAATCCGCACTATATACGCAAAATTTCATGCAGATTCCGAAAATATATGATTGGTTTGGCATATCAAAGGACAACATCAAAATTGTCACGAATAGAAGTAGAAAAAATATGAAGGGAAATGACTTCTTCCCCCCTCCAAATGAACTCTCCAGCTCGAGAATGGTTGAAGATAGAGCAATTCTGTGAACGCCAATCGATTCAGAACGATGAAATTAGTATATTCTGTGAATTTTTAATCATTCGACTTGAAACAAAATTATTCGAAAAATCAAAAAAAGTTCAAAGGGGTAGACCCCAAAAAATTGTAAAAAATACAAAATCGGCACATTCACTTGCAATCCGCACTATATACGCAAAATTTCATGCAGATTCCGAAAATATATGATTGGTTTGGCATATCAAAGGACAACATCAAAATTGTCACGAATAGAATTAGAAAAAATATGAAGGGAAATGACTTCTTCCCCCCTCCAAATGAACTCTCCAGCTCGAGAATGGTTGAAGATAGAGCAATTCTGCGAACGCCAATCGATTCAGAACGATGAAATTAGTATATTCTGTGAATTTTTAGTCATTCGACTTGAAACAAAATTATTCGAAAAATCAAAAAAAGTTCAAAGGGGTAGACCCCAAAAAATTGTAAAAAATACAAAATCGGCACATTCACTTGCAATCCGCACTATATACGCAAAATTTCATGCAGATTCCGAAAATATATGATTGGTTTGGCATATCAAAGGACAAAATCAAAATTGTCACGAATAGAATTAGAAAAAATATGAAGGGAAATGACTTCTTCCCCCCTCCAAATGAACTCTTCAGCTCGAGAATGGTTGAAGATAGAGCAATTCTGTGAACGCCAATCGATTCAGAACGATGAAATTAGTATATTCTGTGAATTTTTAGTCATTCGACTTGAAACAAAATTATTCGAAAAATCAAAAAAAGTTCAAAGGGGTAGACCCCAAAAAATTGTAAAAAATACAAAATCGGCACATTCACTTGCAATCCGCACTATATACGCAAAATTTCATGCAGATTCCGAAAATATATGATTGGTTTGGCATATCAAAGGACAACATCAAAATTGTCACGAATAGAAGTAGAAAAAATATGAAGGGAAATGACTTCTTCCCCCCTCCAAATGAACTCTCCAGCTCGAGAATGGTTGAAGATAGAGCAATTCTGCGAACGCCAATCGATTCAGAACGATGAAATTAGTATATTCTGTGAATTTTGAGTCAATCGATGTGAAACAAAATTATTCGAAAAATCGAGAAAAGTCCAAAGGGGTAGACCCCTAAAAATCGTGAAAAATACAAAATCGGCAGATTCACTCGCAATCCGCACTATATACGCAAAATTTTATGCATATTCCGAAAATATATGATTTGTTTATGTTCAGATTGAAGGTTTGGCATATAAAAGGTCAACATCAAAAATGTCACGAATAGAAGTAGGAAAAAACTCTGTGAATTTCGAGTCATTTGACTTGAAACAAAATTATTCGAAAAATCAAAAAAAGTTCAAAGGGGTAGACCCCAAAAAATTGTAAAAAATACAAAATCGGCACATTCACTTGCAATCCGCACTATATACGCAAAATTTCATGCAGATTCCGAAAATATATGATTGGTTTGGCATATCAAAGGACAACATCAAAATTGTCACGAATAGAATTAGAAAAAATATGAAGGGAAATGACTTCTTCCCCCCTCCAAATGAACTCTCCATCTCGAGAATGGTTGAAGATAGAGCAATTCTGCGAACGCCAATCGATTCAGAACGATGAAATTAGTATATTCTGTGAATTTTTAGTCATTCGACTTGAAACAAAATTATTCGAAAAATCAAAAAAAGTTCAAAGGGGTAGACCCCAAAAAATTGTAAAAAATACAAAATCGGCACATTCACTTGCAATCCGCACTATATACGCAAAATTTTATGCATATTCCGAAAATATATGATTTGTTTATGTTCAGATTGAAGGTTTGGCATATAAAAGGTCAACATCAAAAATGTCACGAATAGAAGTAGGAAAAAACTCTGTGAATTTCGAGTCATTTGACTTGAAACAAAATTATTCGAAAAATCAAAAAAAGTTCAAAGGGGTAGACCCCAAAAAATTGTAAAAAATACAAAATCGGCACATTCACTTGCAATCCGCACTATATACGCAAAATTTCATGCAGATTCCGAAAATATATGATTGGTTTGGCATATCAAAGGACAACATCAAAATTGTCACGAATAGAATTAGAAAAAATATGAAGGGAAATGACTTCTTCCCCCCTCCAAATGAACTCTCCATCTCGAGAATGGTTGAAGATAGAGCAATTCTGCGAACGCCAATCGATTCAGAACGATGAAATTAGTATATTCTGTGAATTTTTAGTCATTCGACTTGAAACAAAATTATTCGAAAAATCAAAAAAAGTTCAAAGGGGTAGACCCCAAAAAATTGTAAAAAATACAAAATCGGCACATTCACTTGCAATCCGCACTATATACGCAAAATTTTATGCATATTCCGAAAATATATGATTTGTTTATGTTCAGATTGAAGGTTTGGCATATAAAAGGTTAACATCAAAAATGTCACGAATAGAAGTAGGAAAAAACTCTGTGAATTTCGAGTCATTTGACTTGAAACAAAATTATTCGAAAAATCAAAAAAAGTTCAAATTCCCAAATATCGTGAAAAATACAAAATCGGCTTGACTCCGAAAATATATGATTTGATTTTAATACGTCATCCTGTATTATAAAAAAATGCTCAGGAGAATGTGTTCTACAAATTTCTAGATATTCTCAACAAAGTAAACTATATAAGTGAAAATTACTAGTGAGCACTGCAATTTTATTTATATAGAAACAGTTCCTAGTAACTCGCCAAGGAAAAGTTGAAAAAATTGAGAGTACTCTGGAGAGAATGTGCTACAAAATTCAGAATTCAATGCAAAAAATAGGTAAGTTATGGGGGTGGTTCCATAAGATGTGAGACACAGTGTATACGTTGCCTACAATGATCTACTGTGTCATTTACTCAAGTGACTTATTGAACAGACTGACGGTCCTGGAAAGACTGGAGGAATGGCATTTCTACTAATGAACAGTGAATGTGAATGTAGTATACTCAATGATGATGCATTCGGAAAAATACCCCAAAGTATGGGACAAAACTTTCAATAAGACAAACTAAATCGTTAACATTGTAGACAGGGGTAACTCCCAGGGACAAAATGTTCCTTTTTTACCAAATATTTGAAATGAATAATAAGATGTTTTAATTCATGTTATGAAGTCAATCAACATATGGGCCGTGATGGTCGTGTGGTAGAGCGCTCGCCTTACAAGCATAAGGTCGTGGGTTCAAAGCCCAGCACGGCCATCGGTCCCGGATCTTTTCCTTGCTCGTACAAGCTCCTAGGATCTTCTGAGGGGTTTCTCTCTCTGGAAACCTGGAAGATTCGTTACAAAATAAAAAAAAATAAATAAATAAATAAAAAAAATTACAGATGCTGACGTTAAAATTGAAATCAGGGCCGATTATCAGCCCTACAACAAACAAAAAGTTATTGAATGACTCGTAGTGAATTTCCCCCTTTGGCAAAGATTCTCTGCAAGAACTTTTGATATGATGCCTAGGAAGAGATAGGATCATATAATTCTTATAGGCAGAAATGTGATGGTGTCAATCCTCTCAAGGAAGAGTGCTGGAAATATTCCATTTTCCTCTGTTGACATGAATGATGCTCCATCTAAGTTTCTTTAACTTTGACTTTATTGTATATAAGTTGTGAATAATGCAGTAGGCACTATTATTTTCTGTGAATTTATACAAATCTTCATCGACTCACTAGAAATATTTGAGTACGTATCATCTCCAATGAATCTGTTTATCATAGGAGAATTCTATTTTCCTGACAGTTCTGTATAGTGGCAGTAACCAGCTGAACAGAAGGTGCCCTAAACAATTTTGCATCGTTCGAAATCATTAATGAACATTTCAGAACCACTCAGCAACCACCCCGGCATTGTTACCTGGGAACAGACGATGCGCTGGCGTTCCTTGATGGAGATGCATCTCGAGTGGGCGTCTCGTATGGAATACCATCCATTATTTTTCCGGAAAAGGAAAATTTCTCCAGCACAAACGTTTTGTAAATTCGCCGTGTGCATTTGATTGCCGACCTTGTTATTCGAGCTACGTTATTTTCGGATACAAAATATCCCGGTTCTCTAACAAGCTTGTTTGTCTCGCAATAAAGTGCGCTTGAATTGATATATACCATTCCGCAGATTGCACTCAATAAACAATTCATTAAAATTGAATTATTCGTCGAGTTGAGAATAACATCGCTGTGTCGTCTGACCACCCCGTGAGGAAACGACTTTTGGCAGAAGTTCGAGGCTTGATTTGATCCCCCAAGTCATCCTCGAGGCTAAGAGATATATTTTAGTCTTGAAATTGTTAAGATATTTACCAAATAATACGCTGAGCACACTACTAAACTGTTTTCATTACCTTGGCTATAAACATACAACTACTTCACTTACCAACGAAACACTTAGATCTCGTCAACTAGCTAAATATTCCAAAAAAACTTATTAACTTCTATAAAAACTCCTTATCTCTTCTTCATAAAACTTTCTTCCGAGTGAAATGTGTCGCCTTATATACTCAGTTCGTCTAGACCAGACATTTCGCGATGATTTCAAGAATACTCACTACCAAAAAACATCTACACACTTCCAGGAACTAATCATCTACGGAATTTAGCACTTAGCCAGATTTTTTCTCAAACTTGTTGCCATTTGGCAATAGCCACTCAAGCCCTTTGGGTCTCGTGTCTATTGCCTGGCAACACGTTTTTGAAAAATCTGTCAAATTATTTTCACTTAATCTCACTCTCTTGTGATATTACAACTGATAATATTCGCAATTGAGAAGATAAGTTAATAACCCTCAAGAACTCAAAGAATAGAAAAGGTGTGTGCAAGAGTTTGCAGATGAGGGTATTTCATTTTGACGCATGACAGTGACTGGTGATAACTTAGGGTTTATTTAGGGAATGTACCAGAACCGTGGTGGAAAAATTTGTAATTTCGATGTTTTTGGACTTTTATGTACGCGATTTTGTGTAAAATTACCTAATTTGACTAGTTTTATATCCTGACAACCTTAAGACTTTTACTTTGGGATTCTGAGACCTTTGAGAATACCCTGTTTAATATGCAGAGCTGGGTAATCCCTAGTTAAAAAGTAAATAATAATTATAATTACTTTTTTCCTTAAGGTTATTTGGAATTGTAATTGAAGCAAAATCTATGAAGGAATTATATATTATATTATTCAATCATTCTAATTGCCTACTTTTTATTGCAATTTCTTTTTCTTATTACGATAACTTTAAAATGTGTGTTTGTTTACGAGATACACGTGGTCTAAAAACAAGGAATTTCCTAAGTACTTGTGTGAAGTCCCATCACTAAAACTCGCATCTTGTTTGTTTTAGTGCATTTGAAGACAACGCTGCATGTGTGACTTATTTTAAAAAACTAGTTTTTAGAAAAAAATAATACAGTAAAAAAGTAAAAAAATTAATATTTTTATACTAATTTTTTTTATATTAATGCTCCACTCTCGTTGAAAAGGGTCTGATAATTTTTCCTAAAATCATTGATTTTCGAGTTGATGAAATTGATATTTTGAAAATCGCTGGTTAACTTTAACAAAATATCAGTGTTTGAAAACTCTTAATTCTACAACAATAATGTATGAGACACTTTTCGAACAGAATTGATCACCGAATGTAAAAAAAACTATTTTATCTCTTTGACCAAACGGCCCTGGAATAATACCGTCAAATCATATTGTATGTTAAAAATAATATAAAAGTACCCAAACTTTGGTGTTGAAATATCTGTTTTGTTCCTAGTCAATAAACTATCGAATGTTAAAATTTTCAATTTGTTACAAAGTACTGTACTTATCAATTTTTGAAGTACATTTTTATGTAATTACCCAGCTCTGTTAATATGCAGAAAAGAACCTGCTATAAAAAGGGGAGAAAATTATCCTATGCATTCGTTCGAAATTTCCCCAGCTGTCTTTTCAACTTCTGAATTAATCATTGAACTCACCTTGTTTTTCAGGTATGGCTACAATGATTTCGGTTGTTTTGCTCGTGTTCAATATGCAGTAGACGTATGGTACTGTAAGTAGATTCATGTCTTTTCTCAGTTTTTCATTCTAAAATAATTTCTATTAGTCATACATGTTCAGCCAGGAAAAAACTGCTCAGGGCATTCTTCCTGTCACCACTATAAGCAATATTGATAATCAGCCCTGCTATTACCAAGCTATAGCAAAATAACGGAAATGGCGAATAACGGTGACGTTATTTTTAACGGAAGTGATACAGCATAGGGCTGAATGTTGTGGCAGGATTAGGTACTTACCTATTGTTCAAGATCATGCAAACAGCAGACCATTGAAAACTGGACCTAGCTGAAAGAACGAATGTATGCATCTATAGTCTAGTTCCTAAATTGTAGATAGTGACTCATCGGTTGTACGGTTTATTATTCATATAAAGCAGGTCAAAAAATAGAACAGAAATGAGCTAGGTACTTTGGCTTCAAATCAAGTTTTACTTTGCCACTTTCGTACATCCCCTCCGCACTTTCAAATCCCGTAAAAACCAGAAAATGTACGATGAGTCACTATCTACAGTTTAGGAGCTGGATACAATAATTTCTTTGTTTGAGAGATTGTCAACTGAAGCAGGCATACATGGTAATCGGACTAGGGTTCTCAGTATATCTTTCAACAAAATGTTTTCTCCAAACGAAGGTATTGCTAGGAAACTGTCTGTACACTTTTGAGATCTTCGTTTAGTCCATTGAAGACATTTCATTTACAAAACGCGGGGCGTTGCTGTTAGTTACACAATATACTTAACGTCAACACAAACCCCGCCAACAGTCGCATGTCATTATAAAATCCGAAAATATACGCGGTCCCAGCACGCCGTTACTGAATATACTTGACACCATCGACACCAGAGTGTTGGTATCAATTAGCATAAACTGAGCTGAAAATAGATAGATAGAATATTACATTTTGTTCTACAAATCTGAAATTATTTCTTTAAGATTTTTTTTGTTTACTTATGGCCTTTTACCAATATAAACATTTATGGCCTGAATCAAATTCTTCGTTACTTTTTTCAATTGCATTATTTTCGGTGAAATCTGGTTATGTACAAATTTTCCAACACATGACCAACTTTTTTACATCCGTGACAACAAACAGAAATGGTGTTCATAGTACTATTAGACGTTTTTCGAAATTGAGAGCTGAACGACGTAGGTGCCGAAATCAGAGAGCTTTTGTTAAGTTTTGTGTTTATTTTCAGATTTGATGATGACGTGCGACTGTGGGCGGGATTTGTGCTGGCGTTAAGTATATTTTGTGAAATCGCGACCGGGAATCTCCGATCTAAGAATCGGCCCACGGTCGTGTGTACTGGCGTAGGCTATTATCTGCTTTGGTCTCGATTCTCCTGAACTTGAAGGAGTCGTCGGAACCTCATTTCATGAACCCTACAAAATCTGTTGTGATGCCAGCCTGCCCTAAATGTCGACCACGAGCCTGTTTCGAAGGCATGAGAGAATTGGAAACGAATTCAGCATTGCTGTTGCTTTCATCTGCGTTAGAGTACTGGTCATCGTCCCTGGAGAATGATTCAACTGAAAGTTTTAATTTATAATCGAAATTTTCTCTGAAATTAATTATTCGACTGGAGCGAGCGTGGGTTATTAGGAAGCCTTGCTTTTGCTTATAGGTATAACGCTCCTGCGATACGAAAAATTAGAGTGGAATTATAAATATGGTTATCGTATCACGGTACATGTGCAACGAGAATTACTGATGACGTTTATGTCTGGGGATTGCCGGAAACTAGCTACGCCTCGTATAATGCATTAAAAGTTGTTTTCTTCATAAAAACGCGCGACCTTTCATTTTCTGTGCGGTTGTAAACATAACAATTATCATTTCTGTTAGAGGTCATTTCATAGAAAACATGAAAATTTTCATGAGTAAGTAGGTATACCTGCATAAAAGTCTATGTTGGTTTTTAGTTTCCAAGCATGGATTATTTATGGTTATTAATTATTGTCATTTAATTGTTTTTTATCATCTGCGATGTACATCTGCTCGAATCACTTCACTTTTGTTCTGAAATTGAAGCAACACAGATGGTATCCTCATCTTCAGAGTGAAACGGGTTGTTCACATTCAGTGACTTTTTTTTATGTTTTGTAATTCATCAATCTATTGCTCGATATACTAGAAATTAGGGTTAATTGGGTGAGTATTAAACTCATGTGCTGTCTCAATTAGTCAGTAGAATGTATCCTAATAATTCGCCAAATATGACAGATATAGTATATTATCAAAGCACATAAGCAGTACTTTTCATAGAACACTAACATAGTTACATTACCAAATATAAATAAAAGTTTAAAAATTTAGATAAATGACGAATTAGTTTAAAAATTGACCTGATTTACGAATCGCGTTTAAAAAATAATGAATGAGAACGATTACCAGGACAAACAGTTCAAAATGAATTTACATACATGATGCATAAAACAAAACCATACTGACAAATAACAAAATCGAACATACCCACACTATTAATACTTGTATGTATTTCTTTTATTCGTCTTTGATCAGTAAAGAAGATGCTTATATCCGCCGCTAATAACCATCAGGTGGATTGGCTTCTCACCAAGTTTTGCCAAATATACATCGAACATTTCGAGAACAAGGGAAGTATTGAACTTGGCAAAACCTACCAGGATTGGCTCATTTCTTGGCATTCATATATTCCTCGAAGAATTTGACCAAAATACTGTTAGGCTCCAGCAGGCCTACTCACAGGCTACTGTCGTTTGAATCATCATATGACAGGACTAAAACTGTCGGAGGACCCAACATGTCGCCTCTGACTTGAAGATGATGAAACAGCAGAGCACATATTTTGTTGAAAGTTATGTATTCCTGAAAATATTTAGGCGCCATATTGTTAATTATTTTGAATAAGTATTAACATAGCAAAATAAAACAATCTTCTTTTCACTGAAAACCAACTGAAGCTCAATAACATTGATCTAATTGGGGTGAGTCGACTAGTTTTCAAAAGAATCCTCTTTCCACGATTTTGCAGTTTTGCAATATATTTATTTTATTGAGACTTAACCAACATACAACTACAAGCAATTGAAGTGTCGTCTGTAAATAGGTTAATGAATCCAGAATCCACGAAAAGTTCAATGTCATTAAGATATAATATAAATAGTAGCGCATCCAGAACGCTTCCTTGTGGAACACTAACGTCATTATCCAATTCCGATGATGCGATCATTGAAGCTGGTTCCTTTATAACAAAATTTTCACAAATTCATTTTCGCATTCCCAATTCTACACAAGTTCATGAACATAAGTAATATTTTCAAATATCTTTATTTTGTTTCATATTTGAGAACACAAACTTTCTTCCCCTTTCTGTATCATTGAAAATATTTTGAACCTAAATCAAGGTAGCATGCTAATTGAGAATATTTGATAAATGATAAAATAGTCAGGTACATATGTGCTAAGTGTTTTTAATATTGATGGCAATTAGCCACAAACATAGTCGACAAACTTCAGGATAAAGTCATGGCCGATAAATCCACTAAAATGTATAACGTAATTGCTCAATATCTTCTCAATATATCGGTGGGCCGTCAGGGATCCATCGATAACCACCAACTCAGTGCTGGCCTTCCGAGATATTCCTGCCCAAACCATTACTGAACCTTCTCCATAACTCAGAAGGTGACTGAACGTGCATTCTGCAAATCTTTCTCCTTTCCTTCTCCATACTCTTTTTCGTCTATCTGGAGAATGTAAGCAAAATATATGTAAATGTTCAGTAGCAAATTGTAGTCTAGCAACTCAGTGACGCCGAAGTAATTTGGGTCCAGTTGCTGGTCTACAAGCTTTCAAACCAAAGTCCTTCAATCTTGGGCGAACTGTCCACACGCTAACATTTGTACCTCAGACCTATTGAAGTTGATTTCTAGACTACACTGATGTTAAATGACGATTCCGCAAAGTATTCACACGAAGTAATCTGTCATCAATAGCAGTCGTTTTTCGTTTCTTGCCACTACCTGCCCTACGCTTATTTCTGCCAATTTGTCGAAAACGTTCAACTACTCTTTTGATGGTAGAGCGATGAACATGAAGTATTCTTGCAACATATTCATAATTACGTCCATCTCCAACAAAAGCAACAGCTTTTGCGCAAATTTCCGCACTTAAAACCATGGTTGAAGTTTTTTAAGGTCTCTCACTGTCAAACTGACAATAGAAAACAACGATCTCTTAAAAAAATTATATCTAATAAAGTAGACCGTTGATACAAGTTCATTCCTCTCTTAAAAATGAACTAATGTACTTAAAGGCATGAACCAAAAAACAAAATGTTGAAAAGGAATGGTTCTTAACAAAAATTGTTATTTTGAAAGAATTTGACCACGAAATTATTCTATAGGATGTTTTAAAATTAGGGTTCAACAACAAACTTTTAACTAACCCTGTATAATTACTAATGAGCCAGCATTTAACGAAAGACTGAATGTGCAAGTTAAAATTAATAAATTTTTTGACAGTTTCATGAAAAAATTTTGAAAATTAAACTAAAAATAAAAAAACTATGGAACCTTAAATTTTACCAAATATTAATAACTTGTTGCGTTTTTTTCGTATGTGAGTGTATTTCAAAAACAAGACTAGAAAATAGTCTAATCGGAAATAATGTTTACACTATCGATGAATTTTCAAATCCATATTTTTATCACATTTTTAACTTTTCATCCACATTGTCTGTCTTGTCATTGTCTCTTTCGTTTCTTTCTTTAATACATTTTTTAATTTATCATAAAAATCCTCAATTATTTTCGATATTTTCGTCTATCATGTATATAATCACCTATTATATACATTATCATTTTATACATTTTGTACATTTAAACACGAAATAGGGATCATTATTATTACCAACATAATAACTTTAATCTGGTGTTAAAAAATGCGAAAGGTATCCCAAAAATTCACACTGCACTGCAGAAAATACATACTATTCTGATAAGGCGCATATAGGTTATCATTTGTTTTCGCATAGTATACCAGCCCAGTCACAGAGATAATGAATCAGTTTTGATATGAGAGATGAACATTTTGTTTTTAGATTCTGCTTATCTCCGTTGACAAGATCAAATAATGAGATGTATTGTACGAGTATTTTTAGATTCACTGGATGAATTATTCATTTATAACCATCCTAACGAAATTAAATAACAGGATGTGCAACATAAACGATTAATTCAAGCATCAGTAGAGTATCATAAGAAAAACGATTAGATTTGTACTGAATCTCAAAAAAGTGCAAATTGGTTTTTGCCATGTCTTAGTGATTAACATACGAGCAAATGCTTTACCAAATATCAGTATGTCGCATCAGAGAACCAAAGCAAATAATATTAGCATCTACTCTTCCGAACTGTTTCTATATACATCAGGCTCGATGCCATATAGAGAGAAACTTCATGGGGAAGAGTGAGTTCATCTTGAATTGATTATACTACACTAATATTTTAACTAAGTAAGTTTTTCCATGAATAAAGTATTAGTATAGTAACGATTCATCACAGGTACTCCTCGGTCACCAGACCTCAACCCGCTTGATTTCAATTGTTGATTGTAGGACCGTACTGAAGACAGTTCGACCAGTTCAGAAACGTGTCCTTCTTCTAAGAAAATTATTTAATGATATTCCAGCATTATGTGTTTCTCTTTCATCATCAGAGAACTGAAAATATGTTGAAAATAAGATAACAACAATGAGTCATTCTAGTATTTTTTCTGCGAGTTATCCTTACTTCAGTGTCCACTCCTCCTAGCTTAAAAATAGAATTCAGGCTTCTTGCTGGAGGATACGATTTTTTAACATTTATTTTCTCTGACTATTCATCCCCTAGAGTCGTGTATTTCAGCGTTAATTAACAGTTCAGTGGGTTGGTTTTAATTACAATTATAAAAAACACCCTGAATCTATGAAAAGGCTCGAAGCATATTCCAAGACCAAGGATGTTGAGTGGTATTCCAATCAGAGTTTTTAATATATTTTCTCTCGAACTTCTGTTAATGGAATTAATCTTCAAATAAACCTATAGCGTTGCTGATTGGAGAATTTTTTAAAAATCTTTCATTAGGACGTATGTTATCGGTTTTAATTGCACAAGTGCATACAAATTACCGATAATTTTGCAAGAAAGCGTGTTATCTAAAAATTGCACGAGATTTTTTTCATATTTTGGCGAAAGAGCCCGACTCCGAAAGAGGAGGGCTCTTTTACAAAATATGAAAATAACGGAGTGCAATTTTTATAATATGCTTGAATGTAAATATTTCTGGTAATTTTTATGCACGAGTATGTAATTCAATAGAATTTATTCACGAAGAAAGGAATAACTATTGATTTTTTTCTGAGAAAAATCACAAAATCTACTTACTGACAGAGACTATGAGTGAAATTGTGCTAGACACGCCTTCAAACAATTTTATTTTCAACAAACAAATTAAAAATTACAAGAATTACAGTTGAACACGCAGTTGTAAAAGTTTTCGGCATTCCGACTGGATGGACCCGATACAGGCGCATTAAGAGCTGCAGCTGACACATTATCGAAATTCGACATAAAACTCAGCTGTGGTGCTACTTCATTTCCACGCATTTTTTCAAACATTTTTTCATGGTGACCTTTGTCTAACTGCAGATACGGTGTAATGGATTTAGTGGTCGAATGGCCTTTTGCTAAACTTGGGACTGCTGTATACCGTATCGAATGTGTAGTTATCTTCACGTTTATTGTATCCAGACCAACCTATGCTGCTTGTTGGGCTGTCCAAGAGCTCATTGTATTCCAACCTACAGGAATATTCTCAATACCATGCTCTGCATGACTTGCAAGAGGGGTTGACAGTAATAAAGAGTCGATCTGACTTAATTTCCTCCTGCTTCTCCAACATTTTTATCTATAATCATATGGGACACGAATCAGAATTCGTTTTATTCCTAATTAACCATTTTAATGGAACACACGGTTTTTCCCCGCCTTGAGTTGATTTTGAAAAAATGGAATTATAGACTATTCTTTCCGTCTTTTCACCATTATTATTCTCTTCTTCCTTGAAGAATGACGTCAAACACCTGCTACCTTCTCCACCACGCCGAGCTAACTCAAAAGCAAAAACGAAAAATATCTTTTTTTGCAATCCATCTGTTGTCTCTTCGTCACAATTCTGAACCAAATCCTTTTTATTCTCGGGCATCGTTTGGAGTTGTTTTCTTTTAGTTTGTTCAGCGCCCCTTGCTGATTTGATTTCAATATCGGTGAACGGATTAAAAATAATACCATACTCCTTGTGATACTTTTCCATAAAAAAAATTTCGGTAACGTTCCAGATTGTCTTTATTGTGAAGTCCTTATATTCCTGACCATTCTGCTTGCGCATATTGAATGCCCACTCCGTTGATATTTTTGCCAGTACGCTTATAGATATCTCTTTGTCCAAGAAATATCCTTCGGCCTTGCAAAAATCCATGAACTGTCGCCATACACACTGATTTGGTATTTTCTGATTCACTTTTAACCACATTTTCCTCATTAGATTGTACTCACCAAAACGCAACATTTTTTCACTTTTTGAAGTATATCTAACATTTATCAATATTGTCAGTCAGTGTTGTTGTTGCCGACGGGATGTTTTTGCAGTGCAATTATCGCTCCGCAGTGCCATTACTGCTGTAATTTTTCGACAATTACATTCCTCTTATGACAAATATTATACATAAGGGGAATATTCGCATACATCATTCACTCACTTGTGAAGTTTCTGCAGCAATTGTCGAATGAAGTGTGACACGAAAAAAAATATATTATCATTCTTATAATAACTTCGATATGTTAACCATGTTCACATATTTTACTTATTACTACATTTTTAGGGTAACCATTGATATTGTTAGTTTAACCAATTTTGTTTAAGGTGATCTCTATAAAATCCTCAGTGATGATTTAGTACTAGTTATGTATGTATATTTTTTGTTCTTTGTATTGGCGAAAGGCCTATTTCTGCTAATATTCGAAAATTTGGCGAAGTCGATGGTTTTCAGTCATCCAACTCTTGTAAAAAAGGCGGATTTATGATGCCTTTCGGTAACCAAGATGATGTTGACATCCTTTTCACTGCAGAAGGGGTGAAAAATCATTTGTTGAGCCAAATAAGACAACGTGAAAAACAATTGAGCTTCTACACATTCATTAAATCACAGAGTTTGTGACAATTCTCGGAAATATTTGAACATTTCAACATTTTGAAATTTTTTCAAACTTCCTGAAAGGTTTTAGATTATTCCGTAAAATCACTGACCAACTTTGAATTTTCGAAATTTATGTTGAATATTCTAGATTTCTACACTACGAAAGATCTCGGAAGTTTCGTAACAAAAAAAGGGATGTATGCCTACCGATTGTTGTCAAACTTTTAGTATGAAAGGAGGTGTGGGAATCAATCGAGACAACCTCCACTGCAGAAAGTCCCAGATAGATACAACAAAAGATGTAAGACATAATGAAATTTAAGTTTCTGAAATTAGAGGGTATAGAATCTTACTATTTCGTTGCAAAAATTCTGCAGATCATAAAGGTTGCTAAAATTCTGCTCGAATAATTATTGAGAGCATAATAAACTTCAACGTAATGATGTTATGCTGCCTAAAAGGCCAAATGCAAGGCGTACAAAGCATTAACGAAGACTTGACTCATAATTTATGCAAGAGGAATGTATGCAAGTTAGAATAAAGTCAGTATCGATCGATAGATAAATGAATTCTGGTCTTGTTCTGTTTATACTACCCTTGACCTTTGGAGACAAAATGATCCATAAATAAATTTTGGATGAGAAAGTTGGCACGGATCGATAATGTATATAGTCATATAATACTGATAAGAAAGCGAACAATATATTATTCGTATAACCACGTTTCGTCAAGTAAGCAGGAAATATTTTGCAAAACATACTCTGAAAACTACGTAAAAATGCTTCTTTCAAATGTCTCGAACACTGTCTTCCACAGATTGAGAATTGGTATGTTGTCGACCCACAAGTGATGTTTCTTATGACCAAAATTTCAAAGTGCTTGTGGGGAGATTCTCACATATATACCACTAATATAGAGGGTGTTTCGTACTTGAAATGCTGATCCTAAAGGACGATAATCCTTGAGTGATTCTGAGAAAAATTCTTAATATGAACATAGGTCCGTAACTGATTCATTTTTGAGATACAGGATGTTGGAAGTTTTAATCAAAATAATGAAACGCCACTGTTTTTGTTTTCAGATAAATAATATTTCAATAATGGTGTCATCTCTTCATTAAAATAGTGTTTTAACTTTTTTTCTTCTGGCGGTCTGTTTTCAATTTAAGGAATAAAATGCATTCATTGGGACTAGGAGAAAAAAATGACAAATTGCAAATGCATGGTAATTTTTATTTGTGATGCTTTGTTTCCAATCACTTCTATATATATGATGTTTCATATGTGACACTCTGGATATATTACCAATTGTGAGCCTTAATAGTATTTCTATTTGAATGTTTAATGTTTGATTCCACTGGGTTTCATTTCATCTTGTGTCAATATGTTTTTATAGTTAGAAATATACTATTGCATCTTACCTTTTAATATTGTTATATTTGTATTTTACTTATTTACTTATTTCACTTTTTATCTTTACTTTATTCTATACCTATTGATTTTACATGTTTTTATAGTTAGACCCGTCCTATTTTATATTTTATATTTATATTTATACATCACGTTTCTTATCCTTACATAGTTAGTATAAGTGAAAATGATTGTTCTAATATTAACTATACTGCAGATATATATTTTTATTATTTTTCATAGGTACTCATACTTTTCATCTCAAAGCAAGTGTTTTACACCTTTGGTATTTATTTCACATTAGTGTACATTGCTGAATTGTTTTTCTTGTTTCCTTTTCTCTCGTGAATAAATATCTTTATTATTATTATTATTTAAATGTCCAGTGACTATTTCTATGAGAAACTGAAAAAACAACAAAAGTGAATACATTTTTTGATAGAAAATATTGCAGGTATGTTGACAGGGACGCTATTGATGAAAATTGAATTACTTCATTCATTGAAACATTTTTTTTATATGTTCTTGTTAAGTTAAATGTACTAGTTAACAGTATTCGCTACATTCATGTTCACAATTATGCAAAATCTGTGGGTTTCAATTAGTTTGTTAAAAACTGAGTGAACATTATGATAACTGTGAAGGAAATTGTCAGTAGTATTATCCTGAAAGGTGAAAGTATTTTGTAAATTGTGCATTTTGAAGGGATATTCGATCAGAAAATTTCACGAATACATAATATTATGGACTAAATGCGTATTGCAAGAACGGTTCATCTTGTGTAATCAATATCAGTTGAAGAGTTGAACCGTCAAACTGACGTTTCTTTATTTACCGTGATTGTCGTAACTATGGAAATGTATACACAAGCTAGAAGCGAAACATCGTTTTGAAAATAACACGGGCTGGAGGAAGTGTTTTCAAAAAGTCCTGTACTCATTGGGTCGAAATGAGAAAATTATGGCATTTGATTGGTTTATATAATATGACGGAATTGAATACAAAGAAAGTTATGAACCGAATTCTCATTCAATCTCTACACACCGATTATGGATATATCAATCACATATTAGTCCCATTCATGGACCATTGAAAATATATTAATAATAATGAAAGTAATGTAATAATAAAGTTATTTTTATTCACAATACAAATTTCGTGTAAAAAAACTAAACATCTATTAAAATTAAAATCATGAAAGCATGTTATACTAGATAACCGAGCATTTTGAGATGATATGAAAATATTGCTTTTTCATTGAAAACGTATGTGAGCTGTCTATCCTTAATCGTTACATCAGGACCTGGGAGCAGAGAAATGATTTGATGAAAATTAACAATAGATAAATACATCATCTCCGTTTTCTACATAACTTTTGTAACACCAGAGTCACATCATGCAAACCCCATTACTTTCATTTCACCTTCCTCCTTATGTGTGTCCTGTATGCAACAAAGGTACACACATTGGGTTGATTTTTTTTTTCTACATAATAAGCTCACCACCGACCTTATTGTCTACACCTCCAGACTTGTTTTTACCCCTTTGTTGATTGTAAATTCCTCTGTTTCATCTTTTTGTGTTCTTATTGTGATCTCAGTTGTTTTCATCGTCATTAATATCAGCTTTCTAAGTTTTCGTGGGACTTTTTAACTCTTTTAGTTCTATCATGAGTTGATTTGTCTTTATTGAGTCAAATGCTTGCTGGAAATCTACAAAGAGCGATTAGAGGTTTATCTTGTGTTCATGTGTTTTTTCTATCACTTGCTTTAGTGTATGAATCGCGTCTATGGTTGACTTTATAAATTCGATGTTAATTTCATCTATTCCGCCGCCTTACCATTTCTACATTTCGCAATGACTATTTCTATCTTCTCTCTGGTTGGCTCATTTAATATATTATTTCTTCTTCGCTCATTTCCTCTTCGTCTTCCACTACTATTGCTCTCTGTTCATCCTTTGAGCTTCATCTATCAATAGTTCTGATTAGTATTCTATCCAAACTTGTTTGTATTGCTTGTCTTCTAGTATCACTGTTCCTTCTTTATTCTTTATTCCGTTCGTTTTATTCTTGTTTTTTTTATTTTGTTTGTTCTTCAAATTTTCTATAGACACTTTTTGCAATTCTATTTTTACTTTCCTGTTCAATCTCCTGCACTTTTTTGTCCGTCCATTCTCTTTTACACTGCCTGATCATCTTCTTCCCTTGTTTCTTTAGTGTTTCATATTCTTCTTTGTTTTCGTTTTTCTTAGTCCTCATCCATTTAGCCCTAGCCCGTATTTTTTCGGTAACTTTTTTACATTTATCATTGTACCATTCATGTCTGATGGGTTTGTTTTGCATCAGTCCTCTTTTATACTTTCTTCGAAGTTGTTTCACTCTGTATCGATATCATCTTCCCTTTTCCTACTCATTTGTTGTGTTGTTTCTTCCTCCGAGTACGCCTTTCATACAGAAATATTATCTAGTTTAGCTACATCCCATTTTTGCCTCTGATAATTCGTTTTTTGCTTTTTTTACTTCTTGTTTGATCGTAGCTATGACTATGTAGTGATCTGAGTCCACACGTGCTCCTCTGTATGTCCTCATATCTCATCATAAAGAATAAAAATTCTCAGTTCAGACTGATTCCTATAAGGGCCGATCAGATACATGCAGGGTTTGATTTTGTCAATGCAGAAGTACTTCATGCAATTCGAGTTTTTCAAATAATCCCGACGTATCTTTCACATGTCCTTATTCCGTGCAGGCATGCATTTCTCATGCAGGGTTAAAAAGGCAGGATGGGCACGCATGTATTTGAATCGGCGTTAGGTGTGAGTATACAGTATCATCGGTTCGAATTTCTTCGATTTGGACGAAACCGCCCATTGACCTCAAATTCAGATTCGCTAATTCCAGATGGATGCACGGGTGCATCAATATTTATGCGATCGGCAGCAATGACCCTCAGCGACACTACTAGAAATTTGCATGCTACATGCGCCTTTCAGATTCGATTAAATCGAGATACATCAAGGAACATTCAATAATCCCCGAGAGATGTAACCTTTACAGTTTTCTACCTGTGGAGGAAGTCTCGAGTGAAATCAGCAAGGCTTTCTTAATCAATCCGAGCGAGTGGAAGATACGGCGGGTGGATGAAGCGGGGAAAAATTTATAATCTGAAAAAATGTTGAAACAATTACATGTATGGTAACAAAGTGTTTTTGTGGAAACAAATTTCCTAAATTATACGCTAATGCATGTTTTGAAATTGAGACAACAGAAATATGTAAATGGCAGACGCAATTTCTTTTTTTTTATCTACGTTTCTCATCAAATATCAATATGCAATATATCGATATTTTCTTTTGTGTTTTAATCGATCTACAGGGTATTGAAATCTCAGAATTTTTTTTAGTTTTTTCCCTTATATCTCCTGCAGTTTTTTTATATTTTTGGCTCAATATTGGAATATAGCATGTTAAATGATTGTGAGAATCTACAGGAAAATATGTTTCCATGTTCCTTTTTCTCCCTCTGAACTTTTAATGTAGTGTAGTAGTGCGTCGTTGGTAGATTCTCAATTTTAACATGAGTTTTCTGCTGAATATTTTCGTTCTTTTGTAGATTTACCCACTAGCAATATGTAATGTCAGTCATAACGATACTGAGTGGAAGAACAAGTATTGTGGCCTCAATCCACAAAAATGGAACACCGCTTTTTATCCCCTATCAATTTACAGTAAATATTGTAATGAAAAGTGTAATGTACGATTGGAAGTAATAAAGACGTTTATTATTATTATATGCGTTTCGTAATGAGGTTCATTACGACACTGGAACTTCATTTCGGCACTGTTACTGCATAACGACACCGGAACATAAACATGATCAGAGTTTATGATGAATTTATTGAAATTGACATAATGTCAAATTTGGGCTTCATACTATTCATTTTCATATCTCTGGCGGGACTTGGCAGGTATTATTATTTGTATAGCAGCATTTGCTAACTATATCTGAATCGCTACTTTTAGGACCTGAACCAATGTCGATAGCATTCATGATGAAATAACTAACTGATATTGACGCGTTCTATTTTGACAATTCGCAAGATAACAACAATAAAAACCATGGTAACCAAAGCCTTACAAGATTGATTTTTGCATGTTTCTAAAGGCCTGATGGTCTCGTTTGACAAATGTTCTATCTCATATCATAATATGAATCTTTACGACACTTACATCGTAAATATCTATTTTCGTATCTACGACCATTATTATGAAAAAAATAAAGAATGATATTCTGTAATTTAAAAAATATTTCTTTCTAGATTCTTACAACAATTTGGTTCATTTGCCAAATGTTTTGTGCATTGACACGCTGCATCCTCCGAAAGCATCCTCGTGGTAGTAGGTAGTATTTTGCCGATAAATATATAATTGAGATCTGACATAATGCTAACGTTGATCGTAGCATGATGGGATTATGGGTGAAATTCTATGAATAACGTTGGCTGTTTTCTTCGATATTCTTGAAAATCACCACACAGCAATTGAATTCTTGAATAAATCGAGGAAGGAGCAATCAAATAAAACTAGACGATTCGATTTGTTCATCTAGCAGTTAGCGCCATCTAGGAGCTAATAGAACATGTTTCTACCAGACTGGTAAATTATTTGCTAATATTTCTTCTGAATTTCGATTCTGATCGTTTTATATCTTACACATTTCGATTTCTTGGATTTTTCGATACTTAATTTTTTTTTTAATAATTTTTCGGTGAAATTATGTTTTGTTAGTTTGTCAATTTGACGGTTTTATGATATGAATAGCTTAGATTATTGAGATTTGCTATTACTCAGTTATGTCATTTCAGACACTTTCGTTTATTAAAGAATTCAGATCTATGGAAACGTTTCCGCGTATGATGCTTTATCAGTTCTCATACATAAACATTACAAAAATCAGTTCTATACATTTCATTCTGCTATAATCAAGTTTTATATAAAGTTATTCTGTTAAATGATTTAATCTCCATTTTATTGGTTTTACGTATTAACAGTTTTCTCATTTATTGTTATTACGAAAAAAATTCTAGTATACTTTGGCCCACCCTTTTTTTTCAACTATACTTCATTGAAGCTTTTCAAAAACAATATTTCACTTCATCCCATGTTAAATTCGAAGTTTCTGACTTGATAATGTCGCGATTTCAACTAGCTTTTATCTGGTATCTCGATATCTCTATTCGTTTCAGAGATTATGGTACGCAGATTTTCTATGCAATAATGATGATGAAGAGAAGTTTATTAACGCACGCTCTGTGAAAATCGCAGTTGATTTGCGTGCATAGATTCGCTGATTATGTCTTTAACAGAAAACACGACTGATTACTAATCCGTCTACAAGTTTCATGGACATGCTTCTCGTTGTTTGGTGTTTCGATCAAGTTCGGGGCGACATTACTTTCAAACTCCTGAAACGTTCGCCTTAAAACAGATGCCGTTCGAAGCGAAGAATTCAATCTGCACACACCTCGCCCCCATTTTAAAAGGTTTCTAGCATTCCGAAGGACTCACACCTACCAATAAATTGTCGAAAGGTTCGTTTCTGGTAAATAAATCATTATAATTGGTTTCTGAACTCCGAGGCGAACAGCCAGGAGAATGTTTGTATGAATAAACATTCTTTCTTTGTTTTTTGCGCACTGATTGATGGTCGATTGCAGCGTTGCGGAACTTAGTGAGTACCAAGAAGTTTTCTGCATTAGGACTTAATAGTATATTATATACCAAGTGTCTGAAGTGCATCTTTCAATCCCAATACATTGGGAGAAATTGACATATACCTGCGCATATACGATGTTTGTTGAACTGGCGCAACCTTTTCAGCACAAAATTAGTTATTTTTGTATTAAAAGCGTAAAATGTTGAAATACCTGATACGAAGACCTATTGCGCAAGAACGTTTACTTTTTCAAATTCTGATTATATTGAGATATACCGCAAGCACTACGGCCCCTCATACAAAAAGTAACGGATTATTTTCGAAATATTCGAGAGAAAAATGTATCAAACAACATGTGGGGATAAATAAAATGGGAGAAATTTCCAGCTTGATTGTAAAATGGCTTGGAAAAGACATGTATATGTGCTACACAGGTCACTGTTTCAGGAGAAGCTCTGTAACTTGTGACATCTACAGTCACTAATAAATAAATAATAAATGAAATAGTTTTATGAATTATTTTGGCAGTGAAAAATAGTCTGTTTTACGGTGAAAAACATTTATGCATCAAAAGAGATGCAGTAATGTCAAGTATTTCTGACAGTTGCACAAAATAGTTATTTATAATACAAGTGTTTATTAGTTAACACAAATTGAGTTCCTTGCTTCTTCGTGGTCGTAGACATTACTGCTGCAAATATAAATACAATGGAAGTTGAAACGAATGATTAAGATTCTTCTCTTCCACCAGAAATTCAAGAAGCTGCAAACAGAGTAACTTCAGATCGGTTTAATCTCGATTCTTCAATTTTGTCACCAATCGTTATTTGTTTTACAAGGCATAAAAGCACAAGATTTAATGCCGCGGCTGGTGTTTCATAGCCGAGCGTAGCGAGGCTATGAAACCAGCCAAGGCATTAAATCTGCTTTTCTGCCGTGTGAAACATATAATTTTTTCTTCAAATTTGTTTCAATTCCACGCAAAATCGACTTTTTCATATTTGAATTGCGTTTCATTATCAATATCCAAATAACTAAATTATTTCATCAAAGGTAACTGGGCCCTGCGTTACTATGTTTACCGTTGATGACGTTTGTTGAATTTGTTTGTTTACTATTTACTTTGTCATTGTCAATTTTAATAACCAGTTTGATTTAAATTATTACTTGGAAGGTTGCCTAGCAACGAACTTTTTCTGCCTAGGCAGTAAAGTTGGACTTTTTCTGCCTAGGCATTAAAAGTACAACTTCTAAGCCTGCCAAGTGTCATTAAAAGACCGTTTTTAATGTCATTTGGAGAAAAATATAATTTGTATCTACAGACAATCCCGTTTTTTGCACTAGTCCAAAGGAAATATTTTGTTTCCCCTTTCGATTATCATAATTAAATCGCCACCTATTAGTTGGTAGTTTCATTATATTCTCATTATATACTAACGCCATCTACATGTCTTTTCCCATCGAATTCAATTCTATCCCATATGACCTACCTTCTTACTCTTCATACAATGCCAAAACCAACATTCAAAGAAGTCTTTGCATCGATGGACACTAAGTGAATTATTACCGTGACCATTACGTCCAACTTGTACCCTATGTACAATCAATTTCTTATATGATATTTTTACACAAGGCTTTCAGTAATGAAAATGATGATTTCACTTATCTATCCAGCAAAGTATCAATAAATGTATACAACTTTTCCTCTAGAAAACCGTTACTAATTTATATCGAGTAAAACCAATTATTATATGAACTCTCCTGTGAGTAAAATGCTTCAGATTCATAATACGGAATTCATAGAGATCGACATTTTTCATTTATCGTTGTTACAAATGAGAAATGCTTACCTATCCAAATTGAGAGCAGAAGGAAAGAATGTACAGTGATTCAGCTTTTTTTACAAATCTTTGAAGGGGATATTTACTTGTCCAGATATTCTTGAACTTGTTAACTTGAACGATTCAAATAGAACAATGCGATACCCATACACTTTCTCAAGACCAATCCACTCAAATGATTATGAAAAAAAATCTACAGAACAGTGTCACTTTTTTTTATTTCTTCATGAAGTTTCGATAGCGCGAGTAGCTAGGTACTCCTTCAGAGGCTTATACATCGTGGATAATCTCCGATGACTGAAGATTCCGTCTGCAGATATTCTATTTATTCTGACCCAGGTACTTCTTGGCGCCAATTACCGTATCTGGATTAGGTACATTTTCAATAACATTCGTTGACCTTTCTCTATCTGCTGTCTTGATGTCATAGTTTTCCTTTGCTATTTTAGAGTTTCTAAGAATGGGATTCCATATTTGGTTGAGGTTCATAGCTTCTTCTTTTCTGTGTGTTTGATCTCTATTGCCTTCCGTACAAGTCGGCTATGGTATATCTGGGGGGTACGCAACAGGTTCCACGTCCTCAAATAGAACCCTGTGGTTTTCCTCACCGAGCGCGAGTTCTGCCTCTGCTACTGCCACTAACCAGCAGTTCCTCTGTTGCTTCTTTAGCCATGTTTAAATGGATCTTTTTGTAGTTCCGAAGTACACTTTTCCGCAAATTTATGGTATGCGATATACCTTCGCTGCTGATAGTCGGTCTCTTTATCCTTTGCATTGCAAAGGCATTGCTGTATCTTCTTTGTGGGTTTGAATTCCGTTTTTATGTTGTGTCCCAACAATTTTCCAATTCTCTCTGTAACCCTCGGGATTTATGGTAGATACGCACGTGCAACTACCTGAGCCTTCTTCCCACCTTGACTCCTAGAAGTCCTCGGTTTCATGGTCTTGTTGATTTCGGATACACTGTATCCATTTGATCTCAAGATCGTTTGAAAAAGTTCCAGTTCAACTTGAAGATGCTCAGGTTAACATATTCTCGATAGTGCTTGAAGGTACCTATCCGTGTACGTAGGTTTTCGATATACTCTGTATGTCAATCTCGCGCCACATCTTTCGATGAGTAAGTACATCTAGAAATACTATCCGCTGGTCCTGTTCAGTCTCCATGGTGAACTTGATGCTTGGGTTTTAAGGAAACGGTTCAGTGTGTCCTTTCCGTGTCTCCAAATGACGAAGGTGTCATCCACGTAACGTAGCCACATATTCGGTTTCAAATCGAAGGCATCGATTGTCAAATTTGACATACTCATATCAGTGTTGCCATATCTCAAAATGTTAGTTGCATTCCTCGTTCTGTGCCCCTTTCATTTCATACTGCGTACAATATTGTTACAAAAACTTTTATATTTTATTAACTTATCGCATTGAGAACCTCCCTCAACGTTTCACCTTGATAAACGTACCCCGGTCGTCTCCTCACCTGTTAAAAAATCGATCAGCCTCCTTTAGCAGACACCGTCTCGTCGAGAAAGGGCTGCGACAATATTTGGGTGAAATTAACGAAAGTCGAAGGGTGGATATCGACCCTCGTGTATCGCAATAGGTCGACAGAGGGAACAACGGCGACCTTCACCGTCTGGGCTCCAAATTTATAAGCAACCTGTTGAGTTTTGGATTACGTTTGGGGTCGATTCCGTCGTTAGTCGACCGAAAAAATGTAGGGGAAGGTCGGGAAGGAGATGGGGGTTTTAAACGAGGCTAGTCGTTTCGCTTGTTGTGCTTTTGTTTTTGGAAAAGAGATACGACGATACTAGAAAACAGTCTGGGTCTAGTGAGCTTTCATTGGCAGTAAAAATGTTTTCGAATTTTCACTATAAAATCTTTAGAACTCGAAAATATCAGAAACTTTCAAAATTTTTCTATATGAACACACAAACATTCTCTGTCTGGTTCTCATTAATTTCATGGAGCGCTACGAAACCAATTGGTGTTCTTGAAAAATCTTCGACATTTTCGTCGTTAGTAAAAATATACTTTTTGTACAACTGTCAAAAAAACTTGACATTTCTGCATCTCTATTGATGCGTGAATGTTTACTTTATTCACTGCCAAAAAATTCACGAAATAAACATGAAATATTACTTTTTGAAGGATCTTTTCACTAATACAAGACCTTTTCAATTTCTTAGAATGCCAATTAAGCTTAAAAATTGTGCAAAGAAAAAGCACAATTGTTTTTCACCTTAGATTTGGCAAGTGGTTTTCATCAGATTAAGATGCACAACAGTATACATATAACAGTAATACATACTAATACAGGACATTTCCAATATCTTAGAATGCCATTTGGCTTAAAAATGCCCCATCTACATTGCAGCGAATGATAAATGAAGTTGATAATGTCAACGAACATATTAATAAAATGGATGACATCTTATTTTCAACTACATAAAAAAAAAACATGTCATAAATAAACCAGATTATTTTTTTCATTCTTGGAATATATAATGCCGAGGAAATATGTTTATTGGGTAACTACAACCGAAAATGAAGAGGTTGGTTTAGTTTAATAAATTTTTCCTTCATGAAACACATACTGAAAGCAAAATACGGTACTGTTTCATTAGGGAGAGTCATTGTGTTATCTAGAAAATATCCCTTCTTACTCAATCTGAAGGCCTGACAAATGATAAGAGGGGTGTATTAAAGTGAGAGATAATATTATCGTGACTGAATTGCTTGGTTAGTATTTTTTCGGATTTTTCCCTTCATAAAAAATAAAAAATATATTTTTTTTCTTGGAATTTATCTGTGCCATTTTCTAGATTTTGAAGGAAAGCTTCTATCGTGCCTCCATATTGAAAGTTTCCACAGTTCATATTCCAGCCCAGACAACTATATAAACATCTGCTGTAATAGATATAATTAAATCATTAGTCGATGTAGAATGCATTTGATGAAAAAAAAAATATATCGTTTGTTATTGTGCTGAATTGAATGCCTATTATTCAAAACAACTGCTTGATTGTATTTTTGAAACTTGACAATTCTGTTTGATAATTATTTTATGGTAACACTATAGTAATACAATCAACGACTATGAATTGCTTATTATCGATTACAGGTAGAATTTGTACCATCAATTGGTTCGAAAACAAGTATAATTGCATCGAGTTTTAATACAACGCACTCTCATACTTTGAGTAATTTTTGTAAAGTTATGAATTTGTTTTGGTATATACAATGTTAAGTCACTGCTTTGATATCACTTCATGTTATTCATATGGGTAGATTTAAAAAATTGTGAAGGACCTAAAGAACACCCTTGTCAAGTATTGTGCTGACAGGATATTAATTAACATTCACTTTAGTAACTTGTTTTCGACCACATAAGTAGTTCTAGAACCATTATAGTACAGTTCCTTCCTTTCAATCGTTTCAACAGCGTTTCTCACAACATTGTCACTATCATCAATAAATTGAATTCACTTACCAACAGCAATTTTTTCTGCAATGCTCCATTTAACAACTACCAAAGATTGATCAAAACTGCCGACGAAGAGTTGATGCTCATATCCGTCATCCAGTCATTGGTTATGGATTGCCACGAGGAATCGTTCTTTGCCCGATTCTTTTCAATAAATACATTATTGAAATATTTTCAATATTCTGGGATTTGATGATTATACTGCGGTTTTTTAAGCAAAAACCTGGCAGGTATTGAACGTTACTATAGAGTATCATCTACAACTACAACTCTAAAGAAGGCTCACGAAGCGCTGTTCAATTGTTATCGATCCAACAACTCAATACAACAACAACAACTTCAATAACCTTACAATTGAAACGATGGTTAAGCAGCATATCATTCTTCCCCAGAAGAGAGTTGAATGCCTTGGATTATTTATAGATATTAAACTCATAGGATGCACATGTCAATTATGTCTAAAAAATTACGTTCTATGATATTCAAATTTGAATCTGGGAGATATTACCCTCTCTCCAATTGAGAGTGGAGAGTTACTTTTGATATGGTAAAATATGCTGGGGAGGAGCAGTTAAAATACACTTCACCCTCTGGAAAATTTGCAAAAAAGATTCCACTCATTGTGTTTGAACAGTTTAAGTACCTATTTATCGAACGGATTATTTTCCGAAGCCAAGGTATTTGATATTTTTCAAATGTTTCATTATAATACAGAGCTATTCAAATTCGAATCTATGCATTGGTATATCGGTAACGGTAAGAGTTGAAGGGTTAAACAGGGGCAAAGTAGCTTGATTGTTGTTCTTATTTCCTTTCGTGAATAAATATCTTCAATATTATCGTTATTATATTTGCTTTTGTCAGATATTCCTACGATAACTCCGGTACCTACTGAGAAACTAGGTACAGATACCTACATAAACAAACATTTCAACATGTCTAGTCGTATGGTGCTGTTTCATTATTTTTTGTTTGATGCTTGTTAACGAAAATCCATTTTCATCTGATAAAATAATATATTTTTCAACAATATTTCGGGGCTGATCATATACAGCCATTTCTAGTACTTTCTCACATATTCGTTGATGTTGTTGAATGTATGGGAACGTTGGGTTCTAAGTTCAAGAAATTATATTATTTTGACGATTATTTTACGACCAGAGACAATAATTTACTCTGCGTGTGACAATTTTAAATGAAAGTTTTGGTTTTATTATGTTAAGGTAAGAGCACCAGTAATTTACACTCAATGACTTGAATAAAAAATATATTTGTGGTCATAATTTTGATTGTGAGCATGTTTTCTATATTTTTCTGGGTAGTTTATGTTTTGATGATCCAGTCTAGATTCATTTGAGTACAGAAAAATATGAAATCGACAAAAAAATGTATTTGAAAAATGTTTGATCGAGGTACCAGTTATTAACACGAAATAAATACAAGATTTATTGTTATACTAATAATACAGACATAAACCGAAAATTTGGTTTTGTGCTATGCCTCGAATACACCTGTTTCTAGAAAAAAAACAATTCTGTCCCGGAATTTTGTAATTCTGGCTGGAATAGTTTTTTGATGATGTCTGCAAACTGAATGGTGGAAACAAAAGTTTGGACCCAAAAACTTCGACAAGTCATCTTCATCTTCATCTTCTCTTTCATCTTTCGAAGCAATGATACTAATATAATTCAGGCTATCACTACTTCATTATTCTTCATCATTTTCAGATACTTATTTCCTCTTTTTCTTGGTACTCTTTTAAATCTCGATAGGAAGAAGGTTGCTGTTCTTGAGGGTTTCTTAAAAGTATTGGTGATACTTTAGCATATAGTGTTATTATTTAGAAGAAAGTGAGCAAGTTTCAAACACTAGAACACTGTCAATAACTGGGGCTCTTACCTTATATGTATCTTTGGTTACAGGGGTCCTTATGTCCATTTCAGGAGTTGGTTGCATTCTCGCGGTTATAATAATAAGCGAAAATCTCATATTTCCGACAGATATCAGCAATTGTCCACTGTTATTTTTTTTCGTGTAACGAAACTGCTTTTTCAAACTACAGAATGTCTCACACATTCTCAATTGGTCTCCTCACCGAGTTGGCTAAAAAAAGAACTCGGCGACAAAACCGGAATTACTCGCAAGGCCGTCATTCGAATGGTCCTTCTGCATCTGAAACAAAAGACAGTCAGTCATTCTCGGCAGCGGAGGATTTGCGGAAGGTAAGTGAGGTGTAATCGATATTCTATTTTTATCGTGCTTTTCTCTGTGCACTCTAGCGGAAAATGTCGTCCGTTTCGAGCCTACGAGTCTATGTTGCGGTAGGTTGGCTAATCATTTTTATTTTCGTATCGCGGCACATAATGGTTCGCAACCGCGATGATAGCGATTGAGATTGCAGAACGCTAACTCGGCCAAATAGCAGAATGTCAGCTCGCCAAGGTCAAAGAAGTTGCTGCCTTCTCTGATCGAGACCAGACCAGCCATGAGGTGTTTGCCGACGATTCGTTTTGCCGAACCGAAAATTATGTAACGTGTTCGATGCCGGTCTAGCATGACTTCAGACGGTTCAGGACGGATAAAGTGGTTCGAGTGTTTCAGCAGTTTATTCGTTCATTTTATTTATTCACCAAGATTTATTTAGATTCGATAATTCAACCGCATTACTTTAAGGAACATTCATAGCAAGTCAGGAGATACATATAATAAAAAAATGAATCGTAGAAGGAACACATTCTCACTTAATGTATATTTTGTGGACAAGAAAATTATTCTATCGCGTTTACCATAGATTGGATACCACCAAGGATTATATATACAGAGTAGGCCATTGAAAACGAAACAGCGGCTCTGTAGGTCGGCAGAACTGAATTTGGGTCGGTATTTTGACAGATAACATGAACATAACTTGTGGAGTGACGTCACATGTTCTAGTTAACTTCAAAATATAGGAGTTGACTTTAACGGGTGGAAGAGGCATCAGTTAAAGTTAACTTTGTAGAAAATTATGGTTTTCGACAGTTCTTCTGTCAATAAGTTAGCACTCAACCTCGATTTTATTGCTTTGTATTTTTATTTTTGTTCGCAATTATGTTAGCAAACGATATCCAAGATATCTTCTATATCTGTTAATGGAGCATATTAAAGCAAGATTGACGAAGACCAACTAATTTTCCCACTTAAGACTGGAGGCACGATTTGAAGAAGGTACATTTGGTTATTGCTTTTTGTTGGGTGATTCTGGATATACATTGTCATAGTATATGATGAATCCTCTAGAAAACCCACAAAATGAACCTGAGAGACTCTACAATGAATCTCAAATAAGATCCAGAAATTGTGTAGAAATGTTTGGAAAAGGAGATTTCCCGTACTGCATCTGACACTTCGCTTAAAGAGAGAGACTACTATGGAATAACTTCTTAGCAACTGCAGTTCTACATAACATTGCCATAAATATGGGGAGAAGAACCAGATGAAAATGTATTCGTTGGAAAACTTCAATCAAAATATTCCTCACAATCGAAATCGCGATTTGGTGAGACAAAGATTAATAGAGGAATACATCCAAAATGTATAAATTGGTTTCATGTTAGACCTTTGCAGGACTCTACATTTGTTGGGTTCTAAACATTTGTTTTAAAATATGTTCTGTCAACTTACTGCACCCTTACAACAACCGTTGTGTGAGGTAGAGAAGACATAGCCCCTCTTACCTTTTAACGTGTGATGCCATGCATACTTGAAAACTTTTTAAAGTTACTGTTTGTTAATGTCAATAAATAAATAACTAATTATTTAGGATACTTGATTTTATTTTAGGAAACATTTCTCTGGCCACCGCAGATAAGTGAACACTGTTCTTCAACACTATACAACAGTAAAAATGAACCCAAGAACTATTTCTGTTCACAATAGAAGTTTTATGTTATAAGTTTTAGATTTTGGGATTTTGGATATCAATTTTACAAATAAAACAAGATGCAGAACAGAATTAAATAATAAAACTTGAATTTTACCAACAAAATTGTTAATTTTAAATAGGTCAAAATGTAAATGCGTCAAATACAGTGCATACGTGAAAAATAATCATAAAGAATGAATTACAAACAATATAGTCACAAAGAATCACACTTTATCAACGTTCAACAAGCAATTCAGAACAGAAACCTAAAATATTGATGTATGACAATAACTGTCATCTTATAACTGTTCAAAAGTAATGTTTTGAAAAAAGCCCTCGAGCCTCAACTTATACCAAATCATTCTCTTGAATAGATCTTTTCTTTATCGAACTGTAGAACAACAGTTCTTTCACATTCAGTGAAATCTTTCCCAGCTAGCTTCCTTATCAACAGAATATCAACAGAGCGATCCTGGAGCAATATTAAGACAAGATGCCAATGCTTCAAACTAGCTTATGAGGGTAAGGGACAATTACATTTTTTAGAGATACACACAGCATTTTTTGCTATATCTCAAAACGAGTCCGGTGAAATTTTTCTATGATGAGCATTTGGTTCCGTGTTGAAACTTCTTCCCAGAATTTTTCAGCTGTAAAGCACTTAACTATTGTTGTAGTACTTGGGTTGTGTGTAAAATTTGTCCTTATATATTTTGACATTGTATTTGAGCCTTTGATTTTTTCTACACAATTTTTTTTTATTATGGCAAGAACTTATATCACATTTTTTTCGAAAATAATGATGAAGGAGCATCCTCACCAGCATCTTTTTTTTATCCAAAAGGTTCAAAATTGGTAATTACCCATTAATCAGAAATTGACGATTTCATTGAGGTCGACCCTACTAAATCAATGTTCCTATACTTCTGTCATTAACATCAAATCTTTCGAAATTGATTGCCCAGGGAGCTTTTTGCTCCCTCATTTCCATGATGTTATCTGAACACGTTTGTCATTTCCACGTGAATTTCAACGTAAGGAAAAATGTTGCAATGGAAATTGTGCTCGAAACTCTAGTTTATCTTGAAATGTATGGTCTTCAATTCGAAATTATCGAAATTTTGTAGGTTTCCATAGATTCCGTTAAATATGATGTTAGGGAGGCTGTGGCAAGATAGCGTTGATAATGATAATGAAACTTGAATTGTAGTGGCCAGATGTATATTCATCTGTATATAAAATTCAGCTTGAATTTTCACAGTGGCATGAAAGAAAATAAACATATGCCTTTGACGACACCTATATCAATTTGTTGAATATCGTCGCGTTCATTTTTTACACAAAAACATCGAAATATATCACGCAGTACACGTCTAGCCAATTCTTGTCAGACTTTTTCAATTCCGTCGGATTTTGTTATTCAACGTCTGGCCAGGGTTCAAAATGGAACGGGAAAATTGCCGGTCGAAGCACAATGGGGCAGCAATTTTCAGCGTATTGATATGAACCAGCAGACAGGCCAAGCACTGCTTTGTTCTTCGTAATACAGATAGATAAAAGACACACAATTTGCTCGCTCATCACCGTAACTCGCAAATTTTTTGCCTTATAATGTCAACTTTTGTATAGAAGAAAAGGGGAGATGTTAATGAATGATATACTGAAAAATGCTAGCGAAGGAATTTTCAGATTTCGAATAGATATTATCTAATGTCTAAATCAAAGTCTTGTGAGCTGAGGTGTACCACAGGGTACCATCTTGGGTCTACTACTTTTCGCAATTTACACATCTGAATTGCATTGGTATATAGGTACAACACTATTCTTCGCTGGTGTTAATTTTGAAGAAGAAACAGAGAGGGCCTACGGAAAAATTTATAAAGATCTGAAAAAAATCCATGATTACTCAAAAATTCAGCCTCCAAATCAGTTGTTTTGAAGTCGAAGCTACGATATTATAATTTCTACGATGAAAGTATTAACTTGATATAGTCTTATGTAGAGTCCAGTTTGTTTTTTTCCAGGATAAAAATCTTCTTTGCTCAATATACAATACTGTGTCCCTCAAGGGTCCGTTTTAGGACCACTACTTTGTCTTGTGTTCCTGATAAATTGTATTTTGGGCGTATTTTCTGTGCCTCTGCTTCACTTTCCTGAGTACCCGCTTCCGCATCTAGGGTCCCTTGGGAGGTTTCTATGCTATCTTGTGTTTTGGGTGTACTTTCAATTTTTTTATGTATGATTATATGTTCAACCCTTTGAAGTAAACTGATTTTTTCTGTACAGTCGACTAAGTTTATCAATACACTGCAATCCATTTCTCTAAGAGAGAAAACAACATATATCCTTGCTACTTGCAGACGTTAGTTAGTTGTACAAACTTAACCTACAATTTTCGCGTGCTGGTAATTATTTATAAAAATAGTTATCAACTGAAATGGTCTGCCGTTTTTATGATTAGTGTTATAGTTGAGCAAATTGATTGAATGTCTCTTTAGCAGACGTTGATTGATTTTGACACGTGTATTTCAAAACTCAGTAACTGCAAAAACCGTCTGCCATTTTGTTTCTGGTGGATATTGAAGTACGTGGCAGACAAAATCGTAAAATTTTAACCAACATGACGCTTAGTATCACTGGTAGCGACTGGAAACTGGCACTTTTCTCCCGTAGTCAATAGCAATTAGCACTTTCCTAGTAAAGTTATCTTAGCATAGAGGTTGCAGATGAACTTCTTCACTGCGCCTTATACTCGGTATTTTTTCACCCAGTGACCAACTAAGTTGTTTTTCACATCGTCACAATTAATATACAAAGTTGGTCGTTTATTAATACCGATTGTATGCAAATGTTTTCCTTCCATTGTGAGTATTTACATTCCGAATTTTTGTGAAGCGATTAGAACGATATCTGCGCTTTCGAATATCACCGCCTATTTTCTTTTATCTGCCCCCGGCTCCGAATTGAAGGAAAGGAGGGAAGGAGGGAAAACGTTGAATATTGCTTTCATTTTGATAAAACTTTCAATACAGTATGGATTAAAAGAATCATTCGCCATGATACGGTCTATTTATTATTGATACTAATCGATTTCTCTCGTAGTCATTGCTAAACAATGTTTTAGAAACACTATCAACATGAATCCATGATTCCGTAGTCCCTTAAAAAGAAGTAGTAGTAATAATGATAACACTCTCATATCAAGCCACGAAAACAGTGGATTCATTACAAGGAGTTGGGAATCATGTTACACTATCGCCAATTACTATGTTTAGAGACACTGTCATTTTGAATGATGCCAGAAATTCTACTAAACAGACAGAGAGGAACTGCATGATAAAATTATATTTCTTCACAACTAACACAGCAATAATCAAAATTGCTTGTTTTCCTGTCGAGTGGAAACATGCTAATATATTACCTCTACCAAAAAACTCTCAACCTAAAGATTATAGTCATCTTGGACCGATCAGCATCCTTCTAACTACCTCCAAGGGAAGGAAGATCTGATGAAAAATCAAATGATGATATATTTTCACTTATCCATTTTTTATCTAAATAAACTTGACATTTCATTGAGAATTTTGTTGCTAGGCAATTTAACGAAAATTATGAGTTCCTATGACGAATAATTTTTTCTGGTTAATATTTTTCATCAATACCACTCGATTGGAACGGTTCATAATTTTCACTCGCTCAACATCTGCTCAGTATTTTTCGTCGATTATTTGGTCCAGTTAGACAGTTCTTCTTTAGTTTCTTCTTGTTGTTTGCAACCAGTCATTTACTGCCAGCCGATCTTTGATTTCCCCCTTGCGTTATTTTCGAAATCACTGGATTATCTTCAATCCTTTCGGTATCTTGTGCATTGTTATCTGTCTCTGTTTTGAAACGGATTATCTTACAGTGAGATGCTTCTCCACCTTTTCAGGCTGTGGTAAAATTTTCTTTGAAGCCCTTCAGGCTCTTCTTCATTCCATGATAAAACCATTTCAAAAATTTATTTATTTAAAACTCACCTTTTTTAATTGGAATTGCTTGTAAAATATTGCGTTTTGTGTCACGGGCATTTTACACCGTCTCCTTGATTTGTATATTACCTTAAAAACCCGTTTTTAATCATTGAAGTACCTCTCTTGTGACTTTTCTGCTTTTCTTCTCAACTGCACTCGATTAGTAGTCTTCTTATTTTTCATCTTCATGTTAAATGTTCAATCATATAAAATAAAAGCTCTTTATTGAACGTTTCTTTTAATAAATTGCCTCCAAATTGATGAAGTGGAATTTACTGTATTCCTTGGCACATTATTATATCATAACACACTGACAATTTTTGCGAAAACGATTTGGTTGTCATGTCGTGGTAACTAAGGATCGCATCGGTCTCATTCTGCTAGACCTCCTTGAATTACACCGTTTTGAAAGTTGTAGATTTCATTTTGTCGCTGGAAAAGTTAGGCTAATATCGCTGTCATAGTAATAAAATCGTACCAAATACCCAGTCAGGATTCCGTAAAGTATTCAACATTAGGTATGCCCAATTTCAAATGTGAAATATTTGATTATTTTACATGATGAAATAAACAAACAAAGGAAGTAAATAAATGAACGTGAGAATCTCAGACTTTGGTTTTGACTACGAATTGAGGTTCGGCAAACACGTCCAAACTCTCTGCAAATAATCATGATAATGTCCCTGACCTGAAATCCAAGTACACTTAAAATCACCCTGTATATTAAGATCATACCACCAGATTACAATCAGTGTTGTTTCAGAAATGATATCGTCAATTTCTCCTCCAACAAATGATTAATGCATTAGCATTTTTATATACATTCCCAATCACTTTCAGAATATAAATTGAGTAATCAAGGAAAATTATGAACTCAAATCAGCGACTTGCATGAATTTGAATGACTGATCGTTTTATTAAGGCACTGGCTTTGGGTTAATTATAAATATTATCTAATTCGAGATTTGTGGTTATAAAAAGTGCTTGAAAAGCGAATATTCCAAAACAGGCACGATAAGAACGATGTAGGAGGATTTGGTGATGAAACTTTTAATTGAAAATCGCGCAATTTAGCGATAACTATTTCAAATAAACACAATAAATATTATATAATCGTACTAGAAATAGTGACAGTCATCATCGTCTTCATCCAGCCTTTCCTTTTACTAACAGTAGAGGCGTATTGTACTCCATTTTCTTAGGTCCGTTTTAACACTTCTTCAATAATCCCTATGTAACTAATTACATTAGTGTTAAACCTATCTTCACAGTTGATTTCATTTCCCATTCTATTATTAATGGGTACTACTATTTTTATTTTTACAAACTTATCAAAATCCTCTTATGCACATGATATTCCTTCAATCACTTTCAGAGCTCGAATGTCTTTTTCTATTTCATTTCCTCAGATCTATCTTAGTCTGCATTTGCCTTTGTCCTTGATACGTGTTTTCATGTATCCCATTTTGTTCACACAGCTTCTACTCCTATGTTTTTCTTGCCTTCTTTCCCTTCTACTTGTTTAATTTGCTCCCAATATTTTTCTCATTATTTTGCTCTGGAATATCCTAAGATCTGTTTTGTTTTTAATTATAGTGTCAATGATTTTTATGAAGACAGTTTTGATAGGGTTCATTTCATTTAATTTGTTCATATCTTGATGAAGTATGTTTTAACAGAGGAATTGGTAAACGTACTTTTAAATGGCCACCAAGGTCACCAGATCTGACCCTGCTAGATTTTAATCCTTGGGTCAACTAAAAATAGGGTGAATGGAAGTGAACCTGTCCTTGGTATCCTTTTACTTTTTGTATAACAGTGTTATTATTTTAATAATTTAATGGCAATATCGAGCAACTGAAAAATTTGATTAGGTTTAAATGCAAACAAGGCCTCTGAAGGACCTATTAATGGAGTTCATTTCGAACATAAATTATTTAATAATTTTATTATCGGTAAGTACATTTTTGTTTTCAACGTGGAATATCAGAGTATCGAATAACAAAAATATTTTGACTTTCGAATTTTGTTTGCGTCTTTAGTACGCCACGAATTTTTCATTACATCCTCGTAAAATTAGCAAAATACACAATTCAACATGACACAATTCAACATGTAAAACAAGATTTTTTGTTTTGGGTTGAAGTAAGGAATAATAAATTATTAAAAGTGCTTTCACCAAATATTGAAAAATTTCCATTACTTAATTCCTTAAATAAGTTGTCACAATGCTCAAAAAGTTGATTACCCAAGTCATCATGACTACATTTCCATCAGTCAAGATTCAGCCAATATGAGGTGTTACCTGGGATAGAAATTAGTATAAAATCTATAGGGTGAGCTTGAAATCATACAGTGTCCGTCATAAAATATGTAACATGTGCAGAAAAGTCTATTATTGGAGCAGGTTTCGGAAGACTTTTTTGGTGATCGATCGTGATGTCCGACGACAATCGATTTTGACACATGTCACGTGACTAGTATGGCGGCTGGTGCAAAGAGTGAAACTTGCTCAAAACTACTCTATTGTATCAACAATACTCAACAGTCATAGCTGACAAAAGAGAAATGAAGTGACGATCGCTTGATAGAGTTGACGAACAGGCATTAGGTCTTAGTATTTTGAACTCACAAAAATGTTCAAATAACCTTCTACATACCAGGTATTGAAAGTATATCTTTAATAGGTGGTGCTGTAGGTTTTCCGGGTTTTCCTACAGCTGAAGAGTGAATACATCACCTAAAACATCAGTAAGTCGCCCCGGAGCGCCAAGGCAAATAATAATAATAGCCGTCCTCTACCCGCACAGGCTATGCCTTTGGGTACACTCAACGAGTGTTTATGAGGGAGTATTATTATTATTATTATTAATATTCGACAGATGTTAGTTTCGGGTACCTGTCCAACCAACTTGTAGATACTCTTTTTTGGAGGATTATTGGGAAGGTGGAACTGGGATGTTATATTTTTGTTTTGAACATCGCAGTATATTATATTAGTGGTTTCCATCGATTCCAGTACCGATTTTGTTGAGGATTGATTGAATTGTGCATCTACTGAGAACTCAGGAAGTATGACCGTTGCGCGTTGGCTTGAACATCAACATGTCAAATCCTAACTGAAATATTTGTAGATACTTGTTCTTATTTCTAATTAATACGACATCTTGAAGCGAAAACTTCAAAATAAATTAACCCCAAGTGACAGTAAACAAACTTATGTTTCCAACAGCATCCTGATTTTATTTTGTTTCTGTTGAAATTCAAGCCAATGAATTTTGTGCCTGAATTTTTAGTACATACGTTATTTTCATCATTTTCTTGTTCCTCAAAGTCATCAGAATCCACAATCCTCATGTTCATCTTCGTCGTTTTTTTACTGGGTCATCTGAGTCTTCCTCAAATTCTTCCTCTGAATTTCACTCGGGAAGAAATGCAACTGGCCCTCGAGACTTAGACACCAAATGATCCCTCACTTTTTCCTTGTTAGGGTGTGTCATGTGACCCTGTACCGCCCTATGCAAGGAAACTGTTGAATGAGGCGGTACGGGGCGAATGTGACCCAGACATTAGTTTCATCCATAAAGTGATGCACAACCGTTGGTCTACAATACACTTTTATCTTCGTTCTGTAGAGAAGTTTTGCAAATTTTATTGCCACCCTGTGGAAAACTCGGTACGAGGCGTATTTGTCCCCTACCGCAGCGAACGTGTTAAATGTGTTCATATTTATAAAGGAGCTGTTTTATGGAAATTTAAAAAAATTGTTCAGTTTCTCAAACTTCCAGTCGCCTCTCTACGCAGCAGATCCAAAAGAGCCTGCGAAGAACTCTGCCTACGTCGCGTTCAACGTCTTCTCAAACTGATGATAATTCGTTCGAACAACGACGAATGATCGAGAAAAAGAGAGGTAGACAAAGAGAGGGGCGGCCACCTGGGCATGTCTCGTTCTTGCTGAGGTTTTTAGAAAAACATAGTTCTTCCTTCGCTTTTTGCAATAACCACTATCGATTGGAACGGTAGCATAATTGAGAGTGCGTATTAGGCCGGTCACAACATATCGACTCTGTATCCAAGGTAATGAGAAACCAACCAGCACATGGCGACGGTTCTACGCGTTCAAGATGGAATGCTCCCGGAAAATTAGGCGTTTCTGGTTTTGAAGGCGTAGAATTGTCCACTCGATGTTTTTGTTTTGGGACAAGACAAAAGATCAAACTAGATATTAGGACAGTTGGACAGTTCAAAACTATATCTACCCATACTTGAAGTTATGATATTCCCTAATTGAAAAATCCTTCATGGTGTTGACGTTTTCAAAGAGTGAGAAAATGTTTTTTCAGGCTATTTTGAAAATTGTTACAGAAGCTGCGTTCTTTATATGCTTTGCCAGATACAAATAGTTATTTTTGTATCAATAGTGCGCGAAATGCTACTTTGGTGATCGAGAACTGATTTTTTTTAACGAGGCGCAGCCCAGTTGAGAAAAATTGTCGAGATCACCAAAGTATTTCGCGCATGAGATGCATGAAATGTTGTTCTAAAATAAGTAATATGCTTGGCTTAATATGAAAAATAGTATTGAACTGATGGCTCAAACTGTTTTTCCAAATCAAGTAATTACTGTAACTATGGAAATAAAATGGTATTTGTTGACAATTGGATTTTTGCTTGATTGAGGAACATAAAGGTTAAAATATAAAAATTCCATATAGTTTACATGCAGTGTGCGAAGTAAGTATTTCGCAAACTACTTCGCGCACGGTGTCATGGTAACGAAGGAAAATGAAAAAAGGGTCACTTTGCATATTGTTGTCAATGCGCGAACCTTGTCATTTTTTGACGTTTGTAGAAAAAGGTATTTCAAAAGCTCAGTCATACCATCCTGCATCGTGAAAACGAAGTGGAACTATTCCAACATCAATTCACTGTTTTGTATCACAACTTGCCAGTATATTAAGAACCTTTTCTTCATGAAGGAACTGTTGCGCACTGTTTGCGCAAATCTTCGAAGTGATATGAGATCATCATTCATCAATACGGCAAATTTTATAAAACTTGCGCAAAAGACAGAGATTCTGTGACCAAAACCAGCGCAAATACTACATCTGGAAGTAAGATTCCGTGATCGAGGAGAGATAACCTTGAACCATTTTCAAATAGATGGCGGTCATAAAGAAGAGTCAATTCGGAGTTCATTTCAATTAGAAAAATAATTATTGGAAATTTTACCAATAAGGAGTACTCCAATGACTATACTAAGTAATAAGAAAGATTAGAATACATATAATTATAATTTTTATTGTTGCAAAATTAATTATATATGTGAAACTGATTCATTTGTTTGTGAGATTGAATATTGTCATACAATGCTTTGGGAGTTTTATTTATGAAAAGAAATTCACAGAAACAATATAACTGGGCCAACCTCTGGTACTAAGAAAAAACAATTTAAACACTTGAAACATTCAAAAAACAGAACCAATATCATGAAAATATTTCTAATAAAGTTAGATAATAATAGGGTGTTAAACAGGATAGTTTTGGAACATCTTGTCAGAAAAGTTCTACGTCTATATAAGTAGTTGATTTTAGGTGAAGTAATTTCAATCAAATTGTTTTTGAAGTTGAGCTGTTGATCTATCATTACTACTAAGCATTAAAATTTCTCTACAATTTCAATCGACTATTCAGTTACAATAATATTTCGCTGACTATCGCAAAACATTCTGTTATATCATAAATTTGGTTTCTTGTGTATTCAATATCAATTGATAAGAGGAATACCAATTGTTGACATTTCCCAAAGTAGTAATGAATGTTGCATGCTACCAACTTTGTATTATCTAAACATTCGAAATATATGAGAGTATCATCGGCGAATATTAGTAACGGACAATTTCCAGCTACATTACTATGTCTTCAACATATAAGAAACTAATAGTGGACCCGAAACACTACCCTGTAGAACCCCTTTATCATTTTTGATCCCAAGAGACACCATGTCATTCATCGTTAATTTTTTTAAATTTTCAAGTGATTATTGCACTCTAATGCACAACGTTCCACTCCAATACTCTTTATCTTTCTCATCAATCTCTCACTATTAATCATTTCAAACGCTTTTTTTCAACTCAAAAACACAGCCACTGTAACTAAATTCTTATCTAAGTTATTCTTTAATGAAAGTTCTTCCTAACAGTTAAAGGGATTCTGAAGATGAGATTGTGTTATTGGTATTTTCGAATAACAAAACCTTGTAGTGTTTTCAATCATTTGCATCAAACGTCTTGTAAACTTGAAGCAGTCATTTGTTCCATGTTTTGTGAATATTTCTAGGAGAATTTCTAATTTTATTGCAGTACAATTTTTCAAATTCACAATGATGGCTTCGCTAGCTGCTTTTGTCGCTGATATTTTGTATTGTTAGAAAACGGTGTGGTCAAAGGGCTTCTTTAGCCTTGTTTATCTGGAAACGAAGCTGTTTTTTTCATTTGTTTTGGTGATGGATTCTAAAGGCCGAAATATAATCGATGAGTCATGGATGAAATGTATCTCGATATATACTTAGCAAGGTAGGTAAAATGACATACTATCAACATTTAATGAGGAGTAAGAGTAAATATTGTAGCCTGGATCTAGATTCAAGATAGTGTATTTAAATCACAATAATTTACGCAACGTTTTTCTAGGGTGTCTTAGTTAAATATGTAATGTACAATTCGGGACAAACTTGAACTGGATCAACTAACTCATCGTTCAGAAGAATATTATACTACCAAAACACCAACACTAACTTAATTATCATTCTTCAAAACTCGGTTTTACAGCTGAAAAAGTTCCGAGCCTGCCTTATGTAAAGAATATTTAATTCTCTTGATAATTAAAAATTTGTAATGAGATCTACTCAAAAATTATAATATTCTGATCGTTATGAGCACCTACATCGTCGAAGCCTTTTGTTTCATTTTTAAAAATATTGCTATTTATATTGTTATACTTCACCGACTAATAGAACACTTAGTATAACAGTATTCCAAACACTTGTATACTTCTTCAAAAACTGCTTATCACTTCGTCATAAAAACTTCCCATAAAAACTTCTATCTTCCCATTGAAATGTTTCCCTTTATATACTCAAGCCGTGCAACCAGATCCTTCCGGATTCCGCTCTAGATTACTCACGACAGAATTCCGTGTACTAAAAGCTACACCAGCATTTATAGCACACTCCAAAAAAAAACTATTATACAATTTTGTACACATTTATTACAAATTTGCGTCCCTTTCAAAAAAATTTTTACACTCCCCGTTTTCTGGGAAATGGGCGTGAGCTAACTTTAAACTAAAACTGCACCACGCACTTAGTATTTTTTTAAAATACGCAATTATTGTTGATCGAAAGGCTGCTGAAATTTCTCACACATTAATTACAAATCATTGACGTATTGAATGTTCCAATATTTCGATCCCCAAAGGGTTAAATACCCCTTAATTCATTCATTCAAAATCTCGGTAAAACACGGGTAGGATCCGATTTCCTGTCAATTGATTTTCAAAAATGTATTAGAAAAAATGTATTTGATTATTTTTCCGACCCAAATATCGACCAATAGAATTGCACCATTCGACGTCACGTGGTACAACCTACATGGTATTATACTGATAATTTTTTGAAAATTTTCTCTGGTAGTTGCTATATATAAAAAACAAAACATGATCCAGTCAAATTAACCACACGTCAAACTGACAAGTTGAATTCAATTGTGAAAATTGGAGATTTTGCATGAAAATGAGTCGATTTGGAGTTTGTTCTCTGTCCACCATCGATAAAAAAGTCAAAGGAAATGTTCCCATTAATACGGAGAAGGCAAAAAAAACAGTTTGGAACCAATTTACTACTTTTTGTACTGAGAGGGAATACACATTGAGTGCTGAAACGAGTGAAGCGCAATTGGCAAACATTATGAAAGATTACGCTTACAATATGAAGAAAATGGATGGAGAAGACTATAAAGAAGGTACAATAAAAACAATTCTTATTTGTTAACTGTACATTTCGTCTCATGGTGCAATTCTATTGGCCGACATTTGGGACGGAAAAATAATCCCCCGAATACCACACGAGCTTCAAAATTATCTGGCATTTCCCTCAAGGTTCCCTGCAAACAAATAAAGTCGTCAAGTTTTTCAGGAAAAATCACTCGCGCTTCGCGCTCGTGATTTTTTAACCTGAAAAACTTGACTCCTTCATTTGTTTGCAACGAACCTATCGGGAAATACCCGATAATTTTGAAGCTCTTGTGGTATTATAAGTGAAAATTCAATTTCCATGGTATATAAGGGCAATGTGCACCAGAAGACACGCAGTAGTACTGTAATGCATTCTAATACCAACAAAAAAAGGGGTAGGATTTCAATACATATTGCGTTTAAAAATTTTATTAATATAGCCCACTCTTCAGATCTTCAATTTCCATGATTGATAAACATACGCACCAAAGGAAATTAGGCAGGATCTTACGGGATACTGTAAAAAGTTCCAATACTCTATAAAATGCAGTTCAAGAAGAATTTCCCAACATATTGTTATACAACTTTATAGTAACATAGCCCACTTTTCAAAATTTCAATTTTTTGGTTGATATAGTCCATACGCACCAAAGGACACTTAATAGAAGCTTGTGGGATACTGTAAATAATTCTAATACTCAATGAAATGCAGTTCAAGTAGAATTTCCCGTCATATCGTGATACAACTATTTATTAACACAGCCCACTTTTCAAAATTTCAATTTTTTTGGTTCATATAGTCCATACGCACCAAAGGACACTTAATAGTAGTTTGTGGGATACTGTAAAGAATTCTAGTATTCGATGAAATGCAGTTCAAGTAGAATTTCCCGTCGTATCGTGATACAACTATTTATTAACACAGCCCACTCGTCGAAATTTGAATGGATATGAATGCACATTTAAACGTGAGTTTCAATTCTTAACAATTTTTCATCAAAGCAGTCTTCGATATTGCCACAAATAAAAGTATTTCACTATTACCGAATTCATATTTTTTGATTCTACTCGTATACAGCTGATAAGTTTCACGATTTGATCATTCAGAATTAAGTACTAGAATTTTCAGAACATTTGAAGGGAATTGAATTTTTTCCGAAAGTGAATAACAAAAATGTTTTCCGTATGTCGCCAACTTGAATGGACACACTGTATACACCTTGGGGGTCCTTCATTTTGTAAGTCTCAACTATTCGATAGTTTGCAGGACAATTTTAAACAATCTTGTGAAAAATGCTGGCACTGGCCACGTTTGGTCCATATTTATTGGAGATTTATTTATAATTAAGGGGTATTTAACCCTTTGGGGATCAAAATATTGGAACTTTCAACACGTCAATGATTAATAATTAATGTGTAAGAAATTTCAGCAGCCTTTCGATCAACAATTATTGCGTATTTAAAAAAAAATACTAAGTGCGTGGTGCAGTTTTAGTTTAAAGTTAGCCCACGCCCATTTCCCAGAAAACTGGGAGTGTAAAAAATTTTTTGGATGGGACCCAAATTTTTAATAAATTTGTACAAAATTGTATAATAGTTTTTTTTGGAGTATGCCATAAATGCTGGTTTAGCTTTTAGTACATCAGAATTCCACTCAAATAATCTTTTCTTTGAAATAATTATAGAAGATACGCTTGCGAGTATTTAGGACTAACTAAATAATATATGTAACTATTCTGTCTTATGTGTCATTTTGTAGCATTATTATAAAATCTTGTTTATTAAAATCTTTTTCATTCATAAATAAGATTGCCAAAAACACTCGTAGGAAAAACATTGTACCTAACTCCGCTCGGCGTCGTTCGTCCAACTGCCGTCGCGTGCGGAAGAGTACTACTTTCCCATCGTCATCGCACTGTTCGGTGTCAAAACCATTTCGAGTATATTGTGTGCAAATAAATGATTCAGATGTCTGGCAAAGCATATAAAGAATGCAGCTGCAGTAACTTGCTGAAATGAATATTACTATTAGGTATTATTACCAACTGGATACGCGCGTCGTCAAATGCTATGAACTTTATATAAGGGCCGAGATAAATTGACTACTAATTTTGATGTTTAAATTGTTTTTGAAATATATCGCATTGGTATTTAAATTCTACTTTCTATTGGGATTTAATTCATGTTTATCGATGTGCCGCAAAGTACGGTTTTGGGGCCGTAACTTTTCATAATATATTTTTCAAGAGGACTGATTGTAAAGTAATCAGTTTTGCAAGCGATTCTTTTAAAAATGAAACCTAATGAGTTATCAAAAGATAAAAGAGAAAATGTAATTATCTGTATCGTTTCCGACACATTTTCATTGCCATTTCTAGTTCTTGTTCTTCCACTCTCGGTCAGTACCTAAGTTTGGTCATTTTCTTTATCGTTAAGGTATTTTCTTCCTGTACATTATGAAAAACTTACGTTTCACTTGAAGATCTTGAAAAAAGGGGTACAGTATTCAATAAATCCCCTAACAATGTTTTTGAAAAAGTGCCCCAAAAATAATTATCCATACTAGTTAAAACGTATTTGAATATTTCTCAAACCCACGAGTCATAAAATGATCGATATATATTTGTACCATGTCGTTTTCCCAGTGGCATAAAGAACGTTTGAAACCAAAGTGTCGAAAGCATAAACCGACAACCATTTCAGTGTTGACAAAGCAATTTATAGACTCGTTACCCAAAACCTATTAATGAAATTTAATTTTACGAAGAAAAGTTCGATTACAACGTAATTGAAAATAGAGGTTTGCTCAAGCGAGAACTAATACTCCTGTTCAAAAATATTACGCGCGTGATTACGTTACAGTTGGGATGAAATGTTCTCGCCTAGTAGGAATTTTGTACACATAGACCAGAGCAAATAATTTTTGAAAAAAATATTCTTAACAGTGTATGAGTGATCGAAGAATGTAAATGGTTGGAAAACAGTAGATTGAATCGCAACAAATAACTGGAAGGGTGTTTCACCCCTATCAGTGGTTATTGATGTTTCTAAAATCTTTCTGCGTCAAGTTTTTGAGTTTTGTCCACCATATCTATTGGTTAAAAAATATTATTGGCAAACTGATCCTTCTCTTTTGTTGCCAATTTTATCAGTATAAGCCTAAGAGCAAGTCCTTGAGCCACGCCAAACGTTACTATTTTTGGAAAGCTTAATTAAAATTCCGTCGAAATTAACGAACTGTCTCCGTTTGTATTATTTTATTCTATTTCGCGTTAGGAAAGTCTCGACAGCCACCAACAGACGTAGTGATGAAGATCAACACATTAAGGTACTGCTACTGAGGTCCACCAGTATGCCTACCAGGCTGACAAAACAACAGAACGTGTCTTCAACAACCCTTTCTCCAGAAAAGTACATTTTCAAAGGAGTTGTTAGAAAAAAGTCTTATTTTCACTCCGAGAATGTGCCCTGAAAATATCTGTATTGAATTTTGCAACACCGTCTATAGCATTGAATAGCATCACTTTTCTTGGCATGAGTAAATAATTTTCACATCCTGGTATCGTCACAAGTAATCACCGTTCAAATGACAAGGTGGTTCATGTCAACAACTTTTGATGGATGATGGAATTATTTATTTGTTTTGTACGTTATCTGATATCACACTTGAAGATCAAAATTACTTACGCCCTTGAACTAGTTTAGGTGTTTCTGCCATTTCATACGAACATGACGTTGTCAGTTGTGTAATTCCATTTTACGATATTTTCGTGATTAAAAATGATTACTTGTATCGGCAAATAATAATGATAGAATGATTATGAGGGAGTATCATTGTTAGAATATTACTATTATTCATTATCGGTCGTTGTGAAATGTGAATACGCAGAGTGATTATGTAAGCTCTTCATATAAGAATACAGACTATTTTGTTACAGATGTATATATGATATATAAGAATCTTATACCAAATGAAAATTTTATTAAGTACGAAGTGTAAGAAAATTTCGAGATAAATCTTACTGCAGTGAGAAATATATGAATTTCACTGAGAACAACCAATATGTTTACCCTTCAAAATAGGGTTTCTATACCAGTAAGTATATGAACTAGTTATCGAAACTTCGTTATTGTTTTCGGTTCTGACGTTAATCGATTTTGTTGATTTTTGAACTTCTATTGAAATATTGTGGGTATTTGTGGCTACATGTAATTTCAAAATCTATCAACTGGTGGTAATTCAAATATCCAATTAAACTTGACACTGAAAACATTGATCCTCAAAGAATCATCCAGGCATTCACAAGTAAAAGTTGAACATCTTTTGTTTATTTAAAGACTCCGCTATATTCACATGGAACATTTATTTTTAATTCCGTTCACTGTTTTATCAACTGTTTTTTTGGACGATGATCCTATTTTCGTCCATTCCAAGGACCAAGTTGTTGATAATAATAGATACTGTAAGTGAGTCATCTGGAACCAAATATTCGATTACTTACTACAATCGTACGAACTTTGAGAAGTTGTTATCTTGCGTAAAAGTGATTTACGAGGACGAATCGGCGAATGATGAAAAATCAACTTGAACTTGATGAGAATCGGTTTTATTTCATCCAGCAACGTACGATAAACAAACAAGTTTATTCACTGCTTTCGAAGAAGATTTTTTAAACTGTTTCACAAAAAATAATAACGATAGTTTATCCACTGTTATCCATGATATCAGTGTTTAAAGGCTGATTCAGATACTTACGTGCCCATCCTGCATTTTTAACCTTGCATGAGAAGAAATGCATGCCTGCCGGAGTGCGTGAAAAACGCAGGGTGATCACTCACGGAATTAGGATATTTTCTGGTTTAAATGATAAAAGACAGGGAAAAGTCTGGTGCACTTTGTGAGGAGGTGTGAAGAATCTTCCACCATTTTCTAGTTGAAAAGTTTATCTGGAGTGTTCTCCCAATTTTTTTCTTGTATTTTTGAATTAGAACTTTATATTACTTATAAAATATCGATTTTGAAGAAGGGTGCATTTTTTCTACTAGAAATCTTCTGAATATTCGAAAGTGCGAAATAATTTTTCACGTTTTATTCTATATAATTTTAGGCTGAACCTTGTATCTTGGCATCTACAAATCATATATTTTAGGAATCAGCATGAAATTTTGCGTATATAGTGCGAATTTCAAGTGAATTTGCCGATTTTGTATTTTTCATGATATTTAGGACTTTTTTCGAGTAATTTTTAGTTTTCATCGAAACATTTGAAATTCACAGAGTATACTAATGTCATCATTTTGAATCGATTGGCATTCTCAGAATGGCTCTATCTTCTACCGTTCTCGAGTTGAAAAGTTCATTTAGAGTTTAAAGGGCCATTTCTTTCCGAAGTTTTGTTTTCGTAGTTTTTGTATTAATTTTCGTAAGATTCAACTTTTTTATATGCACACATATCCAATTTCAGGAAAATCTAATCATTTCCTATTTATCACGATTTTTAGGGGTCTACCCCTCACAGAATTTTTGGAGTGATTTTTTGTTTTCATCGATCGTCTTAAAATTCGTAGAATATACTAATTTTATCATTCTGAATAGATTGTTCGTTTAGAGTTGGAAGAGGTCAGTCCTCTCCAAAATTTTGTTTCTGTAGTTTTTCTATTCATTTTCTTAAAATTCAATTTTTATTTATATGCACATATATACGTAGATATATACAATTTAAGGTGAATCTGAATTTTATTTTCGATTTTTTTTTTATTTTCATAAAATTCACCTTTCTTATTTGCATTCATATGCACATATTCTCTCCTAAGATAATAACTATTTCTGTACCAAGTACGTTATATAGATCCTAACGATTTACGATTACGATCTAGCATACAAGATTTTATTTTTCACGAAAAAATTGTCCTAAACGACGTTGTTTACTTCATAAATTTCTTCTATTATTTACTGCGTTCTGGTCGGCAACTGAGCACATGTGAGTTTCTTTGCAATTGCCATGGAAACATTGAAGAAGTTGCTAAGGGTTGTTTATTTGATACAATGACGCTGCATTTTTATATGAATTGATAATAATAATTGTTAGTGGAGGAAACCAAAAACGGTTGTGTTCATAATAATTATGGAGATCCCACAGAATGTGACGCTCAAAGCTGAAAAAGCGTTAGGAAATTTCTTAGTAATTGATTAATAGAACTACAGAAAAAATATTTAGCGGGCGTTATGGTTCAAAACTCCCCTCCATAACGCCCCGGGTGTTATGGGTCAGTTGATAACAACCGTTGCCAAGGTATTATAAAGCAGTAATGGACAAGTAAAAAATAAAAAACTAAATGTTCAACTCATATTCGTGACAATTATCGTGATTTCATTAATTCGCCATCAAAATTCAGATCACAGAACAGAAAAAATTATCTGTAAATTCACTTCTTGCATTTTGTTCGATGACCAGCCCCGCCGATCGATAATAATAATAGTAATAAAACCCATATAGGAAAAACTGAGCTCGTTGAATAGACTCATGATACTGTTATTCTTTCATGACTTCTTGATCAATCCAAGAACTTGGAAAGTATATTAGTATTGAACACATATTTGCCTGGTAATTCACAATTGAATTTTTTTTGTATATTATAATCAAGGCGCAATCAATGAAAACGCTTAGGGATCTCGATTTGCCCCGGTCTCCCCTACACTCGCAAATGTATATGGAAAAACGTTGTCCGAATCTCTCTTGCAGTTGTTTTTGACACTTTATCGTTATTGAATCAATCGAAATTAGGTTATCTGCAAAGGTTCAAGAACTGAAGAAACGTTAGGCTTGCAATCTTTCGCTGATCCATGCTTCTTCTCGTTTGATCATGCTGCCCTTGACTGCCTTAATAGCCCAGAGTGGAATGAAATAATACGAATATTTGACCGTCGTACTTTAGACTATTGAACAGACAATATTTTTTCGCTTTATTTATATCGCTAGCTGCGTTGCATTCAACTACACAGTTTGAGTTCGTAAACAAGCGTATTTATAGATTGTGTGCACCCATATTGCACTTGACTTGCAAATGCATATGAAAAATGCATTTTCGAGGAATAAATGAGGAAAACTAGTCATCGTAATACTGCGCATTTGGTCTCCGGATCGATCACGAATTCTATCAAACCATAATTGTGTTTTCTGATATATTTCCCAACTCGAATAGGTAGTTTATATTATGCAATGAACATATAATGATAGCTATTAGTACGAGTGCAAAGTTGTTTACGTCATGAGCAATTGCTTTGAATTTCGTACAGAGGAGTAGTTATTGGACATACCTATCTTTCGACATATCCATCTTAAATTTACGTCGCTAGTATGAATATTCCCAAAATACACAGCAGAAACCTCCTCCAAAATCTATCTCCAGAACAAACTTTATTTCAAAAAGGAACTAGAAGTATGGCCATCAATTTACTTTTTATTTCGTACTATTCATCCAAATAACTATTATTATTATCTGAAGAGCAGAAATTACCTTGATGGAAACTGAACTTGAACATTATTGCTTTTTTCCCAGAGGCATTAGTTTAGCCAAGAGATCTGATCATGTCACGCAACAACTACTTGATTTCCACCAGTCCCTTCCGTAGTAATAATATTTATGAGGAGGCGGCTACTAGCCTAAAAAATACAAAAGTTATGCCAATTCCGAATGATAAAAGCCGAAACAAATGTTCAAGCTAAGACCAAACCCTGCTTGACAAACTTTGATCACTTCTTTTTTCAGCATCTCTAGTTGGTCGTCACTATGCGTTAGCGTTGTCATCGCATTCCAGTATCATCCGTAAACTATTCCTTACACTATTTTCAATAATCTTTCCATTTAAGGCGTAGTCTTATGATACGTGTAATGCTATGCAGTTGATTGTTTCGATCCACCTTCAACTTCTCCATTGTCTCCTTTATTTGGCTATCGGGGGTTCCTTCTCGGTCTCCAACGAAGGAATATTGTTTTGATTTTCCTTCAACATTTCCATTGCGTCCTTCATTTGGATGACGGTAGTTTTTTTCCTGGTCTCATCCAAACAAAGATTCATTTGATCTACCTTCTGAATTCCCATTGCGTCCTTCATTCGGATGACGGTGGTTTCTTCCTGTTCTAATCCGAAGGAAGCTACGTTAGGGAAATCATGATAGAGCACCCGGCCAAGCTCATCCAAGGCCTTCACTGTCGTTTCCAGATGCTACCAACTTTCTGCGTTCAAATTACGGTTCGGGAAGCCGTGTCAGTCTTGGGAGATCCACTCCTTAGCTCCTCTACGATCCTTACCATCCGCAATATGAGTTTTATCAACAAGGGTTCGCTGTTGTAGGAGAACGGCATGGTTCTATGGTAGTTTTGGTGTCATAATTGCTTCTTTCATAACAGCCGTCGGATAGGGTCATCTCGCTTGATTCGTTGGAGTTGTTTTATCTGAAGAGCTTCAGAGTAATAATCACAATAGCAGATTCTACAACTACGATGGTCCTATCATAACTGGACTGGGTTATGCATTACTTGACCAAGCACCATTACCAAATTTCTAGATACTGGTGTCATCTGACCATCAACATTCTAACTTACTGATGAAAAAATTTAACCAAACGTGATCACTTAAATTAAGGAGTTATAAGTCAGAGCTGAACGCCAGGTCCCAATACGAAATTACTGATTTGTAATAGACTGGTAAAGTTTTTTCACTCTACTGAAAGAAAGCCTTTTGACCTTTGGTCGAGTCAGGCATAACGCGGTCCATCTATGAGCTAGGTTGGCGCATATTCGGCTTAAGGCCAGTCAGATGTGCTGTTCTCAACTCATCAATCAGTGAGCTCTGTACCGACGAGTTTTCCAATAGGTTTGGAAATGCCAGTTATGCATGAGAGCAGTAGCTGACGATTCTTCAATTAGAGCAAAACAGTTGAACTTCGAGTAATTATGAAATTGAAACTGAATCAAGTCTTTCCGTTTCAATAATAACTGGGAAATCTTGTTGGAAAGCTTATAAAACGCCTTCGCATGTAGATAATAAGATCTACTGGGTAACTTGAAGAACTGCCAAAGGCTTGCGAGACGAAACGTGTTCTGCAGTGTCATCAACCATATCATTCCGCAGGTGACAATTCAGTGCCTCTTGGTGATAATGATGAGGCATCTCCTTACTTCATCAAGTTGTTCTGATATTTGGAAAACAACTCGAATTTTGAAACAAAGATGGATTGATTATTTCGATACCCCCAACGAACAAAGCCGTAACTAAAGTTACAGCAATTTTCAGTTATAGGTGTAGGCGTATTCAGCTTAAAAAACTGATGCTGACGATAAAAAAGCCGTATCTCTAGACCAAGTAGTTACGAAGAAATCTACTTGAAAAAAGTTGTATTCCGATTTAAATATTGAAAAAAAGATTCAGTATTTTGGCTCTCCTGAAATATGATGAAAAATGAGTTACGTCTTTGTTCGTTGGGAGTGTCGATTTGGTCGGCTGAGTTGTCAACGTTTGACGCTTATACAAACAAAAGAAAGCTTTGTTTACCTGAATAGCTGTGTTTACCTAAATATCCGGTTGTTTACCTAAATAGCCGCTCATATCACATATCATGTGACTTCAGTCATGAAATTTAATTGGTGTAGCAATGTGTGAATGAAATAATCTGTGTAATTCACCTTATTCTTGCACATGATCTGTAGTATTTTCTCTCCCGGCAATTCTGTGAAATATTTTACCCTCTTATACCTATAGCTTGTTTAGAATTGTTTCGTATTTTTCTTTTCTCGTCTTTTGATATGCTTCTTTATATTATCTTTGTCTTCTTCGGGTTTCTTCTCGCGTTTTGTCTCATCATGTGTCGCAATGAAGTTGTTAGTATCTACACAAGCTTCTGTGTATGCTTTGGTGTCTTTTGTCTTTTCAGTCTATTTTTTGTCTAACGAGTTTGTCTTTTCAATATTAGCACATGGTATATCATCCACTTATCACTACAGTAATGGATTATCATGGTCATGTTTCGTAGAAACCAATCACAAAAGCTGCTTGTTGTTTTTTATCTTCAGCTGAATAAATTACTTTCTTTAACGTCATAGCCAAGCTATCAAGTTGAGAACAACTGCTACGTTAACTGACCAACAACGCCTCGATAGTTCGAAAATAAACATGAAATCGCCTCAACTTTAAAATTAGTGCAGCATGAAATCAGCGCTCAGCACTGGACCTCTCCAGTAGCGACAGTCGTGTCTATCGAGAGATCGAGATTGTTGTTGCCAAGAGCTCCGCTTTTTCGTCGAGGTCAATTAAATAGTTGTTTTGACGTAAACCCACCGAAAATATGAGGCGAGCCCGTCTCCGATTGAACTTTGGAATATACGATTTTCAAATAAACAACAATTTTCCATGATAGGTTCTTCAAAAACATCGAAACAATGAAAAAGAAATTGACATTTATCTCTTTCAGGATCGGCAAATCCGGAAATCAAAAATTATTTAGTGACCATTGCAAAATTCTTCTTGTAGAAAACTTTGCCAAAAACCCAACAGTTATGATTCAATGGCTGTAGGCGGTAGTAGTTGTTTTCTGTTGAAGACTTGCCGTCTAGTATATCCCTTGCATAGTTTCTCATAAGGTTCTCAAGTGTGTATTTTACTGATGACTATATAATATCTAGTGTATTTGATATTAGAGTGCTTGAAACGATTCGCGTTTTCAGTCAATAATAAACTCAGCTTGATGATGGACATTGCCCTCTAGTGCTCTGATTGACAACATGTTTTCGATCATAAGACACTAGTGTTTTATTGCTTCATAACATGCCAGCTGTGGATGAACTCATTTTATTTCTGAACGGAATATTATAAGCTTATATCGTCCCAGTTACGCTATCAATAAAGAGGGTCATAACTCCTCTGGGTCATTATAGATTCTATAATTCCCTCTAACCTTTCACAAGTATAAATAATATAAGAAATTCTAATATTCAGCGTGACTCACGGTCGATGGTAGGTTAGACGTTTCTAGAAAACGCAACTTTTGAGTTTTACATTTTCTCACCTGTTCTACCGATCTAAAATATTTTCAGCTTTGCGACGTTGCCGCTTCTATCAAAAAGTCCTAGCAACTTTAATAATTTAAATGGAACACCCCTTATACTGACATTTTTAGAATCGCCCTTTTATTACAATACTTTTTTGTTGATAATGCCCTATACCTATCTCTATCGGTTCTCGAGATAAAAAATAATTTGTGTTAAGTACGGTCCAAAACATAGCCCTAATCGAACTTAAGTAAATAAGTACTCTCAACTCATAAAAAGTTGATATTTTGATGTTAGTTCGGATAAACTCAAAGTATCTAATCTACACCAAGAAATCGACTCCATATCATACAGGGCCCGCTAAAATTACTATTATTTCCGTTTTGCATGAAAGTGGTCAAAAGTTCGTTTCTTCAAATAAAACCCCCTGTATATCACTCGATAAATTGAAAGATGAAGAGAAATGCTTTAAGATGTCCCTATACCTAAATTATCATCATATAACAGAATAGAAATAGGCCGTAAGATAAAGTTGTGAAGTGTATATGGTACAGCCTTCGTTGTTGAATTTATCGGTTGATAGTTGTGAGTGGAAGTAGATTATTACTATTGCTAAAGGGTCTACTGATAAGTGATCGCTTGATAACGAACAAACTGAATAACTGTACATGGTAGTCACAGATTACGATTTATCTTATTCTTTCGTTGTCTGAAATAATATCGCATTCGTCGTACCTAACCTTCAGCAAGTAGAATATTGATGTACAATTACCTACAAGCCTATACAATTATATTAGTACACACTCTTCCTTTCCCATATTTTACCTTTTGCGTTTTTAGTTTTCAGCCACTTCAAAAGATAGTCGACGAGAGTAAGTATAGTAAGCTCGGGTAAGTGTGACCGTGATTTAGCATTGAATTTAGTCCATCTGATGAACCTGAACTAATATATCATTGAACTTTTGCAGGTATTCACTTCGAAGGTCAGTCTTTGTAATACGCCACAGAAAACTGTTGAAAAACGTATTCTATGAATTTCATTTATACATTCAGATATACATCTCCATAGGTCACACTTCCCCGGAAATTTGGGGCAAGTGTGATTCTGGCCAAATTTAAAGATATTAATGCACGTAAATCTCTCTTTGGGGCAGGTGTGAGTAAACAGTAAAGGAACTTTCACCACAATTTATTTGTTTCGAGATATCATTATTCAAAACATAGTTAGGAACTTTTTAATATTGAATTTGAAATGCCCCATTGGAAAAAAACAAAATATAATCGTGAAAGTGAACATTTGTTGAAAAGAAAAATTTACAGGTAGAAATCTGAAAAATCGAATGAGAATTTCATTGATCCCCATCTTCTGACGAGTGGTGATCGAAGCACAGTTGTTATTTCATCCTCAGAAAGTGTATCAATGTCTTCTACATCTGGCCAGGTATATTGTTTGGCTCTCTGAGATTTCCGTATATAATTTGGTACTATAGCTGAAAAAATATTACTGTTTAGATTGGCCAAATGAACCAGGTTCCCACTTACCCCGACAGATAGGTCACACTATCCCCGATAACATTTAATTTCGGGGTAAGTGTGACATGCAATGGAAAAATGTAAAAAAAAACAACTTCATGAAAAAACGGCAATCTATAGTCAGATTCATTATTTAGGCAGAAGAAAAGTGTCTAAAATGGATTCTTACCTTAGATTTTAACAATACACTCAAAGCTTGAAATAAACTCGTTATGCTCGTTCGGGTCGACGAATTGTAGGTTAGAAAATTGGGGAAAATATTTGGATTTCACAAGATCTCTTTTGTATTTTATATAATGGTTATGGATTCATTATGAGTGTAGGCTATTCGTCAATAGATGGCATTGGGCTGTCGCCCGGTTTAGCGAAGATAGCGAGCAAACTCACACTTGCCCCAAATTCACACTTACCCGAGCTTACCTTACATTTATTTCGGACATCCATCGTCTAATAATAATTGCACTCATTGAAATGAAAAACTTACATAGATTAATCTATACACATACTTGATTAAAGATGCCGCACAATAAACAAAAACCTTTAATGAATTGAGGTCCAATATAGTAGGCATAGGTATGTTATTGAAGAAAGTAGATGCTATAGGAGTAGTACACCATATAATTGGACATTGACTTACCTGCAGAACCCCAAACAAATCACCATAGTTGATGAAATTGAATCTGATATGGAACAAGCCATCGCAGAGGTTCCTCAAGGATCAATTTTGGGGACACTGTTTTTATAATCTTTGTCTATGACCTCGGTAACTTTTTTAAAATAACTAATCAAATAGTATGATGCAGATGATATGTACAAAACTTTATCTTGTCTCATTACAAGATATACAGACTCATTTAGTATGGTAACGCTGTATTGTGAACTAAACAACTACTGAAGTGTCAATGGTATTGTCCTCAACACAGATAAAACCTATTTTATGTACTTCTCACCAATGTCAGTCCTGAACATATTCTCTCTCACACACACACACACAGTTCATCATTTATAATAATACTGCCTCATAAACACTCATAGAGTGTACCGAAAGGCATAGCCTTTGCGGGTAGAGCGGGTCTATTATAATTATTTGCCGTGACGCTCCTGGCGATTTACTGATGTTTTTGGTGGTGTATTCACTTTTCAGCTGTAGGAGAACCTACAGCACCACCCCGGGTGGTCGGTACACACTTCAAGCTAGCACCAGACGTCAGGAATGGCATCCAGGCAAGTCACATCACACTTGATTCACAACAAGGCATGTGGCCACCTTAAGAGACCCATGTATTTGAGAATAGTATAGTCTGTAACAAGGTTAGAATGAAAATTCTATGCGAGTGGAAAGTTTCGAGAGCGAGTCGAAGGCGAGCGGAAGGAACCACGAGCATCCGGCCTCTCATTTAAATTTGTTTGATTATTCCATTCACACATTGCTACACCAATGAAATTTCATGACTAAAGTCACATGATGTGATATGAGCGGCTATTTAGGTAAACAACCGGATATTTAGGTAAACACGGCTATTCATGTAAACAAAGCTTTCTTTTCTTTGTATAAGTGTCAAAAATTGACAACTCAGTCGCTCAAAATTGAAATGTCTCGTTTTGGGTTGTCTTCTATGACAGAAATCAATGCATATATAAGCAAATCCATCACTCAAACATGACAAATAGAGACTATTATTTTCTTTAATTCATCTCGAGTAACTTGTATTTTGAGACAATTCAATTCGACCATATGAACATTAATAATCAAAGCATAACTCCCTCGAGCTAAAGCTCTCGGGAGTTATTCAGATTATTAAGTGCTTATGGTCTCATTAGATTGTCAAAATACAAGGTACTCTCGATAGAATTATGAAGAAAATACGAGTAATAGTTTGTCATGATCTTGGGATATTACCTACGATAAATATTATATTAACGGCATTCTCTTCCACGAAAACTTCGAGTCTCAATTATTCGGGTGTTTTGGTAGTAAACATTTCAGTATATTATTTGTACTCTTTGTAATTTCATGTGGTGTATTTTCACACTCTGATTCTGAATCACTGGACAAATTCATGATACTTTTTATATTTTTGAATGAAAACGTGACAGCAATAATTTTGACACTACTGAAATTTGCCACTACGGTAACAATCAACTGTGTCAAGGCTAATGTGATTATTGCTAACCAGTGTGAGAATATTATTCTATTTTAGGAGAGAGAATGTAAATACATTTGAATTGCATGGGGGCAGAGGTTGTTGTTAAAATTGTTTTTTCCGTTAACCTGCTGTCGTCCCCCTACGAATGACAGCCCTCAGTCCATCAGAAAAATTAATTGAAATCACTGGGATTGAACCAGTGACCGGTTGAACCAGAATGATTGAAAGCATTGACTCTAACCACTCGGCTACCTGACCTTCGTTCGTTCTAGGTGTGGCAGAATATTTCTTCAATCTCTAGAGAGAGAATTCCAGCATTCTATAAACAAATGTCATTTCAGAATTAGCAAATTCTGTGATGATCGTGGAGACAAAATATTCTCGCGTACCGGAGCCTCAAACGTCTGTCTGATATACATATATATTTTATCCCCTCTCGGATGACTTGACTAGTTGGATATATGTTACACAATACGTGAATTTCTTGCATTTCTGTGTAAAATGTGGTAATGAATACCTAAAGAATACTACTACTACTGCTACAATACCAAATCAACTGTTAACATTGTACAAAATGACTTGTGGGTCAAACAGCTTGTTACTTACAGATCAGACTTACAGAACACACAAGAGATTCAAAAATGCCTAGTGTTGTAAATTGTAGATTGTAGGGGGGTCGTGCAGGCTCTGCAGCCTCACAAGCACCTCAGCCTATAAGGTCTTTTGTGCGTGACCCTTTGTCTATTCGAGGCCCGGGATTCTGGGAATTCGTGCGAAGTTTATCAGTTTCCTAGGAGCTAAGGTCCTGATGTCGGAGGGCGTCAAGAAAGTCCCTTCCAGGAATTTAAACCTCTTGCAGAAGATCGCTGGACTGGAATTTGGCCCTGAAAAGCCTACTCCAACCCCTTCATCCATCTTGGATCCATCTGTGTACCACACTGAGGCATCGTTGCCAGTTGAGGTCCGTTCTCTGTGCAAACCTGGTGGTTATGACCACTTCAAACTGCACTTCGAAATCGTACCTGATTGGCATGATATCTGTCGGTTTAGACATGGCTTCAAGGGAGATCTGTTGCAAAATGCCTAGTGTTGGTATTCGTTCGAATTTTGTTTATTTTCACAATAATATAACGATATTGAAGTAATCTAACAATACTGTCAATCTTCGAATGGTGACATCATCGGGGCAACCCTCTTAAATAGATTACCGCCCCGTCATCGACTTTCTACAACATCCCACTGAATTCACGTGTTGTCCATTCACCGTCTACGAAATTAAACTTTCCACGTTTTTCATCATCTCCATATGTTTTCGATCGCCGAATCAGATGTTTTTTGTATGTCGTAATTAGTCTCATACGGGGTCGTAATGAAAATTGTTTGATTGTACCATTCCAGACTTTATTTGACCTGAATTTGCCTCCCTTTCATCTACTTGCAATTACGTAATTTTCTCTGCTAATGGTCTACTCGAGTCTCCGTTTTCGTTCTTTTTGTTCATTTTCCGGAGATCAAAACATGTTTGGATAGTAGTTGCAACTAGTTTAGCTTCTGTCTGTATCTTACGATGGCTGGAAGCTATTTTGAGCCGATGAAGAACTTAAAAATATGCCAAATATAATAATAATAATCCCTCCCGGCTCTCTGCAAGTATTAGTACAAACTCAGACAGTCCTTGGTCGCCTTGATTAACAAGTGACCGACAAGAAGTTAGCGACATGTTAAACCCAAAACTCCATAATGACGTTTGTTACGTGATCAAAAATCAAAAAAACAACTTACTACGTGAAGAATTGGTATTTGATGAAAAGAATATAAGTGTTTTGAAAAAGTGTTCAGTTTTCAATTTCATTCCTTCCTATAAATTTTCAAAACCTGAAAAACAAAAAATTTTTTTACGACGGTTCTGCCATATTAGTATTCTCCTATATGTGTAGAAATAATGAGTAACTAGGACAACGCTATTGAAGATTTGCATTTTCACAAAAACGAATTTGACTAGAAGCAGTTGTATTGTTTTATAAATATCGCATAAAATATTCAAAATTGAAGATCATTATGGAAACTAGGACAACTTAGCTGTGGATAACATACATATAATTTCATTTGTTTGAAAATGTTTTCCACAAAATTCGATTCTACTGTACTTACTTATTTATCGCGTGTCCAGATAAAACCAATTAGATAAACTGATTGATATTTTCCTTGGGAAATTATCACTTCTGAAATTCCAAAAGTGAGGTGTGAAATTTCTTTTCATAATTATATTTTCGATAAATAGTGTTTTATTAATTTTTGATCTTCTATAAAACTAATTGTAACCAAATATCAACTATTAATAAATTCTCTTATTTTTTTTATTTTCTTCAAGCGAGGTAATAGCAACACATTCGAAAATATGCGACAAATTATCTCGAAATTATCAACAGCCTTGGCATATTTAGTGAAAATTTTACGTATTTTTCAGACTAGACAACTACAAATTATTTCTTTAAATGCCGGTTCTCACAAACCAAAATTTCCGTTGATCTCGGAAGAAATATTAGAACGAAATGTCCTCCCACTAACAAAATAAACGTAACAAATTCAAAACAAGCTTTTATTCATAAACCAGCGGACTCAAAAGTGGAAAATAATATGTTTTGTAGGAAAAAAAGCTTGAGGCCTAGTTTCAAATAATGATGTTTCAAGCCTCAAGCTTTCAAGAGGGTATATACTTTTTTGAATTGAATTATTGAATCACCTGATGTTTATTAACATTTTCACGGATTTTTCTAATTTTATTTCTGCGATTTTTCGCCACTTCTTTCAAAAAGAAGGCGGGTCCGAGCCCCCCGACCGACATAATTTTGTCGTATTTTTTCACGTTTATGATCACCAGAAATTTTTCAGAATTCCTGCTTAACCCTTCAGGTGGATAGGAGAGTGAAATTATTTTAAATTAAGATAGTCGAAGGGCCGCTATTTTTCATTATGTTTAGTGATTTCCTAATTTAATTTTCGCGACTTTTTGCACGTACGTAATCCCTATCTAGTTTTCAGGGTGGCAGGGGGTAACATTTTTTGTATCATGCGATGTTATTCACTATTTTGACGTTATTTTTGCAAGGTTTTGCAACTGTTTTTAAGAATGAGAGCAGTTTCATTCGTCGTAATTTTCTACGTCCGAATCCAGGAAAGCAGGAAGTTGAAATTTTTCGACGGTTCCATGTTTTTCATTGATTTTACGGATTCTTCCGATTTCATTTTCGCTAGTTTTGTGCACTGTTTCAAACTGCATGAAGGTACGAGTCATTGAAAATACTCACCTCCTGTAATTCCAAACTTCATCGAATTTGTTGCAAATTAATAATTTCCAAAAACAGATAATTAGTAATAAAATCCAAAATTATGAATTTTTATTCATCCATTAAATACTGGTTCCAAATCCGGCAATAACAGTTACGGTTATCAATTAAACAGATAGCAGGTTTTTCAAGGTTGGAAATTATTATAATCGATTCAAAAAAAAGTGTGTCTAGAGACGATCTTGAAGTTGCACCTTCACTGTCATTTCCTATGGCAAAAAACGAGATACGTCATGGAACTATTTCATAAAAAACAGTCATTAAACTGGTTTTAAATCCGAACAACCAGAATCGTGTTGATGGCAGAAATCAAATCAGTCACTTTCTATAGTGGAACTCATATTAGTTATTATATTTTTTGCAGATGATTTGAATACCAAGTGCATTGAAGGTGAAGAATAATTTTCACCCCATCTTTGAAGCACAGCAGATATAATTTGAGAGCCGTCGCGGGATCAACCAAGAAAGTAGTTCTGTCAGATATTTGCATCATATCATACCCTGTAAAGAAACTTATTTCATCAAGAAAAATATTAAAATGTATTTTATGTGGAACGGTGTGTACTTGACGAACGGCAATGAATTAAAAAGAAAATTGATTATAAATAATTCAGCCTTTCGGTAAGTCGTAGTGCTTTCTGTTGGTCCTATAGATGGCTCTGTTACTCACTTTCCCAATGGTTGAGAAAACCGATTGGATATCGTTTGCATGTTGTGACTGGGTCGGCACTGAATTTAAATTTTTTTTATTTTTTTATTGTTTTTTCCGTTAACCAGCTGTCACCCCCCTACGAACGACAGCCCTCAGAAGTCGAAACTTACCTTTCAACGTGCGATTCCTGGCGATGATCGGGAGAACCGTTAAACTAGTATAGAGACTATCCTGTTTTCGATTACTCTTTGGTGGTTGTTACAGAAAGTATTGCAGAGTATGTTCTTGTAGAAAAACTTTGCCAGGCGTTGGGCAGGAGTGATTTGGCAGTCGTATGGAGCTGTTGAATTATTTTGATCGACGTTTGCCGACAAGGGGAAAATGGGCGAAAGGCTGGATCATTTATATTTTATAGAAATGTATTGCCTTTTGTCAAGTAAACCCAGTTAGTTCCACATGAAATAGTTATTTAATCAACTAGTGCATTAATCGCATTTTAATAAACGAGTTGATTACAGTATTTTTCCGTCGACCTCACCATTGTTTCGAATTCTTAATTCGAAGATATTTATTCAACGAAATGAACAGTAGATACAAACTCTATTGAACATTAAGGATTATCTTTTAATTATTTGAATACATTTGTGATGGGACAATTAGATAAACTAAAAGAATGTTCAGAAAAAGTCCATTTGTACACTCGCATTTCACGGCTGAGCTACGAAATCGAATATTAATAGGTACCTTTAATGGTTGATTTCGAAAAATCATATAAGTATTCGAAATTTGAAAAATGTATACAAAAAAAATCTAGTTTCACATAATTAAGATTATCTTTACAATAAGTACAGATAGATTTTCATTTGGTTATAATAAGAATGACTCAAAAAATACATGATTAAGTATGATGTTTATTAAAATATTTGATTAATAAAAAACAAGAATGAAACGCAACACATATTCTTAATGGTGATCGATTTTTTTTAATGAATGAACTACATTCTTAAAATTGCTGTCAGTTAATGCATTTTTCAATGAATCATACAGTGCGGCTTTTAACAGTCCCCCCCCTCGAAATCGACTTGAAAATTTTAAAAATTATGGGAGGGTTATGGAATTCGAAAAAAATTAGATGGTTGAAAAGAGAATTGAATCACTCATGTGACACATGAACTACCAAATTGTTTGGTTGATGTGCCCCCCGCGCCATCTATCGAGCAATCACAATGTGTTTCATGATACCCTCCAAATGGTTTTTTTAATGTCTGTACGTCAAACTGTTCAAAAGTTAAAAGGGGGGCTATTAAAAGCCGCACTGTATATAATCTGTTCCATTGTAAAAGTTGACGACACGATGTTTTCACATGTATTTAAAATGCATTTCGGTATTTCAGATATATCTGGGAATATTTCTTTCGTCTATTAAAATAATATCAGTCATCAACCAATCATACATTTGTTTCCTATTTGACAGGACCAATCAACGCGCTCTATAAGCGACTATTTGCATGGTACACAATAGTCACCAACTATTCAGCATTATACCTACTATATATCAAGGAACCTGTGCATCTGACAGTACTCTAAATAAATACATTTCGAACGTCAAATAGAATCAATCGTGTTGAAGCTATAAGTAGTTGAAAATGAATCGGTTTTGAGAAACCAAAAACGAAGAGATAGATAGGGCAACCGAGGCTACAATTCCTGATAAAACAGTGTCATTCATATGACTGATATTAAGAATTGGTTTCAAGAAATAATCTTCATAAATATAACACGACCTTGATTAATTGTCGACTATTTTATTGCTGCTTAATTTCTCTTGTATTTATTAATTTTACTCGACATTATTTTGGCATTAATAATCAGAGATGAAAGCTCTCGAGCTTTGCTCTCGGGTTTTCATCAGATTATTAATGCCAAAATAATGTATCGTAAAATTATTATAAAATACAGTCGAAATTTAGATGCAATAAAAATAGTCGAATATTTATCTCTTGTTATATTACCCTTGAGTATTTCAAATATTAGAATATTTGAAATAATGAATCGATTATTAATTTTGAAATACATCTAACAGTATTCGAAATAAATCTGAGTGTATTTGAAACACTCTCTGATGTTTTTCAGAACCTAATTGTATTTCAAATACTGTGAAGTATTTGAAATCTAGCCAAAAAATATTTTAAACACTTGTTCAGTAATACTAAATCCAGATGTTTTCGAAAGTGTACAGTGTACGTATGTATCTCTCAACTTTTTTTTGTTCAACAATAATTAGGAATTCAAATTATGAATTTTTCCACGGTACGTACTTTACGACGTACATCGTATAACTTCGAACAGTGTTGATATCGTATTAAGACGGACAGACGGGGGTTAAGTCTATTAGTTAGATGTCACTGGATATATACAATGGCCTTGTCCCGATTCTCCCACGCCTTAGAATATATCCGACCTAGTTGTGACCAGATAAATATTACACCAGTTATGAGCAAAACTGCTCTTTTAGTGATATTATGGCTTCTTTATTGGAACTCGAGGTTTTCATTAATATACAGAGGTACTCGCGAAGTTCAGCCCAAATGTATGCGTAGGACTGAAAATCGATAACTATACAGGGTGTTAGCAGTTTCACTGCCATGATTCAGTAAAATAAGTAGGAAAGCATATTATATTTTCTTGGATATCTTCAAAATTCCCTGTCAAGTTTTTCGTTTCTGTTTTTCCATTTCAGTTATATAAGTTTATTGAACATTGAAGAAAACCTCAATTTGCTCCCCCTGGATAGAGCAAATAAAATTTTGCGAAAGCTCGGGTAGTAAAAAAGAGTATCCTTCTTCAACAGACCGAATCCCCGAAAGAAAACACTTTCTTAAAGAATAAGCCGGTCGATATAATTTCCTCTTTATAAATTAATTAAATATAATACTATTTTGTTCAGTACTACGAAAGTAATTAAGGGCAAAAAGTTTTTTGTTACTTTATACTTGAAATGTCCAACTTTAATGTCGGAATTTTTTCTTCGGACTGTAAAGTCAGAATTTTGTTCTGACGTCAAAGAAAAAACTTCAAATTTTGAATTTTCGGCTTAGAAGTTTTATTTTTTCCGAGTATGAATCCCAACATTGAATTCGGAAACTTTTGAATTGAAAAAATTGAAAACTTTGAACTTTGTGTTTCTTATACGCTTTCATAAATACCAGATTACAAACCCAATTTTGAATAAGTAACTCATTATTCCTATATCGCAAGTAGAAGAAATCAGTAATCATGCTTGGTGTTTGTTCAAAATTGCGTTTTCGTTGTATTAATTGATTTATATTTTAGTATATTTTAATTTTTATTTCTTCGACAGTTATTTCCCAATATCAAAAAAAGTAAGGGAAATAACTCGTAACTGCGTTATTGGACTCTTTTTCAGTCAGTTCATGGCTTTAGATTAATTCATATCTCCATTAACCTGGTTCCTTTTTTTATATAATCTCTTTTGTTTCAGTAACAGCCGGGAACAGCGGAATAGAGCTGAAAAACAAAGGAGGGACAAACTGAACGCATACATTGCAGAACTGGCACGACTTGTACCAATGGTATCGAGAAGCGCAAAACGAATGGACAAAACCAGTGTCCTCAGACTGACTGCAACCTATATGAGAATTAATCAAAGTAAGAATAATCTCTTTTTTCTTTTTTTTCTAACCCAAGTCTTAAGTGCGATATATAATTCCAAACGAGTGTGAATTTTCAACCTCAATAGGTTCTTCAAATTCAGTAGGTTGTAACAATTTCAACAAAAAACAATTTTTTCAACTTCTTGTAATATCAGATAGGGTTGAATCAGGTTACTTTGCTATTTGCGATAGCAGAATTGTTTCTAGCAGGTTAATATTATTAACAGTAGGTAGACGAATTCATTTTTCTCGTCTCACCCAGGCGGTCCGGGTTTGATTCCCATCGCCTATCATAGGGCTAAAGTGGTTATATTTGAAAAACTGGTAATTCGTAAAAACAAATTTTACAAACAAAAAAATTGTAAAAAAAACGTTTAAACCACGTTCTACACTGTTATCGATCACAGAAACGTTGAAATACGTTACTATGGCTATAATTTGTCGCCCCTTCATAGAGGGTATGCTGGGGGTGAGAAACTCTACAAGGTCGTTTATATCGAGAATCCCACCCCACTACCTCCGTTCTCCTACAAATTAATTCACAAATACCTATAGTTATGTATTTCAACGTCCTAACAATATTTCCGTAATAGAAAAAATTATAAAAAACGTCGTTTGAAATGAATATTGACTTTTTCCACAAACTTACCCTACCACTTACCCATAATCGTAGCCATAATCTGAGAGAACTCGCAGCAAATAGAAAATGTGAGGTCATTTTGTCAGGAATTGATTTCAAATATGTTCCAAAACAATTCGATCTTTCAGCATTTTCATCAATTGAAAAAACAGACAAATTCACATTATATCAGAAAAATTACCCGATCATTTTTTGTATACAGATAATTTCAGTAATTTTTGGTAAAATTGGTTTCGTTTATTTTCGAAGAACACTGTATACTACTCAAAATTCACGTTTCTTCAAGTCGTTTCAGGGCACATTCAATTGGTGCGTGATTAATAAATTGGTTGAATCACGTAATCCGAAGCAAATATAACGGGGACACTAATACTTTCAATCCCCTCTGTATATAAAATTAATTTTTAATATTTATGAGTTCAACCGTTCTTATCAAGTATATTCAACCCAGAAACATCAATTTTCATCCGATCCGACCTATGACGTTAATGCTTCATTCTGAAATTAATTTCATTTTCCATAGCTGGGAAAAGTAATGATTCACCCAGTATATTATTTAAAAAAAAGCGTAGAAAACAAACTGTTACACTGAAAAAGTGTAATACTGTGATATGGATAAAAAAAAACAATCATAATTCAGTGATATTATCACCAATAAAATTCAGTTAATAATGGCCTGAAAGTGACATTTTATACAACTTCAACACTCTGTATCTCGTAAACTATGCATAGAATTTCCGTGTGCCCACGGTAATTTTTGTTCAGAGGGCCGAGTTCAACAACATATTAAAATTTTGGACAATTTGACCTGGACTTTTTGCATAAGAAGTGTGCGTGGTCCCTTGTGGAACATTGAAATTTCCTGAAACGGAAAAACTACCTGTCACTGGTAAAATTCTTTCATTTCCAGTTTCTCGATATCACCTACGCACGTTATGATGATTAAATATAATTTTTTTTGGTAGGAAATTAGTGAAACAATAATTGTCGAATGACGAAATCATATTTGTTGTAAAAACTCAATTTTTTTTTTATCGGAAATCTACTCTGAAATGCTGAACAGTGTAGATATGCCATATAATTTGGTTGGTTAATTTTTTCTGTGTCTGAAAATGACCTCAACAATTGTCGAATGACCATAATTTGTCCTGGAACGTTGAAATCTCATGAAGCGGAAAAACTACCTGATTGGTAAAATTAATCAATTTCCGGTTTATTTTTTCGGTCGAAAAGTTACATGAATTCATCACTGAAAGACGTGAGTTTCTCAATTTTTCACAAGTTTTTCATTTGTTTGAGTAATTCAATGAAAAAAGCATTGTCTTTATATGCATGCGGTGTTGCCAATATCTGAAAAATTTCTCATATATCACAAATTCCAATAAAAAATACATCTATATGCTGTAAAGAAAAGTTTTCCGCCTTCTTTCACGTCAAATAGACTTCGACAATTTTTGATTATAACAGTGATGTGATTGTATGTTCATTTTTGTAGTTATGATAGTGGCAGTGCTCACTTTATATAAAACAGCGACCCATATAAAAAATAAATGAGCGCGACAACTCTTTTTTCGTTCACGATAAGGTCTTGACAATTGCTGGAATTGGTTTTATCGAATGTCTAGCAAGTGCCTGGGGGTCCTATTCTTGACCATTCACAATAAGAACGAGTGCTCGTATTGTTTCATTCTGAGTTACTGATAGCGTTGAAACGACATGAAGAGAAAATCAGACGTGACGTTACACGTACACATTACTATTGCGAACGGTCAAGAATAGCAGCCCTGTTGCTCACTTTATCTACAGTTTATAATCAATATTTCATTGGAAGGCAAAAAACGTGGCAACGTTGCATCCGTGATATTTGTATACAACCAGTACTATACAAGCACCAATGAACAATAATTTGATTAATTTGTTTCAGCACTGAATAACAGCAACGAGGGTCGGAACATGAATTTCCCGAAACATGTCGACCAGTACATTTTGGAACAGCTTGTATGTGAGCAGATGGGAGGATTCCTCCTTGTTGTTCTAGCGACGGGGAAGATAGTGTTCATATCAAATACCGTTGAGAATTTGCTAGGACACTTACAGGTTAGAAACACAATACGTCATGTCAAATTAGTTCTCGTTTTTAATATTATAGATTATACATTTTCGTCAAAACTACTCGTCCGATTTGGACGTTTATTTTTTATGAATAACATGATATTTTCTTCTGAACGTTGGTGTGTGAACTATAATTTGCGCATGAAAACCTCTATTTTTAAATAGCAGGTGCAGCAATGATAGCGTGATTTTTTCATAAAATGTGTAAAACCCTGTAGAGTGTTACAGTTACATTATCAAGTTAGAATTACACTTACATTTTAGCTTTATCTTTTTACAACAGTTTCCTTTTTGATTCACTTCATTACCTTTCCTATTTCTGAAGAAACACCATTTTATAACATAACATGATTTTATGGAACCTGAAGATCCAAATTTGACAAAGAAAAAACGAAACAAAAGAAACAAGTTAATCGATAGTGTCAGTAGTGAGTATTTCCACCTCTGGCACGAATATATTCTTGGCAACGATGGCCCATTCTTAAAATAAGAAACTTTATGTCATTTTGGTCCAGGTCTTCCCAAATTGCAATCAGTCAGTGCCGTAGTACGTCTTCCAAAGTATTCAAGATACGTTCCTCTTCTAATCTTCTCCCAAGAATATCCCAGAGATTCTCTATGGGATTTAAATCCGGGCTCCGAGCTGGCCATACCATGGTAGCGATACCGACTTCCTCTAGATAATTTTTCACAACTCGGCCAGCGTGAGGCCTGGCATTATCTTGTATCAACAAAAGTCCTTGCAGTATATATGGCGTAAATGACATGTGGTTCTAGAATCTCCAGTATGTACCTTTTAGCTGTAAGGCTTCCATCAATGATCACAAGTTCCGTGCGACCAGTCAAAGAAATGCCTCCCCGTACCATCACAGATCCTCCTCGGACTAATGTGGTATGTAAGAAATTACACCGAGTATACCGTTCGTTAGGGTGTCGATATACACGCATACTCCTGTCATTGTTGTACAGACAAAATCGGGACTCATCCGTATATAATGCATGTTACCATTCAGCATTTAACTAGTAACGATGTTTAATGGCAAAATTTAGCCTCGCTCTCCGATGAACTCTAGTTAAAGCTGGACCTCGACTAATTAGGTTGAGAATCATTGAAATTATTAATAATCGATACATAAACAGTTTTACAATGACAAATACACTCATACTATGAAATAATCTGATACTGTTTCAGACTGAAGGTTCAAATTTTACTCTATATTCCTTTCTCTTCCATATTTCGTTATGCTGAATTATTATCATTATGATATTTTCGTTTGCAGACTGATCTCATGGGCCAGTCCTTATTCAACATAACATCACCTGAAGACCACGAACGATTAAGGACCTACTTGCAGTGTGAGGGTGTCGTCGAACAAGAGTGGAAGAAATACTTCAGCGTGAGACTAAAGAGGGCGGGGCCTCGTTCCGAATCGGCGGTATATGAGCCGGTTCGCATAATGGGGATGCACAAGCCGGGAGGCTTCTCTGAACTGAACCACAATTCTCCATCGTCCAGCAGTAGTTCGTCGTCGACATCGAGTAGTTCCAATAACGATGTAAGTATTATCATTCCTTCCACACTGATGTTTTTTTCTTTTTTTCGAAGTGTATAATAAAAACATTACAAATGGTTTTGGTAAATATCAGATCTTTATGAAAACATGGGAGGTGAGAACAATAATGACCTCTCAACAGGGATGTGTCAGTCAGGGGATGTCTCCAAAGGTCACTGCTGATGGATGACTTGCTGAAAGCATAATATCCTGATGGAAAGCATAATATGCTGATAGTCTGAGCCTAGTAATAAATACCACATCCAAGGATAATAATATAATATAAAGGGTGTGGATTGGAAGGAAATATATAGTGCGGCTTTTAATAGTCCCCTCCCTGTTAACTTTTGAAAGGTTTCACGTACAAAAATAAATAAAAAAAACTGTTTGGAGGGTATCACCGATACTACTTTTTGAAATGAAACACTGTGATTGTTCGATAGATGGCGCGGGGGGCACATCAACTAAAAGTTTTTATATGGTATGGTGGGTCATGTGCCACATCGTTGAAATGATAATTCAATTCTCTTTTCAACCATCTAAATTTTTTAGAATTCCGTGACACCTCATCCCCCATGATTTTTTAAAATTTTAAGTTGATGTGCCTCCCCGCGCCATCTTTGAAGCAATTACAATCTGTTTTATTTCAAAACGTAGTGCCGCTTATACGCTCCAAACTTTTTTTTTGCTCATACGTCAAACTATTTAAAAGTTAACAGGGGGGACCATTGAAAGCCGCACTGTATATTAACCTGCGTGCGGAAATTGTATATTACATCACGAGTGCGGAAAGTGACATTTTTCAAACGAGTGGAAATGTAGCACGAGGAGCACTCGAAAGTTCGATAATTTTACCAACTAATTGTTATTGACACATTTTGCAAGAAAATTTGAGTGACTTACTGAGAATACCATTTCAACTAACTTCATCTATTTTGATTAATTATTTTGAAATGCAAAATTTTTATTTTAAATATTATATTTAAGAGATGAAGATCAAAGATCATAATTACATACAATTTACTATTAATAATCATTATAAATATGAAATATCTACTTGAAGCAGATATTAACCAATTAGCTAAGTTCGTCAAGCAAAGTGACTTGCAATTGGTAGTACGCGGGATCGTACCTACTGGTAACACCAGTCTGGTGTCAACTTTTTTACGAAAAAAAAATAATAATTCCTTATAGATTGTTTTTTTGGGCTCAGAAATAAAAAATTTGATAAATTCAAGCGGTGAATCTAAACAAAAATTACGCATTTGACAGCTTATCCATACGCGTGCGATTTACTTTCCGCACTCGTGTGGATATAAGTCAGTTTCCCTGGAACTGTACAATGCGATATACGTTACTTTCCCTTGTGGTCGTAGGAAATAGTATATCAAATTACTACATAGTGGGAAAAGTGGTCCACTTTTTTCACGCGAGTGCAACAATCTCACTATTTTGAATTGGCACTTTCAACACTAGTGTACTCTATTTTTCCTGAAACACTGACTGAGAACCATCACAATTGACTCAATTAACGCGATACAAAATATTTTCTTTCGGGATCATTCTTCTCAAAATCATCATAAGACACTTCATTTTATAAGATATATCTATGTATGATAATGGTTCTTTATTGCATGGGTATTTTCAATGCTAATAAAACATGCATCCAGAATTGTATCCACTCATATGTCATAAACACGAATACTTGATGACTTCTTTGACATTTATGACAGTTATGACATAGGAAAGAGGTGACTTTTGGATGAAACGAACAGATGCCAATAGATTATCGATGACATGTCGGATCAATATGACTGATAAAACAGTAAACAGGAGCATTATGTCAGTTGTGGATAAAAGTTAACAAGTCAAATTGGCTCAGTTGTTAGACCGTGGGATGCGACGCTTGTTTCAACTAGAGAGGTCATGGGTTCGATTCCACGCAGAGTCAACTTTTTGTATTATAATAATGCGTTCAGTTACATCAAACTGTGCCGGAGATGTCTCGAGAAGAGGAACGAAGCCTCCGAAGAAAGAACAAAAGCAGTATGTTCTGGCTCCTCCTCCCAAAGCCAATACGTGGCATCGGAGAAACCAGGGGTCAAGCGACCCCCTAACAGGCAGCCTGTATCGAGAATGAACCTTGATCCCCTCCTATTCCTCATACCCCTCCACAATCGCCAGAGCATAGGCACCTCCGCACAGGGAGCGCTGGACATCAAGACATGGGGAGGTAACTGATAGGATTCAGAAAGTGAGTTGCCCCATTAACCTAACGGAGACGTGTAGAGTCCTTGGTGATTTGATCGTCAGGCTCACACAAGCAAAATCTCCGCTGGAAAACTATAGCTGCCCTGGAAATCCTGGGAAAATGCCATCGTTAAACTTTTGAGCGAACTATAAACATGCTTTTTTTCTGCTTTCTCGGATATGGGTATATAATTATTGAAGATTAGCTTAATTCTACGAAAATTTAATACAAACTAATTTTGAAAAATAAAACAACTAGATAGGAATCTAGGACAAACGTCAAATGCACAGCATGCTTGATTGATAAATTATGGGTTTGTAATATCACCATATCCAAACCAATACCGCTTTAATCAATTACATTAGCAGGTCATCATTTTTCTTACAGCTTCGTTTGTTTGTAAATTCAGTTAAGAAAGTATAATTCTCGAAAAGCAATGAATGATAGTGGTTTTGAGGGTTTCCGTATGCATAATGGATTGAGATGATTTTTTGCGGACTTTCTTATAAGCTTACAACCTTGTAGATGAGGGAGAGATTGAAACGTTCTTCAAACAGTAGTTGAAAGATGTCAAGATTGACGATATCGTGCTCGCATAATAAAATAAAATAATAATTTCCAGATTATGGTGTTGTTCGTCAAGATTTGCCAGCCCGAGCCTTTAGTACAGATGCTGATGGAAGCTTCAAAAGAAGAGTACGTCACGAGGCATCTCATTGACGGGCGAATAATTGGATGCGATCAACGAATATCGATTGTGGCTGGATACATGATCGATGAGGTTACGGGGGACTCGGCTTTCAAATACATGCATCGGGATGATGTGCGCTGGGTTATAATCGCCCTAAGACAAAGTGAGTGGTATTTTTGACAGTAGTCGTTAAAATAAGCTATAATGATTATTATACGCGAAATCTCGATAACGGATGAAGTGATCAAGTTGAATAAAAAAGATTTTTTTATTCTATGAACAAATCTCAGTAGATGAGATGCAAGAGTTCCACGACATTTCTAATGGAAATTTACATCTCAAAGCTCATTTTGCTCTTTTTGTCCTCCAGCCCCCACCGCTTGGCATAACTGAGGCTTTCAACCTCCGGATGGTTTAGCAGACTGGTTTTCGTCAAATATTAAAAAAAAATATTGTTCAATCTGTATAGAAATACTCGAGACATTGAGGTTACCTTGAAGGAGGAAAGTATTGAGTGGGGATGATTATCAATATTAATATCATAATATTGAATTGAACACATGAACCAGATCAACATCAAAGCATTCACATTAAGAACAAACCAAGCGAACTCGAATCTGCAGGTATAAAAAATGGTGCATAGGCAAATTTCCAAGAAATTGTGGACAAAATATAATGTATTCTATTCAGAAAGAAATTTTCATATTGTTCTTAGCGGAAAGGTGATACAAGGTGGTACTTGCATAAGTCTAGACATATTTAAATTTTAGTACTCATTCAATAATTACAATAATGATATCTTTATTCATCACAATCGACTAAATATAAAGTGACATGTAGGGAAAAATAGGTTTATGATGAAATGGTGGAGTGTCATATTTCAGTAAATTTTGCAAAGGTGCCTCTGTAATTGATTCAGAAATAACTTAACTATCAGGATAACACTTCTTTCTAGCTAATGATATAATTTCGTTGTTGGGATAAATGTGACTGTTGTTTTTGGTTGTATTTCTGGTTATATTATATCGGAATTTTGTTGCAATTGCTTCAACAACAACTATTGCTAAGGCTTTATCAGAAGAATATCGAATAAAAGTCTGATTAATTATGGAGTAGCAGTGTGCTAGGATACAAAAATCCAACCTTTCTCCGTGAAGGAAAAATCCATTGGAAAATTCAAACATTTATTAAAGAAATTATGCCAGCAAATATTCTACAACCTCAATGGATTGTTTTGCTTTATTTTTTCCAAAAAACATTAGTGTCTAATCCATTATATTATTGTTGAAAGTTTCATTCATTCATTTGATATCAAAATATCTGCCAAATTATATCTAATTTGTAAATGTTTTCACAGTGCCACTAATTCCTGGAAAATAGCGATATACACTCTGTGTACTGGAAATAAACTTACTTCTTGTTGATTGATACATTTTAATTTTTTCCATTCAACTTTGCAATGATACATAAACCATACACTGATGTTCGATGTACCTACCCATTTAGTGAAATATCGCTTCGTAGATTTTTCGATATCTTAGTCGGTTTTCGAGCTTTTAGCGCTTTCTATTTTTTTAAACTTCTAGAAATTGTTTAATATCAATAAATTATCCCACGACTGATTCACCTTCCTGTGTTATGGGTTTCGATGATTTCATAACTCTCTCTGTCATTTCCACTAACCTACCTCGATCCTTCCAAATATTTTTCGAAGGTTATCCTCAAACGACAACTGCGATCAGCTACTGTTGTACGCATCGATACATTTTCAAACTATGAAAAAAAAATCTCAGGATTTTGACTTTTTTCTGCTACGCGGGGAAATTTTTGACGTTTTATTCCTTTTTATGTTAAACTTTGTATCTGAGAAAATACAAATCATATTTTAACGGAATCGGCAAAAAAAAAATTTCGTATGTAGCACAAATTTAAAGCGAATCTGATGATTTTTTATTTTTCATCATTTTTTTCCGCCGATCGACTTGAAATTCATAAACTGTACTAATTTCATCCTTCTGAATCGATTAGCGTTCGCAGAATTGATCTATCTTCAACCGTTCTCCTGTTGGAAAGTTTATTAGGAGTTGCTAGTGGTGATTTCCTTTCAAAAATAAAAATAATTATTTTTAGTCATATTCGTAATAATTATCATTATTTCATTAATCAGACATCAAATATTATAACACACACCAGAAAATTTTGAAATTTGATCATAATCTTGTCCATCACAAATGAGTTCGGATGATTCTCAAAGAACATCGGTTATATCCATATTAGATATAGCGTGTGCAGGCATTATTACCCCGAAATTTCTTTCCACGTTCAACATTTTGGCAATGGCTCCTGCAGAAAATCGCACAAAACCCACAATCTATTGCCGAGTAGCTGTTTATTGATAAAGCAATTTTTTCAGGAATGCCGTAATGAACTTTCCAGATAATTATGTTTGATGCAATAAAAATCCTAACGTATAGTTCAGTCTTGGTTTCAAAACCAATTTTTGTATATGTGGACAATATTTTGCCAACTTCGCTCGAAAAAATTACACTTTTAGTATGGCACACCTCATGATTTAGGAATTATTGTGCCCCAGCGTATTTTAGTATACGAGCTTGGGCAAATTAAATAAAGGAAATAAAGGAATAGATGCATTTGTCCCTGAGCTGAAGTCCCAAATCAATTCTGGCCTCCGGGTTGCCCGGACTTGAATCCATCGATTTTTTTGTGGGGTCACTCAAAGGCTATATTTTTTTCATGTTCTGGTTACTATGACTGGTATTATATCAAACTGATACTTGCGCAATGCCCCTCATTGCAGATGATACTATAGCAAGTGCTCTTCAAAAAGAAAATGTTCATTTGCGCAAATCAACAAATGACTGAATGAATACGATGACATTTTCCTTATCATACCTATGTCTTCTCTCCCTCAGTTTTATTGATGATAGTGTTTTACCGTTACTATACCTTTCAACAGTGTATGACAGAGGAGAAAGCAGAGGAACGTCTTGTTACAGACTGCAATCGAGAAGTGGGCAATTCATATTTCTGAAGACGTTCGGGTTCTTAGAAATAGACGAACAAGGGACTGTCGAGAGTTTCGTGTGTGTCAATACGTTAGTGAGCCAAATGGAGGGTTTGCAGATGATTGACGACATGAAGAAGAAATATTCAGCCCTTATCAATAGCCGAATGACTGAGGAGGTGAGCTGGTTTTTCACTTTATGAATTATTTAAAAGAATGTTCATCCCCTAATCGTATTACGAGAATGACCCTGATTTTAAAATGATAATATTACATGAAAGACAGTCGTTTTGTTGGAAAAGGTTGTAATTTTTCCAAAATAACGTTTTCAGTAACGTTCAGATAAATAATCTTTGATATTATTTCAATACATGATCCACACAAGAAATTGAAACTAACGAAATTATGGCATCTGTTCAAAACAGATCATATCAATAACTCTCATTCAGTTAAAAATATAGGTATTTCCTGGAATGAAAATACCCATTTATCTCGCATTAACTTTTCAATTCTTTCTTAAACACCTTCAAGTCTTTGGACAATTTATTAAAAATCATTAGCGCAACATCCTTTGGCAACCAAAAAACAACTTCTGTTCCACTCAAGATACCAATAAAGTGAAATCCCAAATTTTAAATCTTTTTGAAATCGGGCGGGGCCTACTCCAATGCGAAAGGAAAATATCTCTATACTTTTTCGACGATTTCTATGTCTTTAGTGAAGTTATGATAATTTTGTTTAGAAAGGGACTAGTGATCATCAGACCAAGCGGGAGACGATTCGGTTGAGGCGCACAACTCAAAACTTTTTTTTTTGAAATTTTGGATCGCAAAATCGATCATTGCAAATTTCGCCGTCTGCTACATGCTTATTTTGTATTCCTTTAATTTGTTATGGTCTTCATATCGGAAAATCTGAGTTGAAGAACTTTTTAATAGTGCCCGACCTCAGGGTTGACCAAATAAACAAATTGAAAAACTCGCAGGAGCGGCTAAGTTGAAAAATCGAAAACTGCACTTGGGTTCAATCTTCAGCTTCCGAATTTTACATGGAGCTTTTTCAGGGGCCAGAAAACCTAATCTCCAAAGAGAAAACTTTTTGGCCAACTTTTCATACCTTCCCACCCTCTGAAGTTAATGACAATAGAAATATATGAACTTACGGAGATGAATTAATGCCACCAAATAAATTCTTTGGCGTTAGTCTCGTAAACGGTTTATAAATAAATGAAGTTATAAACAATTTTTACAAAAAAATAAATGAATAAAAAACAATTTATACCTTATAATGAAGTTCGAATATATTATTTTTATCATTAACTACTAGTTGAGGTTAGTTTAGTGAAGTTTATATACTGAATTGTCGATGAGGATATTTTTCAGAGGAAAAGTATTACCAGGAATATACAGAGAAAATAGAGGAAATTCAAAGGGATGAGAAGGGATGAAAAGTTGGCCAAAAAGTAATCCCTTTGGAAATTAAGTTTTCTGGTCCCTGAAGAAGCTCTAGGCAAAATTTAGAAACTGAAGATTGAACCCAGGTGCACTTTTCTATTTTCCAGCAACTCTCGTGAGTTTAGCAATTTTTTTTATTCAGTCAACCCTGACGCCGGGCCCTACTAAAAAACCCTTCCACTCGGATTTTCCCTATATAAAGACCATGACATTAAAGGAACACAAAATCAAGCATATAGGAGACGTCGAATTTATAGGATGATCGATTTTCGATACAAACATTTTCAAAAATAGGTTTTGAGTAGCGCGCCTCAACCAAATCGTCTTTCGAAAAAGTCGATAGACATTTTTTCCTCGTACTGGAGTGGGCCCTATCCGATTTCAAAAATATTCGACCAATTCAGAGTTGTACATTCGGAATGAGGCTGATTACATTTTTTAATTCTCTGAGGGCCTTCTACGCATTCGTAGTTTCTCTCTGGTGATTATTGTTTTTTACGTCTCCATTTCATGTTTAAAATTTTTGATAGTGAAGAAAGTACTGCCTATTCGGTTGGACTGAAAATTTGCCACTCCCATCGAATGTTCACTCCAACCTTGTTACATCATGTACCTAATAATCTGTTATTTTATGTTAATGAAGTTTATCTTTGTGTGAATGAACAGCAAACATCAACATTACAGGGAGCCTTGATGCTATCGAGCAACAGTGACGTCGACTTGGTAGAGGATCCTGTCCAGGTCGATTTTGCGGTTGAGCAGCTGATGAGCAATCTGCCGACCGAGTCGACGTCCCCCGTCTCCGAAAATTGCTCAACCCCTAGCCCCAAGGTCCACTACGAGAACCAAGACTGTACCAATTGCACCAATACCCAGACTGAAAACCCTCCGACCCGACACCTAGTTAGATTCAAGACTGTCGCTCCAAAAAGGCCCAACAGCGTCGACACGCAGTTCAACGGCTTCAACAAGCGGAAAAAAACGTCGCCGCCGCTGATATCGCCTGTACACAGGACCACGACACCTTATTCTTAAAGGTCTGCTGATTGCCCCCCCGGACGTTAGGTGAGTTAAATGGTCGATTGCTCCGGATCTGGTGACCATTGGAAACAAAACAACGATCACGTTCATTCGATTATTTCCAATTTTTTGCCACTGATTAATTAACGTTTTCTGATTAACCATTGAAAAATTCAAAAGGGAATATTTTGGATATCACAACTCCTGATTTGAATGCTCTCTTAAATTTTGATTCATAGAATAGTTGCTTATGAATATTTGCATCATGTTTCAATGAATTTTCAAAATTAAGACTTATAAATGGGAATTTCACAATTTCGATTTTTGATCTCAGCATTCCGACTTACTGACTCGAAATTGTGTGATAACGATTTGGTGTGTTGGAATAGATAAATTCATAAGTCGGAATTCATAGATAATAACTAACTCGAAATTGTGAAATGTTAAATCGGAAGGGCGAAATACAAGTCGTAATTCCGAGGTACTGTAGGAATTTAGAGAAACTAAGTTGAAATTGAGAAACTCCAAGGCTAAGAAATGCAGGAATGCCGAGATGGTTATTTCCCTCAACCGGCTGCATCCTTGCGAGCAACCCTCAGGTGCCCCCTCAGAAGACTTCGAGAGACTTGTCTGAGCAAGAGAAAATGTAGCCCTTAGTAGGAATTGTGGAATTCTGAGATAGTACATCGGCATTCCAAGATAATAAATCGGAACTCCGAGATACAGACTAATAATTCCATAATGCCAAGACGGAATTCCGAATTCGGAGGTGTTGAGTGGAAATTTCGAGATGCTTTAAAGGAATTTCGAGATACCGAGTTGGAAATCGGAATTTCAAGATACTATGTCGGGAGTGTGAAATTCTGAGATTGTACATCGTCATTCAGAGATGATAAGTCAGAATTCTGACTCACTAAATCAGAAGTGAGAAATGCTATATCGGAAGGCTGAGATACAAGTCGTAATTCCGAGATAGTGCAGGAATGTATACAATAAGTTGAAATTGTGGAATGCTGAGTTGGTTGGCCGAGATACAATTCAGAATTCAGAGATACTAAGTAGGAATTCTGAAATACCAAGGTAGAAATAGGAAATGCTCCTTAAATAAATCGAAATTTCGAGATTATAGCCAGGATTTCGGGAAGCTAAGTAGGAATTATTAGATATGGAATCAGAATTTCGAGATATTAAGTCAGAATTCCGAAATACAAAGCAATGATTCCATAATGCTAAGACATAATTTCAATTATCAGAATTCTGATACATTGAGTCGGAATTCCGAGATACCAAGTAGGAATTCACAGATACCGAATTGGAGTTACGGAATTATCCGTTAGTGCCAGGATTCTGAGACGCTAAGTAGTTACTAGATATTAAATCAGAATTTCGAGATACTAAATCCGAATTGTGAAATTCTGAGATAGTACATTGTTATTCCGAGACAGTACATCGTCTTTCCGAGATTATAAGTCAGAATTCCGAGATAATAAATCAGAGGTGTCCTAATAAATAAATAATAAATGATAAATTTAAAAAAAATCCGAGATAATGTTGGAATTTAGAAATACTAAGTTGAAATCGTGAAATTCTAAGTGGATGGCCTAGATACATTTTAGAATTCAGAGAAAATGCTCCGTTAGTAAATCTAATTTTCGAGATACTAAGCCAGGATTTCGAAACGCTAAGTAAGAATTACTAGATATTGAATCAGAATTTCGAGATAATTGGAATTGTGAAATTCTGAGATAGTACATCGGTATTCCAAGATATTGGGCCGTAATTCCGAGATATAAATGAATAATTCCATAATGCTAATACAGAATTTTGATCTTCAGAATTCTGATACTGATTAGGAATTCCGAGATACGGAGTTGGAATTACCAAATTATTCTTTAGTTAATCGAAATTTCGAGATACTGAGTCGAAATTGTGAAATTCTGAAATAGTAAGTTATCGGCATTCCGAGATTCAAAGTTATAATTCCATAATGCAAACACGAAATTTTGAGATTCAGAATTCTGAGATGTTGAGTCGAAATAACAAGATGCTACGTATGAATTCCAAGATACCAAGTTGGAAATACAAAATTCTCCTTCTTTTATGAAACCGGAATTTCGAGGATACTGAGCTACGTATTCCGAGACCCTAAGTAGGAATTACTAGATACTGAATCAGAATTTCGAGATAATGGGTGGTATTCATACTCACGATGAAGAAAAACTCAAAATCATCTCCACAAATTTGTGGAGATGATTTTGAGTTTTTCTTCATCGTGAATCTATACCACTCCACTTCGAGACACAATGGACTTCTACCACAGGTTAAATCCTTATACTATAGATTCTCTCGCACAATTCAACAAAATGAATAGGTCTGTTTCAAGAAAACCGAGTAAAAGCATTTGCTTAAGGTTTATGCATACTACCCACTAGGTCGAAATTCTGAAATAGTATATCGGCATTCTGAGATATGAAGTTATAATTCCATAATGCAAAGACGGAATTTCGATAATCATAATTCAGAGTTGTTGAGTCGAAATTCTCCTTCGGGAATTTTGAGATACTGAGCTAGGGATTCGGAGACCCTAAGTAGTAATTACTAGATATTGAATTAGAATGTCGAGATACCAAGTCAGAATTGTAAAATTCTGAAATAATATATCGGCATTCCGAGATAATAAGTCGGAATTCCGAAATACAAAGTCATAATTCCAAAATGATAAGACGGAATTTTGATATTCAGAATTCCGATACATTGAGTCGGGATTCCGAGATGCCACGTAGTAATGAAATTTATTATATATTATTCAATTATACGAGAACGTGGTATGTTATAGCAAGAGAGCAAACAAGTCTAAATTACATGGTTAATAGTTACTGTCATTACAGGTCAATCTTCACGGTGGTGCTGCTATCATGTGTACGGCATTTGACAGATCGGGGTTGAATACAGTGCATAAACAAATACTTGGACCTCACTAGACGTAGTCAGGATGACAACTTAGGATTTAAACGGGATTCAACAGGGATAAATGCCGGTCCGAGGCGTGGAACGTTTAAGGTGTTTTCAGGAAGTGTCCCCCACCCCACAGCTCAGGTTATTTTGAAATGGACGATGGCAAGGGTCGAAGTGAATATTTGAAAATTGTATCTATCCCTTACCGAGTTTCACATCAGCAGAAAAATTTCTATAGAAAAAAAATATTGTCAGTTTTGCGTGTCCAAATTACCGCCCATTTTTCAAAAATGTCATAAGATGATTAGAGAAATCGTAAGGAAATGAACTTGGTTGCTTCGTGAAGGGTATCAAGGATTCTGGAGCAGCCAAGTATGAGAGTAGGATAATAATTATTATAGTTAATTATATGGAATTGAAATCATTTTAAAAGTTCTGTGAATTGAAATCGCAGAATTTTATTGTTGAGTTTCTGTGAGATGCCTAAAAACATTTTTCTGTAGGTGTTCTAAATTGAGAGTTGATTTCTCATCTTGAGAGAAATTCTACAAGTACATTTTAGTATTTTACAAAACTTTATCAAGTCCCAAAAACTTGGATAATTTTTTTCCCATACCTATGCAGATTAAAATTATCTCTAATTAATTTGTATTCAGTGGCAAAATACATCATTCCTTTTTCCTCCTTGTTTTTCTATCTTTATTATAAGAATGGAGACAAAATAATAGATTTGACAAACTCCCCATAATCTTGAAAAATGTTAATTTTATAGAAAAAATAACTAAGTCAGGCTTAGTAACTCAGAATTAGCTGATTCCGAGATATTAAGTCAGAATTCCGTCTTAGTATTTCAGAATTAAGTAGTTAATTCCGAGATACTAAGTCAGAATTCCAACTTGATATCTCAGAGTAAGAACACGTTCTGTCGCTTCTAATTCTAACTTGGCATCCCAGAATCAGATAATTTTGAGATAACAAGTCGGAATTCTGACTTAAGATCTCGGAATTCCAAAATACTAAGTCTGAATTCTGACTTAGTATCTTAGAATTAGCTAATTCCGAGATACTAAGTCAGAATTCCGACTTAATAACTCAGAATTAGCTAACTTCGACTTCTCAACTCAGAATGAGCTAATTCCGAGATGTTAAGTCAGAATTCCGTCTTAGTATATCAGAATTCGTTAATACCGAGATACTAAGTCAAAATTCCGACTTGGTATCTCAGAGTTAAAATACGTTCTGTCACTTCTAATTCTGACTTGGCGTTCCGGAATCAGCTAATTCTAAGATACTGAGTCTGAATTCTGACTTAGTATCTTAGAATTAGCTAATTCCGAGATACTAGTCAGAATTCCGACTTAATAACTCAGAATTAGCTAATCCGACTTCGTAACTCAGAATGAGCTAATTCCGAGATATTTAGTCAGAATTCCGACATGGTAACTCAAAACTTGCTAATTCCGAGATGTGAAGTCGGAATTCCGAGCTAATTCTGAGATACAAAGGCGGAATTCTGACTTGAGACTCGAAATTAGCTAATTGTGAGTTACTGAGTCGGAATTCTGACTACGTATCTCGGAATTACCAAAAATAAATTCTGAATAATTGTGACCCTTCTACGCCTTCGTACTCATTGGTTTTGAGATAATATTAAAATTGAATTGAATTAAATTAATACATAGCATTATGAAAAATTGAAATAAATCATGCCAACCACCGAAGTTTATTCCTCATTTACTCTCCAGAAACGTTGTATAATCTTCTCAACTTGGTTGGCCCTATAGTAGTCCCAAACTACATCCTTGGGGAACTTCGCCGACAAACAGTTGATACCTAGAGGTTTTCAGGCATCTCACACTAATATAAGTCGTGTTTTTCATAAATTGTGTAAGCATACAGAATGTATTAAATCGGTATTCCTCTTTTGTAAACAATTTCACAAAGTCCATCACGTATACAATGTAATAAAAACCATCGAAATTGGTGAATTAACTTCGGTGAAATATGTACGATATTCCCGATGTTTTTGTTGCAGAAATAACCTGAAAAGTCAATATATCAGCATGACCAACTGATTAAAAATTCGAGTAATGTGTAATATTTGAAGAGACTGATTGATTAAGGCCATACTTAAGGATGTAACTTCTCCCACACAAAGACTTGACTAGAAATTTTTAAAAATATATATGTGTGGACGGTGTTAATTCAGTGTTATATATTCAAAATATATACAATACAAAGAAAACCTGATTAATGTTAAGGTAAAGTTTGTTTTATTTTATGATTGCAATTAAGATAGGAACTTGTACAGATTTTTTAATATTCTCGTAACATTTAATACATTCTAGGATATAATTATAGAGAGTCTGTGATGAAAGATGTTTGTTAATTATAAGGGTCTGTTTTGTATAACCGTACGGTAATATCGTACTAGAAAAATTGCAATATCTTTGGTTTCGGATACGAAATCTTGGTGATCGCTCAAGAAGGTGGTGTTGGTGACATGTTTTTTCTGAAATCGGATTCTCTTGATCACAGGGTTACTGAGCCAGTTTCTATGGATAATATTTTACTGAAATTCTGTCAGAGAGCAATTAGCACTATTATTTCAAAATTTTTGTGGCCAACTGTAATTTTTGGCAATGTGCAAAGTTTCATAATAATATTTCTCATTCTATTTGAATCTGAAAATATAAACAGTCAACCGAAGGATACACCACAAACAAATATCAGATCTCCTTTTCATGTGACAAATCTAGAATGTTACTTTAATTCTCGTCCGCCATTTCTTAGGAGGCGTAATTTCGAGAACTTCTGTATTTTTATTCGTGTTTATGGGTGTTATATCATATGTAATATATGATGTCATCATTGTCGTACCTCTAAATTATTTCAGAATACAACAAATGAATCGACCTCCGTGGTTTTTAGAAACTATGGGCTTGTTCCTTTGCCCCGAAAATAACTATTTGGCAGTTCTGACGTGTCAGTTCCTTTTTCTGAAAATCTAACTCCGTTCTTTTCCAAGACGTATATCTTCGTGGCTTGTTGTTTGTGACTACGTATTAAATTTCTCATCTCCGTGAAATCGTAATTTCCAAATCACGATTTTTCTTTTTGGGCGCCTTATGTTTTGCTCCTTTCCTTTTTTATATGTTGTCACCTTGTTTTTTACAACTTATGTTTTCTCACCCAAATCAATTCGCTTGGTTTCAAAATGCAGAAATATAGCTGTGTTATTTCGAACCATTTATGATATTGGACCTCGACTAATTCAACAATTTATAAAATATGAATTATGATTTTGGTATATCAAATGAATTAGATTTTGAATTAGCGCTATTCCTGACAATATTGCTAGGAAAATTGAAATAGGTCGTGGTGGTAAAGTGTTTTTCCTACGTCCACATGGGAAATTATATCGCACTGTATAGTTACACAGGCGCGGAAAGTAACTTTAGTTCAGTTCTTAAAACGGCGGGACGTATTGACTTCTGACGAAGAGTACGCGGGTTCGATACTCGCCCGCGGATACTTTTTTTTCATTATGATATTGAAAAAAATTACACTTTTCAAATATATTGCTTCAAATATTTTGTATTTAAAAGTAATTATTAAAAATAAATGAAGTCAGAATGGTTATCAGTAGGACAATTCATTAAATTTTCTTGAACATTAGATTGTTAGATAGTATCTTGTTGCACCAAGCCGACGAAATATCCACTTTTCTGATGGTTTCTGGATCTTTTGTGCTATTGTGACCAATAACTTTGAATGGGATCGATCCAATGACAAGTGACAACCACAATGTTTTTTTTATCTGTGGAGTTTCAAAGGATTAAATAAATAAAAAGAATGTACTTGTCCAAATATTTCACTCTTCAATCAATGCCAATACTGGCAAGTGCTAGAGTGTAAACCTCAGATTCAAGATGTCCGCACAGAAAAAAATCCCAAGGGAGTAAGGTCCGGTGATAGAGCCGGCCATTCTATTGGAGCACATCGTTCAATCCACTTACCAAAATCGGGTTCAGATTTAATTTTTTCTGGCATGCGGTGGGGTCAGAGGGGTCAGCTGAGAGTTGTCCTGTCTCATTTTGTCTCACGTACGGCATTCTATCTCGGATTCATTTTGGTTGCGCGATAGCCCAGAATACATCTGAACGCAAAATTCGAGGTGGGAATGTCGACACAAATATGGCGGCGAGTGAGTCTACTTCGGTTTACTTCTCTACGGTGCTTCAGGGGTTGAGTTGGCATTTGAGATTAGGCCCAACTGTGTGATTTCAGCCAAGATGATTACATTTTTGAAAAGTGTATGTTTTTCACGGAACACGTGCGGATTTGTAACTCCGAGTGATCATATATCCAGTGAGAGAAAATAATTTCGTCGCTAGAGACTTTTTTCTCTCGTAAGCTGGCTCGGTCAATTCCAGTGGTCGTATTTTCACAGAATTCTAGTCTCCAGTCAGTTTCAGAGGGATTGAATTTATTTTGTCTCAACACCCTGGGCAGTGTCATTTGGCGGGCAACTTGGGTTGTAGAATAAGTAGGGTTTACTACCATTTCTCAATTTTTTGTCATCCGAAGAAGAATTTCGAGGTTTTCGATTTTTCCTGGATGACTCCAGAACTAAAGAAGGTAGTTCAGATTTTTTTGTTTCACGTAATTGACCTCTGAAATACGCAACTTTTACCCCATTAAACTACCCATCAAACCACCCCTCACCTTTTACCATTACCAAGATCCCAATGCATAAACTCGAATTTAAATAGCCCTGTATAAGTGAATGATTGGTTCGAGTTGTCTTGGCAAGGAAAGATTACTCTCATTTACCAAAACAAAATCAGTATAGTGACTACGTATTTTTTTACCTTTCGAATGAGGTGTCGCTTGTCATAGGATCCCATTCAAAATTATTGGTTACAATGACAAAGTGATGTCATTTTACGATGATTACGTCACCAGTTAACACTAGAAATTGAATTTATATCCGACAATTCTCACATTTCAAATTTCATCAAATTAAGTATAACCGTTCAGAAGAAACAGTGGGGGGACTTTTGGCTAGCGCTGTATATTGGTCAGTGATCCTTTCGAATTCATCAATCAGTATAAGGATAATTGAAATGTCTTGAAACTTCGCCTAACTGTTTATAGCAATCAGTTTCATGTATCATAAATGGTTGTGAACAGTCAGAATAATATTAAGCCCATTAGAATAATAATTTCAAAAAAATTTCGTCATTTTCTGAACTCTGACAACCCTATCTTGGTAGTAGCTGATTCATGGTACATTTTTTACCGAAAAATTGGCACCTACACGTTTTTTTTTTCTGAAAGTATGCGATACCAAAAATATAGCAAACCTTACACAATCTTATCATTGTGCATCGTACACCATGAATGTTTTGAATAATTTATGTTAATGTATCTATCTGTTAGAACAGCAGAATATGTACCCCTATAATGGAATGTACTACTTTTACAACGTATTTAATGAAAACTGTGTTTTCTGTAAAACTAGTGGAGGGGCGATTTTTGTAATTTTGTTATAGTTGTCAATATGGTGAATAAATGGAGGAGCTCGAGTACCAATTCACGGGAAAGGAAAGACAGTTTTTATTGAATATTTACACCATTTTATTTATAATATATTGATTACAATAAAACTAGATATGGATAGCCTTGTTTGATTCCTCAGGCCTGAAGCGCTGGTCGGGCCTGTTTCCCGCTCAATTTGTCGTTTGTGTATGCGTACCCGGTTCCACCCTGACACATAATGTTTCATTTCAAAAAATTCACACAAAAAGTTAACATAATTACAAAAAAAAAACATTTTGAATGAGAATAGTAAGAAAGAAAATCAAAACGAGTGACTTGAAAAAAAATTACACTACTTGGCAAGTCCCCCAACAGGAAACAACTACTGCCCCCTACGACCGTTGAATTATATCTGTCATATTCTTGGTAAAGTTATCTACAAAAATTACTTTGCGATGCTCCCTTGATCTTGAAGCCAAATTATATCATTATTATTATTCGAGCAGGTGAGCATTGAAGACTGTTGATATGTTAAATTACAGTGGTTTTCGGGCTCAATGATATAAAGTCTCATAGTATATCATATCATAATATATCCAGAAGCAATATATTTCGTAGAAATGACCATGAACTATGAGAAAACAGAGATAGTGGAAAGAACATTTACTAAAGTGGAACTCGTCAATATGTTATTGAATAAGAATAATTTCTTGAACAATAAATTGATTGGTTTTTTTTTTTTCGATAACCAACTATTGTCCCCCTACGAATGACAGCCCTCAAAAGTCGAAACTTGTGCGAGCCAAGGATTAACGAGGTGTTACCTTTTAACGTGCGATTCCTAGCACTTTCTCATGCCATCAGAAAAATAAATTAAAATCAGTGTGATTGAACCAGTGACCAGTGAAACCAGAATGATTGAGAGCATCAACTCTAACCACTCGGCTACCTGACCTGAAATGATCTAATAGACCACTTCACCTGCTAATATCTAACAAAGTATGCCTCACAGATAATTGAGGGAAGAAAATTAATGAAAACTAAATTGTTTTTGGATATGCAATCAATTTGACGACCGACTCATTTAAACATCTAAACATTTCTGACGTCTGTCATCAAATATTTTGAAAATTTCGCAATTTTTTTTATTAATCCAATCCAATTTTGACGAGGTATTGCAGAGATCCACTTCTTTCGTAATTTCTCGTCTTTCGGAAAAGAAAATACTGAGAATTAGTTTCTTTGAGAATCGTAAATCGACTTACACCCAATCACACAACAAAGACTAGGCAATTGGCATAAAAAAAAGTTGGAATTATCTCCGAAAGCAAAAAATGGAATACGTAGATAACCTCACAATCTCACTCGAATATAACAAAATTTTGATTGGCTTTGAATACACTTCTAATAATAAATCGAACTCTAGATTATTACCAATATTTCGTAAACCATTTCACATGAATCTTACGTTGATTAATTAATTAAAACACAAATGATTCAGTAGAATATCCACTTAACTTACGTTAACAATCACCATTAACAATGTCATCGCTTGGTCGGACGCGATTACCGTGTTGTCAAATTTCTTCACCATGGCTCGGGGAATTTAATACGGCTGTGACTAGAGACATTCAATAACAAACCCCCCTCAGATTTTCCTAGACCGAATCCAAAATATGTTTATATAAATGTCTTTCAATTTAAATATTTTTACTCATATTGACAGTGAACCAACATTTACATTTTTGTTAATCAAATTTCATGTACCTCTGTAAATTGTGAATTTTTTGTCTAAATCTTTTGTTTTTCTAATATTAATATATCCATTCGTATATTAATAATCTTCAGGTTTTATTTAAGTTGCTATTCCCATCATAGTGGCCTGAGGATGACTTTATAAAAGTGAAACATCAGTAAAAGATTGATGATGGTGGTTTTCTTGCCTCGCCCCATCAAATACAAAATTACGAATAAATGCGACGTCACTAACACACAGAAAATATATTATTTGTGTACTTACCCTCTGCATCACAATGATGTCTTTTGGGGATATTTTGTTATTTGTTAGAGGATGAATATAGTCTTTCTTGATTATTTTCCTAACACATTCCATGGTAACAACGTCTCCCCTGGAAAAAATATTCATCGGTTGTTGAGCAGAAAGAATTGAAGAGTTTAAATGAAATGAAAAGTATTCAAACTCCATTATTACAGATTATCATTTCATGTGAAAAATTCAAACCTCGGCATTTTATAATTACCGGAATATTTGAAGCTTTTGTACTGAAAGTTTAAAAAAAAATCGTCCTGTTTGTCGATCATGAAATCAAAGATACCTTCAATACTTTTCAATTTTCATCCAGTTGAACTAAGTCTGAGTAATGCAAACAAAAGAAGTTTTCACAGAACAAAAACCCATCTGAACATACATTTATATATATCATTTTATATGAGAGTTTATTTTATTTCTTTTCGTTTATTTATTCTTGATGTGAACAACGCATGATTTTTATGTTCATCTGTTTTTTTTTTAATAAATCACTTACGTTGGCTTCAGTACTGCACAAGGAACAGAATTGCTCAGAATGTCATGGGTAACAGCACACATATACCTATTCTCTCTCGTATATATAGATTTCTTCTCGTCGGGATCATTAACAGGTGTGAATTTGACTTTGATTAAATCCTTGGCTTTGAGAGGCTTCCGAGATATGGGGCAGTACACTATTGGATCCTGAGGAATAAATTGATAGTATCATCAAGGAATGTTGAATAATCAGTCATTAGAGGAAACTTCAATGTTAACCTTACTTGATACCATATCTATACCATTATTTTAAATGAAGATTAGGAATGAATATTCACAAGAAATCAACTACCAATCCATTTCATTTTTATATTAAACTTCCTAAACAAATCATTCAATTTGTAACAATGATAGTGTTTCTTAGGTTTATTGAGTTAGGTGAGTATACATCTAGCAAAAGCTTTCTCTAGATTCATCTTCTCCATATCCCAATATGACATCAAAAAAATGTCTATCAAATTAACCAGAGTACAAGCATTTGCTTATAGAATACTTACTTTATTTACATTATCATTTACTAATCTATTTTAAATTTCAAGTATTTTTACTAAGATGTCGACACAAATCCTTCAAATAAACACACACACTTACAGGCTTTTCAACATTCGATTTTTCTGCACTGGGAGTTTTACAAGGCACCCAAAAACTTGGAAGTTCCTTGTCTTTTCCTGCCGCCATATTCGATATCGATGAAGGTCCAGCTGAATCTGGAATTGCAAGAATTATTTACGTTTTCATTGACATAAAGTATTTCTGAATCTCGCAAAGTAATGACAGCAAGAATCACTGTGTAAAATGTTCATAGTTATGATGAAACAAAAATAAATTAATACAGAAAGAACAAAAAACACACTGCTATTATACCTAAACACAAATCTAGCCTAAAATTTTTTGCGAAACTAGTTCCAAAAAGCAATCATTTTAAGCACTCTTTTTATTGACAGTAAAAACAAAAAAAATATTTATTGTATTATTGAATTTCTATTTTCAACGAAATAATTTTGCCAATCAGCAATTTTGTCTAGTCGAGTAAAATTACTGATGGAAACATTTTATTTCGAGTTGAAAGAAATTTATTTAATAAAAAAAAGTTCGAATGTTTTTTGACAAGATAAATCAACAGCAATTACCTATATAAATGCACTATACTAATAATTACCTCCATTGAAACGATTAGTTGAAGGAGAATTATTAAAAACCCAATTGATGCAATGTTTTTTGTGATTTTTTCAAACAAAACTTCCTCAAAACGATTCAAATTGTGTCAACACTCAACAATATTAGCTGACAAAAGAGGGACATTGAAGTGACGGTCGCTTACTAGATTTGAGAAACAATTTTATCGCGATAAAAAAGATGCACCTTTTCTATGGCATTCAAAGTGACGTGATCATTAAATGAGTTTCTGTCTACAAGAGTTGATGAAAAAAGATGAAGTAGGTTTTACAGCGTTGCCAACTATGAGGAAAAATCCTCACTTGTGTGAGGATCTTATGAAAGCGATGATTTTTCTTTAAAATATTTGAACTAAACATATTTCATACATTACGGCAGATGTACTAATATATGAGATGAAAAAATACATCAGCCACTAGTAAAGTGGAAGGAGTCCAAGCTTTACTAGTGGTATGTGAACATAAATGTAACGTGTTGGTAAGTCGTAATTGTTGGTAGAATAAAATAAAAAATGCACATGAACCCTCTGCGCTTCCGCAATTAGAGTAGTCTCTTATGTGCTTACAATTATTTTGAAACAATTTACTAACACATTTTCTGAGCAATAAAGAGTATCAATGATAATGTCATAGCTTAAAATTTGTTTTGTGTATCTTAGTTTATGTACAGCCTGTACATTTGTCTATAAAGTGTATGGTATAAATTATAGATTACTGTGATTCAACTATATAAATATTTCGAATTGTTTCACTTCAGCTAGGTGTGTTTTGTCTGTTGATTTTATTGTTACTTATTTAAGCTGACAAGTGGTTTTTCCATAATCTTTTATTTATAATTTTAATATGTATGGCCTTATGCTTCGTCAACAAGAATCTCATTTTATATTTTGAATATAGTATTTTTTGATTGATTATACTCTTTGAATTAATGAGGCAAAAGAAAAAGGGACTCATTGGCTAGAAAATATTTCTTGTTTATGAAGATTGACATCATAAGAAGCAACAGATGTCAACGAAAATTATGTTTTTTGGTAAATTTCAAAGCACAAATATAAAACTGATTACTTATAACTGTGAAAACAGTTTTCGATTTGATCTGCTCTTACTTGCAGTGTCTTAAACATGTACCAAGTGCAAATTATTCAGTATTGAATTCATAGAAGCTGTACTAACAAAAATCAATTTTGATAATAAACTACTGGATAAAAGTTTCATTAAGAAAGTTTTAGATTCCTCAAAATTTTGCACTTTTTCAGTTGCTTCTACTAATAACGATCTTTTTAGGATTTGGATACAATAAAATGCATGTGTAAAAAAAAAATATTTTATTACAATAAAATGCATAAAGATTATCTATCACAGACAATAAATAAAAATCAGTCTAATACTTTTAATAACAAATACATTTAAATAATAACCCGGACATTTTAATCAACTTCATTAATTGTTGGTCCTGTTCTTCCTCCAAATCCATTTGCTTGTTGGCCGCAACTTCCAGAAGTAGTTCCTTGAGGACCACCACCATAAAGTTTGGCCATGATGGGACTGCATACCGATGTCATCTGCTTTTGTTTGTCTTCGTATTCTTCCTTCTCTGCTAGCAAGTTGCTGTCTAACCATTTCAAACAGCTGTCACACTCGCTCTCGATGGTAGACTTGTCTTCTGAAGACAACTTGTCTCCGCAGTCTTGAACAGCTTGCTTCAGTTGGAAAACGTATCCCTCCAGTTGATTTCTAGCTGCAAGTCTTTGACGCTGACGTTCATCTTCTTCTTTATATTTCTCCGCCTCGGCCAACATTCTGTCGATGTCTTTCTGCGATAGTCGCCCCTTATCATTCTTTATGACGATATTGCGAGATTTACCAGAGCTGGTGTCTTTGGCAGAAACATTTAGGATACCATTGACGTCCAGATCAAAAGTAACATCGATTTTTGGAACTCCACGAGGTGCAGGTAGAATTCCAGTCAAGTCAAAGGTTCCCAGAAGATTGTTGTCTTTCGTCATAGCTCTTTCGCCCTCGAACACTTGGATTGTCACTGCAGGCTGGTTGTCGGCATAGGTGGTGAAGGTCTGCGATTGCTTGCATGGAATCCTTGCATTGCGTTCAATGATCTTCGTCATGACTCCACCGGCAGTTTCAATACCCAGTGACAGCGGAGTGACATCTACCAGCAAGACGTCCTGGATTTTGGAATCTGTTTCGCCACTTAGAACTGCTGCTTGGACAGCTGCCCCATAGGCTACGGCTTCATCGGGATTAATGGACAGATTCAAAGACTTGCCGTTGAAGTAATTTTGTAGAAGCTGTTGTATCTTTGGTATTCGGGTGGATCCTCCAACAAGGACAACATCATGAATCTGACCTTTGTCCATCTTGGCGTCATTCAGGGCTTTCTCCACCGGCTGCAGTGTTCCTCTGAACAATTCAGAACAGAGCTCTTCAAATCTAGCTCTGCTGATTTTCGTGTAGAAATCTATTCCTTCAAAAAGAGCATCAACTTCAATGGTGGCTTCGGTACTTGAGGAAAGGGTACGTTTGGCTCTTTCAGCTGCTGTTCGTAATCTTCGTAACGATCTCGGATTACTTCGGAGATCTTTTCTGTATTTCCTCTTGAACTCTTCCGCTAGGTGATTGACTAGACGGTTATCAAAGTCCTCTCCACCAAGGTGGGTGTCCCCAGCTGTAGCTCTCACTTCAAACAATGAACCTTCATCGATGGTCAATATAGAAACGTCAAAAGTTCCACCTCCCAAGTCGAAGATTAGTACATTTCTCTCACCCTTCAGGTTCTTATCGAGCCCATAAGCCAGAGCGGCTGCTGTTGGCTCGTTTATTATTCTCAAAACGTTGAGACCTGCGATGGCACCAGCATCCTTCGTGGCTTGTCGCTGCGAGTCGTTGAAGTAAGCTGGAACTGTTATAACGGCATCCTTGATCGAAGTGCCCAAATATGCCTCTGCCGTTTCTTTCATTTTGGTCAACACCATAGAACTGATTTCTTCCGGAGAGAATGTTTTCCTCTCGCCCTTGTGTTCAACTTGAATCTTCGGCTTTCCGCAGTCATTCACCACTTTGAACGGCCAGTGCTTGATGTCCTGCTGAATTTTGGTGTCGTCGAATTTACGGCCTATCAGACGTTTTGCGTCGAAGACGGTGTTGCTCGGGTTCATCGCTACCTGGTTCTTGGCAGCGTCTCCGAGGAGGCGCTCCGTATCAGTGAAGGCGACATAGCTGGGTGTTGTCCTGTTGCCTTGGTCGTTGGCGATAATCTCCACTTTTCCATGCTGCCACACTCCCACACAGGAGTATGTTGTTCCCAAGTCGATACCAACTGCTGGAGCTTTAACCATTTTCTTCTTGTTTATTAACAACTTTTACAAACACAACTGTCACTTGAAAACTGTATTTTGTATCTCACTCGACGATATTTATCGCTTCTATCACTTTGTACTTTTGCTTGTTCGACCGCTTTATTTGAATTAACTGAACTCCCGCTCGTTTGCACTCCTTATATATGAACGACAAAAGCGACCCGAACTTTCTCGAATCTTCTCCGAACGATATCGAACAACGGGTTCTCGGGAACTAGCCAGAGCGTACGCTCTCGAAAATTCAGTGGGGCGTTCCTCAACTGCACGGTTGCGCTAGAGCAGATATCGGATCCAATATTTTCGGTTTTGAATTTTTTTGATATTGAATTAAGAGTTTCATTGTAATTCATGCACATGTAAAATTGGATCTCGGTCAAATTGGCTGAAATTTTTATAAAAATTATAGTGGGATGTGTTATTAGGAAGTTTAACTGATTTTGTATGTGTCGTTTCTGGGATACAAGCAGCCAGAGTTCGAAAAAACGTCGTGGGTAGGGTTGACAAAGAAAAAACTTGTATCAATGTATCAATCGGAACTCGTTAACGTGTCCAATTATAACGTAATCAATGAAAGTACATTAGGGTGAAAACGGGGCATAGTCAAAAACCGTTTTTCAGGATATTTTTTCCAACACTAGTCCTAAACCAACAATTTATATTTTGGTAGAATATCAAAGTTTCAGTCTATTGTAGGCGATAAAAACATGTTTTGTTTCTTGATGACTCTCTCTGTTTGAAATATGAATTTTCAATATTTTGGAATATATACTTATACCTACTGAAAACAATTGACACATCGTTTTTGCATACAAAAAAAATCATCTATTGCCACCGTTGATTGAACAAAAGGTAAGGAAATTCTCTGGTGAATTGACAATAATCCACAGGCTATCGGTGATCGGTGTTTTGCTGTCAGGTTGGTAATGAATTTTGGTTTTTAGTATTTGAAACAGTGTATTTTGATACACTGGCATGTGCCATGTGTCAGCAATGACAAATGTCAAATTATTATAACCAATCCCCAGCCAATCCCTTGAGTCTGACAGATGTCAATGTATCAAAATACAATGTTTCAAATATTAAAAACCAAAATTCATTACCAACCTGACAGCAAAAAAAACGATCACCGATAGCCTGTGGAATATTGTTAATTGAGTTATTCAATATTACCTTCCATTTATATACAGTGAGTCTTTGGCACAAAGATCAGATTTAACAAATTTAAGCTACATGACGCAAGTGGTATCCAAAAAACAACCACGGACACGGAAAAGATTCTTAAGATGATCCACGTCGTTGTTTTATACTTGAAAAAATGGGACTTAAAATATCAAAATAATGTAAATTCAACCGTTGTGTTCCCCAAGGCTCAGTCCTTGGACCTGTTTTAATTCTGTCGTATATCAATGTGGACAACCAGGGTAAATTCAGCATATTTGAGGACGATACCACAATTCTCTGGCATACAGCAAAACTATCTCTGATCTGAACACATCGGTGTAGATTTAAATGAGATTAAAGAGTGGTGTGATGCAAATCTCCTTTCCTTCAATGTGAGAAAAATTACCAATGTCTCATTTAAATGTGATATCAGAAAAATCCCAGTAGAAAATGGAGCAATTTCAAATTGAGATGTGAAAGTCAGTAAAGTGTGCAAAGGGTTGGCAACAGGATGCGATGCTGTACGCGTTGTTTCAAACGAGCTAATTACGGGCAATGCTAGACAGGACTATTTCTCACTGACTGAGTCTCATCTAAGAAAGACATGGCATTTGCTTTTGAGGATTGTGTTCACAGTACCTCTTCGACATTTTCTTCATTTGCAGAAAAGGGCTATAAGATATTTATGCAAATTAAAACATTGCCGAGCCGATCACCGAATTTGAACACTCAACACTGTCATGCCTTCTTATACACAGAAAGAATAAAGATGAAGTAAAAACCACTTCACTATAAAACACACGACTATCTCTCCTTATACCACTTCCAACGCCTATATTAACCGAAAATTTATTCATTCATCATCTTCCTAGGACCATAAAAAAATTAAAAGTGACATTCAGTTCATAAAAAAAGTAAAAAGTTCTTGGTTGTCAAGGCCTATTATACGCTAGATGAATAATTTTATCAACACTCATCAATCTTATCTCAAAAAATATATACATCTTACTCTTCTTCATCAAACTGTGATTAATACTATTATGCAATTTCTTAGTACTGCTAGGTGTGCATGTTATTCGTTGATAGACCGATTTTTTACATATCTACGTAAGTGTATTGTTGAATTGACTCAAACGTTGCCGTAACTTAGTGTGTATATATTGTTTTTTTGTCAACAGAACTTTGAAACCGTGCTCATGTCAATCAGAATTTGATTCTTCAGCAATACAGTGAACATCATAAGTGTTACTCCCCTATCTAACTCGTTACTGGACTCTTGTTAGGAAAATCACCGAGACACAATGTACATTTTTGTATGAATGGTTTACCACTAATTTCATCCCTTACTGGAGAGGAGCAACCCTTTCGAAAAAGTTGGAAAGCATGGGGTGGTGAGTGATAGTCATTGGTAAATCGAAAAGGGTCGCTTCGGTTTTGGATCGATTTAACATACATTTCCACTTGTTTTCTTTTTTAGTTTAAGGCAGAGTGAGTTAATGACAAGTTAAAAAGTGTATATTCTACTAATCTGACCATTTGAGAGTGACGAAAAGACGAAAAGAGAGGGGAGGGCTACAAAGTTGTAAAAAAAAGTGTCATCTCGACATTCTCGAGCGTGGCTAATTTTTTTTTCATTTCGAAGGAAATAATTCAAGGATAATGAAAAATATATAATCTGACGATTTCCACAAGCAGAAATAACAAAAATTCGTCGATAAATTCTAATGCTTGTAGCTGCGTAATGCCTATATTCCCCTCTCCGCGTTACTATTTCTCTATCTATTTGGCTTGGCCAAACTTAGATTTTGAATATAATTTTTTTTTTGCTAATGTTTCTTTGGAAAAACTTTTACATGGCTTCATCGATTGATTTCAAAAACTAATCAGCTCCTAATATCAAAAAACCACGTCGATCGCCGCCAGTCCGGTCAGAATCGGTTGATTCGTTCGTGAGTTATCGTTGTCGAAAGAAAACCGAAAAAAGTGTTTTTGTTTGGAATCGCTCTGAAATTTCTAGTTCGATCAATTCAAACTTAAAGATTCTTCATGGAGCTTGAAAAACTGCGTCGAATGCTGACAACTGTGTGAAAATCGGTTCATTCATTCAAAAGTTATTGCGGTTTGAAAATGCAAAAAATTGTATAAATTTCTATCAGACTTTTGAGCTCGGAGAGCTCATAATGTAACAAAAATCATATTTTTGAGCTCGAAGAACTCATTCTTCTTAGAACATTCAGTGCAATTGAATATCTCCCAGTTCAGGTACAAAATTGAATGAATCACATTATCAAACGTACTTTCTGTTCGGGAATGTTCGAGATAATTATTGATTTATTTCTGCATGAACATCACGAACTTATCCGGAACATTCTCGATCTATTCCGATTCGGAGAGCCACGAACAAACATTTGTAGTAGGTGGCGACTCAATTGCACAGGGGGAATGATCACCCCGAAAATCAAATACATATTTTCGTCTTCAAATTCGATATCGATATTACAAAAGTAGAATTCAAATAAAATTTATAATATCGGTTTGCCAAACCGACGGTTTCATTAAGATTGCAATTAATTGGAGAGAATAGATTTTTCATGATTACATTATTTTCAATGCCCGACAATGAAATTTATCATATTTTCTGATAATTACCATTAAGTGGAGGTATTGAAAATCAGTTATTATAATAGTGACGAAACGAATGTTCAATTTATCAGTAAAACAGAGGAAACCGTATATCTCTTCATCAAAGTAATGGAAATCGATGACCTCACTCATATGTTGATCCATTTTGCAGCAAACATTCTACTCTATGCCAGCCCCTATATACAGTATGTCTCAGTAAGTTGGAACCATGCGGAAAACTTTTTTATTATTGATTTTAGGAGAATAAGTCATCCTTCATAAAAAGTTCTGCATGTTCTGACACCTAAAATGCAATCATCAGATATCAAATTTCTTCAGTTGTTTATACGTTTCGTCAAAAAATATGAATTTTTCTTCATGAGTAAAGTAACTTCACATTTGACAATATCGAAAATTGTTATTGAAAAAGGTTGTTCAAAAGTCTAAACTACGTTGAAATATGCGATTACATCCATTTACATGGATTTTTTTCTTTTTTGTCTACAATAACAATGCAAACTCAACTGTGGTTACGTGTAATCTAGTATGCACTGACAAACAAATTAATTTGATGTAATTGCATATTTGAACGTGGTTTCAAGTTCTAAACATTTTTTTTTTTATTATAATTTACTATGCACTGAAAAAATTTGATATCTGATATTATTTCAGATTTTAGAACATGCAGAACTTTTTATAATATATGGAAATTAATGTTTCTGGATTTTATTATCTTGCTGTTTTTGTTTCGAAGATTACTTGAACGTAAAATGATGAAGACGTTGAATGTGAAAGCAACGGCAAAAGAATTTTTTTCTGGGCGACACCTTAAATTTAAATTATTGAACCTATTGTTCTCCCAGCTTATCAAGTCATACACTCGATGTGTGTTTCTCAATATCTGAATAATACACATTCCAAAGAAAAATTTGTTAAAAATCAGCCAAACGGGATTTCTTCTTTAGATTTCAACAAATAGAAGTTATCAAAATGAACAAATTCCTGGCCAAAACTACAAAAAAGCGAACAGAATTTATTTTCATTCATAATTAATACGCATAACTTCAAATGACCAAAAAAAAACTCCTATATAAAACAATGAATCGAAACGTACGACCATATTAACGATTCCATTTGCAACTGTGCAGTTGAGGAACGCCCCACTGAATTTTCGAGAGCGTCCGTTCTAGGCTAGTACCCGAAAATCAGCAATTCGATGGCGTTCGGAGAAGATTCGAGAAAGTTCGGATCGATTTTGTCGTTCATATATAAGGATTGCAAACGAGCGGGAGTTCAGTTAATTCGAATAGAGCGATCGAGACAAGTAAAAGTACAAAGTGATAGAAGCGATAAATATCGTCGAGTGAGATATAAAAAACAGTTTGTAAAAGTTGTTAATAAACGATAATAAAATGGTTAAAGCTCCAGCAGTTGGTATCGACTTGGGAACGACATACTCCTGTGTGGGGGTGTGGCAGCATGGAAAAGTGGAGATCATCGCCAACGACCAAGGCAACAGGACAACACCCAGCTATGTCGCCTTCACTGATACGGAGCGCCTCCTCGGAGACGCTGCCAAGAACCAGGTAGCGATGAACCCGAGCAACACCGTCTTCGACGCAAAACGTCTGATAGGCCGTAAATTCGACGACACCAAAATTCAGCAGGACATCAAGCACTGGCCGTTCAAAGTGGTGAATGACTGCGGAAAGCCGAAGATTCAAGTTGAACACAAGGGCGAGAGGAAAACATTCTCTCCGGAAGAAATTAGTTCTATGGTGTTGACCAAAATGAAAGAAACGGCAGAGGCATATTTGGGCACTTCGATCAAGGATGCCGTTATAACAGTTCCAGCTTACTTCAACGACTCGCAGCGACAAGCCACGAAGGATGCTAGTGCCATCGCAGGTCTCAACGTTTTGAGAATAATAAACGAGCCAACAGCAGCCGCTCTGGCTTATGGGCTCGATAAGAACCTGAAGGGTGAGAGAAATGTACTAATCTTCGACTTGGGAGGTGGAACTTTTGACGTTTCCATATTGACCATCGATGAAGGTTCATTGTTCGAAGTGAGAGCTACAGCTGGGGACACCCACCTTGGTGGAGAGGACTTTGATAACCGTCTAGTCAATCACCTAGCGGAAGAGTTCAAGAGGAAATACAGAAAAGATCTCCGAAGTAATCCGAGATCGTTACGAAGATTACGAACAGCAGCTGAAAGAGCCAAACGTACCCTTTCCTCAAGTACCGAAGCCACCATTGAAATTGATGCTCTCTTCGAAGGTATAGATTTTTACACAAAAATCAGCAGAGCCAGATTTGAGGAACTCTGTTCCGATTTATTCAGAGGAACACTGCAGCCGGTGGAGAAAGCCCTGAATGACGCCAAGATGGACAAAGGTCAGATTCATGATGTTGTCCTTGTTGGAGGATCCACCCGAATACCAAAGATACAACAGCTTCTACAAAATTACTTCAACGGCAAGTCTTTGAATCTGTCCATTAATCCCGATGAAGCCGTAGCCTATGGGGCAGCTGTCCAAGCAGCAGTTCTAAGTGGCGAAACAGATTCCAAAATCCAGGACGTCTTGCTGGTAGATGTCACTCCGCTGTCACTGGGTATTGAAACTGCCGGTGGAGTCATGACGAAGATTATTGAACGCAATGCAAGGATTCCATGTAAGCAATCGCAGACCTTCACCACCTATGCTGACAACCAGCCTGCAGTGACAATCCAAGTGTTTGAAGGCGAGAGAGCTATGACGAAAGACAACAATCTTCTGGGAACCTTCGATCTTTCTGGAATTCCACCTGCACCTCGAGGAGTTCCCAAAATCGAGGTTACATTCGATCTAGATGTTAATGGAATCTTAAATGTATCTGCCAAAGACACAAGTTCTGGTAACTCTCGCAATATTGTCATCAAAAATGATAAGGGGCGACTATCACAAAAAGACATCGACAGAATGCTGGTTGAGGCAGAGAAATATAAAGAAGAAGATGAGCGCCAGCGTCAGAGACTTGCAGCTAGAAATCAACTGGAAGGATACGTTTTCCAACTGAAGCAAGCTGTTCACGACTGCGGAAACAAGTTGTCCTCAGAAGACAAGTCTACCATCGAGAGCGAGTGTGACAGCTGTTTGAAATGGTTGGACAGCAACTCATTAGCAGAGAAGGAAGAATATGAGGACAAACAAAAACAGTTGACATCGGTATGCAGTCCCATCATGGCCAAACTTTATGGTGGAGGTCCCCAAACTAACCAGTATCGAGGAAGTGCATCTGATGGAATGTCAGGAAGTTGTGGACAACAAGCAGGTGGATTTGGAGGTGGAAGATCTGGACCCACCATTGAGGAAATCGACTAATTTTTTTTCATTTTACAGTATAAAATTCAATTCAAAAGTTTCATTTTTACAGTGAGTTCCATTCATACCATGTATTTACATGCAGACTGATCTATCATTATCTGTGATAATTTGTGTAAATTAAAATAAACATTTAAGTATATTTTAAATTTGTTTTTCATTTACAAAACCCCTCGACCTTTTGAAATTTTCTAGAAATAAAATAGAGTAGCAAGTCCGTAGCAATTAGAAAAAATGCAAAATGCTACAAGAATTTCATAACCAAGAATTTCAAATAGGTACAGTGATCCTTGTAACTGCTAAGTATTTTCAAAAAATTAGTAACAAGTTCCAAAAAAAGGGAAATATTGTTAACCATTTCAACATGTTTCTAGAAAAACTATGGAAAGTTATATGTAATCTTACAAACCTAAAAAGAATATCGAACATACAATTCAACTTCTGTGCGGGTACTTACAAAAGAAAATAAGTCAGAAAGTTTCAGCTCTTCAGATAGAAGAATCTTCTGAAAATACTTTGTGAATCTAGGATGACTATTTAAAAAATGAGGGAGTAGATAACTACAAAAATTGAAAATTGAATATTTTACTCACCTGGTTTAAAGCCATCCATTGGTTTACTGACAATACTGTTTTCACTTTTAAGAAATGACGCGACTTTCTTGCCAATCTCATTGGCATCTTTCTGAGAATTCTCATCTTCCTCTCTCTTTTTCATACGCTCATATTCTTTCATCTTACGATTGTACTCATTTTTCTTTGTGATGATATACTCCAATATCACTTCTTTATCAAAGAGATATCCATCTTTCCTGAAAATTTTTCAATTAACTATTTATAATCCTTGGGAAAAATTTTAAAATCAAAAGTTAAATGCAAACTATTCGTGATGATAATGAGTATACAGAACGAATAATTATAGGTCTCTATCACACACACATACTGAATACTGTAAATAATCCCCAAAAAGGTCAACAAACCCTAGGAGTTTTGTAATAAAAATTAGCTAAGCTTGGCACTTGGCAGTAGCCAAAAAACTGAAATAAAAGTTACATTACAATAAGCCAAGTCCTAGGATTATTTCTAACTACATAGTGTACTTACGTTATAACTGGATTTCTACATGGTTGCAATGATAAGGAACAGCAATCAAAATCCTTCACAGAATCTTTCCCCAGTCTTTGGGCATTTGTTCCATATCCAGAAGCTTGAGCATCTTTTTTCTTCTCATGATATGTGTAAACTGCTCCAGCAGTACAATTTCTTGCATGTCTCGTCATGTCACCGACTGTTATAAACTCGTCAAATCGAAGCTTTTATTTTATAATGGAGAGCCAACACGTAAAATTCAAATTATTATATATCTACTATTTACCAATCTTGCCAATAATAGTAACAAACAAACAAAACACCTGTGCTGTGACCAGTGACTGTCGATAAACGTCAACTTGTCAAGCAAGAGTTCCTATCCACAACACTTCCCAATAGGCAATCCGCATGGACCAATCAGAGCTCTATTTTAGTTGCGCCTGCGTGGTGTGCAACGTAAGTTTAGGTTACGTTGAGGATCAAATTGGATATCAAGGTGGTTAAATTGGATCATGTTCCCTTCTATTATGGCTTAAAAATGAAAAAAGAAGGGAACATGATCTAACCTAACCAAACTAACCTTGCATCCAAGTTGAATACTTGGGACTACTATATCGCCTTAGAATCGATTCAAATATACCGCCTTGGCCAGGATAGTTCTGATTGGTTCATGCGGATTGCCTATTGGGAAGTGTTGTGGATAGGAATTCTTGCACTTGTCAACGACCATACGACCAACGTAAAGTCAAATTTATTGTTTCTTTCATTTGCTTCGTTAGTGTAAATTACATAAACATTTTAAATCTGGTACAGTACGAATTCAGTACAATATCATAAATGAATATGTCAATCCAATCCTAGGGTGGGATTCTGTGTACCATAGAATTCTATAGTCGATAGTTATGTCTCTGTTTCTCCAATGAATTCAACGATAATGTCATCTCACTTATTTTATCGACTATAGAATTCTATGGTACACAGAATCCCATCCCACCGAGTGAGAACGTGTAAAACTTCAATATAGACGAATGAACCTAGAAAAGGCGCATTCGGTTTATTCATATCTGACAGCTCGATTCAATCTGTCTGCTCGGGAGTGCTCGGGTTCGCCTCTACTCGTTCGGTAAAATACAGCTGAGTTATCAGACCTAAATCGGTTCGCTCCTTCGCTCCCAATCGAGATGTCATGTACACAGATATGACTTATTATTTTACACGTTAGCTAAAGGCGGATTTATCGGATTTATAATGCACAATTTAATGCATATGCATAATTTTAAAATACAATTTATAGCATTTCAATACTCAGATTCTTATGAAACCATTTAGGAATTATAAATTATGAAACGGATATGAAATGTTATAAATTGTATTTTAAAATTATGCATATGCATTAAATTGTGCATTATGAATCCGATAAATCCGCTTAAAGCCAAATAAAAGAGGTGATGTGTCGAACCGAAGAAACGATCATTATATATTAATAATATATATAATATTATTATTTTCTCAGCTAGCTCGGTGATAACGTGATACTAATCAGCATCAGCTCGTTCCACTCGGATTTTACAAAACCAAACGCACCTTAAATATAAGGTCCATCCGTCTGTGGTGTAGTGTGGTGTACTGTAATTCACACCAGATTTTGAATCGAGTGTATCTGAGTATAAAGGAATGAGTCAATCCAATCGGCAAATGAATACTCCAATCGATCGTAAATTACACCGAGGGAAGGAAAGTGCTACACTTTGAATTTTGATGCAAACGGATGAGCCTAGTGAAGCCACAGATTGAAGTTTCTATAATCTATGCTGTGGTGAAGCCGTCTCGGTGCGTTGGGCCTAGATTCTAGCTAGATTCTTAGGTTGCGTTCGATTATTAACATCATCGAGTAGAATTTAATCGTGAAGTTGTAAGTTTGTTCGCTGTGTCTCCAATAACTACAATTTCGTACACTAGTGTAGATCATGTAACACTGATCCCGTTCGGTGATTGCTGGTGTACACTTACACCATGTTCGTTGCTAAAATTTTGTAGTGCAATAATTTCAAATAAGTTACCACCAAATCTAGGTGTTACACTTAATAATTAGGAGGTGTGAAAAGTGTAGTGCAGATTGGATAGTGTGAGGTTAGGTGTGTTGGATGTTTTTTGGAGTAATATCCTAATGAGAAGAAGTTAGCATCAGTATTAAAATAATTTTGATATTTCAATTTGAACTATTGTGGTGAATCTGATAATTCAAAAAAGACTCTTGAATTAGCGCTACCAGATACTTCCAAAATGCTACCACAAATAATCGAAATGAGAATGCTGACCACATTGATTGATCGTCATCAGACGAACTCGTAATTGATAATTCGTCGTCCGAATGCGTGAAATTTTCTATGACTTCATCATTACTGTCCATTTTGAAGTTTTATTCAAGACAAATAATAATAATCGTAACCCAACCTAAAATCCTAGCATTGGCACAATATCAGCAGCGAACACATGTTAAATTTACTTCACGTACTACTCTCTACTACACTCATCGACGCGGACTGGTGTAATGTGAAAAGATGTAGTGTACAATATATATTTCATGCAGAAACAACGAACAGACCTTGTGTATACTTTACTCCAAGACTGTAGGTAAATTTTCATATGGTATGTGACTCTCAAAGTCGATTGGTGTAATGTAAAGACAAAACGAGATATTTATTCCAATTGAATACTACAAATAAATGTAAAATATTCTCCTCTCATGAACTTTTTGTAATTTAAACTTTGTATTGTAAAAGCTATAGGCGTCAAACACTTTTCATCATTATATATTCGCAGAAAATAAATCATTTATTTGAGATGTGTCCAGAGGTTTGGCATATATATATCAGTCTGTCATATTTCGTATTCCATTGAGAATGAACTGGTTCACGTTTTGGAGACAAACAGTGCAGTGTAAATGCAACACTGGTGCAAAACTAGTGCAACACTAGTTTTACCAATGGAATTCGCCATAATACAGGAACTCAAATGAGGTACACATGAATGATCAAGTGATCAAGAGTTGGCTTTGAGTCTGTATACTGTATATGAGGCCATGATTGGGTTCTGAGGAAAAATTTTGCCTATGGTCAGAAATGTGTGCCCCAATCTAAATTCAACTGTTAACATTTATTTGCACTGCTACCAGTCACCCAATCATGATGAATACTAACATTTGCTTTAGAACTGGCAAACAAAATTCTTGCCAAGCTATCTGCTATTGTCAACCAATGAATGTTTCTCCGGTTCTCCGTACGTCTCAAATACCGGTACCACAGATGTACGTGCCATTTTTTTAAAGCAAAAAACAAATAAAACAGTACCAAAATGTAAGAGTACCTCAACATAACCTATTTTTCAACATTTCAAGCAGTCAGTGGTGAACAACTCCGTTCGTCCGTTCGAATATTACCTGAATAGTAATTAACTCTAGTGTACATTTATGAAACAATCCAAAACTTTACTCTACTCTTTGGGAGTTAATCTTCGAATGCTCCCCTAGATGCGTGAAGCAAAAAAAAGGGGCTAGTGTAAGTGACAATTGACATTACGGGTTAGCAAATAATTACTGCTTTCTTTTTAGGATTTGTTGCACCAGAATTCATATTCTGCTCAATCATTGGCTAAAAGAAATGACATCTGTCAAAATCCACCAATAGCAAGTATGGAATAAGAAGCCGGGTGCTTGATACCCTGAAGAAAGCGGCTGTTTGTTGTCAGATTGGAAATTGGAACAGAAAAACACTCAAAAAGTCAGAAATCAGAAAATGGCTGTGGTCGCTTCACCTACTGTAGTGTTAACGCCAGTGGAGGTTGTGAGTCCTACTGTTACTGTGAGCACTCGTACAACTTTAGAAAAGATTGAAAGGTAAATGGGTGTCGTTTTAAAATTCATGTGATGTAAGTTATTGGGTGCATAATTTGAAAATCATACTGGGCGGTTTCATAGGCATAGTGCATGGGTCGATATCCTAACGTCCTTCATCAAATGCTAGGAACAAGATAAATTTTCAAGAGATTTGGCATATCTTTTTGCATGACATATTAATCGTTTTGCAACAAAACGTTTGTTGATCAATATTATCGAAAATACTGTCCCCCACATCATTTGATCCAACTGAAATCGAATTTATCTTTCCAGCTTCCTCAATGACAAGGCATACAAAGAAGCTTTAGAGAATTCAGTCAACTATAACACACGACTATGCATCGAAAGGAGACTTCGACTGCCTTTCATCGATACCCAAACCGGGGTGGCACAGAACCATTCTGCTTTGTTCATGAACAAGAGACAAAGAATACCTGGTCTGTTCCCCGGGCAAATATATTCGTACCCTCGGCAGAGGTGGAGGAAGAAGAGGAGACAGTACTTGACGATGAACGCAAGAGCCTTTGCCAGAGCAGCCGACCATTTACATGATGGCAGTGAAGTGGACATGCACAGTATTTCTCAAATCGAGAATCCTGCTCTTCAAGATACCGACAGCAAAGATAGCCAGCTGCTTCTCAAGGATGAAGTATCCAAGGTAAAAGGGGGAGAAGAAGTTCATTTAACTAGAACAAAAATTAGTTGTTTTTTTTAAATTGGTTTGAAAATTGAATGAGTAACGGATAAAAACAATGGGGATATCAAAAAACAAATCTCAATTTTCACACATATTTAAAATTGTGGCTCTAAAAACCTGAGTTGAAATCTATGAATGTTTGAAATATTTTGCCTCAATTTCTCCATTTGGGTATGACGTACAATAACAAGTTTTATGTGAGATTGGGAACAAATAGCTACATACTATTGTAGCATCAAATATCTTCTAACAAATGATAAAACTTTATATAATCTCGTATTAGACTTAAATCTCCATTATTTTTCCATAGAGAAAAATCTGGAAAAACCATTTGAAAACTAATTCAAGTATTTTCTTTATTTGATACAAAAATCAAAACAGAATTTGAAAAAATATAATATAACTGTTCTACACTCACATGCAAAAAAAAAAGCAACAGTTGATATTTGGTAATATTTATAACAAACTGTAGATAAAATCATTAATTTTTACTTGCATATTCAGTCTTTTATTAAATGCTGGCTTATTAGTCATTATACAGGGGTAATTAGAAGCATTTAAAGAAAGACTGAATGTGCAAGTTGAAATTGATAATTTTATGTACAGTTTGATGAAAATTGAACTAAAAATAAAAAAACTGAGAACTCAACTTTTACCAAGTATAACCTTGTCGCGTTTTTTTTTTCACTTGTTGAAATTACCTCATGATCAGTAAAGCTAAGACCGTTAGAAAAAATATTAACTTGATAACTGTCACAGGAATGGTTTTATGATGAAGCTGATATGCTTGAAATGGAAGCATACGATGAACCTGACCCTGATTCTGATCTGGATTATGAAGAAACATACAGCAAACGCAGAAGAGGGAGACGAGGTGTTGGAAGGGTATGCATATTTATTATCATGTGTATTTCATCCTTCTGAATGTCCAAATAAGTCAAATGGGACGATTTTCATCTTCGTAAAAGTTGTAAGCTAGCTTTGTTCTTCAAACATCAGTTTTGGCTGTTTCTATACTTACACACTGGACTTTCAGTCAAGGAATTTAACTGTAGGTCAAATGTATCATTAATTTTTATTGTTGAAGTTACCTTTTTTTAATCAAGAAATTTCAAAATTTTTGGGTAAATAAAAACTTAGGTTTGATGTTTTCTCCGTATGTAAGAACTCCAATGGACAACTCATTTGATAAAAAAATCAATTGAAACTTGGAATATCCTATAATCAGTGTGAGTGCGGTCCTTGAATACTTCTCACTTGGAATAAGCAACAAAAAAAACACTACTTAATCTTATTTTCACTCAATTTGAGTAAAATAAAGAACATTTCTTGAGAAATTGTCAATTCTCAAAATCAAATTCGAATATGTTAGGGACGCAGTGGCACCGACTCTCCCAGTACTCCGGGAAGAAAAAAGGGAACTGGCAGAGGAAGAAAAAAGTCGGGGCACAGCTTTGAGCCTACGCCCGGTGATCCTGATAAACCTTTTGCCTGTGAACGTAAGTTGCAGAAAGTTCATTATTTTCTATTCATTTTTATCACTTTAATGTCTATATATGGTTCTAACTTTTGATGTTATACAGTTCAGCTAAAATATGTACTCGAATCATCCATATAAATGACTTAATGACATACCTCGTTTCTTTAAGTTTCAACAATTTCCCGGAAGAATGGAAATAAAGACATTTGATCACAACCTTTGACTCGGAGACAATTTCTTTGGACAAATTGTCATGAAAAACAGGCTTTGTTATATAATTTTGTCTTTGTTTTCAAAATAGCTTATTCATTTATCGCATATCTAAATTCAATTGAAATTAAAAGTGATTTTGGTATGTACCTAAAACAAGTACATATTGATTTCAAAAAGAACCACTACTATTGATAAAATATGGCATCACTGTTAAAACGGTTCACTAGCTTCTTGAAAGTAAGAGAACAAGTTGTGAAATATAATAATGAATTCTTAGTATTACTCGAAATAAAAAATGGAGTGCCACAGGGTTCAATCCTTGGTCCAATATTATTTATTCTCTTTATAAACGACATAGCTGCACAAGTAACGAAATGTAAAATAAAACTATTCACAGATGAATGACACAATGTTATATTACTCGGGAGCAACAGATGAAATAGAAAATAATCTCAATACGGATCTAACAAACATAAGTACTTAGTTATGTAATAATGGATTGAAGCTCAATGTGAAAAAAAGTAAATATGTGCTAATAGGTAATAGATACCAGGTTAAGATGATAAAATCAAATTTTATATAAACATTGAAGATGAGGGAATCGAACAAGTCAAGAAATACAAATATCTAGGCATAATATTGGAGCAATGATTGAATATAAACGCAAATGTAAACTATATAAAAAAGGAAGTGTTCAAAAAATCTAAGTTTTCAAATTCACAATAGCACCTCATTTCAACAATAACAATGTTTATTATTCCCAAGAAACAACAATATGTTTATAATAGGGAACTTTGAAAACCATTTTTAATGAATACATTCATAGTAAAAAAGCTGTAAACAGAATATTTGTGAGGAGAAATGAATAATGTATAAGAATATTTGGAGAAACGAAATAACACTTTTATTTTAATAAATATTTCTTCAATTTACTTTTGAACACCGTTAAACTTTTTGTGAGTTTGAGAAACTTTGGTAAATATTTTGATTATTGTAGCACCATCCTATTTTTTTGGAAATAATGAACAATTAAATATATTTCTAAAATTATTGTAATAGGAACACCAATTAAGGAAATGTTGATTACTCTATCATTGATGACAATTAATTAGAGAATGAATAAATTCCATATGTTATTGTTCATATATAAATTTAAAAACAATATGTTACCAACCTATCTTTCAGATCTGCCAACATTAATAATATACATACATATAAATCATGTATCAAAGATACTAATGATTTTTACATCAACCCTAATTTGAAATCAGGAATAATATTTAGTTAAAATTTGATGTTAACAAGATACCAACTGAAATGGAAAAAATATCATCAATGTTTTCATTTAAAAATGAACGTTGTATTTCAATATTGTAATTGAAACTGTTTATGTTTTTTAGTCATTGTGAAGAGCATGCTGCCAATAAAGAGTAATATATAATTTGAGTATGTATTTCAGCTGAACGGTCCGAAATTTTATTCTTTAAAATCTCAGATGAAATGAGTCAGTTTTGTGCTTGGGCATGTCATATGCAAATATTCCTATGAAAATCGAAATAATTCAATAATTAGTAGCATACTTTAGATATAATGGTGTTTTAAAACGCTTCTTGCTTTAGGAGAGCTTCTGTTATTGTTTAGGCAGGGACTCGAACCGAAAAAAAACACAAAAATATTTGATTTGCTATAACTCGTATATGAAACATAGACTAACGGCATCTTCAGATGTGAAATTTGATCAGTATCGATGTAAATGTGCGAATCAACTTCGAATAATCTTCGAATATGGATATTTAGAAACATTTTTCATTATATTTACTGGGCGAGCAGAATTTTAATCAATTCTTCTACGAGGATTTAATTTTAGTGTTTGTAACAAATTGTGTAGCATGAGTAAATCTTTTCTAGGATTCCATTGTCTAGAAAGGAAAGAAAATTAATTATTTGTATGTGTTTGAGTCACGAAGTTTCGACAGTTAAACATCTACTGTCATTATCAAGTGTGTGAATGCAACAAAATATTTCTAATAATCATTATATGGCAGTAGCATGCAACTGGTGTACCTGCTTTAGTGTAATTATGGTCAATCATTGATGTTATTGAAATTAATAAGGTACCCGCCCTAAAATAACAAAATCCATTAGACTTTACTGGTACATCAACCTTAATGAGGTATTTTGGCGCTTACTTTTTAATGACTGACCAATGGCTTCCGACCATTTTTCAATTCAGTTTCTTTTTTTGTATGTCTGGAGGTTCTGTTCACTACTGTCGAGGTACCTGCCTCTTCTAATGGCAAAGTAGACAACTTACGCTCCGTTTTATTTCTTAATTCCAGATATATCTTGTATTTTTTTGATATACGGCTTCACTTTTCGATGGAATCAATGATTCTTTCACTTTTTCAGCTTTTTTCAAAGTATCCTCCATTATAATCAGGGTAGAAAACTCGTTTTGTCGCATACACAGCTTGATAACAAAGTTCTGTTTGTAAACAAGTAACATATAGCAACAACCTAGCGACAACAAAACTCCTATAATCAACAGTACCTAATTCAAATATAGCGGGAAGGTAATGAATTGGTACATTTATTCTGTATTGAAAATGAACAAAATTTTATTAAAATCGGTCAGAAATTAAATTATCTATACCACGGGAATTTTTTTTCGTTGATAATTTACCAACATAACAACTGAATTTTGAATGCCATAACAAACGAAGATTTACACAATTCTCCATATTTTACAGATCGATATTGCTTATATACATTTCAATATACAGAGTGTCAATTTTAAAAACTTCCCACCATCAATTTTTTCCAATAAGGAATTGAAAAAAAAATTGAGTGGGTTGATGTGACCCTGCAAATTTCAATCAAGAAAGGGGTCAAGTGGCATATCGTTGTGAAGCTCATTTAATTATGTTTCCAATAATATACTAATTTATTATGAAGAAAGTAGTGTTTTCAAGAAATCACATTGCAGACGTGACTAGAACTTACCCAAACTGAGAATTATGGCGTGTCCAATCCTTCATCAGGATCAGTTTAATATGATGTCGATTATAGAAAATATGACCAATGAAAAGTAAAGGACCCCGCACTTTCCTTATGGAAAATGGCTTTCGGTTAAATTCCCTGAATTTTTGGTATGATGTAGATTTTGACTCCCTAAGCAAAAGTGTCCATGGGCACAAAGAAATCGGCAGACTAGTTTTCGAGATACAGGGTGTCAAAGATGAAAAGTGAAGCGTTCTGCTCAGAATTTTTAACAACTCCGAGAATTGACAAAACGACCATTTATTCATGGAATAACATGCCTGAATGATGGGACATTGTACTACAATGTCATCTGGATCCCGTATTCATTATAATTTTACGTTTTGTGCTCTACAACAGGATGAACAAAAAAAAATCCAATTCGATTAATTTAAACCAACCAGGGTAAGTTCTTTCATGAGAATTAAAGATCCAATTGAGCCTGAATGAACTTCATCAATCTCGATCGAAGTTTACTGACAATTTTTTTTATATATATACAGTGTAGTTCGAAAATAGGGGTACGTCAATCCCTAGTTTTTTGAATCGGAAAGGGGAGAGCATGTCATATATATATCAAACATTCTTTAATGTTAAGAACGTCGCACACTCATTTCATATATATATATATAGGGTGAGTAAAAAGATACAGTCCAAGTTTCTTGAAAAAATGCGGTTTTTTTCAATGAATACCGTGTATTTCGAAAAAGAAACCGATTCTTGATATAATGTTCGATTTGAGGAGTCCGAGATATTGTCATCAATATTAGCATAGAAACTTGGACTGTATATTTCTACTCACCCTATATATATATGAAATGAGTATGCGACGTTCTCAACATTAAAGAATGTTTGATATATATATATGACATGCTCTCCCCTTTCCGATTTAAAAAACTAGGGATTGACGTACCCCTATTTTCGAACTACACTGTATATATAAAAAAAATGTCAGTAAACTTCGATCGAGATTGATAAAGTTCATCCAGGCTCAATTGGATCTTTAATTCTCATGAAAGAACTTACCCTGGTTGGTTTAAATTAATCGAATTGGATTTTTCTTTGTTCTCCCTGTTGTACAGCACAGAACGTAAAATTATACTGGATACGAGATCCAGATGACATTTTACCGTCATTCAGGCATGTTATTCCATGAATAAATGAGCGTTTTGTCAATTCTCGGAGTCGTTAAAAATTCTGAGCAGAACGCTTCACTTTTCATCTTTGACATCCCGTATCTCGAAAACTAGTCTGCCGATTTCTTTGTGTCCATGGACACTTTTGCTTAGGGAGTCAAAATCTACATCATACCAAAAATTCAGGGAATTTAGCCGAAAGCCATTTTCCTTGAGGAAAATCGAATATTACGGATTGTTTGTCAGAAGTTGATGGTGGACCTCTCAAAAGTTCAAATCACAAGTTTGAAGAACTTCTTTCAAATGCCACCCCTCCTCTCCCTAAACACGTCACTGACGAGTGATGTTTGGCATAACAGCTGAACACATTGCAATTGAAGGGCTTAGAATACAAAGGGTATAAGTACTCATTTAACAATTTCGAGCAAATCGAGTTTAAACTCAACTGGCCAAAATAAAATCTATAAATGCCAAGGTTGAAATTTTTATTTAGAAAGTTTGTATAAGGAAAATTACATGTGAATATCGTGGGTAAGATGAAAATTGTAAAGTTTTTCACAAAAAATACAGAAAAAATCCACTTGTCCCCTTTGTATCCCGATGCATTTAAAAAAAAGAAATAAAAAAATCACTTTCTTGTGTTATATGCTTAATTGGCCCAGTGACAAACAATTCAATTTATATTTTCATAATCAGAATCAATTATGGCACTATCATCCATATCGTTGTCTGAATCGGATTCATGTTCAACCCTAGATGTTGAAGCTGTATTGGACTCCTGATTTTTTTTGCCTTCGTTTCTTTCATTTTTCGTTCTCCATGCGCCAGATTATTATAAAACTGATGAAAGATAGGTGGTATGTAGTTTAATAATGATTGAAGGTCCTTCCACTTGGCTGTACAAAGGATTGTACGTTGAAGAAAACTACATTACAATTCTCTTATTTTTTCTAGTAGCTACGAGATGGCACTCAAAGTCACAAAACTCACTTAGATTCTTTGTATTCCGACAAATATTCATGTCTACTTTTCTCAGTTGGACTTATCTCATTTTGACAGAAAAATGTACTTGTACCCTTTGTATTCTAAGCCCTTCAATTGAAATTTACTACCGCTTGAAAATAAAATTAATAAATCAGGGTATTGATAGAAAGATAATTGAACACGCAAATGATATCTCTCGCACTCGATCCCCCCACCTATGTAAGAATGTATGTATGGGTAACACGTACCCCTCCCAGGGGATTGAACCATGATGGCTGCAAAGTTTTTACAAGTGTCTCCCTTGAAAGATTTTTAAATTCCTTACCGGAAGAAATGTTTAGGGCGGGAAGTTTTCAAATGGACGCCCCGTTTTCTCACACTTGAAGCGTTAGTCTATGTATTGCGAGATTGCGACTGATCGGAAAATAAATTGCAAATGTGGTTCGAAGTTTCGGTTCGGGTTCAAACCACCAGGCGCTTGGGTTCTTCGAGATTTGCCTAAACTTGTCGCTGATATTCTCTTTAACACTTTCTAACAAACTTATTCTTTTTTGTGTTGTTCTAATGCCTTACGATGAGCTTTCTAATCGGTCAATTCTTATCGGATGGTACAAATTTTTTTATCGGTTCCAGTCCCTATCAGTTCTCTCTCTCTCTCTCCCTCGGTAAATAATGACAATCTTCTGGTTATTTGACTTGATGTATTGGATTCAGAGGCGGTCAATAATTTGAATTTTGTATTTAAATTTAAAAGCAGATACTAGTGTGGTGCTTTCAACCAAATCATACTTGAAAAGGTTCTGAACAAAACTAATATTTTAAAGAAATTCACATATTTTTTTGTTTCTCCTCTTAACCTTAAAATTGGAATCACCTGAAGTGACCCGAAATAGTCGCACATCAGATTTAGTTGCACATACGTTTCAATTTGACTAACCACTATCGTTATTATCAGGAGATGAAATGATGAATACATATAATAAGTTAATGAAAACGGTTCATGAATATTTGTTTGACAATGTATTTCGTTCATCCAAGAAACAATATTCAATATTGTTTTTTAGAGATGAAGCTGTAATTGTATAGAGGCTTTAACCTATCGAAAAATTAACTTTTAAGTATATTTCCACCAAATCCGAAGTTAGTTTTTTCATGCATTGTTTCATTATATCATAGGAACCGTTGAAAAACAGAAAAATATCAGGTACCTATTTTATCTTTCCTGAATAACCTATTTATCGAATTAATTAAAACAGATACATATACAAGATGTTAAGGGGTATGACTAAAAAAGTTCAAATGCGAATTGTTTTTTTTTTTAATTTTCACAAAATATTCGTATACTGTGATTCACTACGATCTTCTCGTAGAAGGATTTGGATAAACAAGCAGAACCAGAAATTAGCAATTTGTGAGGTTAGATTTTTTGGATCTGGAAGTAGATTCAGCTGGAACACTTAGTAGTGATTTTTTTAATAGGTACTTCATTAAATTCAAAGATAGTTCCTGTGTACGGAAAGTAGACCGTTTTCGAGATTTTATTACTTTTTTTTCAAAAAATTTCACAAGTCAAATAAATCATAAGACAGAAACAATATAATTTGCAAACGAACAGTTGAAATACTGTTCTAATTGATATACCAGAGGTTTTTTTACACAAAATTCATCCAGCTGTCTCACCAGAAGGTTGTCATTTTGACAGTTGAATTCAATATATTTGTGCATAAATTTTCTACAGATTGGGTCAGCCTGTAACCTACAAATTTGGTGTGATAGTTCCTTACTATACTTTATATCAAGTTTTCATCGATGTTGGCTTTCAAATTCTTCCTGGCTCAGACGTCGAATGTTGAAGATGGGCGAAAAATATTTTAGGATAAGAATTCTTGAGAACAATTTTAAATGAATATTTTCTTACCCAGTGATCCACTGGCCAAACTAAATCTTGACCTAGTATGGGATTTGTTTTTTGGGTTTGTAATCTAACTCTGATTATAGGATCGTTTGCTAATCTACCGAGTACTTGCAGCTATTCTCTCATTCCAAAAGATTATTATCAACATGCCACTCTTATTGGTATATTGAAATTCCCCCAGTAACTAAACAAGTCACGTTTTTTTCATTAAAACTCAGTAAATTCAGTTCGTTGCAATATTTGTTTTTCGCTCATGGAAAACACTTTTGACTCACTCTCTATAAATATTTTCGTGTATTTTTCAACGCCTCGTAATTTCAGTCAGGAAGCCTTTCAGGAATACGATTCTAAGGTGTAAAAAGATCCCACCAATTTAATTCATCAAATTCCGAATAGTATAACTCTTAATCTCATACTTTTCTATTAATTTCTCGAATTTCTGTCTTACTAACTCAAAATTTGATATTTGTAATACTCCAGTTTCCCAAATTACAATTCAATTTTAATATCCCTGAATTCAGACCTACTAAATAGAAATTTCGGCTCGAATATGTAAAATATCTACTCGGTGGGTCGGAGTTATGAATTACGAATCGGAATTGTGACATTCCTACTCATTAGGTCGGAATTCCGTGATACTAAATCACAATTCCTAGATACTAAGTCGAGATTTCGAGATACTAATTCAAAATTCCAAGATATTACTTACCAAGGGAAATTCCCACTCAGTAAGTCGAAATTACGAGAGACTAAGTCGAAATTCCGAGATACTAGTCGAAATTCAGAGATACGAAATAAAAATTCCGGGATATTACTTAACAAGTAAAATTCCTACTTAGCAAGTTGAAATTCCGAGATACTAAATCAAAATTCCGAGATACTATGTTCGAATTCGGAAATACCATTCGAAATTCAGAGGTACTAAGTAAAAATTCCGGGGTATTACTTACCAACTGAAATTCCTACTTAGCAAGTCAACATTCCGAGATACTAAGTAAAAATTCCGGAGTATTACTTACCAAGTGAAATTCCTACTTAGCAAGTCGACATTCCGAGATAGTCAAAATTCCGAGATACTAAGTAAAAATTCCGAGATATTACTAAGTGAAATTTCCACTCAGTACATCGAAATTAGAGACTATGTTGAAATTCCGAGATACTAGCCGAAATTCAGAGATACTAAGTAAAAATTCCAGGATATTACTTACCAAGTGAAATTCCTACTGAGTCAAAATTCCGAGATATTACTTAGCAAGTAAAATTCCTACTTAGTAAGTCGGAATTCCGAGATATTAAGTCAAAATTCCAAGATACTAATTCAAAATTCCGAGATATTACTTACCAAGTCGGGATTGCCAAAATTTCTAATTAGTAAGTTTTCCGAGTTAGTGATCCAAAACTTGAACCTTTTTGCTATAAAGTAAGGTAAGGAATTAGCGCCCCGAGTTTGTCCGTCTCATTCTGTCTCGTGCTGTATCACAAAATCTACTAAAATCAGAGATGAAATCGGCATTGTTTTCTTTTTTCTTTGAAAAATTTCAGTGTGCGGTGCGCGTTACAAGACCAGGCCCGGGCTGACTTACCACTATGGCCATTCACACAAAGAGGGCGCTAGCGACGAGAATTCGCGCGACAGTAACGCCCCCACTCCCTCCGCCCAGTTGGGCGGGCCGATGAGTTCTGCGTTCCCAGGTCTGCAACAAGTCGGTCCCAATCAGGGCCTCCCTGGCGGACCGCCAGTACCTATGGGCGGCGTGATGGGCCCGATGGGTCCGTTGCCGCCCAACATGGGTCCGTTGCCGCCCAGCGTGGGCGCAGGGATGGGGGAGGGCGGTGGTGCGAATCCCAACAGGGCCGATCAAGGACAAGTCTATCAAGATAGTTATGTTTCCTTTTTGAACCAGACACCCGGTACTGCCTTTTTGAACTTTTTTACTTTCTTTTTGAGTGTTTTTGCATGCATGTGTAGCAGGAATGTGAAGCTCTTCAGTAGTTAGATTAATTTTTTATTATTCGTTCTTCTGATAATAATAGTAGCACCTTTAACTCGTTTGGTACTGATTAACGAACAACTTTTCTTGTGACTGCAATTTGTTGTGGATTTTTCCAGAATTTTTTTCGTAACTTTTAGTCGAAACAGATGGTTGAATGGGAAAAAACATACCTACAGATCTACGAGACACAATCTTCGCTCAATTGACTTATCGAATGAACTTCCTGCAGTAAAAAACAGCTTTCTTAACGCAAAATGGTACTTTCGCCACTAGAGGGCAACCATGTTAGAAAATGTACTAGAGAAGAATACTGACGAGGTTCTATTTTGCAGGCATAAGTAACTGGTCATGTTTATATTAATACGTAATACCTATCGAAAACTTATGTATATTTTGAAAAATAGTCTCTCTTTTGCTTCAAAGGTTGCTTTTGACGTATATGAAAAGTTACACGAAGCAAAAACCATAAATATGGAGTCATGAATAACGCCGAAGCTGTTTCTGGGAGCGTTTTGTATTCTTCTTTATTTTTGTGTTGCACCAGATCCCGGAAGAAAATCATAACTACAATTCAATATGTAATAAGATTTCTTCTACCAAGTGGATGGCTCATGTGAGTTATTGAGATAATAATTTAGTACCCTGGTAAACATTACTCGCATGATGACTCTAGATGCAGGGTTTGTCCTAAGTCGCCTGAGATCATGATTTACTTGCTGTGAGCATTTTCAACGTATGTTCAGAGCATATATCTATAGACATAACGCTACGAAATTCTTGGGCAGACTCCTCTGTTGCCGACTTACGCCCCTGAGGCAAGTACAATTCCACAAGCCTGGTCCTCCTTGGTCTTAGGCTAAAACCAAACGATGGTAATGATTTGGCTGTCCTTAGTGAAATAAAGGCTCATCGTCTGAATAGATCAAAGCTGGGGAGTGGGTATGGCTAGGCTGATGGGGAGCGAAAATAATTGGTAAATGGATAGGAAAGTGGTCAACCAACACCTGAGACTCTGGTCTGTAACGGCACTATATACCCGAAAAGCTGATGCAACGAGAGTAGTTAGTCCGCCCGAAGAGGATTCTATATACTTACGGGTGAGAAGCATCTCGACGAACTTATCATTCCACGAGCTGCCACCTATACGCAACTACTCATCTTTGCCACTCCAGCCCTAGCGCAAGTTCAAGCTTCCTGCAGGAGGCTGGAAGACGTTAGAGGTGCTCTTGCAAGTTTGAAGAACTCTGCCTCTCTTAGTATACACCAACATCTGGCCAGATTTTTCAAATCATTTCAGGATAGGGCGTAAACGAGCGAACCGTGCTTTATAAAAAAACAAAATTGTCAGATCCAAAGAATTACAGAACAATATGTTTGATTACGTGTTGTAAGTTGCTTATATGCAACATCGCAGTTGATCAGGCACACGAACGGATATATAAACAAGGAGGGTCGGATGCAAAGAGAACCTCCTCATCGACATAATTCCGTGTATATGTAGAAACGTATCCTTCGATGATCGACTATCATAAGGCGTTTGAGACAACATCGCATGAGTTCATCTTGCATTTGCCTTATGGTACCCTATCCGAAGTGAGATGTATTGAGGAGCTATTGGTGCTTTTGAGGACTCGCTTCGCCATATGATCAGGTCAAGTTATAATTCAAGCAGACCAGTTAATAGTCACCAAGGCACGTTTCAAAAGTACCCAATTTGAGTCACCTGAAAGGCCCAGCAACCTGATACATACGGATTTGTTGCTCTTTCAACCGGTTGCACCCTTACGCGCAACCCTCAGAAGTTTTCGAGACTTGTACGAGCTAGAGAAGACTATTCAGTTTACATTCTGAGGGGAGGGGGTTCGTAGACGGAAACATCCTAGATTATCATGGTAGGTGATCGATAGCTCGGCGACTTAGGTCCCTGCGGTTGAAACTTCTGCTCGCATCGGACCAAAGTTCGAGGCCGTAGTGATCGAAAATTTTTCCCAATTGCCTTGGTATCGTTAGGCGGTCACATACCTTGTTGTATTCAGAGCAAGTGTGACGCGAGTTGCCTTGATGCCAGTCCCGACGTCTGATGCTTGCTTGGGAGTGTGTACCGACCACACGGGGGTTTGCTGTAGATTTTGTAGGGTTTTCTACAACTGAAAAGTGAATATACCACCCGAAGCGCCACGAAAAATAATAATATCCGCCCTCTACCCGCACAAGCTGTGTCTTTAAGTTCGCTGTTTATGAGGGAGTATTTGAGATGAAACTCGTGTGGGATCTGCTGGTTCTCTATCCGAAATGAAACACCGAGACGTTCTGAAGGACCAAGTTTAATGAAAAATACGTGCTGTTCGCTTAACACCTTGTGAAAGATCGCTATCTTGCAGCTAAAAGAATGTTTTATTCTGAGTACATACCTCACAATTTTGAATCTCTAACTTTCTTACCTAAAAGAATGACCGAATCCCAAACCAATAAATCATCTGTGACAAAATACTTTGATTATGGAAAAATATTCAGAGTTCATCTACTCTTAACTACAAAGATGCTCTCAATCGCCTGTTCTGACCGAGGTTCACAGCCAAAAAGCACCGTAAAAAACGTGAAATACTGATTTGTCATTCAAAAAAAAGTTAATAAAAAAGCTATAGGATTGCTGTATTTGAATAGTGGAACGTGCACCATAAGGGTATACAACCATTTATGCAGGCGCTTGTTAAGCTGATTGCATAAACATATTGTTCAAAAATCAAAACAAATGGTCATCATGACGTCACACGTGACGATGAATAATTTATAACGACAAGATGGAGGTTGGAGTTGGAGAGGTTAATAATGAAAAAAACAAGCTTTAAGAATAATAATGATGGAGTGAATGAAACTACCGTTTCAGCACATATTATTGTCATTATAATGCCGCAAAGAAATATATTCACCTAGGAGTGGAACAACGAAACTTCCAAGAGGTATCCGCAAACAAAAATTCTCTCCCGTAAATCTCAGCCGGACGAATTCAGAAATATTTTTACCTTGGTTCGTTTTGTCCGCTCAGGTCGCATGATCTCAATAATCAATTAGCGCATCCTTCGAATGGTGAGAGTTTTGCAGGAAAGACTCAGGGCGCTTTAGGTTTATCTGACAGCTCGATTCAATTTATTTGCTCCGACCGCCTCTACTCGGCGTTCGGTAAATTACAGCTGAGCTAACAGATCTGAATCGGTTCGCTCCGAATGAAGATGGCAAATATACAGATATGACAAAATATCATGCTTCCTAGCATTAGCCGAGTGACAAATGATGTATTTAGCCAAAGCTCCGATCAAGTAACACAACCTAGATGAGTAATACTCGAATAGAACTGAAGGAAACATATTTTCATAATGTTATCCCTCAAATCATGACATTATTGCCATGTTGCAATTTTATAAGCACGTCAGCTAGATTTTGATATCTGTTGGGTATAACGAAAACCCAAAAATACTGTCTTGGATGATATATATCATCCAAGATTTTGAAGTTGGTAGCTCCCCCTTGCAGGGGATGACAGGGGGCGCGTTCATTTCCTGATGAAAACTTGTCCCCTTCGATACGTTTGTTGACGTGACATTTCGAGAAAATTAGGGTGGGAAGTCCTGAAATGAACACCCTGTATATATATATATATAGCAATAAGAAGGCAATTGAAATGTTCATTACATCTCGTTGAAGCATGTAAAAACGATAGTATTTCCATCGCCGAACGGAGATTCTTCGTTGTTGATATAGTCTGGTCAGTACGGCAACGCTGCATTTTAAATATCAAATTGAATCGCACGTTGAAAGGTAAGACCTCGTTAATCCTTAGCTCGCACAAGTTTGGACTTCTGAGGGGTGTCATTCGTAGGGGGGTGACAGCTGGATAACGGAAAAACAATTTTGAAACAATTTTGAATTTTTTTTTTAGAAACATACAAATTTTAATGCGTGTGCGGCGAGTAACTCATCCAGGTTGTGTTATTTGATCGGAGAGTCAAAGAGCTTTTGTTAAATATTATTTACTCAGTCAGATCGCTCCGTTCGATCTTATAAAAACCGAACTCACCTCTTGTAGTAATATTCTTGAGAAAAATATATATTAAAAGTTTCAGAATCGTATAGGGCCAGTCAGTTGGCGTTGTTCATCTTTGTAAATCTCGAACGGATCTGTAGGTGTGCGTTTTAGCGTATGAGTGCTAAGTAGATAGCTTCCAGTTGGATTGTAACTTACAGTTGTATTCTTTTTAGAATAAAAAAGGTGGAGCTAACTCTATATCCCTACATGCTACAGGTACCCCTCGTCGCGGCCGCCAAACCAACGGCGCCCCCGGTCCCAACCCCCAACTCCCCATGCCGCCCATGGGTTCCCCTTCCCAATCCCAAGCTCCCCCCAATCTACCGCCGAATCTGCCTCCGCAACAACCACCGCTGTCATTGGAGGAGCCGCAGATGCCAGTTTTGATGCCGGAGAAATGCCTGGAGCCCGTTCCCGTGGGGCTTCCTCCCATCGGGGACTCGCTGGAAATGCCGGGGCCTTCTGCGGGCCTGCCCGAAGGCGTGAAGAAACCCTCGCCCAGTCCCTATTGCGATTTCTGCCTGGGCAATTCCAGGGAGAACAAGAAGACGGGGACGCAGGAGGAGCTTGTGTCTTGTTCGGACTGCGGTCGATCAGGTAAGGGTGCTAGGTTGGACGATAAAATGAACAATGTGAAAAAAATTAGGAAAAAGAAGGTTTAATAGTCCCGTTTTCGGTAATGATGTCGCAGAGTTGTTGTTTTACGGTTTAGATCTGAGGTTTCTTCGTTTTGTTATACTTGACGTCATGGCAACAATGCATACTTTCAAGAATTGCGTATGAGTGGGAAAAATATATTTTTCTAATTTCGTAGGTGCTGATTATGGAACGTATCATTTCTTGTTATTTTGAAAATCCGTGTCGACTTGATATATTGGCTAAGGCTTTCGCTGCCGAAATTTTCATTATCACTATATTGATTTGGTTTTAAAGACCGTCGTGATTTAGAATAGTTTCCTAACGTTAGGAAACTAACCCAAATCACGGCGGCCTTTAACCCGATTCACTTGATATATTTCTCTTTTTTTTAATTTTTGACATTTAAAATTAACTGCCAACGTTTTCTGTGATCGGCTAATGACACCTGTGATGTCACTGCGCACCATCGGTCGATGCTTATACCAATGAACATGAAATAGTGTACGATTACAACCATAAGTACGCCTAATAATACATTCCTATTCTTGCCAAGAATACAACATTGCAACTCTTGTAGCAACGTACAGTTCTTGCAAGCAGCCAGGGGTGGGATTTCTTGTACCATAGAATTGTATGGTCGACAGTTATGTCTATTTCTGTATCATAAATTGAACGATAGTTACATCTCACTTATTTGATCGACTTATGGTATACGGAATCCCATCCAGGAGCAATTTTGCTAGCGTCAGTATTACACCCCGACCCACCAAAAAATTGGTATACTTGAACCCCTAGTGACTGTGAACCGCATGCTGAACTTCCTGGATTCATATTGAGATGCCGTATTTTTTTTTAGAGAGTTTAGGCATCATCCAATTTGCACATGGGGGTTTTCTCTTCTAAAAACTCTCATTTTACGATTTTTACTTCAGTCTTGTAAGTATACCGGGTGTAAAAGTATCATGGTATACCGTATCTCCGTTAGTTTTAAAGGTATTTGATAGAAATTTGGGATATCCCAAATACATAATAAGCGGCACTTTCTGACTTACAAATGTTTTTTTTTTCTCTTCCGGTTTCGCCGGAAGTGATAGCAACTTTCGATTTTCATCTGAATTCTGATGACATAAGTGACATTTCAAATGTCAAAATGTTTTATAATTCAATTTTTAGTTTTCCATTTAAGTGTGCCATGATGGTTCCGATTTATTCCAATCTAGAAAACTCAATATCGCGTCAAAAATACTAAATTGCGTTTTTTATGAGAAATAAAGTTCATCGTAATCGATTTTGGGGTAAAACTCAATTTTCTCATATGGAACCATATTGGTACCGTGGTATTAGTACTATTAATAATGGTAATGAAATGTGCGATGAATACAATCTAGCTAAAAAAATTAGAAAATACAGTTGTTTTGTTCTAATCTAATGCTAGGAAGTTACTAAAGTGGCTTTGAAATACAAAAAATTAACACAAAACATTACAGCAACTGTCCGAAATGCTGTCCATTAACGTCAGTGCGCTTCTGAAATCGCATAGCGTTTTTTGAAAAACGTTCCCTAATTGCTGGGCCGTTATACTATTAATTGCACATATTACTCGCAACTCCAGATCTTCGCGGGTTGTAACGGCGGTTGCATAGACAATGTTTTTTAAATGGCCCCAAACAAAGAAATCGAGAGATGTCAAATCGAATGCCTGTTGAAGGTAATCAATTACTATTCTTGACTTATTGGTACGAGCTCCATCTTGTTGGAAATACATTCCCTGTCGTAAATGAACAGGTAGTTGTTTAGTTAACCTGTCCTCAATTTAATTTTGGGGTCCTTCAAGTCCTTCGAGTGTTCCAAGCCAAACATTGAAACCGAACCGCACTTGAAAGTTACCCTCCCGAAATAAAATTTGATTTTCTTGTGACCAATGCCTTGTATTTTTGTGCCTCCTAGTAACTTCTTAAAACTAAATTAGAATAAAATAATTGTATTTTCTTTTAGCTGCAATTTTGATTGTATTATCGCAAAATCGATTACGATGAACTTTATTTGCTCATAAAAAACGCAATTGGTACCAAATAATAATATTGATTTATTGATTATAATAAATGGCGGAAATAATAGGTATCATTGAATTACAGCCTGTAATTTACAGGCAACGTATCAATATTTCCTTCTACTTCTTACGTTTTTCTACAACTTCGCCGAGAGTATGCATTGTTTTTATGAATTGCTTTGTATATAAGTGCTAGTCATTCGTTTTAAAGTTTTTTTTTTAGAAAACAAACTATTTGTAAGAGATTATAAAAAAGTCTGATGAAGAAACAATTTTAAACACCGGTTATTTTGATTTACAGTATGACTTTTTCTGAAAATATAAGGATTGATAAAATCGTTTAGCATCAGATGAGGAGAAAACTAGTGGGCAGTAATAAACTTGAGACAATCAAATGAGTTGCAAAAATTTAAATAATAAAGTGAGCCTTGAAACTTCAATGGACTGTAATTTCTTCTTTGGTCCTTATTTCTATGCTATCCTTATTTTTTCAACTAGTCGTTTTTCGAAATTATCTTGAGATGATAGCTCTGTAACATCATGCACACGATATCAAAAACGTAGGAATTAAAAAAAAAAACACCACAATATATCAAACGTTTAGCATAAATTTAGTCGTATAATATAACTGAATGTTGCGTAATTATAGAGTTTTTTACGTAGGATAATCGTAAGGACCAAAACTGGGCGTTTTGTGTTTTTGTGCTCATAATTTCGATTGAGTTCAGTTTGTCTTAAATTATTACATGATAAAAAAAGAGCTGCCAAGAATGTACAAAATTCCTAAATTAGATAACTAAGTAAGCCTTCTTCAGCCGAGCTCGATAGTCTTTGAATTTTCAGTTGATCTGTGATAACTTTTGTGTGAAAACCCATTTTGACGCGTGTCATATTTTTATTTTGGGTCTCTTTGTTCATTTTAGAGTCCAGTGTTATTATTTATTTCGGGAAATTCATTATATTATTTCATAATTGTTTTATTATGTTGAAAAGTGTTGCATTTTTATATATAACTACAATTGAATTTTATATTCAATTAATTTGCACCAACTTCAAATATATATTTAATTTACTTCTAGTTATACTTATGACAGAGCAACATTCTCCTTTGAAGAGAATGGAATTTAGTGGTTTTCTTCCACTAAATAGACTGGAATAACCAAATACATTTATTGCTAAGTTTAGGAGTATTCGAGAAAAATCCAAATTGGATTGTCTTCCAAAAAAGAATTGGGCATTTATAATAAATAACCTCCCGATGATGCCAGGTATCTGCTTGATGAAATATTTATATTTAGTGGATAAAGTCTAAATATATTACTTTGGCAGTACTTTAATTCAAAAAAATTCAAAACAGGAATAACAACAATTCTCTCAATGTATTCTCACGTTATTGTTCGCAATAACTGAGAAAACATGAAAATTTCAATTTGATTTTCCTGTTAGTGATATGATATACGTATATAATGATAGTAATGTAAAACATCACAATTATTAGTATTGCCAAACTAGAGAATAATTTCTATATCAAAGTAGATATTATAGATAGGTTTAAGTATTTTGAAGAAAAATGAGCTTGCATCTCGTGATTGATGCCTTCCAATCAATATTAAATAATCGGAGAATGAGGATCCTTCCTAACGTAAGAATAATTTATTATGAGATTTATGTTTAACGAACTTTTCAGTTGATTTGGATTGTATCGGTAGAAACTTTAAAATGATCACCAAGTTTTGTTCAGTAAGATTAATGTAGGAAAAATGGGATTGAGACAGAATGTTTTTTATTTTTCTTATACTAATGAAAAGATGTGTTCAATGTTCAATCACTTTATTCAATTTGATAGTACTGGCAATGAACACTGATTTGGGTGAAACATGGAAAAATATCTCTTGAACTTGACTGAACTAGTTCTATATTTCGTTCTAAAAATTCTAATTGAATGAAATATAATTAATGTTCTGTCGAAATATTTATTGAATTGAAAAAATTGTTCGTTATGGGATTAGACATTTCCATTGGGATTATGCACTATCCTACATATTATTTTTATATGTTTGACCGATTTATTGGGTAATATGTTTCATAGTTTGAATGGTTTTTACCTTGGTGGTTATGTTCAGTGGTAAAAATTTTTGTTGTGAAAAGCATTCAAATTGTTGGTATTTGAATTGAGTTGTTGTCAAGAACAGTTATTTTCCAAGGTCTTTTTATTGCAAGTGTAGTAAATGAACGCAATATATGATACCAGATGAAAAAATCGTGTTTGATTTTCCAGTGCCGAAGTATGGTGCACTTCAGTTTATGTGAATTTTTCTGTAAAATTTTTCTACATATTTTAATGCTTTGATTAAAATATGTTTTTTCAAGTAGCCAATTTTTGTTTCGATGCATTCAAAATGATGTCTCAAGAAAAATTACGTAACTTGGAAGATCACTGTTCTTCGGCACTCAATATTCCTGCCTCATTCCCAAAACTTTTTTTTTTACAAAAAACTGAGTCGGATTAGAATATGACAGTTTCAATCAACGATATACCGAGTGATCCATTCAAAAGCGTCGCACCATCCCAAAATGTTTGTTTATTGTCCGATTTGAACGATTAATAATACAGATATTGATAGCTCTAAATGAGTGCCAAAACTTTGTAATGAAAATCAAAATTTCAAGGCCAACTTTAAATTCATTTCATCGCCAAAAAATTTGAAAAAAACAAGTTGAAACGATCATTTCAATTTATAAAATGACGTTATCGAAATATTTTGGATAAATGTCATATATCTATTAGATCACTATCACTACTATCAGTTTTAATTATAAAAATGTGAGTCCAACAGTTATTCATAATATTGTCAATGTTGGTTTAACCAAAAACTTCTCAGATACAGATTCATATCGAAAAAAATTATTTTTAATTGCAGAATTCGGAAATATTCAGTCAGCTAAACAAAAGACGAAAACAATGTTTATTTCAGTCAGTAGTGATGTTTATGATAATATGATGTGTATTATTATTTTTTCTTGTAATTTCTGTTACACTGGTTTGAAAGTATCACAAATTCAGTGGCGCAGTCAAATTTGCTGAGAATGCGTATAATGCCTTGTTATTTTGAATTTAAAGTCAAACTTATGGCCGTAAAATAGAGCTAGTGTAATCTGAATATTGTTAGTAATTTTCGGGTGTTTTTTCTTGAATCAAAGAAATTATTGACAACCCGCAGTATGGAATTTTTTTAAATAATATCGGCTAACTAATGATCTTTGGATTTCAAAGCCTACTTAAGCATCGAATTAGGATCACAGCCAACTTGATAATTTTCAATCAAAGGCACAACAGCCAATTGAGAAACGAATACCAATGAGTTGAACATGGTTGAAGTTCGACAGGATTCAGCCGTTAGATTCAGCCGTCATTCTGATCTAAATTTGTCAATGTTGTAGAATTAAAATTTTCTTTTGCCTAGCATTAACCATAAAATAAAATCACCTTTTTTTCTATGACTTTGATATGTAATAGTAAAATAATTTTACAAAAAAATCTCCAACACAATAACATAATAATACACATAGACTGAACGACATTTTCCATTAATAAAATGAAAGACGTACATGTACCCTTATTACTTATTAAAAACAGAAAAGAGCAGTATCGTGTTAAGGGTGTAGTAAAAGAAGTCATATTGCAACGCAGGTTATTTATTTTTAAAGTAAGATTATTAGATTTCTCGCTGCCATCAAACTTCGCACACTTTTGACGTCTGCTGTAAAATTGACGGAATGTAGTAAACCCGGGCCCCTCTTTAATCAGTGTTAGGTAAGTATTTCACCCGGCCAAAGCATCCTGGTCTACGGAAACCTAATAATTTTGTGCTAAAATGTTTAAATATCTGAGCTTGACTGTCATTTATTGACATGTTCAGTCATACTTGATAGTTCCATGTCAACAAGGATTCGACGGTCTTCATAATAAGATTTGGTTGATTTTTTATCTTACAGGGCACCCTTCTTGTCTTCAGTTTACTGATAACATGAAGATATCTGTGAAGAAGTACCGATGGCAGTGCATTGAATGCAAATGCTGTTCTGTTTGTGGGAATTCTGATAATGATGTAAGTATAATCTATTTACTGTGTCTGTGTAAAATGAATTCAAATCAATCTGAACCATTTTTTTGTATAATAGGAACATACAAAATCAAATAACATAACAGGTTTGGTTGTCCAGCATCATAATGGCAATGTTTGGAACAGCAAAAGGTGGAAAATTAAAAATACTGTCATTTTACGAATTCCCGCGAATTCAAAATGGTCTATTTCCATATCGTAACCCGAAGTGACAAAATTGGCCACGGCGCCTTTCTACAAAACAAAAATGGTAGCATTATAATCGGCTAAAGATATATATTAATATTCTTAAACCAAAATTTCTATATAACTTGGCAACAGTGCATTTCTGCGGTCAAAATGTCGTCGCAAGATTCACCTGATTGAAAGGATCAAGATAAATATGAATCGTATCTTCATTTATACCTGACAAACGAATACATTATAGTCGAGAATCGATCAGATTGTAGTTTGGGAATCATTTGATTTAATTTAATTGTATCTTGTCCATATCGAACATGATTAGGTATAATAATAATAATTCCTTATAAACACTCATAGAGTATACTTAAAGGCATAACCTGTGCGGGTAAGGCCGGCTGCTATCATTATTTGCCGTGGCGCTCTGTGGCAACTTATTTTTTGGTGGATTTTTATATCTATTAACAAATAGAAAGGGCTGTAAGAGCCATTCAATTACAGGACCGAGAATTTTAGAGAATACATCAAGTTTTCTAAGCATCTTGGTTAGTGTGATGTTAAACTTGTTTCAGTTAAAATACGAATAAAATGGCAACGCTGCATCCGGAAATTGAATGCAAAATATCAATAGAACGCGTATTGAAAACCTGACAAAATATGTAGGGTATCTCATTGAAGATGTGAAGTAGTCTGTATGAATAAAAATAATTTCCTGGTGTTGCCATTTTGATGTTGGTTAATGCTGCTCAAACAATTTTTTTTGTTGATTGGTGAAAGTGTTGCGCTCCATTTACTATATTTATTTTGTTTCATACCACCCGATTTTGTTACAGGATCAACTCCTCTTCTGTGATGATTGTGATCGCGGATACCATATGTACTGTCTCAGTCCTCCTCTCGTGAATCCTCCCGAAGGATCCTGGTCCTGCAAACTGTGTATCGATCTGTTCCACAAATAGGACAACTCACCAGGCGAATCATTTGTATTGCCCAGGCAGTTTTTTATTTATTTCCGCAATTGTTTCCATACTAATTACTTCTAATGTTAATACAAGTTTGTTTGGGTCTTCATTGAAATGTACTGAGCTAAAACTTGATGCGGTGAATGATAGTACTTAATTGATATATGCCTCTTCCTGGATTAGTGGTGTTTTTTGGTATAGGCCTTAAGTTTTGCATTGTCTCAAGTTTTTAATTCCGTCCCTTTTCGATTAAATAGAGGACTTTATAATTTTACTATATCTCGATTAAAACTGGAATAAACCAAATGCAATTGTATTTGTTTTGGTTTGGAATTCAGCCAGTAAGGATGTAGACAAAGCAAAGAAAGTTTTATCTCAACTTCGTTCATAGGTACAATAATGAACAAAGGGTTCGTCAATAGCAGATTCTGAAATACACAGACTGTAGATTATTTTAGTGACCTTTTAATTAGTCTAGTTAGTCTGAATTCCTTCCCAAGTATTTTTCTGGTTCTATTCAATCATTCATTTATTTGGCATCAGTTTTCAATATTGATTATGTACACGGTTTGTCAAGTTTCATCTCGGACGTGGTAACATTGTAGGAAGTAACACCTACGGAAAGAGTACCCGAACGACTCGACGCGGAGTGGTAAACAGTCTCGTGCGGATAGTACCGTATCGAAAAATCCTCCGCCAGTGGCAATTTGTTTCAGACACTAGTGCGAAAAAAACTCACTCAAAATTACATTTCCCAAACCAAAATGGGTGCAGGTATAAGGTGAATCACGCACGCTTGAAAAAAAAATGTATTTCACCTTGGAATGCCGATACGGAGAATAAGTCACTCACATCGCATTTTAAACGCGTGATAATATTGAATAATACTTATATTCTAGATGGGTAATTATTCGCATTGCGATATATTTGCTTTTCCTTTTCGATATAAATTATATTGTATATTTACTATAGGTGTCTTACAGCTACACGATACTTTTATTTGGTCGTATCACACTCTATTTACGAAGAGTAAACTTTTCTCAATGTGCAGCTCGCATTTTCCAGACCACCCGCAAAACTATACCAAAAGAAAATCGCGTTTCGTTTCAACTTGGCGCCCAACGTGGGGCCGAATAATTGTTTTGAGTTGGTAACTTGTGTGGAACGTATGTATTGTAGAACCATGAAATATCCCGCTATAATGCACCTACCAATTCGAAATGATTTTCTTCATTTGCTGGTCTGTTGCTGTTGGTTCTGCAGATCCTACGTATAAGATGAAATTTGGCTGCCAGTATTTTGGAACTATTGGTATGAATACATTCAAAAACATTAAAAACAACTAGTTTCACTCAACTAACGTTTCGCCATCAAAGTAATCATCATCAGCAACCATGGATATTATCAACTCCTTCAGAAATCCTGAGGTACTGATGATGCCAACTTTGATGACAAACCGTATTGGTTAGTGAATTTGAATAATTAGTTGATGAGTGACGTAACCAAATAAGTATTACATCAGAATAGGATTCATTTTGGTGTGGATGATCAGATGGATGGTTGTGTAAAAAGATATTTCGTTATGAAGTATTAATAGTCTCTTATGATGATACTACAGGTATATTTGAAAAAAAATTAATTAGTCTTCAGGAGCAAAAATCCTATTATAGTCGATCATGAACGTGAATTTTGAAAAGCTGTTGTGTCACTTCTTTCAACGTAGCTTATAACGAAGGTTGTGGTTATAAATTATTTAATTTTAGAACGATGTAATTATTTGAAATTAATCATCAAAGTTTTTGTTTTTATTGAATTTTTTTATTTCTGAAGAAATATGTATTTCAATAGTATAGGAGAAGTGGGGCTTAAAACATTTTAGAATTATACTCGATTTAACTCGAACGGTTAGTAAATGCTGGTTAGGGCACAATGTGTATTTAATTCTTTGAATCCGCCGTTAACTGACCTTGAAATTTTTTTTCGGATGAAGGGTTTCCAAAACTTTCAGAAATGACTTTCTCATCATTTTTTCCGATACTACAAGGTCTATTCATGCCCCAAAGAACTAACTCCCCATTTTTCTAATTATAGCAGTCGATGAATTCCCGATTTCCATACATTTTAATAATGAGGTAATCTAAAGGGGTCCATATTATGGTTGAAACTGATTTTCTGTTTTCATTTCGTAGTTGAATGTTATAATATTATGACGCTGGATGATGATGTGAGAGTCAAACGAGAACATATTCAGTTCCCATCATATAAAAATGGTTGTAATGGTATGAAATATTTTTTCAAGATTCTTCAAATGTATAAAATTGCAGTTTGTTGGGGACGCCTCGATGAACGTGTTTTAGTTCATTTTAGTGTAGTAAGCTTTCCATTGAAAAAAAGTTGAGATGTCTACCTCGTTGATTTGTTTTTAACATATTTTTAGTTTTCTAATGAACTCTTCATTAAACTGTGACAATATTTTTATGCGAGTTATTAATTTTTCATTTGCAACCCAATATATTATGTAAAATATTTTGGCGTTTTTATTTTGCCTTCTTCCAATCGCCTGAATAGTACTCAACAAAGTGAAATTACTTTTGGCAACATATTGTTCTCAATTTCGAACTTTTTTTAACCAGTGTTTTGAGAGAGTCCGAACTAAAGACATATTAACTGTAGTCAGGTAGCCGAGAAGTTAGAATCAATGCTTTTTAATCATTCTGGCTGCCGGTCGTGGGTTCAAAGCCCAGCGACTTCAGTTTATTTTTCTGGTGGCCTGAGAAACTTTTAGGAATCGCACGTTAAAACGTATGACCTCGTTAATCCTTGGCTCGCACAAGTATCGACTTCTGTGGGCTGACGTTCGTAGATGGACGACAGCTGATTAACGGAAAAAACAATTCGAAAGTCTAGAAATACCTGGTTTCATTACTTATGAAAAAAATTCAGTGTTGAAGCAAGTATATAGTGCGAGAAAAAAATCACTTTCCCGCACTAGTGTGAGAAGTGATTATTTTGAAAAAATATATATATATACGGGGTGGCGCAATAGGATTTTTTTATTTACAATTCTAGATATTTTGTTTTCTTATTACAGAGAGCTATATAACTGTATTTTTTTCATTTTTAAGTTTCATAATTTCAATAATTGTAATAAATCAATGCATTAGTTGATAAGACTTTTGAAAACATTTTTGAGTATCTAATCCTCGATGAAAATTATGATTTATAAGATTAAACCGTTGAAAAGTTTTTTCATTTACAAAAAACTCACCTGTTGATTAACAATTTTTTTTTTTGTTACTAAATATTAATTGATTTCAAAATCATTTATCACGTTTGGAAAGGTTCACCAAGTTCCACCCACACTGACGTCACGCTTAGTAGCTTCGAGTCCGGGTAGCTCCTGAAGTGATATGACAGCACGAAAATAACGTTCCAATTAAAGTAAAGTCAGGTAGAGTTCAGTTATGTTCAACTATATCAAATAGTATTTTCTCATTGGGTGCGTCTAACAGCAATGCGGTTGAAGCGGCTTTTACGCGTCCCGTGATAGACTGGTGACAGCTCGTCTTTCCGATGGTTTCATTTGAAACGGTTCAGCGGACTGTAATTTGACAGAAGTTTTACTTCATAAGTATTTTTGTTTTTTATTGATGTCAAGATTGTCAAGTCAAACAAAGAACCAAAATGTAAAATCGGTAAGGGTGAAAATAAAAATATTTCAGTTAGTGGGCAAACTATATAGTTCCACAGAGTTTCCAAAGCGCTTCTATGCCCTACCCAGCAAAGCGCTTTCCGCCTATCTCTGATAGACACAGATATTTTATGTGCATATGACAATTGACAATGACATGATCGATGACATTTGCCAGTTCTAGTTTTAAATAAAATTGATTTAAAATTTATAATTTGTGGTTTGTCGAAGGTCCACGAAAAAACGTCTATTTACGTTAATTTTTTTGGAATTTTATTTCGCGAGAGAATGTCTATGTCTGATTTGAAACTTCAAGATGACACTAACAACATACCTCTAGCCGATGATGACCCACAAGGTAATTCGATCGACTGATCAATTATAAATTTAATCAATGACGTTCTAGTTATTATAAACGATGATCCCGAACCGAATTCCATGTCGGAAGGCAATTCTTCGAGTATGATGCACGGGAGGAGTATGGATTCCATACAGTCGACCTTCACAAATGGCAGTTCCAGCCCCCAACACAACAGTTCAGAGCCCGACTCCAGTCCGGACGAACAGGAAGAGAAAGCTCGCCTCATATCCCAAGTACTCGAATTGCAAAACACATTGGATGATCTTTCGCAAAGGGTGGATAGTGTCAAGGAGGAAAACTTGAAGCTACGGTCGGAAAATCAGGTGCTTGGGCAGTATATTGAAAACCTGATGTCCGCATCTAGCGTGTTCCAGTCGACTTCTCCCAAAATCAGAAAAAAGTGATGAGATTCTTCATTGACTTGCTGAAAGAAAGGCATTTTTGGGTTTTACGATGATATTTTTAAACCTGCTCACTAGCTTCTCTTCAATCTTTCAAAATGAAAGCTTTCATCAACTAGAATTCAACAAGAAAACTACTTGTCTGTAAATGTGCTGTCTGCCTGATATTTATAAGAAAACACGATAAATATAGGATTATTTTTTAAGTTTAAAAGCCTGTGATTATTTTATTAAATATTAAATTATTTATTTGTATGTGTTATGTGTTAAATCAATTCTATTCAAATATAAACTGAAATATTCCCAATCTCTAGTATAAAAAAGTTTATACCTAGTTGACATCACATTATCAATAATCTATTTTGAAGTATCTGTCAAGTTTGGTATAACATCAATTTTAAATTGAAATATAGAGAAACCTGTTGAGGCATCTTTAAAGAAAATGGCCTAATAGTATTCAAGTATGTATCAGTTTACAAATCAATCAAAATAATAGGATTTGAAGCTGTCTTTATAAGACTCTGATGTTTCAATACTCTTTCCTACTGAAATAAAATGTATAAAAACTGAATATGTAAAAAATTTCTCAACAATCTAGATTCATCAGATCAATACATTGAATAATTTCCATCTTTGACACATTTCGGAAAACTATTAAAAATGAGCTTCTAAAAAAAGAATATTTTACAGCCTGCAGGAATACTACAATGATATCGGGAGTCCGGTCAATGTGTACAACCAACCCTCAACTTCTCACTTCTTATTTTACATTGTTTCTCTACCAATTACGTTGCCTTGCCTGTTGTATTTTGTATAAATTTAAAGGAAAATTTACTGTAATCGTAATATTTCTACTCATTTATGTTTCAGGTTTGTGCATTGTCAGTGTTTGTTTTGACTTGATTTGTACAAAATTGTAATTTTAGCTTGGTTTCAATCCCGACAGTATATCATATACCTACATAATATGTTATATACATCTTATTTCTATTTATCCGTTTTTAATTGTGACCTCAACTGTATATAAGTACCCCCATTTTTATTTTAGTTCTGTCCATAATTATATTTACCAGCTTTGTCTATAAGAACCGTGTTCTTCGATAATAAAGCATATTTTGATTGATTGATTGGGTTTTGAAATAATATTTTGGTAGGTAAGTACGTTTTTTCCAATTTATTTACATTTTCAAAATAAGTAAGTATAAAGTACATATCCTTGGTATTTTACATTTTACAACTCGTATAATATAATATATACATTTTCGATCAACTTGACGTAATTGCTTCAGAGTCGCTATCTCCCGTTTTCACACTTTGGCTCGGTGATTCACCAACAATTGACCTTCAGCACAGATGAAGATAACCGATAACGGAACGGTGATTCATCAATACTGGTCCTGTCTGGACATGTACAGATTGATAAAACTGCCACTTTTCTCCAAAATTCGCATTCAATTTGTCGCAAACAGCCACGGGTAAAAAACCATTTCGAGGATCAACCCATTCTCATTTGTCTACACCAAACCGACGTGCATTTGGCGAGTAGTAGACATCATTTCCAAGAGTCAAATAAATACAATACAGAACAAACGCGCACAGTATGTAACCAAAGCATCGTCGACAAAAACTTCCTCGCCGGCCACATGATCGTCGGCGACGATTGGAAGTTTTGAAGCGACAAAATTGAGCCACCAATAAGAAAGCCATCAATATCGGAAACATTTTTAAATCTTTACTTCACAATATTTGGTATAATAAATCACTATAAATACTTGTAACTAGTTTTCCATATACTGTATACTTGAAGTCCTCTCCCTCTCAGTCTCAAAATATTCTCAATGTACCCCGGAATTCAATAACAATAACATATAACCATATTGTCAACTATAAAAAATACAATTCTCACTTGAAAGTCTTGAAACTTAAAACTCTTGAAAACGCAGGTACTTTATTTATCCAAATTCGCTAAGAACAAATAAGTAGATGGTTTTGGTAATAACAAACAGTGCCATCTAGCAGTCTTCGGCTTATATATCGCTCCGTCATTGGTTATAGAGAAAAAAGATAGTCAGTGCCTGTGGAAATCGCGTTTGATACAATCGCGCGAGACATCTAGCCCAATAATGACGTACGAATCGTACGTGTGAATTTTCTGCCTAGGTAGATATATTTCACAGCCATCTATCGGATAATGGCATGTATTCTGGCAAGCTTAACGTAGATGGCGCAATTGTTAGTGGAGGTTAGATTGGAGTAGTTGATAAGTGCATAACGGACATGAAAAGTTTATTAATATCATAATCGAGTAATCTGAAAGAATAAGATTTATAGCCAGTAAATAAATTTCACCAAATATAGACAAGTTAACCTATGAACTGACGTTTATGCATCGATTCCATCCACTCATTTTCGTATCAACTGTTCTTTACGGATGGAAGTTTTTGCTTTTTCTTTTTTCAATTCATAAATGTGGCTTTTTACACTTATAGGGCCGTATTTCTCCATAACAGCAACTAATTAAAGTGTTATTGTATATTATTACTTGTTATTACTGTCACTCATGACCTCCACTCACACTAGCGCTCTCTGGCGGGAGCGATATCGTCCATGCCTGCCATTCAATGAATCCCATTTTAAGAACTGATCAAATACATGCGTTAAAACCAAGAAAAGACGTGACTGGAGACTCGTGGACTAGCGACCTCTAGTGATAGTCTTCATTTGAATCCAACTGAAAGTACGTTAGATTGGCCGACAGGCCAACTATATTTTTTCTTATAAACAATGGCTCCGTTGATAGAAAAGTGACCCAGGGAACAGGCATGTATCCCAGTTCTGAAATATTTTTATTAGCTCATGAACGTTATCGTCCGAGAAGTTTAGTGACATACTCTGAATTTGAAATTTTGTGTTTCCTTTTTTTTTAATTCTCTAAAAATGCTATTTTTTTCATCCCATTTAAAAACGAATTCCTAGCGACTCTGACGGATGTATGTATCGTTACTTCACATGGTTCAAACTTTATCAAAAGCTATGTAAAACCATAGAAATATATAATACTAGACTTACTCTATATAATATATTTCTATGGTTCATAAATCATGCATACCACCATAATCATTGACATTTGAAAAGTACAAAAGTTTGACATGTCACAGACAAAGTTGTCACAAACGTCACATAAGTCTAGAATCTAGAAGTATGGTTAATGGTTATTTCAGATTTGCAAAGATCATTTTTGAGTTATTCCGGTTATGTGGGTTTTCATGGTTTGAAATTTGAATATTTCAGAACCAAATCCTGTTGTAACGAACAAAAATAATAGCCTATTTAGTGAATACAATGAACCCAAGTACAAAATTACCCTTATCCTTACTGGATTTTCCAGATGTGTGCAGAGTTTGTTTGTGCCCAGAGGATTTGGAATCATTTGAAGAAGAAAATATGATGGAAAAATTGTTTCTTAAGATCACTGACATTGTTGTAAGCTGCCAAAGAATAAATCGGGAAGCTTTTTCAGCAGCATGTGTTTCAGGTAGAACCAATAACTATTCTCCCAAGAAAAATATGCAAGGAATGTCTCAATACACTCATAGATATTTCAGTGTTCATTGATATATCAAAACTCAATGATGCAACTCTCAAAAAAGGTTTGATGAACAGGGAAGACATAGAAAATAATTCAAATGAATCCAAGAAGACTTTGCCTTTCCATTCACCTTCCACTTGCAGATCATGTTTAGAAAATTGCGGTTTGAATTCAGTTGAAGGCAATCCCTATTTGTGTTCTTTATTTCAACAGATCACAGATATTGCGGTGAGTAGAAAATTAACACAGTAATACTTGTATGATATAGCTCACCTTTTGATTTTTTTAAAACTATGTTTCCAGATGAATAGTGATATCCCTCTTCTGAACAATATCTGCTCTAAATGCCTTGAAAAACTAGAACAAATCTCCGCATTTATCGATTTATCAAGGAGAAACAATGCAACTCTCCACCAAGCATTCATCAACAAGCATGTGAAACATGAAAATACTGAAAATGGTTCTGAAGTGAAAGAATATGTAGAAATATGTTCTGGTGACACTGAAGCAGAAACTGCATCAGTGCCTTTTGAGGAAGTCAAATTGGAATGTTTTGCAGAAGAAAAATATTTCACATTCGAAGAATTCACAGTTCCTACAGACCAGATCAAATCAGAAACTTTTGTTAAGGAAGAACTTGTCAGTGATGGAATACAGATGAAAATTGAGCTCAACTCTAAAAATGAATGGCTCAATATTGAGACTGGAAAACTAACTTGTGATGAGTGTAACAAGGGTGGGTAACTCCTTTGAGCTTCAGTACAATGAAATAATTCGAAATGTTTATATTTTTGGCAATTTTCCACTACTAAATTCTCTGTTTTAGATTATCCAGAGCCACCATCATCTGAAAAAGACTATTTTGGTGAATATCCAACACAGTGCAATAGATGTGGAAAAGGGATTTTAAAAAAACAGCAAACCAAGGATGATGCAGCTCAAGCCTTGAAACTCAAGAAAAAACACTTAAGCAAGAAACGGAAACCTCCCTTTCAGTGTGAAATATGCTCCAAAACTGTCATGTTGTACAGTAGTCTGAGAAATCACATGAAAAGGCATTCCGGAGACAGACCTTTCCAATGTGAAACTTGCCAAAAAACCTTCTATCGAAAGTCTGATATGGTTTTCCATATGAACAGCCATTCAAAAGAAAAACCGTTTCAATGTGAATTATGTGAAAAGTGCTTTACGAATAAGTCTTATTTGAGAGTTCATCTGGGAGTACATGCTACTGAAAAACCTTTTCGGTGTGAAATATGTTCAAAGTTAGTTTCTTCAGGCAGCAGTTTGAGATACCATATGAAAACACACAGAGAAACAAAACCGTTGTTCACATGTGAAGTATGTTCAAAATCTTTTTTTGTGAAAGGTACCCTAAACATGCACATGAGATTGCATTCTGGAGAAAATTTGGCAGAATGCGAGGTATGCTTGAAGATATTCACTCAGAAATCAGAGTTGAAAAGTCATATGAGAGTGCACACAGGTGAAAAGCCTTTTCAGTGTGAAGTTTGTTCAAAAAGTTTCGGCCTTAAAGCCAACTTGAATGTGCATTTGAGGACACACTCTGAAGAAAAACCATTCAAATGTGAGGTGTGTTCGAGAGGGTTTTGTCAAAAATCCTGGCTGAGAAATCACATGAGAATACATTCTGGTGAGAGACCCTTTTCATGCGAAATTTGTGGAAAGACCTATGCACAGAAATCATACCTTAGATCTCATATACGGATGCATGCACATAGAAGCTCAACTACTGAGGACTTGATAAAAAAGGAAGTTTTAGAAACAGAGTGAAATATTCACTTTGTCGAAATGTAGGATTGGAGATGAGATACAAAAGAAGCAATAATTGTTTCTTGGCAGTAATTCTGTAGTGTAAAAACAATTTTTTATCAAATAATTACACAATCAATAATAAGGCACTTATTGAAACTATTATAAATTTTGGAACAAAAAATATATTAATAACACCACATCATATAGGTTGAGTTTTACAACACCTGTCATAATTATACTTTTAAATAGAAATTGATTTTAAATATGTATGGCACGAATTTTTACATGCTGTCATATTTTTTTGCTACGACAAATATAATTTGGTCCTTCGGCAATTTTTATTCCGCAAACTCCGCCCGAAAAAAAATAAGTTAACAGCATACTGTGCGGTATAGGAACTGCAGAGACTTGAAATTTTACCAAGTACAGGTAGACTTTACGCCTTGGGAATTTCCAACCTTTCGCGACGAATATGCATTATTACAAAAAAGGATAATTACTAGATCATATGCATATGCTCTCCACATTCCCTGATCGTATGTTCCCAGAACATTCATTTTTCATGCCATAAAATTAATGGAATGCAATTAAAATGGGCACATAAATGTTTTCCTTCTTATTTGGGTGAATGCGCATATTTGGAAGTGTTTTATACAGAACTAACCCATTTGTTACGAGATATTCTGAAATACTCTCCATATTCAAGATAAATATGTTCTCAACAATTTCCGGAGAAAATACTTTCCATTAATTCAGTAGGCCTTTGAACACAGCTCCTACTTAGCTTTAAATGAGTATAAATGTAAAAGTAAAGTGTGCTCTGCACTAGGTCTACTTAATCCTTAATTCTCGATCAACATCTAAATTATAACCACCCATGCACCTCAATCGTTATAAGTTTAATCAACATGCCTATTCGCGTATTGAGTATTTGAAGCGTTTGACTGAGCCCGTCACAGAACTGTGGGAGTGCTGCCATCTTTCGCAGGGAGGTCGAACAATCAACGCAGAATGGATATGGCAAAACTTCTCGAGTACGAATAAACTATTATGGAATTTGTCGAAAGCAAGTTAGAAGTTTCGGCTGACTACATAACACACATACGCTACAAGAACATTCTGTTTGATATGCACGAAATATGTGAATATGAGAGAAAGGGTGAACGAGGATTTTATTTCAGATACATTCTCGGCGTATACTCAACAAGAATATATTTTCTATCAGTACGTATGCAGTTTCCACATTTATGCGAGATGGAACATCCTTCAGGTGCATTTTTTGGAATGTTATTTCAAAGAACATATCGTTTCAGTATCTAGTTACAGGAGTATTTATTCTTGGCGTAAGTGGATATGAAACAGATAAGAACAATCATATACTTCAGTCATATACTTATAGTTTTGGTACAGACTACAGAATATTCCGGTTCAGGATTTGCATAGAATGTGATGAGTACATACGCCAAAGAAACTGAGAATATACCTTTCGATAGGTACATATTCTATAAAAACTTTCGTTACTAGAACATTCTATTTGATAAGTTATCAAAATGTTCCATGAATATATGAATATGTGAAAAGGAAAGAAGGAAGTGCATTCCTTATCATATATTTTTGTCATATACATACAAGAACAGTTGGATTCATTAACTGCCAATGAAGTTCTATATATGAACAGGTAATATTCTCAGTCGGCACATTCATTGCATTTTGATATAGAAAGCACCGTAGATAAGTAACTATGGTGCAGAAAGTGACAGGATTATTCCATGGATGTTCCGTGGAATATTTCTGGCTAGCATATATTGGGAAAATGCCCCTACGAATGTGCCCTTGTGTTATCTGGGTACAGTAGGTATTTTAGATAGGTCAATGAGTTTTGAAATAATATAGTCTGTTTTTTCATTTATTCACATAGGTATTAAAATTAAATATACAGTACATCTCCTTTGTATTATACACATTTTATATTCAAATACATTTTCAGATAAACAGTAATTAATGTTTAGTCATTCGCCACCTCCATTCTGCTTCAGTCGCTAATTTCTTGACACTGATGAACAGTACATATTTCGCTGTTCAGGTGTTTCTTCTGTCTCTCAGACAAATTTGAAAATGTTCATCACTTTGGCTCGGTGATTCACCCACAACTGACAGCACAGGCATAGTTGAAGATATACAACTGATAACGGAGCGGTGAGTCATCAATCTAGACCTGTCTCGACATGTATATAGAGATTGATAAAAATGACTCTTCTCTTCGAAGTTCGGTTTCAATTTGTCGTACACAGCCATTTGTAACAATTTTTTTCAAGAATGATTCAACCCAATTCAATTTCAGACACATAACGATGTGCATTTTGAAGGACGTAGGCATGGCATCATTTCCAAGAGTCAAATAAATACAAAACAGAACAATCGCGCTGAGCAAGTACCCAAGGCATCGGCGACAAAAAATACCTTGCCGGTCACACGAAAGACGATTGTGAATTTTGTAGTGAACAAATTGAGCCAACAACAGGAACGCCGTCAATAAAGGGAACATTGTTGAATTGAATCTTAACCAAATAGTTTAAACAATTCTTGCAAATTGTATACAATATGCCCCGATATGATCCGTGATCACCAACACACCAACAGAACAATGAAAAAGAACAAACTATTTAAAAACGCAACGACTATATTTATCAAGATTCACTAAGAACAAATCGGTAGGATTTTGGATATGAAATACAATGCCATCTAGCAGAGTTTTCGCGTAGGCGACCCGCATGGACCAAAATTAGAAGTTGTGGAGCGAGCGTGTCTAATTTGGAAGATTTGTCCAATTTTGGATGGTCATTTTGTCTACGTTAGGTTAGTCAACAGTCAACTCAAGTTAGATTGGTTAATAATTTACGCTTATTCAGCAAACAATAATTGTAACTTATGCCAGTAGACGCAAGTTTTCCAAGTGAAGTTGCGCTTCTTTCGCATAGAAATATATTATATTTTTATGTTCTTTCGTTAATCTTTCACCACCCCACCCCATCATACAGATCGCCTATGTGAAGTCTGGTCGATGAGAATTCTTGCGATGACCAGGTTGATAATTGACAAGAATGACAAGTCGAGAATTTAGAAATTTGGTTAATAAAATAATTTTACATTTTTTACAAAGAACATTTTCAAGTTATTGTTAACTTTGAATAATTCAGAACTAAAACCTACCGTAATAAACAACAATGAGTGACCCAAATACATTACCCTTATCCTTCCTAGATTTTCCGTATGTGTGTAGAGTTTGTTTGGGCCGAGAGGATTTGGAATCATTTGAAGATGAAAATATGGAGGAATTGTTTTTTAAAATCACTGACATTGTTGTAAGCTGCCAAAGAATAAATCGGAAAGCTTTATCAGTAGTATGTGTGTTTCAGGTAGAACCAATAACTATTCTCCCAAGAAAAATATGCAAGGAATGTCTCAATACACTTATAGATATTTCAGTGTTCATTGATATATCAAAACTCAATGATGCAACTCTCAAAAAAGCATTGATGAACAGAGAATGCATAGAAAATATTTCAAATGAAGGCAAGAAGACGGTGCCTTACTATTTACCTTCCACATGCAGGACATGTTTAAAAAAATCTGGTTTGAATCCAGTTGAAGAAAATCCCAGTTTGAGTTCTTTATTTCAACAGATCACAGATATTGCGGTGAGTGGAAAAGTAACAGTATTACTTGTTCTATATAATTCACAATTTTATTTAAATTTTGTTCCCAGATGAATAGTGATATCCCTCTTCTGAACAATATCTGCTCTAAATGTCTTGAAAAACTAGAACAAATCTCCGCATTTATCGATTTATCGAGGAGAAACAATGCAAATCTTCACCAAGCATTTATCAACAAGCATGTGAAACATGAAAATACTGAAAATGGTTCCGAAGTGGAAGAATATGAAAAAATATGTTCTGGTGACACTGAAGCAGAAACTGCATCAGTGCCTTTTGAGAAAATCAAAGTGGAATGCTTTGCAGATGAAAAACATTTTACATTAGAAGAATTCACAGTTTCTACAGACCAGATGAAATTAGAAACTATTTTTGAGGAAGAACTGATCAGTGATGAATTACAGATGAAAATTGAGGTCAACTGTAAAAATGAACTGCCTAATATTGAGACTGGAATATTTACTTGTGATGAGTGTAACAAAGGTGTGTTACTCCTGTTGAACTTCAGTTATAATGAAATAACTCCAAATTATATATATTTATGACAATATCTCACTACTGTATCCTATATGTTTTAGATTTTTCAGAGCTACTGCCTAAAAAAGACTACTTTGGTGAATATCCAGCACAGTGCAATAGATGTGGAAAAAAAATTGTCCAAACACAAAAAACCACGGACGATGCAACTGAAGCCTTGAAAGTTAAGAACAGCCATGCAAGCAAGAAACGGAAACCCCCTTTTCAGTGTGAAATATGCTCCAAGACTGTCGTGTTGTACAGTAGTCTGAGAAATCACATGAAAAAGCATTCTGGAGAAAGACCTTTCCAATGTGAAACTTGTCAAAAAGCCTTCTACCGAAAGTCAGATATGGTTTTCCACATGAACAGCCATTCGAAAGAAAAACCTTTCCAATGTGGATTGTGCGGAAAGTGTTTTACCAATAAGACTTATTTGAGGATCCATCTGGGAGTACATGCTACTGAAAAACCTTTTCGGTGTGAAATATGTTCAAAGTTAGTTTCTTCAGGTAGCGGTTTGAGATACCATATGAAAACACACAGAGAAACCAAACCGCTGTTTACGTGTGAAGTATGTTCAAAAACTTTTTTTGTGAAAGGCCTCCTCAACATGCACATGAGATTGCATTCCGGAGAGAATTTGGCCGAATGCGAGGTATGCTCGAAGATATTCACTCAGAAATCAGATTTGAAAAGTCATATGAGAGTGCACACAGGCGAAAAGCCTTTTCAGTGTGAAGTTTGTTCGAAAAGTTTCGGCCTTAAAGGCAACTTGATCGTGCACATGAGGACACACGCTGATGAAAAACCGTTCAAGTGCGAGGTGTGTTTGAAAGGATTTTGTCAAAAATCCTGGGTGAGAAGTCACATGAGAATACACACTGGCGAGAGACCCTTTCCATGCGAAGTTTGTGGAAAGACCTATGCACAGAAATCATACCTGAGATCTCATATGCGGATGCATGCAAGAAAAAGCTCAACTATTGAAGACTTGATAAAAAAGGAAGCTGTAGAAACAGAATGAGTCGTTCACTTTGTTGGTATATAGGATTGAAAATGAGATACAAAAGAAGCAATAATTGTTTCTTGGCAGTAATACTAGAGTGTAAAAATAATTTTGTATACAAAAAATTAAACAAGAGTACATAATCCCTACTATCGGCAAACAATTTATAAAGTATAAAATATTGTTTTTTTCTGTTTTTGTTCCAATATTTGGTAATACTTTTCAGCTTTAACACAGCTGATATTGAATATAACGTTCTCGCTTCGCTCGTGCGTTAAAATATATCGATCATTAATCACCTTGATTAATACACTAGTTGATCAAACAACTATTCTTGTTTCAATTTGAGTACGTAGGAATAATAAAAATAGTATAATATTACAAGAATAGGAACAAGTCCAAAAATCGGTTAACATTAACAATGTGAAAACAGTTGAAATTGACACACTACGGCTTTTGATAAAAAAAGACCAACCAATGGCCCTACGGTGCCTATAGTTTATATCTGTTCAACCAGATAATTGTAGATGTCGCACCCTTCGCAATGGAGCTTGTTCAATGGCATGTATTCTGGCAAGCTTAACGTAGATGGCGCAATTGTTAGTGGAGGTCAGATTGGAGTAGTTGATAAGTGCATAACGGACATGAAAAGTTTATTAATATCATAATCGAGTAATCTGAAAGAATAAGATTTATAGCCAGTAAATAAATTTCACCAAATATAGACAAGTTAACCTACAAACTAACATTTATGCACCGATTCCATCCACTCATTTTCGTATCAACTGTTCTTTACGGCTGGAAGTTTTTGCTTTTCCTTTTTTTCAATTCACAAATGTGGCTTTTTACACTTACAGGGCCGTATTTCTCCATAACGGCAACTAATTAAAGTGTTATTGTATATTATTACTTGTTATTACTGTCCCTCATGACCTCCACTCACACTAGCGCTCTCTGGCGGGAGCGATATCGTCCATGCCTGCCATTCACCAGGAGACGCGTACGTCAGCTTTAACTGCCAATGACTTCACTAGATGGCACTGTTTTCTTTAACAAGACGCCCTACTGATTTGTTCTCAGTGAACGTATATAAATATTGGGAATTTAAGATTAGAAATGATCTGATATGATACGCATAGTAACCGCCATATTACTAATAGTCTGCTTTTCCTACTTCGAAGTATCGGAAAACGGTACTTGTACCACTCGGTGGCAGTGCTGCCCCAGTTGGTTAGGTTACATGCTCACTGCAATAGGTTTATTGCATTCGTGAGTTGAAATTGTGCCATGGGATGGGATCACACCACCACTGAAAACATGTGAGGATTTACTCTTATTTTATTTACCCAGCAAAATGGGTAAATCCAATTGAATCATAATTAATTTGTATGCTAGCGTTTGTTGAACATACGTGACAGAATAGATTATTCTTATTCTGTGCCTACGTTATAGTATTAGGTGACATCGAGCGTATTTGAAATATGAATCTACTATAGTGTTTACATGTATCTTTAGTGACCATCAGTTTAAGCTCGAGCGAGAACTTACACGCATCACTGAACTTGTTTTACGAACTCATTATAAAACATTAAAATTGTATTAACCCTTAACTTAATAATTATCTTAGAGAATACGCTATTAACAGAATATATTGATTGTCGAAGACAATGATATCATTATCCCTAAATGGCTCAATCATACACTTTATTCTTTACTGTAGTACTAACAGTTCAGACGTCTATACAAATTTGTTGAAACTACTCTAAGATCATGATTATCATGTGGTAAGTTTTATATTATTTTACGAATGTATATTTTCCACGTATTACAAGTAAGGTCGTTACTTTTGATAGCCAATGCGGTAATTCATGCCAGAAACATTTTAGCGATATTTTTGAATATAAAACAGATTTTTTTATGCATTCAATTCCCTTTGCCAAATTTTCAAGAGAAGCAACCGCATTTTGTTTCGTCTTATTGTCCACATTTCCAAATATATAGAAAACGGATCATGCATGTCATGTATCCTATCGTCGACATAACCAATTTTCGTTGGTATTTCAATATTGTTTTGTGTATATTTTGACTACGTTACCTAAATTCTACTCTGAAAATACCAAACAACAATTTTGCATATCAGAATGAAAATGTTTCTTACCCGTAGAGATAAAATATTTTCCATTCTTCCTCCTCCAAAACCAGATATTGACGAATCAAGTGACGATGACGATAACTAACACTCCATACAAATGATCAGGATAGATCAGAATCATATATGAGGTACCCTCACTTCTTAGCTTGATAGCGGAACTTGAGGATATTATTTCATCAGTTCAGATACAGAAGTTGCTTCAGGACAAGGTGGAGAACCAATTATTGAACTGATAGTAGAAGCAATGAAAAAACAATAAAATACATTCCAGAAGTTAGAGCAGCCTCAAAGCAGGCATATGTTTTTACCACACTGCATAAGGACGAGATCTCATATACAAAGAAATAAGGCCAGGAAAGTAAAAAATAAGAAGCAAAACAAAGGAAGAAAAATATCAAGAAATAACAATAAAAGACGTGTGAAAATTCCGAATATAACTTACACATGGTCCAGTATAAAGAATATAAGTATCCAGTATATGACATATTTCTGAACAAATTTTCAATATAAATGAAATACAATCACCTCTGCAATATTTAACATATTTTTCTTTTGATCTTATTATATCGGAGAATACTAATTTTTATTCTAGTCAGGAAAATCGATCTTTATTGTTGAAAATGAAAGGTTCGAAATTTCGTTACTATACATATTTTTATACTGTTGGGGCATACAAAATAAGTTACAATGATATTGTATCGACGCCAATATTTGGCAGCCGAAGATAAAGAATTATCCTCGAAAGAATTTAGATATACAGTGTGGCTCAATCTTTGAAGTTGTAAGACAGGGTAAAAAGAAAAAATTCAACTGAATAAGCTACAAATAATTCAAGGAAAATCAAGCGAATGGTAGCTTTAGACTGCCACCTGACGTATTTTCTGATGAAGTGAATCATTTGCCAATACATTCCATAAAAGGTCTATGTCGATATTGTCGTTTGTCTAAGTCCGCAGAAACAAAGGTTTGGTGAAAAACCATAACTGCTTCTACACCTTTCACTACAATAATTAGGTTCAATCTTATAGGTATAACTAGGTATAAATATATCAGAAACATACATCTCTCATTATTTCAGAATTTGTCCTATAAGATTCAACTCGTAATGTTTTGCTATTGCTATTATAAATTATTCACATTTTTTTTTCACAAATAGGTCCTGATATTTTTATTTTTCATCGAATCGGAATAAGTGAAATGACATTATAGTTGAATCCATGGGAAAGACAGAGACATAACACTCGACAATAAAATTCTATGGTACACGGAATCCCTACATACGTCAATAAATGAGCAATGAACGAATTTGGAACGATTGTGATAGATTTTCGATTCATGCATACATGAATTTAAAAAGCTGATAGAATTTCACTTTTAAAGGCAAATAAAAATCACTATTGACAAATACAAATTGACAACTGACATTTTTCTGTTTTATGACATTAGATAAATAAACTAATTTTGAGTACGAGTAGACTTTATTTATTTATTTATTTGATGCTTCCAAAACCGTAACCAGTATCGTTATAGACAAAACAACAATATAATTTTTTCCAGCATGAGTAGTCAAACGAGTACAGGGTTACCAGTAAATGTTTCTGATTTTCCTTATGTGTGTCGAGTTTGTTTGGGACGAGACGATTTGGAATCATTTGAAGAAGAATATAAGAAATTGTTCTTTAAAATCACTAGTATTGCCGTAAGCTGTTAACAAATGAGTCAAGAGCTTTATCAGCACTATAAATGAGTTTCAGGTAGAATCTAAAAGTAACCTCCCAAGAAAAATATGCAAGGAATGTCTCAATATACTAATAGACATTTCAGTGTTCATTGATATATCTAAGCTTAATGATGCAACTCTTAATCAAGCTTTGATGAATTCGGAAGACAAAGAATGCACTTGTAGGACATGTTTGAGTAAAACTGGTTTGATGGCAATTGAAGAAAAACCCTCCTTGCTTTATTTACTCCAAAACATCATGGATATAGAAGTAAGTGGTTGAAAATGAGATGAACAGTAACTGTAACCATATTCTATGTTTTGAATTTTCTGCTTTCAGATAAAATCTGATATACCTCTTCCATACGGTATCTGCACTAATTGCCACGAGAAACTAGAACAAATCTTTGCATTCATCAATTCATCAAGGAGAAATGATGAAAGTCTTCGTCAAGCATTCATCAACAGAAGGGTCAAACTGGAAAACAATGAAAATGATTCGAAAATGAAAGAATATGAAACGAATTGGATTGAAAAAAGGTGTCCTGATAACACTCACAAAGAGAGTACAGTGCCTTTGAAGGAAATCAAATCAGAAATTTTTTCCAAGGAAGAAAACAATGAAATGGATTATTTACAATTTCAAAAACAAACAGTTTCTATAGAAAGAATTAAAATTGAAGCTCTTGTTGAGGAAGACCCAGTTAGTGATGGAGCACAGATGATAACAGAAGATCTTAAACCTAAAAATGAACTGATCATTATTGAGAATGGAATAATTTATTGCAAAAACTGTAGCAAAGGTGGGTAGCTCCAGTAGGACATATAACATATACATTTGAAGTAATCCATATAAGTTTTGCTTGCTGTCAACTAGAGTACACACAAAAGATTAAATTTCAAATTAAAATATTCCCTTCAGTACCAAAAATTTAAACAGAAAAATCGATTAAAAAAGTAATTAAAATTGTAACCCTAGGAATAGAAGAAACTTAATTCAATAATATAATTATTTATCAAGAGTCATCACAAGTAAATGATATACAGTTGAAATATACATCTTGAGGATGAAGGACCTTGGTCAATAGCCTGATGAATAGTTTCAGAGCAGTAACGTTCATTTATAATTATTATCAACACCACCTTATCCCCTTCTGAACAAATGCTTAATTTGAACTGTAGAACGTAAATATCATGGTTGCTTTGTCACTTCTGTACAAATCATTTCTGTTACTGAAGATTCAGGGATTACTGTGCATGCTTACTTGTATACAGTCACAGAGATCACTGTACAGGTTTATTTGTATACAGGCAGGGGGATTACTATACACGCTCATTTGTATACCATCACAGAGATTACTGTTCAGGTTTATTTGTAAATAGTCAGAAGGATTACAATGTTTGTTTATTACTGTGCATGATTATTTGTATACCGTCACATATATTACTGTGCAGGTTTATATGCATACAGTCAGAGGGATTATTGTGCATGGTTATTTGTATACCGTCACATATATTGCTGTGCAGGTTTATTTGTATGCAGTCAGAAGGAAGAATTACTGTGCATGTTTATTTGTATACAGTCAGAGGGACCACTGCGCCTGTTTATTTGTATGCAGCCAGAGGGATTACTGTGCATGGTTATTTGTATACCGTGACATATATTGCTGTGCAGGTTTATTTGTATGCAGTCAGAAGGAAGAATTACTGTGCATGTTTATTTGTATACAGTCAGAGGGACCACTGCGCCTGTTTATTTGTATGCAGCCAGAGGGATTACTGTGCATGGTTATTTGTATACCGTCACATATATTGCTGTGCAGGTTTATTTGTATGCAGTCAGAAGGAAGAATTACTGTGCATGTTTATTTGTATACAGTCAGAGTGACCACTGCGCCTGTTTATTTGTATGCAGCCAGAGGGATTACTGTGCATGGTTATTTGTATACCGTCACATATATTGCTGTGCAGGTTTATTTGTATGCAGTCAGAAGGAAGAATTACTGTGCATGTTTATTTGTATACAGTCAGAGGGACCACTGCGCCTGTTTATTTGTATGCAGCCAGAGGGATTACTGTGCATGGTTATTTGTATACCGTCACATATATTGCTGTGCAGGTTTATTTGTATGCAGTCAGAAGGAAGAATTACTGTGCATGTTTATTTGTATACAGTCAGAGGGACCACTGCGCCTGTTTATTTGTATGCAGCCAGAGGGATTACTGTGCATGGTTATTTGTATACCGTCACATATATTGCTGTGCAGGTTTATTTGTATGCAGTCAGAAGGAAGAATTACTGTGCATGTTTATTTGTATACAGTCAGAGTGACCACTGCGCCTGTTTATTTGTATGCAGCCAGAGGGATTACTGTGCATGGTTATTTGTATACCGTCACATATATTGCTGTGCAGGTTTATTTGTATGCAGTCAGAAGGAAGAATTACTGTGCATGTTTATTTGTATACAGTCAGAGGGATTACTGTGCATGGTTATTTGTATACCGTCACATATATTGCTGTGCAAGTTTATTTGTATGCAGTCAGAAGGAAGAATTACTGTGCATGTTTATTTGTATACAGTCAGAGGCACCACTGCGCCTGTTATTTGTATGCAGCCAGAGGGATTACTGTGCATGGTATACCGTCACAGATATTACTGTGTAGGTTTATTTGTATACAGTCAGGGGGATTGCTGTTTGTTTATTTGTATGCATAGTTATTTGTATAGAGCCCGAGGGATTACCTGCTGTACATGTTTATTCATATACAGCCAGGAGGGTTACTGTACATGCTTATTTGTTTACCGTGTAGGTGAGGGATCACTGCGACTGTTTATTTGTATGCAGCCAGAGGGATTACTGTGCAAGTTCATTTGTATACAGCAGAGGGATTTTTATGGTCATTTGTATGCAACTAAGAGATTACTGTGCAGGCTTATTTGTATGCAGTCAAAAGGATGTATTACTGTGTATGTTTATTTGTATGCTAGAGGGAATACTCGTAGTTTATTCGAATACAAATAGAAAGGGGAGCACAAAACGCTTTTTCGGATACTTTTTAATTCATCATGGTTTTCGTTGTGAATTGATATTTTATGAAATGTAATACATATATACCTAGTCTATGATTAGGCATCTCCAATACATTTACTTTTATTGTGTTTGAGAGCGATTAATTTTTTTTATCCTAATATTTGTAATATTGCATATGTAAATAAAAAAATTAAATAAAAATAAAAAATAAAAAGAATTTGCAGACATAACATGTATGTTATGTTAAAAACAGTATAGCATCTTATAGTAGTGTTATATAATTTTTTGATCTTCCACTGTCTTTTTTCAATCCTGTACAGTCAAATGATTTATTCATTTTTGTATTTATGGCAGTATGTCGCCCACATTCGAATGCTTTGTTTCAGATTTTCCAGAGCTACCAAAAGAATACAATGGAAACAATCCAGGACCTTGCAATAGATGTGGAAAATTGTTCGTTGAAAAACAAGAAACCGGCAATGAAGACATTCGTGCTTCGCAAGAAAAGTTAAAAGTAAAAAAATCACGCTCGAACAAGAAACGAAAACCCCCTTTCAAGTGCGAAGTATGCTCCAAGACCGTTCTTTTGTACAGTAGTCTGAAAAATCACATGAAAAAGCATTCCGAAGACAGACCCTTTCAATGCGAAACTTGCCACAAAACCTTCTATCGAAAATACGATTTGGAATTCCACATGAAAAGACACTCGAATGAAAAACCTTTCCAGTGCGGCTTATGCGGAAAGTGTTTTTCCAACAAGACCTACTTGAAACTGCATCTGGGGGTGCATGCTGCCGAAAAACCGTTTCAGTGCGAGATATGTTCGAAGCGGGTTTCTTCTGGCAGTAGTTTGAGGTACCACATGAAAACACATGCCGGCTTAAAACCGTTTACATGTGAAGTATGTTCGAAATCGTTTTCTGTGAAAGGTACGCTAAACGTGCACATGAGAATCCACTCCGGCGAAGATTTGTCCGAATGCGAGGTATGCTTCAAGTTATTCACTCAGAAATCGGAGTTGAAGGGTCATATGAGAATACACACAGGAGAGAAACCTTTCCAGTGTGAAGTTTGTTCGAAATCTTTCACTCTCAAAGGCACTTTGAACGTGCACATGAGGATACACGCTGAAGAGAAACCGTTCAGTTGTGACGTCTGTTTGAAAGGGTTTTGTCAAAAATCCGAGATGAAAAGTCACATGAGAATACATACTGGTGAAAGACCCTACCCGTGCGAAGTTTGCAATAAGACTTACGCACAAAAAGCGCATTTGAGATCCCATCATATGCGCATGCACAGACCAAAAACCTCGGCAAGCGAGGCTGTGGAAATTCCAGATGTAGACGCAAAATGAGAGAGAAAAGTAAAATAAAAAATGAGCAATAATTTCGCAACAAAATGTGCATGTTTTTTTTTATTCACCGGGTTGCTCCACCAATACACTAGCTGCGCTCTTATTTCATGAGAATGAAGGCGCGAAGTTCGTAAACCAGTGGATCCACCGGTGAATAAAAAAACATGCCTTTTGGCCCGGTGTATTTTTTTAATTAATGTTACTCAAAAGTATTGAGTCGATTTAATGTCTGTTAGTACTTTTCCTCAATAAAATGTATAAAATTGTTTCATTCTGTTTTCTTTTCACCATTTTATAAGAAATTATGCGTAATGAATATGCTGTCAGCCTGTCGAGCTTACGCAGTCTCAGCCAGAGTTTTATACTATCACCTACGACACTCGTACGGTATTGACGAGACTCCGGTGTTGCCTTATGCTCCGGGGGATATTGAGTCCGTTGTGGAGAATGAGAAGTGCCGAATCTATTGGAACTACTCATTCCCCACCCTCAGGCAAATACAAGCCAATAAGCCTGATGTAGTCGTCCTCAACCATCAAAGTACGACGATATTCGTCAAAGAGCTCTCGGCTCCTGGCGAAACGAACATTGTTCGAAAAGAGGAGGAAAAACGGACAAAATATACAGATCTCCGCAGGCTTTACCCAAACCATTCTGTCAAAACGGTGATTCTGATCATAGGGGCACTTGCTGGAATGATGGACACACGCTGCTCTAGAATCTAAAAATCATACCGGCTTGCCGTGATGCGGAAGAATGCAGAAGGCCGTAATTCTTGGTTCACTCTGTTTACTCAGGGCATACGATTTTCGGACTTGGTAATCACTCACCCCAAGGATAGGGGGAGCGTTTACTGCGGTTAATGTAACACCAACGCGCCTTCCAGATTTATCGGGGCTCCGGAGACAGGGCCTGACTGGGATATTCCTGATGGAAAAAAATACTCCCTCATAATCACTCATAAAAGTGTATCCAATCCTAAGGCATACCCTATGCGGGTAGAGGACGGTTATTATTATTTGTCACAGCGCTCCGGGCGACTTATTACTGATGTTTTTGGTGGTGTATTCACTTTTCCAAACATACTTTGGGATTATTTAAAAAACACAAATAGCATTACTCCAGCATTGACTAAATTATTGCAGAACGACAGAACCAAATAGAATATATCGCAAATGAAAGGCACATATGTGAATTGCCATACAGTTTTCAGGTAAAATAGTCAGAAAATACATATGCGTGTAAATCGCACGTACTTCAAAAACCGTGCAAGGGCACGCATGTGCCTGAATCGGCCTTTATGAAATCAACCCGCACTAATGGTCAACAGCTCTCGAGGTTGATAAAAATGTTAGTGTATCCCACTGCGTAAAACGCTCTAGTGAAAAGTAATCTTTAGTTGGCTACTTGGGAGATTCAAGGCACAGATCACAAAGTTTCAAGATCACAAAACCACAAAAGTAAAAAATGATAAAAAAGGCTATTTGGATTTGGGTGTGATTGTGTATTTTATTTATTTATAATTTAAGATTTATAGCTGGATCGTGATCAAATGTTGTCATAATTATAATAATAGACTTACGTGTCATATGAGTAGAGACAGTTTGTTATACGAGTAGAAAACTGCTACCTGTGATAAAATCTACGAAAGGAAAAAATCAAAAGTGTAATCACAATGAGTGGTGTGATAAGAGAGGTCAATTCTTTCATAGAAGATATTCTTGGAGACGTCAAAAAGAGCTCAGCAGCGAAACAAATAGTTTTGGGGACCTCTTCAGGATGGGTGACTGGATTTTTAGCCATGAGAGTGGGAAAGCCTGCTGCTTTTGCCATGGGAGGAAGTATCCTTTTACTTCAGATAGCCAACGAAAGAGGCTATTTGAAAATAAATTGGGATAAAGTTGATAGAGAATTGAATAAAGTCGCAGATAAGGTCGAAGAGAAAATTACAGGTGAAGGACCGTCGTGGTTAGACAAGACTGAAGGATACCTCGAAACGAAACTAGACAGAATGGAGAGGCGGCTGAAGAAAAACCAGTCGAGAGTTATGAGGTTGTTGTTTGGTTCAGATAGTGACACCTGGCAGATAAGAGAAATTCACATTTTTGTATTATCCTTCGCAGCGGGTGTTGCTATTGGAGTAGGGACTTCCTAAACAAGAGACTAGCCTAGTTTTTCATTAAAGTACAGAAGTACAGTAGTCTATTCGAATTAATTAACGTCTGTTTAAGTATATCTCCTTTTTTTCAGTTGATAGAAATGGCTGAAACTCGAATAACTAGTTACTTTTTAAACATTATTTATTTGTAGGAAGTAGTCATACATTTTGCTTATTAAACCAAAGTATTTATAAATGGACCTTCATATGTAGTGAATCAAACTTGTTGGTTTATGTGTGACAGTCTTTTATTGGGTCAGTTTGTGCATTATTGACTCGCAGAAATCATTCAAACAAAATTAAATAATAAGCAATCAATACTTGAGTATTTGGAACTGGTAACTAAGCCTTTCACCCTGTAATATTTTCAATAATATTATCAGACTGTCGGAATATGTGAGTTGATCTATACTTTTCTAAAAACAGTATTTGATGTTTCCTAAAATATGTCTGGTCAGAACCTGATAATACTGTATTATATTTCAATGACTCACTTTTGTGAGTTAATGTACTTTTGTAATTTATTCCTTAATTTATTTTTTTCTATGATTGCCTGACTGAAAATGAAATTGTATTTGCACTAGTCTCAATAAAGTAATTTGCTAAAACATGTGTTTTAATTGTTTGGGACATAACTCATGATTTAGGATTATGACTGCTGTCAGTGGTTCATCTACTATCACTATTTTAATAATAGTTTACTCTTTGTTGAAATGCAGAAATGAAATTCACTGATTTATAAATTGTTATTGGTTATCATGCCAAACAAAGTATTTCTTCAATAGTTTTCATTTACCCTATCAAATTATTCTTTGGTTAGGGAGATTCAATAAAACTAGTATCTGCACTGGGACTCCGATGATTAGAAATGTTTCATAGCATCGAAATGTGTCGTCATATTCGAGCGTTTGAAATGGGAAGCATAGTACCGATATTTCGAATATGACGTCACATTTCGATTCTATAAAACATTTCTAATCATCGAAGTCTGGGGGCTGAGGGTAGCTTAGTGTATTTTATGTAGTTCGGCATTCTAGTTTGGTTTTAGTAGAAGGAAAAACAGCAAAATATTTTTAAGAATTGTCTGTACCTCTAATACATTGAAAATAAGTCACATTTCATCAAATAGCGGTAAAAGCAAGTTTACTGGGACTGGGGTTCTCAAATTAAAAATAGGAAAGTTGTTACTTACGTAGTTTTATATCCTGACCACGAATTTCGAATACTTTTCGAACTATATCCTTCTGAACTTCGAAAACAACCCATATTCACTACTACACGCAACAAAATCGAAGGTTTTACACAAAAAATAGACTTTTCTTCACAACTGAATATTATAACCGACATTTTCAGTAACTTTCATTCTTTATGGTAAGTTGGTAACAGGTTATGCGCCGCTAACTATTCACATTTAAATATGAGCAAATACTTTCCAGCCTTCATTTATAGGTTCATTTGAACTTGAAGGGAAAATAAAGTAAACGAATTATTTAATGTTCGACGAGGCGATCATTTACTTAAATACCTCATTTTTTATTGAAATAAGTTTCTATTTCAAAAGATGTCAGTCGATGTCGCTAAAAATCGTTGGCAACACTGAATAAAATGCTTATGGGACATAACAACACACAGATTGGTGATACAAGATCACCTCGATATCACAGAACACAAATAATATCAAATCAAAACAAAACCACACAAAACAAACAAGTCATTCGAGCTATAAATAGTAAATACTAATTTATTATTACTACTAGAAACTAGAAAGCAGAAGGTAAACATATTATCCTTGTTTTAGTTGTGAGAGCTATTCTATAGAGTACACTAAAAGCAGACAAGGGTAAATAGACGTGCCATGGACGATATTGAAAAAGAGGCGAAATCTGCTATCGAAAAGATCGTCAGTCATGTGAAGAAAACATCAGCCCCAAAACAAATCATACTGGGGGCCTCTTCCGGTTGGGTTGCTGGATTTTTGGCCATGCGAGTAGCAAAGACTGCCGCTCTAGCTTTAGGAGGAGGAATTATCTTGCTAGAGATAGCCAGCGAAAAGGGCTTCATCAAAATCAACTGGGACAAGTTTGGTAAAAACTTGGACAAAGCTACAGATAAAATTGAAGAGGAAATCACCGGTGAAGGACCGACTTGGATACATAGGACTGAACGGTTCATTGACAAGAAAGTTCATGATACTGAGAACCGTCTCAAGAAAAGCAAGGACGCGGCGAAAAAGTGGTACTCTGGGCTCACAGGGGACGACTATCAGCTCAAAGATGTTCATATTTTCATGGTATCTTTCCTTGCAGGTGTGGCTCTTGGAGTAGGAACCTCATAATTAGGATTTAAAGTAATGTCAAGGCACTCATTTCTTTGTGAATAATTTAGGAAAGTAAAGTTTATTAAAATATAATTGCGATTTCATTGAGACATAGAAATGGGGTGTTTTTTAATATTTCTTCAAATTAAATTTCTGGATGATGTTATTCCTCAGTTCAATTGTAATGTTTCAGTGCCTCAAGACTAGAATGAAGCCATACAATTCAAATATAAAAATTAATTAGTGCTACCCTGGAATTAGTAGAGATTACAAACAACTTTTTAACAAATAAGTATTTATTTTTTCACAACTTTCCTCCACCAATAGATAAAAGATTGAAGTGTTCAACAATATCTTAAACAGTTCTTTGAATATATGGTAAGAGAAATTCTTCACTAATTCCTGAGCTTCCTGATGCAATGGTAAATAATTGAAGATACTTGTGTCTCAAGTTTTAGAAGTGACTTGTTTCAAATGGGCACTTAGTGCTTCATTGTTGTTTCTATAACATTCCCTTTGTAGTTCAATAATCTTTTGGACATCCTCTTCTGGTGATGAAATAGAATTTCTGCATAATTCACATGAGCCTCTGCTTACATTTTCTAGGAGTGTGTGACTTTTCACTTCAGAGGATTTTTGTCGAGCTTCAGCTCTGAAAAAATACAGGATCAATTTATCTTCTTGATATTTCCAGATCCTACTATTCAAATTAGTTTACCTGATTTCAAGGTATTGTGCAATTTAAAATTAGTTGAAGCCTGGCATTTCCTAAGACTCAAACGCGCATAGGAAATATTCCATGTTTTGACTCACTGACTACCTCAAAATTTGAAATTACCTACCTACAGTACTTACATTAGCATACCCTTACAGTTTCCAAGAAGAAAACCGTTCTTGAAACCTTCTTCAAAACCTGCGTCGAAACTTTTTTGGAAATTTTGGTCTCTTCCATCCGAAATACCTTCTCTAATGCCTGTCTGAAAAAAAAAAATACAGAAGAATTGAAAATATTGAATAGGGAAATACATCTCATACTACCTTCTTGGCAATATTTTCTATTTTTTTCCATGTCAGTTGTATGTCGCGCATATCATTATTACTTTCCATTGTTTAAATGCAGGACTGAATAATACCTCCAAATTTCTATTTAGTCAATTAGCCCTATCAGTGGCATTTATGCAAGTGTGTACCAAATCTAAACCAAATTCCTGATGTTTACGTTGTGTTTGTTTTTGAGTTTTTTTTGAGGTTATGTTTGATACGGTTGTTCTTGTCTTCTTTTTCATATAATAGCCTTACCTGCTAGGGCCCTCCGGCCAATGGTACAGCAAAGTGATTCTGGTTTAATACGTGTTGAAAACACACAAGACATTCGATGATTTTCCTTATTTCCGCCAAGAAAAGGATAATCGTTATTATTGTCAATAAAGGGTCTGTTAGTTGAAACCTCTTGTCGAGAATACCAATTCCAATTGACGTCACGCTTAGGTAGTCTAATTAGTCTATAAATGGTTTGAATATTCCTTCTGCTGCTGTAAGGGCAACCTAATAGAATATTGGTTAGGTCCTGTCTCGCATCATATATACGCATTGATCATGGCTTTTTATTTTGATTTTATGTGGATAAGCCATTGTGAGGCAGCGGGAACTTCTCATTCTCTATACCTTTTAGAATAGTTTTTAAACTCGTGTTAGAATACCAAGGCTGCCTGTTAGATAGGTAAACAGATAAAATAGGTCGACCCTTTAAACTCTGTCGGACTCTCCTATTAGTTCAATATCTACAGACAAATTTGTGCCAAAACCATAGGATGAATTGTAACAATATGAAACTTGGCACGTGACTTCTTGACATCAAGGTTAGTTGAAAAAAAAAAAAATGATTTACTAACAAATCAGGGGTGGAACACAAAAAAAATTTTACTTCAATAAAAATTTAAAAAAAATTGGAGTTTTCTCGGAAAGTAAAAACGGCTTCGATAGAATAAATGAAATTACAAAGTAGTCTTGTCATACTTTTAGGAGGCTGGGTTAGGTTAGGTTAGGTGAGGTTAATGCTTCATATTTGAAGAAAATCCGTCTTTTCGAGCTCTGGAAACAGTGTTAGTCGTCCTAAAATTGCGATTAGGAGTAGCTGCCATTAATAGACAAAAGGCGAGAATAATTTTTGAGATTATGGATAAGCCTCACATCTCATTCATGAATGAATATTATGAATAATTTCGAAATTTCATCCTAACAAGTAGTTGCCACTTTTTTAATAGTTTCGTTTGGTGCTTTAGAAACTGTCCTCTGAGTGGTCGATTCATTTTGTACGCATTTTTGGACACAGATCAAACAGCAAAACGAGGAATCGAAGCTTCCTAGACTGTTTCTGAGTTTGGATTCCATTGGAGAATATAAACTAATTCGAGGGTCAGGGCTATGAAATTTTTCTTTGCCAAACTTGAACTTCTTAGAGCTTGAAGCCCTGAGTGTGTATATCTGTCGAAATTTTTCATTTACTTTGACGTCCGCCAGTTCATCAAGATTTCTGTATGAGAACCCCCTTTCTATGCTCACAGAAATCAATGTTTCCAGTCCTGCTGAAGAGAAAAGACACCAATCCTGGCTAAATCTATCTGTTTTGCAAACAAAACAAATCCCTCTCTTTCGTGAGATCTCAAACTTGCATTTTTCAAGAAGTAGATTTAAATCTACCCCTATGTTCCGACCGACATTTATTTCTATATATAACATTCTACCAAACAACTCTAAAAAATTATGTATTATTATTATTCATGAAAATATATTGAAAACGTATTTATTCATATAATTGTCATATAATTATAATCTCAATTAGTGTCTTTTACTATGAAATTTATCAAAAATAAACTCAAATTTTCACAGCAAGAACACAAAACCCGTTTTTTTGGCGTGTGTAAGTGAGACCCAGTGTTGCCAACCGTAGCGGTATTCCGCTACCGTAGCGGATTTATGCACCCTGTAGCGGCGTAGCGGAATTCGATGATAAAGTAGCGGAATATCCTGAAATGTTCTAGGAGTGAATGACGGATAATATTCTACTTCATAATTTCAATCTATTTACTTCAGTGTCGCTCATTCGGCTTATTTCAGTATGAGTTGTTAATAATAATGAGAGCAACGAACACAGAATTCGTAACCGAAACCATGTAGCTGAGGTAAAAAAAACAAACCTGTTAAAGAAGAAGAGTTGAGGTTGAGAGTTCTATTTATTCTGTGTCAACTGTCAAGAGTCACAAAATATTAATCAAAACAAATACCATTGTGTAATTGTTTGGTTTGCCGGTGTGTGGCAAATCTTTCATGATTTTATAAGAATTTCAATTATTCAAAGGTCATCATTAAAAATAATCCTTTAAAAAAAAACGCGGCATTTTTGAGACATGAGGACAAAGCGCAGGCACCGTTACGTCATAACGACCGTAGCGGCTTTGGCTATATTGTAGCGGAATTTTTCAACTAGTGTAGCGGCATGCTTGGTCAACTTGTTGGCAACACTGGTGAGACCTGTCTCACTACTTTTAAATCATTGCCTCGTCTCTAAAGAGGATAATGGTTCCTGCTTCAGTGCAATTATTCCGGATTAACTGAAATATCTATGATTTCTGCATTCTTCGTAAAAAACGCAGTTGGATTATGTAACATGGTAAAAACAACCACTTTTAGGTACTCAGATATCCACATGTTATATTTGCATGAAAAAGTAGAAGTCTTCACGACCAAAGTACACTTTCATTTTTAATTTTTTTATAATTTTTAGCACCGCCGGAACTTGCAGCGGCAGGCTAACACGAGCCTGAAATTTGATGTCGGCGTTCAAGCACGTTGTCTGAGAATACGGGCTTATTTTATAAGGAATTACCGAGGATCATTCTTGTAGAGAATTGAATGATATTCAACCCTATTCAAACTATATTTTTTTAAACCTAATTTTTTCCAAGATAAAACCAAAAAAAAAACAATTTTTTTTTCAAATAATTTATTTTTTGTTTCCACGCACGGAATTTTGGTAAACAATTTTTTTTTTCTTTGACATGGTATCAACTACTAGCATGCCAAATTTGGTGGTGCTACAACCGATCCTCGTCTCAAAACTGAGTAGACTGTACTATACCGGGTGTCCCACATTTTATGTGACAGGCCCTATCTGGTTTGTCGGAGGAGATATAGAAAAATGTTTCATACAAAAGTTTTATGAGTTCAGGAGAGCTATATTTTGATATAATTTTCAAATATACAGGATGTTTGGTGTAGGTGCTACAGACCAAAATGCCATTTTTTAAAATAGAACGCACTGTATATCATTACATATTCAGATTCTACGCTTAATTCTGATATCATCACATGTTTAGTTTTTGAAATTCGGTTACGGCGTTGTTGAGTTATTGCTTAAAATGTAAAGTCTTGAGAACGACTATTATATTTAAATATATTTCATACAATAAGTATTCTCTCTGCATCAGATCACATGAAAATTTGTCAAAATTATGGGTGTTCGTAGTTATGGTTTCAATTTTGGGTTGTGGAATTCAGTCAGGAATCATTTTGAATATGAAACAATTGCGAAATTGAAAGAGGTGTATTCAGGAACAAATCGTCAATAACAATGTAATATAACTTGATGAATCATTTCATAAGAATAGTACCTAGATATGTAATAAAAAATTTCCAAAGTGACGCCAATTTGATATGCAGTCTTCGAAACGTCGAGTCACTTCTCTCGAACAAGTCGCTCTTATATCAGGCGTAATATCACTGCACGCTAGTCGAATTTTCATTTTCAGATCATCCACATTCAAAGGGGGAGCGGTGATAAATCTGGGGAACGAGCCGGCCACTGTTGGACCCTTATTACCAATCCATCTATTTGGGTGCGTTCTATCCAGATATTCAGTAACTACCTGTGAATTGTGAGGAGCACCATCTTGTTGCCACCAAATTCCTTGTCTTTCTGCTATGGGAATATCTTCCATCAACTGGATCAAATCAAACCAAATGGCACGCTAAAATGACAATAATGTGACAATCACCAAAGTTGTTGTTTTTATTGTCACATATGATAAAGCTGTGAATGTAACTTGATTATTATGCAATTTGAATAAATCTCGGAAGTTGTACGTCCTCGATTATCATAAATCGCATAATAATCTCGTTACATTAATAGCTATTATTCAGTAGGATTCTAGTTCAATTTAATAAAAGATATAGACAGGATTCGTGTACGCGTTAAAGATTTTTTGATACCTTATATTAAACATTGTTTTAAGTGCAATAGCTCAATAACGCCGTAACCGAATTTCAAAAACTAGACATGAAATGTCAGAATTAAGCGTAGATTCTGAATGTGTAATGATATACAGTGCGTTCTATTTTAAAAAGTGGCATTTTGGTATGTAGCACCTACACCAAACACCCCTTATATTTGAAAATTATATCAAAATATAGCTATCATGAATTCATAAAACTTTTGTGTGAAAGATTTTTGTATATCTCCTCCGACAAATCAGATATTGCCTGTCACATAAAATGTGGGACACCCGGTATACTCTGTTACCAAACCTTAACAAATATTCTCTGTTCTCTTTGATCAAAGGTTGGAATTCCAGAAAAATCAGGTTGAGGAGAATTTGATATAGATTTTGTGCTTCGTATAATTCATAAGACTTCAGAAGAGTATAATATAATTTCAGACATAAATGAGTTATAATAAATAAACAAAAAACGAATGTGCACTTAATCAGTGAAATCTGTGAATAAATATAGTTAATAGGAGTTAACATATAAAGTGACACAAAATTGTCTATAAATATAACTAATAATAATTGCACTTCAAATGGGTAACTCTGAGAATATTATTTCTTTTCTGGGGCAATGAAAGTCTTGAGCAGTGGCATCAATAAAAACCACTACAACTCGTATTCAGTCAGATTCACTATCTAATATTCGCCTCCTTCTCTGTGGCCTATTTATTGCTGGGAGCATTCTTCTCAATATTTTTTTGCGTTTTTCGTAGAGCTCGTATTTTTGGGCTTCACTTAGAAATAATTCTTCATCGTCCGTATCGAGTTCGAGATCCTCAAGTTCTCCGTTTTGATATCTCTGCCAAAGAAATACACAGTGAATTAGCGAAGTAACAATTTTAACGAGAGGATCAAACCAAGAAAGGAGTACGTTGAAAGAAACTAATACCTGCTGTATCGAATAACTATTTTTCAACAAACTCGGTTGAAATGGATGATACATATGGTTACTTCTTCTAAAGTGAGAAGTGAAACATTAAATGACAAAATATGGTTATCGATTGATACCAAACATGGACCCTATCCGTCGAGATAGCATATGCCATCCTAAAGAAGTTCTAGTTGGAGATTAAACTGACCTGAAAGTCCTCAAAAATTCTAAATTACGGGATAGAAAAGACCGACCCCGCGAGGTACCTGGGGAAACAACTGTAAAGCCTGTTCAGCGGGCCGTGGCAGAAAGGTCAAAGAACGTACTCGTTATACTAGCCAGAAATACCAAGCTGCCATTGAAGATTGAATAGCAAACGGCAGATGGACAAGCATATCGTAAGGTTAGCTATGACATACACGCTTCTTCTTAAGTGATTGTTTGAGAATGGGGTGGATAGTGAATGCAGACATAGTAAAGTATCGTCACGAAAACATCAGTGGTGGGTACGTACATTCGGATGGATACGCTCCGCGAACTGACCGAGGTAACAACTCATAGAAGAACTGAAGAACGCATAAAATTTCTACAAATAAGTCGGCCACGCAAGTCCTTTGAATAGGGATATCAAGAGAGTCGGAGAGAGCCTACTATAACGACCAACACAATTATAGAAGCATGATTCGAGTTTCCTTGCTTACATCATCACTTGGAGCTGTACGCGTTTTAATATCGTTTGTCTGGTATATTTAAATTTGAAGCAGTGTGTCTGTGACTGTAAGCTATACAATTTTATTTCGTTGTTTAATGTAATACACTTTTTGAGTTTTGTAGTTGTTTTTTTTAGTTCACGTAGGAAATGAGAACTGTACTAATAATAATAATATAAGCAGAGGGGTAACCTAACATCCAAGACCTTGGTAAGTTGCGACACCACTTATTTCCTGAACAACAGATGCAAAACCCGCAAAAAGTTGCCATATGTTCGATCCTTTTGTCGTACTCCGGATTGTGCCAGTTTACCTAGAAGTGGAGGTATGTCATGATTGCTGCTTGTATGGAAATCTGCCAAAATCATCAAGAACATAATATACCTGCCTACTCACTGTCTACAATTTGAACTTTCTACAAAATTCAGGTTGCCTCCTTACTATATGCGATGTTTCTAAATAGAAATACAATCTTTCATCTCAAATTATTAGGCTTTGATTTTGAAATTCAATATAGTTTTGGGTCAATAGTTGTCGATAAGATATCGGCTCCCTTTTTTAATAGCTGGACGGAAATTGCACTGGGGAGACCCTGTTGCGTGTAGAAACCCCTGCATATAGTCAGTGAAGTTTTTTAAAAAATCACTGGAATAAACAACCCTTAGGTGGGGGCTGAAGTGAATTTTTTCAAGAAATCATGAGATACCTCTACTGGTAGGTATTTCAATGAAATATCACCACTGGAAACTTCCAATAAGAGTGAAGTTTTTCAGAAAATTTCAAGTAAGTATAAACTACCCCCAAAATGGGGTGGACTTGAATTTTGAGCATGGTAGCATAAAGCTTTTCCCAAAGATAATTTTTTGCATTGTGATTTCGATATTCGCAGTAAAAGTCTGAACAAAAGTCAACGAAATATTAAATTCTGATTGGCAAAGTATTTTTTCCAACTTTCATTTCTTTTCTTGTCAAACGCACTCTCTACCCAGACAGCATGGTATATTCCTGGAATATTCCTCAGATGTCTTAGATAGGATATATATATATATATATATATATATGTGTTCAGATAGGTTTCCGCGGTCAGATATTTGAAAACTAAAAGTTCGGGTTGAACCGCGTCTAGAATTTGTTGAAATTCGACGTTTCGGCTCCGATTTTGGAGCCATTTTCAAGAACTGAAAAAAAAAGAAAATTAATAAATGGTTGAAACGTAATTCTACGCTGAGGTCTCAATCTGCCTACTCCTCAGGTATAATTACGTTCGGTTTTTGTGACTTGACGTCGGGGTCTCAATCTGCCTACTCCCCATGTCTCGTCACTGGTTCTCTCTAAGGTCTCAATCTGCCTACTCCTTCGAGAGAACTGAGGAATTGTGGGTTGAGGAACTGTATTTATAGTGGACGTGGCTGTAATGGCCGTGTGCAATGTATTGGCGCGAGGTGAACTATGGGCGGGAACTGAGTTGGCGCTAGATGAGCTGTGTGCGGGAACTTGGTTGGCGCTAAGTGAGCTATGTGCGGGAACTGGGTTGGTGGGAAATGAGTTGATGCGTGCAATGAGAGGCTTCCAGGTATTGGGAAGTCTACGTCCGTCGTCGCGAGTGTTGAGGCAATTGGGGCGCTTCTCTATCTCGAGGGCTTCTCGGATGATCCTGGTTTGCAGAGTTTTCTCGGTGGAAATTGTTTTTGTGTTTTTGAAGTCTATTTTGTGACCTGTGTCTTCTCGATGTTTATAAAGTGCGGAAGTGGAAGATGCCTGACGCACAGCAAGTTCGTGTTCGTAGACTCTGGAAGTTACTCGTCTGTTAGTCTGGCCAATATAACTTCTCGATCCACTAGAGAGTATCCAGCCACACAAAGCTTTCCTACCATACATCAAAGGTGTGACAGACAAAATCAGTAATATCTTGAGAAAACACGAGATAAAAACAATATTCACGGCCAACAACCAAATATCCAAATTTCTCAGATCTCCCAAGGACACAATACCAAACGATTCTCAAGGTATATATGAAATACCATGTTCAGACTGCCCGAGAAGTTATATTGGCCAGACTAACAGACGAGTAACTTCCAGAGTCTACGAACACGAACTTGCTGTGCGTCAGGCATCTTCCACTTCCGCACTTTATAAACATCGAGAAGACACAGGTCACAAAATAGACTTCAAAAACACAAAAACAATTTCCACCGAGAAAACTCTGCAAACCAGGATCATCCGAGAAGCCCTTGAGATAGAGAAGCGCCCCAATTGCCTCAACACTCGCGACGACGGACGTAGACTTCCCAATACCTGGAAGCCTCTCATTGCACGCATCAACTCATTTCCCACCAACCCAGTTCCCGCACATAGCTCACTTAGCGCCAACCAAGTTCCCGCACACAGCTCATCTAGCGCCAACTCAGTTCCCGCCCATAGTTCACCTCGCGCCAATACATTGCACACGGCCATTACAGCCACGTCCACTATAAATACAGTTCCTCAACCCACAATTCCTCAGTTCTCTCGAAGGAGTAGGCAGATTGAGACCTTAGAGAGAACCAGTGACGAGACATGGGGAGTAGGCAGATTGATATCTAATATATAAAATTCTCGTGTCACGGTGTTCGAACTTAAACTCCTCCGAAACGGCTCGACCGATTTTGATGAAATTTTTTGTGCTTATCCGGTATCTATGAGAATCGGCCAACATCTATTTTTCATCCCCCTAAATGTTAGGGGTAGTCCACCCCTAAATTTTTTATTTTATTTTTTAGACAAAATTTTCAATTTCTATTTTTTTATGATACAACATTCAAAAATACATACAATCCTCAATTTTCACCCTTCTACGATCAACCCTTATTTTTTAATAGCCATTTTAGTAATTTAATCATTTTTCCTCTCCGGTCGAAAACTGATCAATCATCATTTAATTAGTGGGGCTCGACCGATTTTGATGAAATTTTTTGTGCTTATCCGGTATCTATGAGAATCGGCCAACATCTATTTTTCATCCCCCTAAATGTTAGGGGTAGTCCACCCCTAAATTTTTTATTTTATTTTTTAGACAAAATTTTTAATTTCTATTTTTTTATGATACAACATTCAAAAATACATACAATCCTCAATTTTCACCCTTCTACGATCAACCCTTATTTTTTAATAGCCATTTTAGTAATTTAATCATTTTTCCTCTCCGGTCGAAAACTGATCAATCATCATTTAATTAGTTATCCCCTCCAGATGTCTACAGGTGTCACTTCTGACCCAGTAAACAGCACGGAGTAGGGATGAGAACGAAGCCGGTCTCCTTTCTTTCTCACTCCCTACACAGTTGTCGGCCATCAAAATTATTTATATGGCAAAACAACGTTTGTCGGGTCAGCTAGTTTTTATATATATTTTGGTATCTAATATATAAAATTCTCGTGTCACGGTGTTCGAACTTAAACTCCTCCGAAACGGCTCGACCGATTTTGATGAAATTTTTTGTGCTTATCCGGTATCTATGAGAATCGGCCAACATCTATTTTTCATCCCCCTAAATGTTAGGGGTAGTCCACCCCTAAATTTTTTATTTTATTTTTTAGACAAAATTTTCAATTTCTATTTTTTTATGATACAACATTCAAAAATACATACAATCCTCAATTTTCACCCTTCTACGATCAACCCTTATTTTTTAATAGCCATTTTAGTAATTTAATCATTTTTCCTCTCCGGTCGAAAACTGATCAATCATCATTTAATTAGTGGGGCTCGACCGATTTTGATGAAATTTTTTGTGCTTATCCGGTATCTATGAGAATCGGCCAACATCTATTTTTCATCCCCCTAAATGTTAGGGGTAGTCCACCCCTAAATTTTTTATTTTATTTTTTAGACAAAATTTTCAATTTCTATTTTTTTATGATACAACATTCAAAAATACATACAATCCTCAATTTTCACCCTTCTACGATCAACCCTTATTTTTTAATAGCCATTTTAGTAATTTAATCATTTTTCCTCTCCGGTCGAAAACTGATCAATCATCATTTAATTAGTGGGGCTCGACCGATTTTGATGAAATTTTTTGTGCTTATCCGGTATCTATGAGAATCGGCCAACATCTATTTTTCATCCCCCTAAATGTTAGGGGTAGTCCACCCCTAAATTTTTTATTTTATTTTTTAGACAAAATTTTTAATTTCTATTTTTTTATGATACAACATTCAAAAATACATACAATCCTCAATTTTCACCCTTCTACGATCAACCCTTATTTTTTAATAGCCATTTTAGTAATTTAATCATTTTTCCTCTCCGGTCGAAAACTGATCAATCATCATTTAATTAGTTATCCCCTCCAGATGTCTACAGGTGTCACTTCTGACCCAGTAAACAGCACGGAGTAGGGATGAGAACGAAGCCGGTCTCCTTTCTTTCTCACTCCCTACACAGTTGTCGGCCATCAAAATTATTTATATGGCAAAACAACGTTTGTCGGGTCAGCTAGTATATATATATATATTCCGAATAATCATGGAATATTCCTAGAATATCTATATACCCTGGCACATTCAAGGAACATACAAAGTAGAATATTTCAAGAACATTCTTGAAAGAATATACCAGGAATATTTCAATGTGAATATTCTTAGTTGAATATTTGTGGAATATTACTTATTGTATATTCTTTATAGTACATGCAGGGAATGTTATGCATGGAATATTCGTAGATTATTCTATACAAGACGTTTCCATATTTGGACCAAAGATTATTAATGTTTCTATACTAGCGCGCTGATGCTTGATTCATAAATGATTTTCTTTTCTCTATGGCATAATCTCTATTTTGATAAGTAGGTACTTAGCAAAATTCACATTTGACAGAGAATGGCTAATGACTTATACATTTCAACTCGGTTTGCATGCAGCTGATGCCTTGTTATTTAAACTTCCCGCCATTACAGTGACCAATCACACAGCGCTCATGGTATAAGTTATTCCGTGCATTTCAACTTCAACAAGTGTCGTCTGTCGTCTGGGAAGTTTCAGGTTTCTGGTTTCATTATTCATTTCGATTTGTTTTATTGAGTATTTGAATTGTTTTTTTTAAATTAGTGATGTGTGTAGTGTTATCATATAAAACGTAAGTAAACTAAGTAGTTTTTGAATAATACTTTATATCAGAATGAATTGGATGGTAATAAAATAGGAATTTTTATTTCTTCGATGATAGAAACCATCTGAATTCATGTCTAATAATTTCTGTGCATGAGATGTTATCAACAAAGTTTGAAAGCATTCATACATTCTGATGATAATTAATATTGGGAATAATAATTACGCTATAATTTTTACGTTGTCTCATTGTTCTGGCCTAACATTGTAGCTGTTAATTATTGTATCATTTCCATTTAATTTCCAAGAACTCTTGTGTCATAATGATACAGAAAACTTTGACGAACGCCATTCAGAAATCAAATTGAAAATGATAATATCAGTACCATTATTCGATCTCATATAAATAGAAGTACTTTTATAAATACAGAATAAACTCTACATGTTTTTAATATATTTGAATTAGATTATCAAGAAAATATTAAGTCTCAGTGAATCACACACTATCAATGAATTTTTCATTTCTAGATGCAATTCAACGCTGCCACAATAGAACATATCTGAAGGACATTGAAGTGGTGCTTCTGTTACCTCGCAAAATCCTCCGACCGATTGAAAGAAATTAGTATGTACCTATAGAAGTTACAAACTTGTATATTTCTCCATTATTGATAGATTAGGGTTCCTAGTAAAATTCGAAGACCAATATATTTGCCTCATATTTTTCAGTTACAATATTTTTACTGAAGACTTATTTTAAGAGTCAATTTAAAACCTTTATAAATGAACAACCTCCCATTCATTTTGAGATTTGAGAGGCATTGTTTACAGTTTCGAATTCTACACATTAACCTACAAATGCACATATATTTTATTTAAAAACATACCAAATATCAAATCGCACAATAATTTTATTTTTCAGGGTTCTCAATTCAGCAGCCTTGACGGATGTCCCAGAAATGAACGAGTAAATAGGATTTGATTTTTTTCTTATTTTAAAATTAGATATCACACCCTGTTGAAATTTAAAAATAAAGCAATTGTACCTTTGTAGAGATGGAACTTTTCTTCCTGAATTATATATAACCCTCAAATTGTAGAGCAACTGTAGACACGTGTTTCAGACTGTTGGTCATCATGAGTACGGTGTAGCCAAATACAAAGACGTATAACACTTGCACATATTGCTTGCAATATTCCTGGATCATACCATATATTCAAAGAATACTCATTGAATATTCAATAAGAATATTCTATGATTATTCTTCATTTATATTCCTTGGATAATCATGGAATATCCAAATATTCTGAGGATATTCATTGGTAATATTATAGGAATATTTTGTATGGAATATCCGTGGAATATACCAAAAATATTCTAGATATTCATAGAATATTATCTTGGGAATATTCTACGATTATCTGAGGGATTCCCATTAGCATGTTCAGGAAATATTCCTCCAATATCCTAGAATATCCTAGTATATTCCTAGAATATTTCAATATTCCAAAAAGGATTATTCATGGAATATCTAGTGCTGTCTGGGCTATTCCTTGAACTCGCTAATAATATTAATATTCCCAAAAAATATTGCAACAGTTGTAATGGTACCTTGAAATAATAATAAAAAAATTGTTAATGTTTCCGTCAACCGGCTGTACCATTACCAGCACAACCCTCAGAAATCTTCATTTTTTTCAACAGGGTAATCTGTTCGCCACTTAGCTATGCCCTTTTTCCCATGAAATTCATTATCAACTCCCAGTAAACTTTTGGGTTGCTCTGAAAGCCATTCTGACTAAAAATTCCCTACTGCAGAAGTATGAATAATAGGTAAATAACGGGATGAAAACAAATACACAAGCAATAATGACCACTAATAAAAAGAGCAACACATATATCAGACCAAGATAGATATACTGACGACAAGAAAATAGTTATCGTTAACTAATCGTAAAATGTAGGCAATTTGCAACACATTTACGATCGTCATATAGCCTCGGAATCATCAAAATCGTCTAGACGCACGACACCATTGAGGCCTAATCTTCACTTCGGAATCCACTTTTCGCCAACTAATCGTCAAAATGTAGGCTATTTGCAACACACATACGATCGGCGTATAGGCTCGGAATCGTCAAATTCGTGAAAACGACACGATTCATGCTGATACTGTTGTCTTTATATATGAAATTATGAAGTCATATTCAACTGAATTTGGATATACTTATACACGTAAAATCAACAAAAATATGTTTGCAAAACGAATTTGTAGTCCAGAAAACGCATAATTTCCAAGTGACCTTCAAATTTGCTAGATTTTTTTTGTACTTACTAAGAATTTTTCCAAGCGAAACTCTTGCTCCCGTTTGGTCCACTCTCTCAAAATTTCGTAGATCACAGTAATAACTCTGATCAGCTCCCCATCACCTATTATAAAAAAATCGTTGTTGTAAAATAACTGGTAAATTCTCCGTTTATAATTGATTGGAAACGAATCTTTTTTTATATGCCAGCTGCTATATTTCTTGTAATATTCCATTGAGCAGTGAAAAACTACTTTCTTACTGACATGTCGGGCAATTTTTGACGGTTCGTATTTGAATCTGATTTTCGAACTCATGAATTTCGTGAATTTCAAGGCTGGGAGACCGAAGATAGGCAGAGATCCTTCAGTAAATGCAATTGCGAAAGATTCTTCTCTTTGTTCTTCGACTTCTTGCGCTGCTTCTTCGTCTTGTCGATCTTTTCGTAAACTGTTCGCTAAAATCCATTCAAGTTCAATAACGATAAATAAGGGATAGTTCACGTTACTTACCAATCCTTTCATCTTGGCTGTAGGTTGTTTCAAAACGGAAAGATTCACTGCTAGACATGACTCGATTCGTAGGAAGTGACACTGACAAAAACAACTGAGTTCAACTATATCGTCGGCAAAAATATGCATCTAGATATCAGAGGACAAATTGCTGACAGGCAACTGAAATCTATTCATGCAGTTGATTGGTCGATAAACACTGCGGGTTTGTTCATCTGAGAGGTGTTAACCCGATATCACGAAAACAAAAAAGAGAATGGAATATCGCCGAAGCACAAATATTGTTGCTTCGAGATTTTCGAGAGTGACACATGTTTCGTGGATCATGAATGTAATTTTACTTCGTCACAACTTACTTGAATACCTCAAAATCAAAAATGGACAATATAATCCAATCTTCCGTAAAAAATCCCATACAACAGGTATTTTCGTCGGCAAATATCCAACAGAAAACAACCGCGGCCTCGTACGACAATTGAATGGGGCTTTCCAGTAATTTTCAGAAAAATATATTTTGATATAGTGCATTCATAAGTACGTTGTTTTGAGTTTTCGATTTTATTTTCATTAATTTATCGAGATAAAAATTATCGAAAACGCCAAAATCAACCACCGAATTCAAACGACCGGAAGAGGCGGGAACGTGACGTACTTACGCGAGAGATTTTGATGGGTTATCATGTGATGTTCGCCTTGCACATGAAATACATAATGTGCCTGACAGCGTTGCCATATCGCAAAAAAATATGATTTACCAGAATATACTATTTCACTTTCTTAATAATATCATTGGTATATATGTACCTACCTGTCCCTCTGTTCGAAGTCTTGAAATATTAGTTTGGTAATTGTAGATCATTGATTTTTGATTCGAAGCATATATTATAACGATACCTGTGATGATACAATATAAACAGATCGATTATTTTATCTTTAATAGTGCGTCATCAATGATATGCATATGAAATAAGTCGAGACGTTTCAGTCAAAATAACGTGTAAATGTAGAATGCCATGGCTAATATCCCGATAAAATTACAACGTGTAGGTAACAAGACAGGATAACGAATTACTAAATTAATATTTTCAAATTCATGGACACACACTCATGGGTACACCCCTTTTCTCCTTTTCTTTTTTCCTTTATTTTTCAAATATGTCATAAAGTGCCGTCCAGTGAGCACATTCATTGTTCCAAATTTCAAAAATATTGCTGGAGAAACAAAAGCGAAAAGGTATGAATCTGTTTTAAATTGTTTTTTCCATTAACCAGCTGTCGTCCCCTTACGAACGGCAGCCCTCAGTTGTCGAAACTTGTACGAGCCAAAGATTAACTAGGTCTTACCTTTTAACATGCGATTCCTAGCACACGGTGTATTCCAATTATTATGAATCCAGTGATACCAGGTTTCATAGGATAATGAAATATGAAGGCAGAGATATGTTCATGGAATTTCCTCATTTGCCCAGTGAGTTTACTAGAAAATTTTGACCTCCCTACTGTATTCTAATTTCAGTCACACTCATATATAAGGAAGTTGTTTTATCCATACCTCCGCAGCCGTTTGACGCAAATCCATCAAATCCTAATCCACAATAATGCAATTTCTGTAGATGTAACAGTTGACGAAAAAAAAATGTTCAGAAAACTAGGTTAGAGTGCAATATTTCAAGAACCTTTGCATAGGTACTTTGACATCAAAAAATGAGTTTCCATTCAAACATGACTAAAACTCAAAAAAGGAATCTTCTAGACTTAGGTATTCAAACTTTTTCAATTAACAATTCGTGCATGGATGCAAGGACACACTGTATAACGATAAATAAATATCTAAGAAATGAAAATACACCAGTTGAAATATATATTCGAAATATTTTAAGTGCATCTGCAAATCTCTACAATACAGTAAAGAAAAGTTTTGACACTTCTTTTGTGGTTTAAATTGTTACCTCTTGGACAGATGAAAGTGGTAAAAAAGGTCCACCATTCGCTCTTTTCCTTTCAATACAAATTGTTGTGCTTGTGAATTAGTTACAGGCATAATATCTAAAAAAGAGTTCAAATATATTATGAGTGTTTTTTCCTGTATTTATAGAATTAGGTAATGTTTTTTTCTCTCATTAGGATTTTCACACTATGAATAACTCTTGTGACATAATCCCGTACTGCCGGGATATTCACACAAATGTCAATTGTGAGGTTAGAAATTTTAAAGAGTATTTGTGAATAAAACAGATTGTATTGTACTTATGTTGGAAGTAATGATAAAGAGACGTTTAGCTTTGAAAAACACAGTTTTTATAATATAGTCGACTGCAGAACAAAGTAAAACTGGCGACAAACAATACCCCTATGACAGAAAACAATGACGCAATTGATTTGGTTGGCTCTCTTTCCACTGTTTTGAGTTTTAATCGATTATTACAATACCATAATTCTTAGCTTGGAAGACAAATGTTAACGAATTTGTTAATTCATTTTATAAAAGTCTTCTCTGTCATTTTGAAGCAGGTATGAGCTCTGTGTTGGAGTATTCTGTGACCTCAGTCGAGCTTTTCTGCTTTTGACTGTGTCAACCATCGTACCTATACCATTGAATAGGTTATATATGACTATGTTATTACGGGGGCTCCTTTGACGTAGATACAGACATCTGTATGTGTACTCAAGAAACAATGCAGTTGATGGTTCTAATGAGGACAAATCTAACTATTCAATGGTGAACTATGGTGTACCACAAGGCTTGATAATTCTGGGTCCTGTGTTATTTTTGTTGTATCTCAATGAAATAGATTAGTTTGCAGACAGACCCGATTTCACTATGTATGCTGACGACACATCTCATTTCTCTAACAAAAATTATTCAATACTAGAAAAAGAGTGTAATGAAATAGTAAATAATGTATTCACGTGGTGCTGCACAAAAAATCTATGTTTTAATGCAAATAAGACTAGCATGCTACGATTCCATACGAGACAAAGTAATTGTAAAAATTTTGAGATCAAAATTTACAATACACCAATCACCAACACAGATAATGTGAAGTTTCTTGGTATACATTTAGATGAAAACCTGGACTGGAAGAAACGCTGTGAAAATTTAATATCAAAATTATCGTCAATGACTTACTTGATTTATAACATTGAAAAAAATTTAAATAATAGACAACTCGCATCATGAACTATCATTCAGGAATTGAACCTTGACTTAGTTAGGTATGGCATTTGTTTTTGGGGTCTCTCAACTCTTTTTCCAAAAATCTTCATTTCACATGGCATGACTAGAAAACCAACAGCAATCTCGTGTAGATCATTATTTAAGAATTATCAAATTCTAACTGTGTACTTATATATTTTTCAAATGTCTCTATATGTCTATAAACATCGAAATGAATTCACAACCAAATTTTCTCATCACAAGGTGAATACAAGGCAAAAAATTAACTTCATTGCCATTTGCCAGGCTTGAAGTTGCCTAGCGTTTTCCATACATTCTTGGCCCTACAATTTTTAACCCACTTCCTACCACGATCTGAAGCTGTGTCCATATGCATAAATTCACGAAATCATTGAAAATTTCACTATTAGAAAAAGCATAAATTGTATTTTCCATGAATTCAGATGAAGCCACAATGATGTGAAATGTTTCTTATGTCACTTTTAGCTTTAAGGATGTTATTTTATCTGTATAAACGAAGACTGTCCACAACTTTATGTCCTGTCACAGAATATCTATATTCTGTGGTCATGTTACTGTTAGTTTACTTCCAGTTTTGATGTAATTGTGTTATTTACACTGACTGACTGTTCCTAGGCAATGTAATATTGTCAAAAACGTAGATACAATTTTTTCTTTTAGTTCATTTCGTCATCTACAGTTTCTTCAGCATTAAATTCATTATACTGATTGTAGAATTCTCGTTGATAAAATACCTACATTTTTTAAATATATTTAATATTTATTTCAATTTTTTTTTATTTTTCGACTAGAGCGTCGATTTTTGATCTATAAAAGTTCAATTACCGACATTTGCAAAATAAACCATCAAAATCGGACTAGTTTTAACGGGTTCTGGGATAAAGCACTTTTGTGTCTATCGTTCCTCCACTAATTCTCCGATACAAAATGAAAGTATCGAAGTATATGGTCTTGTCGTGAACTTTGATAACATTCCTAATATGGGTCAGACGTTATCGCTGCGTTTCATTTTCATATCCAAAAATGTTGCAACGATAACTGCTCTTAATCTCTCTTCGCAAATTTCATTACCAACTAACGGTTGATTGGTCCAGTACACAATTATACCTACCTCAAGAGTTGTTTTTGTTGAAAAAGTATCATGTAAGTTCAACCAAAGTTATAACTCGTTAAAATCGTCATTATCTCTGTTAATGTGTCTAGCATTCACATGTTGTTCGGATAAAAAACAAATTGGTGCAAAAAATCTCTTCAAGATCATTAACGCCAAGAGTCACAAGTATTCAAAATATCTTTTGTGAAGCTTCTCGATAAAATACCTCTCGCTACTTAAAGACCATACTATTTCCGATCTGCTACTTTCTCAGAGGCTAGATAGAGCAACTCTTAGAAGTAGCTCCAGAGAGGCCATACCCGCGAGGGGACGTCCGTAAGTACAAGTTCGATTATTTTATCTTTATCCATGCGTCATCAATTTATGATCGAAGAAATCACACACCCTCTATCGAACATCTCTTTCTAACAATAACCGCTATGAGCGAATCAAAATTCGTTAACATTTGTCTTCTAAGCTAAGAATTATGGTATTGTGATGATGACACACGGGTGAAGATAGAATAATCGAACTGTAGGAGTCTTCCCCTTTGCTTTGCTGCTCCGTGGTAGATGGCCTCCTAGTAAAAATAAAAGGACTGGATTACTTTACTCAGGCCTACGTGGATGACATTGTCATCTTGGTCGATGACCAGGGGTCCGGCCTCGTGAGAAGCACGATACAAAGGGCCCTCAACGAGGTGGATGAATGGTTTCGATCGGTAGGTAAACCCTGAAAAGGCGGAGCTGTTTTTTCACCAGGAAACGCAAACCAGGGAACCTCCCAAATGTCCAATTCAAAATGGGAGGTCCCTTGGACTCCAAGCTGAAATGGTACGAAAATATCGAACATAAAGTTCGAAAGCAACAGCTGCTTTCTATGGGCATGCAGAAGGGCATTTGGCAGTATGTGAGGGCTTAGCCCCAAGAATTTTCCAGATGGACGGAATGTAAAAACAACCGCGGTTCATCCCATTAAGTCTCATTCATCAGATTATGGAGGAATGCGATGTTGGTACTATGACCACTCCTTTCAAAACCATAACAAACCAAGAGCAATAGATTTTATATTATTCTCATATGCTGCATCACATGAGTATTGACAAGCGGTGACGTTATTCAAAGCAGGCGGGTATGATAAAGGAGATACACGATTTGATTGGACGGTCAAGGATTAGCGAGATCAGGGCAAAATGGCAGGGTACCCAGTTGACTATGTTCTATCTCCTGTTTCTCCAGTCTATGGTATCACCCAGCCAACACAGACACATCTCTAAGATATTGCTGCGATGTCACTTGGTGACCTGCGATTCGCATCGTTACGTCGCACAGACGTCCCAGCGACTCACTTTTGTCACACTCATGATGCATGCTGGCGACCTCTATGCGATGTTGTTCTGAGAAGCCGCAAATATGCCTCCTAATAACGTATCAGGGACGTAACAGAGCGACATAGCAGCGATTTCTTCACTGTTATATTCAAGAGACGTCAACGTCTATGCGATATTACAGACAGAAACAACAAACAAAAACAGAAAATATATTTTCAATATGAAAAAAATTAATATAACAAAAATATAAATTGAAAAATTCTTAAAAAAATTAAAACATTCTGGCACAACATTAACAAAATACAAAATTAAAAATTAACAAGGTAAAAAATGAAAATAAATTAATTAAAAAACTGTAAGTCAATTGTTTTGGTTCCTTTTTCTGTCGAGCCTTCGTTTGGCATGCCTGAACCAATTGAAACAAGTTTTTTCGTTCTCTCCGTGACATCTGGAAATCAATGAAGCAATATGAGACCACAGAAAGCTACAATGCCAGATAGTAAAGAAAGAAACAGTGGAATCTCACTTTGTTGATACTCAACAACGATACTCGCTTTTCTCTTTCAGTTTATTAACACTAAAATGTGATCAATCCAGTTGGAAATATCAGAATATGAACAGTATAGAAAGCATTCAGAGCGACAAACCTTCAATCTTCGATCAATGTGCATCGATACAAAGAACAAAGAACTAGAACTAAATATGGTTATACAATACAGTAACAGCCGGTCACGCAGTCGCCTCCGGCTTTCAGGTTGGTCTACATTGAATACTATCTGAGTTGCCAACTTCTTGCTAACTTACGGCGTCACTTCAAAATAAACATTTAACACAAATTGAGGATTCGCCTTTCGACTGTGGTGGAATACAGATGGCGTCCTTTTGGTCGGCAGTCAAGTGAATGTGTGTGAAAGTCCTATTATCACATGATCTGAAGATAACTTAATAACAATATAGTAGCAGAGATATCTAAGTATAGATTTTGATGTCTAAATGATGTTGCACTATGACGTCTATGGCAAGTAACAATATGACATCGCAGTTACATCTAAATCCAGCTATCACTAACTTAGATATCACAGGAATGTCGCAGTGTGATATCGCAATAATGACAACAATATGACATCGCAGATATATCTATATCAAGCTATTATTGATTTTGATATCTAAGGGATGTCGTGGTGTAATATCGCAGGAATGTGAACGATATGATATCATAAGAATATCTAAAACCCATTTTTGACGATATTGACATCCCTAAGATGTGGATGTTTGCGCAGTGTTGACTGGGCATCATCTTTTAGTAATTTCTTACTAACAAACTAAAACAAAATGAAGAGAAAGTAGCATTGGTACTTCTATGAAGTACTGGTGCTTTTTGACATGAATATATATGCAATCGAATAGAAGAGGGAAAACACTATTTTATTATTTTTTATTTCAGCCAAAAGTCAACTCTCAAGAGAGATGACACTGAAAAGGGCCACAAGCACGGAAAAACAAGCAGACGAAGCCCAAGAACTTGAAAAGTTATCGCCATGTTCAAAAATCAGAAACGTACTGAATATGATAACCGTAGAGCCCATGATGATCTGCTACCTCTTACCGACCGTCATACTCTCTTTCACCAGCATGAACCTAGGACTAGAAAAGGTTTGTAAGGTCAATTTAGGCATAGACGAGGGAACTTGTGATGCCCTGAACGCCAGGAATCAGTCCTATCCCGGGTACAAAGACAAAGAAAAGATTGTTCAGACCTTAGCCGCTAACGTGGACATCTGGAGAAACATGATCCAGGGGTTCGTGACGGTCCTCCTTCTCCTGTTCCTGGGATCTTGGAGCGACAGGAACAAGAAACGGAAACCGCTTATGATGAACCCCATGTTGGGAGGACTCGTCTGTTGTACTGGTCTTCTTTTGAGTACGTATTTCTTCTTCGAGCTCCCAGTGCAATTCAACGTGATTGTTGAATCGATACCGTACGCTCTAACAGGAGGGTGGTTTTCTATGTACGTGGGGACCTACAGCTACGTTAGCGAAGTTTCCTCTCACGCATCGAGGACCACCAGAATTGGCTCTGTTCAAATAGCCGTGAACATCAGCTTGTGTGTGGGAATGGCAGTGAGTGGAGTGATGTTTCACAGGACTGGTTATTACGGGGTCATACTAACGTCTCTCGTGATATTTTTCAGCGGGTATCTTTACGGGTTGTTTTTCATCAAAGATATCTGGGAGTTAGACATGGAAGTTTTTGAAGAAGATGACGAGAGGAAGAAGAGTTTCTTGGCCGATTTTTTTGATACCAAGCACGTTGTCGACACTTTTAGGATTGTGTTCACGAATGGACAACGGAATAGAAGAGCGAGAGTTTGCTGTCTTTTGATTTTGGCGATGCTTCTTACTGGACCCATGATTGGTGAGAAATGGTTTTATTCAAGTCCGCAAACTCAAAAGTTTAATCAATTTTACGCATTTTCTGGAAAATACAACTTAGTAATGTTGGATATAGAATAATGTTACGCTCTTATAAATATAAATATTTTTAAAAGCGAATTCAATACCTATTACTAGCTTATGCGGCAATGTTTATACAGAGTGGCTCAACAATAAATTTCCAACCGGATTTACTGGGAAATGATAAATTATGTTCGAAAACACTGAAACACGTCGATTCTGATTTCTACGGGGACACATGTCAGTAATAGATGCAGTCACGCAATTTCACGCCCCTGACGGAAGCGGCTACCTCCTTGCGAATCGTCGAAGGAAACATGGGTCGAGAGATATACATCATCTTAAAGCTCTCCTCATTCTCTATCCAAAACTTTCAATTTTTTGAAAATCGAATGAATGGTACCGGATATTATCGGAACGATGGAGATTATTCGGAAAAACACTTCCATTTTCAAAAAGTTGGAGCACCACCCCACTATACAGTGTCGCGTTAGAAACTTTCTGGATGAACGATATACCAATCATTGGATAGGGCGACGAGGACCAATTGGAGTTACCAGCTAGATCACCCGACCTCAACCCGTTGGATTATTTTTTATGGGGACATCTCAAGAGCAAAGTTTTTGCCACTCTGTTAGAGTCACCAGATGATTTACGTGGTAGATTGTCTCTAGAAGTATTGAAAAACGTAATTTTGAAAGCAGACTTTATCATTGTATCAAGGTGGGGGAGTGGCTCAATTTGAGCAAATAATAAACTGAATTTCGATAAGAACAGGTAAGATAATATTGTTTATTTGAGTTTCACCTGTTACAACCCTAATCTTCATTACCGTGCATTCGATTTTGAAGAAATAGAAACGTTTTGATAGACAATGAGTAAATTGAATGTGACGTGTTTTAGCGTTTTCAAAAATAATTAGTCGTTTTACTGGGAGTAAATCCCAGTGGAAAGTTTTCGTTTGACCACCCTGTATACTATTTATGTCGAGGACTGCCTATTTTATCATTTTTAGGTGAACAAAATGTTTCCTACTATTACGTCAGTCATAAATTTGGATGGAATGCAGTTGATACCAGTATTTTTGGTACTTTTCATCACGTCACACAAATATTCGGTGAGTTATAGAATAAGGAATGAGTGAATCAGATAATTTAGCTAAACAAAAGCCAAAAATTAATTCAAATATTCAACGACTCCACACCATCCTTATGAAAAATTTCTTTCGGTTAAATTTCCTGGTATGTTGTAGATATACATAATATATTATTTTTCTCATATTTATCTAAGGTGGCTATCAAATGTCATGATGGTACAATACATTATGAAAATCTGACAATTAGTGCACTACCAATAATACCTTTGTGTGTTTCTCAACGGAAGTGACTCAAGAAGAATTGAAATGGAGGAAATAACTATTCAAATGAAGTTCTGATGAAATTGTTTATTCTTCATGGAAAATGCAAGGGAATTATAGCAAGAAAGTGCAGAAAAATTAATGAAACGTACCCTGATTCACAACCAATGAACAAAAGTTTGCATGGTTTGCGATTAATATTTTTCTTGTATTTCTGGTCTTCTCTCTCCCGTTTTACTTATCGTTACGTCTAGATTTTTGAACTCCTTTACTTCTTCAAACTCTCTTGCTTCTATTTTGATCTTTTTCCTGTATTTGTTTCATTCTCAATATTTTCAATCTCAATATTTTCGTTTTTTCTTGGTTAATCCTAAGCCCCATTATTTGCCCTTCGTCTATGATATCTTCCAGCATATCTTTCATTACTCTTCTGGTCTTGGTAATTATGGCTATATCATCAGCGTACGCAATAATTTTTCCTCTTTCTGTCCTAAGATTCCTTTTGTTAATTCCCCTTACCACATATTCTCAAGTCTGTTTCTCCTTTTTGTGTTCTTATTGTGATCTTATTTGTTTTCATCGTCATTAATATCAGCTTTCTCAGTTTTTGTGGGATTTTTAACTCTTGACATTTTTTTTGCTGTTTCTTTCATGTCTATAGGCACAAAAAATCGGCAGACTAGTTTTCGAAATACAGAGTGTCAAAAATGAAAAGTGGAGATTTCCGCTCAAAATTCCTAGAATTGACAAAACGTCTGTTTATTCTGGAAATACCATGCCTCAACGATGCAGATCCCGATGACATTATCTCAGACTCCTAAAACCGTACATTTTGTCAAAAATTCCTGAAAATTAACCGATTCTTCTTCGAAATATAGGATATTCATTGAAAAAAACAGCATTTTTCGAAGAAACTTGGACTGTTCCTTTTTACTCACCATGAAATGACTATGCGATTTTCTCAACATTGAAGAATGTTTGAAATATGTAAACTACTCAACACTAATTTCGTCGCACCCCAAAATTTTGACCCTATTTAAATCTGAATAACTTTTTTCTGCATTGAACAATTTGAATTCTGTTCACACTGTTTGCTAGCCCAGTCCTTCAGCTATAATCTCGTACTCCTTCAAAACATAAGGTTCTTTGCATAAAATCGATACAGGGTATTACCTGAAACTGTGCAAAATTTCTGAATCTTCAAAAGGATTCCAAATTAAGAAAAAAATTTTTTTTTTCAAATTTGACAACAGTGGCATGATGATGAACTCATCATCTCAAGAGATTTTCCGAATTGTCTTATTATCTCTTTTGTTTACAGGGTGATCTCAAAAAATTAACTTCTTGGTTTTGCAGTCATAACTTTTTTCTTTGTCAACCGATTTTCAAAATCTCAGGCTCAGTTTGAAGCTGAAACTTTGGATGAGAAGAAATGAAGATCAGAATTGACTCAAGATAAAGATTGAAGATCAAGGGTTTCCTCAAAGGTGACCTAAATCTGAAACACCCTCAAAATTCGCTTGGGAGGAGATTTAAATGAAAATCAACTTGTTTTCGAAATGATCATTCATTCTGAATACGTCCAGATCTTTCTTACTTTCAATAGTCAAGAAATGTGCGTGGAAAAACCCAATTGTAACGCCTGAAATGCATGGCCCGTAACCAAGGTTACAAGAATCACATTCATTGACTGACAAGCCTGACCAGCTAAGTCTCATTCCACAATAGCGGTTTTTTTCTGAATCGTGAAGCATCATTCATGTTAGTTAGCAAGAACAAGAAAACAAGTTTTATTGAGTTTTTATTGAACAACAACAAAGAGAAAATAACTTGGATAACATTAGAATTGAAAAATATTTATGATATTCAGTATTTAGTGGGTCCTCCCCCTTTGGCAATTACTTCATTGACCCTTTCCGGCATGCTGTCTATCAGACTATCAATGAACTCCTGTGGTACAGCTGTCCATTCTTGCTGTACCGCATTCACCAAGTCATCCAAATTTTCCATTCGCCCTTCCCTTTCTTTCAATTTTAATTTCATACGACTCCAGACATGTTCCATCGGAATCATATCCGGAGAGAAAGGCGGCCAGTTCATTCGCTCAATACCGTGATCCCTCAAAAACTCGTTGACAATGTGAGCCCTATGCGGTCTCGCATTGTCATCAACGAGAAGAAAGTTGTTGCCGATATTTGCGGCGTAAGGGACCACGATTTCTCTCATACACAAATCTCTATACCTTTCACCGTTCATACTCTCTCCTCTCAGAATCACCAATTCACTCCTCCCATTCATCGATATTCCACCCCACACAGTCACTCCTCCACCTCCAAAAGCCACCCTTGCCTCCATATTTTCTTCCAAAAACAATGGGTTGATTGATTTTTTTTCAAAATCCTGTCGTTAAAATTGGATTTTTTCACGCACAATACTTGACTGCTAAAAGCAATAAAGATCTGGACGTATTCAGAATGGATGATCATTCCGAAAACAAGTTGATTTTCATTTAATACTCCTCCCAACCGGATTTTGAGGGTGTTTCAGATTTAGGTCAACTTTGAGGAAACCCTTGATCTTCAATCTTCATCTTGAGTCCATTCCGATCTTCATATCTCTTCATCTAAAGTTTCATCTTCAAAATGAGCTCGAGATTTTGAAAATCGGTTGACGAGGAAAAAAGTTATGACTGCAAAACCAAAAAGTAAAATTCTAACCCTGTAAACAAAAGAGATAATAAGACAATTCGAAAAATATCTTGAGGTAATGAGTTCATCTTCATACCACTTTTGTCAAATTGAAAAAAAATAATTCTTCATTTTGGATCCTTTTGAAAATTCAGAAATTTTGCACAGTTTCAGATAATACCCTGTAGCGATTTTATGTGAAGAACCTTATGTTTTGAAGAATGACGAGATTATAGCTGAAAGACTGGGTTAGTGAACAGTGTGAACAGAATTCAAATTGTCCAATGCAGAAAAAAGTTATTCAGATTTTAACGAATAACTAACGAAATTAGTGTTGAGTAGTTCAGATATAACTTCGATCAAGATTGAAGGTTCATTCAGGCTAAATAGAATGTTTCATTCTTATCAGCGAATTCACACTGGTTGGTTTGAAATTAATTAAATTGAACTTATCTTTGTTCACCTTGTTGAAGAGCACAAAACAAAAAAGTAAAATTGATATGTGATCGAGGTGACATAGTACCATCATTACATTCTCAAAATGAATAGGCATTTTGTCAATTCTCGGGATTGTGAAAAATTCTGAGCGGAAGCTTTGAAAACGCTTTAACCTAACAAGTTAAAATCTGCGACATACCAAAATTCAGTAAATCTACCCGAAAGCCATGGTTGAATAGATAATGTTAAGGCAAATAAGATAGTCTGGAGAAATATAAGGATGAAATTTGAAAAACAGAAGTTGGTTGAAAAAAATTTCGTTAGGTCCAGTTACCGTTACGTGACTTCTGAGGATTTCAAATGTGTATCTCTTCAATTTATTTAATTTAATTTAATAACATGGAACTTCCCAAAACAATTCACTGGCAGCCTAACACATATCTCACATGATAATGTATATAACTTTCAGGTGCCATGTTCTGTTTGGCTCTGTTTGAAAATTATCTCAAACTCGATGACTCCATTCTGGGGATCATATCAACTGGGTGCAAGATAGTGGCTGCCTTTTTCTACGCATTTGCACGTAGTCCAGTTTATTATTATTTGGGTGAGTACTTTACACATGCACGGTAAACATTGTATAATTTGCAACAGCAAGTATTCCTATCGCGATAATTTTTCAGGTGCTTTGCTTGAGCTACTGAATACAACGTCTTTCATTGCGATGAGATCTATTATGTCCAAGCAAGTACCTAGGAACGAACTGGGAAAAGTCAATTCAGTTATTAGTTTGGTTGAAGCTTCCGTACCATTATTGTACGGTCCTCTGTATAGCAAGGTTTATGCGGCTACCATCACAGTTTTCCCTGGAGCTTTCTGGATGACTGGAGCTGCTTTGACTGTACCAGCTCTTTTGATATTCAGGTGAGTAGCACTTTCCTATCCTTGGTGTAATTTACACTCAGTGGCGGCATGGAGACAGCCTGGTGATAATCGTGGTGATGATGAATTTTGCTTTCCTGGCAAGGCCAAGAGAATTATTTATCAATTATTTATACATATTGTGATGAAACTGAGGCCGGACCTGACCACGTCTGTTTAGAAGACCACGCTAAGCCTGCTCGGGAGATGCTTGTTAACGGTTCATCTATGACTCATAGCAGAGACTTTACTGGAGACATCTGAATGAGTCGCCGTATAGTCTCGATAGTTTGAGAACTGTAAAAGGAATGTGCTTGTCGGTATATAAGACGCACGACGAAGAGTTTTAAATAAATTAGCGAAATTAGTTTAGTGTATTTTCACTACATTTGGTGTCAAACGTCGGATGTTTAAAATAAATAAGTATTCGCACCGTGTTGAAAAAACTGATAGACCTTAATCGCGCCTAATAGACTAGTGAACCGTTGGACATTTAAGTTATTACGAAGTGGACAGTTTTGCACATAGCGCAAAAATGAACTGAAAACTTTCTGTGTGAAATAAATAGACTGATATAGTCGAACTAAAAGTTAGTGAATTGAAGCAAGAATTAGAGGAGCGTGAGTTAGAAACAACTGGAAAGTGGAAACAAGGCCGTACTTCAGAAAAGACTCGCAGAAGAACTGATTGAAGAAGGAGAAGACCCCGAAACGTTTATATTCGAAGTCTCTGGAATAGATTTAAGCTCTATAATGAACAAACTCGACGAAACCACGAAATTATTGGAGAATAAACTTCTAGAAAGTTGTCTGAAAGAACTTCAACAAAATTCGGTGAGTCTGGAAGATACATTTCTTCAAAATTCAAAAAGTCTGGAAGATAAACTCTTAAAAAACTCGAAAATTTGAGAGAAGATCTTCTGGAAAATTCAATTGGTCTGAAGGAGGAGCTTTTAGAAAACAAGAAGATTGTGGTGTAGCGAATCGGTTGGAAGAAAGAATATGAACCGTCGAGACAGAGCTAGACAGAATAAACATGAAAGTAGGAAAATTCAAAGATGACTTCGAGACAAAAATAAAAGGAATATTCAGTGAGTTAGCAAAGCGAACGGATTCTGCGCAGACCCCAGAAACTTCTAACGGAAACTCAATGCTGGATCTGAGTATGAGCATGAATCAACCGGTCAAATCCCTACTAGTGTTATTATGGGCCGAGAGCTGCGACTTCCTTGTGACCTGAAGTTTGGGACGCCACCAGGACAAGACACTGCGGGGGAAGACTACTTCAGCAAATTACGGCAGAGAATGGACGATATACATGAACGATTCCGTTTGAACATCCAGAGTGCCAGCGACAGAATGAAGGAGACCTAGATCATCAAGGCCGATGCTGGTGGATATCAGACAGGTGACCTCGTATGGGTACAACCCTAAACGTCGCCATGGACTATCACCGAAGTTACGTAACTCGTGGGAAGGTCCGTATAAGATCATGAAGAGAATGAACGATCTCGTGTACTGGATATATAAGCCACCACGAGGAAAATCCAGAGTAGTCCATTTCAGTAGGTTGTCCCTTACAACGGAAATCCCTTTAAGAAGGGAGCAATGTAATAAAACTGAGGCCTGTTCATGCATTTGTCGGTTGTAAAGTAGTTATTGAAAATTTATTGTAGCTTTGATAACTATCTTCTACTATTTTGATCTTGGTTGCCTTTTTTACTGACGACCACTAACATATTGATGTTTTTTGGTTTCAGTTGGCTGTATACTGAACATCGCAGAGACGAAAAAGAGGCACAAACTCAAATGCAGGAAGCTGACATCTCATCAACAATAAAATGAAACTCGAATAAAGAATTTTCCCTAAAACTATTACGTTATGCTTATTTATATGTATGTTCGAAAAGAAGCTAAAAGATTCAATTCACAGGTCGTCATTGTTTTCTGTTGAATACTTGCCGACAAAAATGCCTTTTGAATAGGTTCATGCGAAACTTTAGAATATTCGATTTATTTTTTATACAGCGTGAGCCTTCATGAAGTGCACACGGTGCAACTTTTAAACTAAATGATCTATCACGATGAAACAAACTCCATAATGATTGGAAGTAATTGAGCATCCTCATTAAATGAAAATTGTTGAAAAACATAGCTCTTTGTGGGGATAAACATGTTTTTTTAGCAACAATCTGTTTTTTATCAATTTTTAAAATAATCGTAATATTTTTCAGTAGAACGCCCCCATCACCTCTATTTTTCATTACATTGAGATATTCCTCATTGTACTAGCTACCTGATAGTAAGAATTGCATGTTTATAACTTGTAACATTTTCTATCAACTGTTGAAAGAGGACACTCCGAACGTGCCATTTATTTTGTTCCCTCATGCTTGATTTATTTGGAGTGGCGTGACATTTTAAAGAAGGGAGGACTTTATCCCTATCACTACCAAAGGGTGCAGCACCTACATGACGAAGACTGTCTTCAAAGGTGTGTGATGTCCACTTGGATTCAAAGAAAAACCACAGCAAGCCCTAACTTTCCGGAAACCATTATATGCATGGACGAATCGTCATTCACTAGAGACGGTGGTATTACTGACTGCCAAAATTCACACCAGCCATTAAAACGTTCTTTGACTTTTCAAGTAAAATTTTCAATAAATGTTTAAGATGTTCTTATCGATAACATGTTCTTGAATTATTGGAGGATATACCACTGGTTATGCTTCGAATTATATATCTGCAGATGGATGCATGCCCTGCCTATCATGCTAGAAATGTTAGATTATTTATTTAGATGATTATCGTCATAAATGGACCGGCCGGCAAGGACCAGTAGTGCGGCCTGCGCGTTCACCCGATTTGACTCCCCTTGATCACTTCTTATGGGGGAACGTGAAGCAACACTTCTACAATACCCCCATCAATAGTGATTATCCCTCTTTGCATAGAAAATGTTACTAAAGTGTGATGAAGGGGAAAAATATTTTTATTTCTGACAGGGATATTATATGCAGCTTATATCGTCATAGGTACGCTATCGATAATTATCGTCATAAATGGACCGGCCGGCAAGGACCAGTAGGGCGGCCTGCGTGTTCACCCGATTTGACTCCCCTTGATCACTTCTTATGGGGGAACATGAAGCAACACTTCTGCAATACCTTCTTTGTATAGAAAATGTTACTATAGTGTGATGAAGGGGAAAAAGATTTTTATTTTTGACAAGGATATTATAAGCAGCTTATATCGTCATAGGTACGCTATCAATAAAGAGTGTCATAACTCCTTTGGGACATTATAGATTCTATAATTCCCTCTACCTTTCACAAGAAAAAGTAAAATAAGAACGGCTATTACATGTATGTTTATTATATAAGTATGAAATGAAAACTGAACCATATTTTATTCATTCACGTCATTTCAAATAACAAATGTACACTTTTGAAATGTGCCCTGAAAATTACTTCCGGTACTAGAATCAAGTTCATCTTTTGTGTGGCTGGAGCTTCTGTTCACTACTTTCGAGATACCTGCCTCTTCTAATGGAAAAGTGAATAATATATGCTGGGGATTTTTACATTTATTTTATCGGAAGCTCAAAAAAAATCGTTCAATACCTCCTGGACGCAAACACTTCTAAAGTCTTATTAAAGGAAAAGCGGAGAACTATTTTTCATCCACAATTGTAAATTTATTCGATATACCAGTTTTACTTTCCGGTACGTTCACTACCATAACGGAATCCCGGTCCTCTATATCCGTTATCTTCATATTCAAAAGTTCCTTACTTCTGCATCCTCCAAAATAACCCAAAATGAAATAAATACACACAAAAACGAAAATAAAAAAGAATTATTTACCTCATGCCGGAGGACCTGGAGATGCAAACTTTGTAAATGGTAATTAAGGCCCTTATAATTCCTTTCATACATAAATAACTATTTATTCTTATTCTGCTTTGTCATCGGATTAAACAGTATAATAATGCAACAAATTATCACTACTTAATTCGATTATATTCAAATATACCTATAAGTATTTATAAATATTCACTTATGCAATTTCTAGCCATGACTATGTGTCTACAAAAATATAAATTTTAAAAACTGATTTCGAATCAAATATCAATTATGCGAATTATCAAAAACATATACAATATTTACAAAAATTATCAACTGTACAATCAGCACCACCTAGTCTTGAATAGTAGAAGCAAATATATACGTAGGTCACTGTACCACCCCAAAATAGTTTCTTAGATCTGAGAGGCTAGATGCTAGACAAGAGTCAAAATAAAAACTTCATGTGGCCATTGGTGGTAGTCACAAACGGTGTCTTCGCTTTCACCCTATTCAAAGTTTTGTAAGGGATCGACTGAATCTACAACTACCCTTCAACGAATTATAAACCAAAAAATATAATTTTATCATTAATACAGTACCTCCAGAGTGTCCGATGGAGTGTTACCTACCGGAGAGTGGACTTTAAGAGCGTTTAATTTTTTAAAGAACTGTGTTGAAAGGGTAAGTAGCCACTAAATTTTAACAGTCGGTGGAGTTTGAACTTTTTCACATGGCGCTGAGGGGCTTGTGCTCAGCTGTGTAATTATTTTTTTTTATTTCTTTAGCAATAATTCCTATAGTCATATGCAGCATTTTCAAAAAATTACTCTGTATATAAAAAGATTTCGGTCGTCATCTGAGATCTTGATGCGTTCAAAGCTCTATTGACAGCTTAGCCATTAGTGTAAGGGAGTGTCATTGAGTCGTTTACAAAATATAGAGCGTTGAAGAAAAGTTTTTAATCACATTTTATTATGAATTTAATATAAGAATAACAATAAATTTAAATTAAAAAATAACCTAAAAGAAGTTTATTTGGAAGAAAGTCACCGTTGATTGACAGTAATCTTAGGAATTAAATAGTAACTAATAAAAATATATATATCCTTGTTTTTGATCTACTTCATAATACTTATTGATCTTCAATATTGTCAATATATTATCAGATTTGGTGTGATGTTTGTTTAAAAAAAATTGGCAGTGATTTGACACAGTAGGGTGGTATATAGTGAATACAAAATAATTTTGTTTGTGAAATACTCTGAATCCCATATTTTTTTTTTCATGAAGCAATTTTTTCGAATATGATAACCTATTAGTTACACACAGGGTGATTCGTGTAGTCATCGACATTTTTTCAATAGGGACCCTAATTTATCATTACGGAGTATTACGGAATTTGAAGAGCACCTTTTTTATACCTATGCCTGTTTTTATAATAGAATGCATTGGTATTTTATGTTTATTTAGGTAATTATATTGAGCATTGTCAGTTAATGAGAAATACCTAGTTGAATCAGCTGAACGAGAAATAATTTTTTGCATAATTATTCGGCAAAACAGCGGAAACAAAACATACAGAGTTGAGTCTAAATACAAATCTGAAAATGAAGTGAAAATATTTGTGAAATAATTAAAAATAAATTGAATAAGGATGATGTGAAATAAAATGAACTCGATGATGAATGTTATGAAGAAATTGCTAATGCATTCGTGAAATATTTTGGTACATCTGCCAAAGAAAACTAAAAAAGAGGTACAATCAAACAGAACTACTTATTCAACTTATAACAAAAATTATGGAAATTCTCAACTTGAAATTGCAGAGGTTCCGTAAAAAGAATATTCAAAAAAGGTAGAATTTTACGAAAATGAATAGAATAATGTTAAAAACTATATTTTGGAGGACATTTATTCCTCTCAACTCCAGATGAGCTTTTCAACTCGAGAACGGTCAAAGATAGAGCAATTCTGCGAAAACCAATCGATACAAAATGAATTAGTATATTCTGTGAATTTCAAGTCGATCGATGGTAAAAAAAGATTGTTCGAAAGTAGTATATCCGGCGCATGCCGAGTGCGACAATCCCGTAACTGTGAAGTAATGTACACAATTTTTCCCACGACCATGCAAAAATCTTACATGATATCGATAAATGATATGTAAACAAGAAAATCGAACAAAATGGCTGTCTAAGAACCATTTCGACTAACCTCATTAATTTTAAATAATCATTCCAAAATTAAAATTATAATTAGACACACAATTAATAATTATTACAAATATGAAATATTCCATAATAAGACGTAGGTCTAACAGTCTCACATAAAACCAATCAGTCCAGCTGGTAAAACATTATGACTTTTTGAACTTGTAATCGGTAACACGCGGGATCGAACCCCATCAATGTCAACTTTTGTTTTTAATTTTGGAGATAAAAACATTTACACCTTCCAAATAGATCGTTTTTTGTGCTCAGAATTTATAAACGACCCCGCACGGAATACATGGGATTTTGGTTGATTGCGGAATTCAATGAAACTCGGGTATGTTGTAAATCACGATCTGTTGGTAACACTTTAAATGGACCATATTATTCAAATCGTATGTTTAGTTTCGTAGAAACAGGGTGATTCTGAAAGATGTTACGAAAACACAAAATACAAGTAATTTACATAAATTGAGATTATTTCTTATTCATTCACGTGATTTGGCTAAAATATGTCATGCCTTTGAAAACGTCATACTATTATGATTCGATTCAAAACAGCATTTAGCTTACATCCAATTTCGACTTTGTTTACTCCACTTAGTATTACTGAGATATTTTCTAATTTAATTTCGAGATATGCCTGGGTAATGTTTACAATTTGAGAAAGCAGTACTATTATGATACAAATACAGTATTTTACTATATCGGGGTAATCAGAAAAGTACTCGAAAATATCCTATTAGGAAGTTATGAACGTCATTCATTCAATATAATCCTTACAGAACCCTACGTTTTCGACTTTCAACATTAATTAATATGTGCAAACTCTTAAACCATGATAATTGAAAAACCACAAGCCACACTTATGCTTAAAAAATACAAGGGCTCTGAAAATATGTTTGCCACGTGAATAAATCAGGAATAATCTCAATTTGTGTAATAACTTTTATTTTGTGTTTTGGTAACATCTTTCAAAATCACCCTGTTCCTCCGAAACTAATCATACGATTTGATTATGGTCCATTTGAAGTGTTACCGGCAGATCGTGATCTACAACATACCGAGTTTCATTGAATTCCGCAATCAATCATAATCCCATGTATTCCGTGCGGGTCCTTTGATTTTCGTGTGCGGAAAAAATGACATGACCAAGTTATGTGAGTCTATTACTGAAAAAATGAAAACACTCGGTCAATTTTGACAACGTTTCTCATCACACAGGTTTTATCAAATCATATGGAAGTCCCTTGTAGCCCAAGCCGGCCAAAATATGGCTGCTGATTTTTATCCATCTGTTTAGTTAATTTTGTCATGAGTTCATTAATAGCATCCTGTGTCTTTGCTCTTCCTGGAACCAAACTGTTGATCGTACTCCATATATTTCTTGAGATAGCTTTTTTCATTCCAGACAAAAATAAACTCCCAAGATGTCTCTAGAAATGACCGTAAGTACAGAAGAACACATGTCATCGAAAACACCTGGAGAAGAAGATCAACCACAAGAAGTTGTAAACTTATCGCTGCTTTCCAAAATCAAAAAAGCACTGAAAACTATAACCATAGAGCCCTTGATGATCTGCTACCTCGTGCCCAACGTGTTATTAGTCTACGCCAATTTGAACCTAACTTTGGACAAGGCCTGTAGGGTCAATTTAGGTTACGATAGTGATGCTTGTAACGCCCTAATCTCCACAAATCAGTCCTATCCCGGGTATGAAGCTAAAATGCAATCCATACAGACCTTAGCAGCGAGGATGACTATTTTGAAAAACGTCGTACAGGGTGTGATCACGGCCCTTCTCCTTCTATTCCTGGGATCTTGGAGCGACAGGCATAAGAAGCGAAAACCGCTGTTGTTGAACCCCATCTTGGGACAAATCGCCAGTTCCGTTGGTCTGCTTTTGTGTACGTATTTTTTTCTCTGGCTTCCAGTGCAGTTCAACGTGCTTGCTGAGGCGATACCTTATGCTCTTACGGGCGGGTGGCTTTCTATAAACGTGGGGGCCTACAGCTACGTCAGCGAGCTGTCCTCTAGGAAATCGAGGACGAGCCGGATTGGCACCGTCCAAATAGCCGTAAACGCCAGTTTGTGCTTGGGGATAGGAATCAGTGGTGTGCTACTGGACAGAACTGGTTATAACGGGGTATTATACACTTGCCTTGCGTTGTTTTTCTGCGGATATCTGTACGGTTTTTTTTTTGTCAAAGATATCTGGGAGTACGAAACGCAAGCGGTCGATAATGAAATAGAGAATGAGCAGGGTTTCCTGGCCGACTTCTTCGATACCAAGCACGTTGTGGATACTTGCAGGATTGCGTTTACGAAAGGAACACGAAATAGAAGGGCGAGAATTTGTTGGATTCTGGTTCTGACCGTGCTTCTAACTGGGCCACTAACTGGTGAGAGCAGTTTAATTAAATTTTGCACTGAGAACCGTTTTCATTTAACCTTGTAAAACTCTTCAAGGGCTTTCATTCAAAAGAGCTCGACCCATACGTTTTCCTGATGTCAATAAGCAGTTTGGTAATACACGGACTGAAAACGAAAAATACTGTTCCCGAACGTTTCCACATATACCGGGTGGCCCCTAGAAAACGTACCATAAGGCATTACGGGGTGGAAAAGGATTTTTCGGCAAAATCCAAAAACACGTCATTCAATATTATAATTTGAGAAGTCATTCTCAGTTCACTCTCATTTTCAGAAATTAAACTTTCTAATTGCGAACCTAATAGAAATGAAATTTACCATCAGTATGATGAACTTTCCAATGATCAATTTTTAGTTTTTCGGCATATTCCCTAACTGATCGAAACTCTTTTACCGAATTATTATAAATATCTAGACATTTCTGACGAATAGTTTGGTAAATTCGAAAAAATTGAGTTTCGTATTATTCGCTGATGAATAATCATCAATTGAAGGAACTTTTCAAAATAACATCCTTCATACTGTTTTTGTGAAGCACTGCCCTCTTTTTCATTTTTAGGAGAAGTGAATGTTGCCTACTACTACGTCCGGTATAAATTCGGATGGAATGCAGTGTATACCAGTGTTTTCAGCACTCTTAACTTCATTGCACAACTATTCGGTGAGTTATAGAATAGTGAGTATATTTGATAAATCACCTCCTGTGGAAAGACACCCGTTTAATTATGAAGTCACTTTGACAGCGATACAAAGGTGCATTCTTATTTATCCCGATAAAAATGTCTGTTACTCATAAGTAATGGGGCGTCGCTAAATTGATTGCAATGAAAACAGATAGAGTGTTCCATATGAAAAAATTGAGTTACCCTCAATATCTGAAAAACTGTAGATGTGGCAACATTGCCACCATTGAATCGGACATCATCGAAAACCATCTTGAATAAAATTTCACGGATATTTCTTGAATCGTATTTAAAATATTGGAACGTTCCCTGACTTTTGAACGAAAAAGCCATGCTGTCATATTTCAAAAACTGCATTAATTTAAAATCTGATATTTGAAGACATAAGTAATGAGACGTCGATGAATTGGTTGCAATAAAAACAAATAGGGTGTTCCGTTTGAAAATATTGAGTTGATTTCAATATCTAAAAAACTGTTGATTTGGCAACATTGTCGATATCACCATTGAATCGGGCATCATCACAAACCATACTTTCGAAATTTTCATAAATTTTCTCTGGGCCGTTTCTGAAATATGAGACCGTTCCGATACTTTTGAAAAACACTGTATATTATCGTTGATTTCTTGCCAAAAATCTGTCAAACTTTTTTTATCGTGGATAGTATCACACAGTCGTTTCTGGAAAATATCTGTTGAAACAAATGACCATCGACTTTTATACGATGGAGTTCCTCAGGGATCTATTTTGGGTCCATTGATATTTTTATTATTTATAAATGATCTACCCCTACAAAAATGCACAAACTGTGTGGTTCTCTATGCTGATGGCACGACGTTAGCGGCCGTAGCTGAGAGCCCTGAGGAACTGTAAAGGAATCCCATTCTTAGAAATTCTAAAATAGCCAAGGAAAACTACGTCAAGACAGCATGTTGAAAGGGGTCAACTGATGTTATTGAAAATGTACCTAATCCAGATACGCTAGAGAAACGTCAGGAAGAAATTCCAAAAAACAACGACTTTCAAACCCAAGTGAAAATAGTGAAACTGTAAATTTCGGCCGCGGAAGTCTCAACCATTATATGCTGTTCTTATGCTATTATTCAGCTGAAAAGTGTTTTAACACGAATCAACTAATAAATACTCATAATGCCATAATTTTTTCCCACATATTTTGTTATATAAACATTTGGAGCTGTTCTAGCAATTGCAACAGGATATTTGGGTTACAAAAAAGAGTGGTCTGACTGATTTTCAATTTAAAAATCATTGTAAATTCAACAGTATAACTACACTCAAAATGAGGATCTTTCTAGGTACCATGTTTTCTTTGGCTTTCTTCGGAAATTATCTGAAAGTCGATGACTCGGTTCTGGGAATCATATCAACGGGAAGCAAGATAGTGGCTGCATTTTTCTACGCATTTGCAACAATCCCAATGCATTATTATTTGGGTGAGTAGTAATACACCCTGCTAACCTCGCCTATAAACTCCCACCAAGGTCAGTAACATTGTATTATTCGCATCACCGAAATTCCATCGAGCAAATTACAGTCTCTATTTTTTTATCGCCATAACGTTTTAGGAGCTTTGGTCGACGTACTGAATACCACCTCCGTCGTTGCGATGAGATCGATCATCTCCAAGCTAGTAACTCCGGCCGAACTGGGTAGAGTCAACTCAATTGCTTGTGTCTTCGAAGCCCTCGTACCGTTGGTGTACGGTACGCTGTATAGTACTGTTTATGCTGCGACCCTCAAATATTTTCCAGGAGCTTTCTATTTGACTGGAGCAGCCATGACTGTTCCAGCCGTTTCAATATTCATGTGAGTATAATAGGCCTGTATGTAGTAAGGGTACAGGTCAAAACAAGTACAGTCATCACGTCAAATGTCATTTCGTCCGGACAAATAAAATGCTATTTTTACTTCGTAGAAAGATGCTGAACAGCCAAGACTGTAACAGTGAGCACTGTTATATGTTTTGATTATGTACCCTGTATAATAAAACGGTCTTTCAAATACAAGGTTATGAATTTAATAATATCTACAAGTCTAGGTTCTATTCAGTGATAAATAAGGATTCATAACTCTTAATGAAATCTGTAGGTGACCAGCAATTATAATTGCTGGTTATCGACCATAATTTCAATTTCAACGTCATCAACTGTCATTTTTTTAATGTGTTGATTGACTTCATAACTTTGGAATGATGAAAAATAAAATAAAAAACATAAATTAAAACATTATTTATTTCAAATATTTGGCAGAAAAAGAACATTTAATCCGTGGGTGCTACCCCTATGGGATGTTTTTCCGAACGCATCATCATTGACTATACTACATTCACTGTTCATTAGTAGAAATGCCATTCCTCCAGTCATTTCAGGACCCTCAGCCTGTTGAATAATCTTCGTTTTAGAATTCACCCGAAATACATTCACTCCCTCGGAGCTATGACCGACACCCCTATATTTTTAAATGGAAACATATGGCAAGTGAAACCTCATTTCAAACAAAAAAAAAATTAATTTTTTTGGGAACTTTGAGTATATACTTCGTGGAAAACATGTGGATTGACATCTGACCATCAATAACTACAAATATGCAGTCGAATTTAAAAATAATGTAGACCCATCAGAAAAGCAGATGTTGAAAAGGAAATTCTCATCAGCATCTATTCTCGTAATCATATTTCACAAAATTTCTGTAGCCTATCAAAATCATCTACATTCAATCATTGTACAAAATGTATTTTGTAGGGGTGGAATTTATGATATTTCAGATTCTGCAGATACTGGTTCTACTGAGATTGGAAACACTACCATTTTTCAAGTGTTTGACTATTTTTGATGTTTATGCCATCAGCCGGCATCAACTGATTTTTTTTGGATCAATCTATGATCAATAACAATGTATTGTCCACCCCACTAAGGATCCGCTATATGTTTTGGATTATTTCATCAGGAAGCCGTTTCTATTAAAATAATGTCAAATGAGGCGGCATCAAATTAACAGCATTGAAAAAAATTTAAATAAAATTGAGAATAACTTTTTTTCTATCCACCACCGGTAACTGAAAATGTATTATTGATTTGATAACTATTTCGTATCTACTATGATCTTGGTTCTCATTCTAAGAGACGACCCCCATGTTGATATTTATTTTCATTTCAGTTGGCTGTATTTTGAACATCACAGAGACGAAAGAGAGGCACAAAATCAAATTCAAAAGAATGATCCAATATCTGATCAACAATCAAATGAAACATGAATATATGTATATTCTCAAAGAATATTATGTTATTTCAATTCTGTATTAATTTGGAAGGTTGAAAAGATCCATGCATTACCTGCCTATAAAAGGTTCATTTTCATTATGGTTGAGGGTATATAGTCTAGTTCCTAAATTGTAGATAGTGACTCATCGGTTGTACGGTTCATAATTGATATAAAGCAGGTCAAGAAATAGAACAGAAATAAGCTAGGTACTTTGGCTTCAAATTGAGTTTTACTTTGCCACTTTCGTACATTCCATCCGCACTTTCAAATTCCGTAAAAAACAGAAAATGTACGATGAGTCACTTCACTATCTACAATTTAGGAACTAGACTTATAAATAGTAAGAAAACCATCACCGTTTTCCTGAAAACGTAACTGGCACAGTGGTAACTCTCGTAAAAATATGTGAAGGTATATTCAACAATAAAAGAGAACTACAAACAAAAAAATTGTAAAAGTTGTTTTTGGGATACTTCCTTAAACCAATATAGGTATTACATTAAGATTTATAGGTATGTATACCAACTGGAGCCAATTTCATTCTAGGGGAATATTAGTATGGTGCTTTGTTCTAGCTTCTTTACAAAGTGCAAAGAATGTCCTCAAGAACTTGAGAGACCACAGCATAGGAATAAATTAATTTATATTTGGAAATAATCTATAGCATTCTATTCGATTCAGATTCGACTTCAAATTTGGTGCGCTTATTCAAAGACGGTTAAATTTTACGAATACGGGTAGAAATTTTATGAATGGTTTGGGATGAAATAACCCTTCTCCATTCAAGATGAAGTTTTCAACTCGAGAACGGTTCAAGCCGAGCAATTCTGCGAACTCCAATCGATTCATAGTGATAAAATTAGTATACTTCGTGTGACCTTTACTTCACCTCGCCTATTCTAGACTTAACCCTGACTTAACCTCGACTTAACCTCAACTTTACCTCGACTTAACTTTATCTTAACGTCCACTTAACTTTTACTTAACCTCAACTTAATCTCGACTTAAACCCGAATTAATTTCGACTTAACCTATAGTTAACCTCCACTTAACCTAAACTTAACATTGACTTAATCTCGACTTCCCCTTGAATCCGACCGTAACTTGATATTTTTTTATACTATTTGTTTTTGTTTTTGTGAACAGAAACATTTTTTTTACATTTTTTTCATTAAAATTTTGTATGCACAATTTTTTGTATTTTGGTTTTATGTAAAATGAAAATTTTTTTTAGGATGAACCGAAAAGGAGTAGAAAATTGACCTTGACTTTACTAACCGTGACTTGACTCTGACTGACCTTGATGACCTCGACTCAAGTTCTACTTTACCTTCACTTCTTGAATCCGACCTTGACTTAAATTTTTTGCAATATTTAAAAAAAAAATCTCACGGAAAATGAAAAATGTTGGGATGGACCGAAAAGGAGATATTAGAAAATTTAACTTGACTGACCTTCACTTAACCTTGCCTTCGACCTCGAATCTTGAATTTTTTTATATAATTTTCTTTTGTTTTTAGTGACCAGAAACATTTTTTGTACACTTTAAAAATAAAAATTTTGGTTGCAAAATTTTTTGAAATTATTTTTTGGTTTTCTTTTGAAATGGGAAATTTTGTTGGGATGGACTGAAAAGGAGGTATTGGAAAATTGACCTTGACTTGATCTTGACTGAAGTTGACTTGACCTCGAATAACCTTGAATTTACTGATGACCTTGATGACCACGACTTAACCTTGACCTCGAACCGACCATTACTTGAGTTTTTTTGTTATACTAATTTCTTTTGTTTTTAGTGAACAGAAACATTTTTTGTATAAATTTTTTTTCATTAATATTTTTTGATTTTTTTTTTATTTATACTAAGAAAATTTTTTGGGATGGACTCAAAAGGAGATATTCGAAAATTGACCTTGACTGACCTTGACTTGACCTCGACTCAACCCTGCCTCAACCTCGACTTAACCTCCTCTTAACCTCAACTTAACCTTCACTTAACCTCAAGTTAACCATATCTCAACCTCGACTTAACCACCAGTTAACATCGACTTAACCCTCACTCAACCTCGACTTAACCTCGACTTTCCCTTGAATCCGACCTGATATTTTTTTATACTATTATCTTTTGTTTTTAGTGAACAGAAACATTTTTTAGAATATAAATTTTGGTTGCAAAATTTTTACAATTTTTTTTGTTTTCATTTTAAATGAAAAATTTTGTTGGGATGGACCGAGAAGGAGATATTAGAAAATTGACCTTGACTTGACCTTGACTGAACTTGACTTGAGGAAATGAAGAAGGGTTGAATTTTACGAAAATTGGTAGAAAAATAGTTCTGGAATGTTTCGGGAGGAAGTGACCCTTCTCAACTCCAGACGAACTTTTCAACTCGAGAACGGTTGAACAAAGAGCAATTCTGCGAACTCCAATCAATTCATAGTGTTGAAATTAGTATACTCCGTGAATTCGAAATGCATATACCAATAGACGAACATTTTTGAATGAACACTTTAGCAAATTTTCAACTCGAAAGCGTAGACGTTCTATAAAAAGACTATGAAAGCTTCAATTGACTCGGAATCGACTTCAAATTTGGTGTGATAATGCCAAAAAGATTAATTTTCACGAATATGAGTAGAATTTTCTTTTCCATTTTTCTTTTCGGTGGAAATGACCCATCTCAACTCCATATCAACTTCTCAACAAATCTCAACTCAAGAACGGTCAAAGATAGAGCAATTTTGCGAACGCCAATCGATTCAGAATGATGAAATTAGTATACCCTGTGAATTCTAAACAATAATATCAGCTGACAAACATTTTTGATTTAGTATATTCCCAAGTTTTTTGAATCTTCTACTCGAAAGTATGTAGACGTTCTATAAAAAATAATGAAAACTTTATTTGACTCGAAATCTACTTGAAATTAGGTGTGCATATTCTAAAGAGGGTGATTTACACGAATATAAGTAGAAAAGGTTTTTTCAATGTTTTGGGAGAAAATGTTCCCTTTCAACTCCAGATTAACTTCTCAACTCAAGAATGGTTGAAGATAGAGCAATTATGCGAACGCCAATCGATTCAGAATGATGAAATTAGTATATTCTGTGAATTCGAAATGAAATTACCAACAGACAAACATTTTTGATTCAACATATTAACAAATTTTTCGAAACTTTCAACTCGAAAGTATAGACGTTCTCTAAAAAGACTATGAAAGCTTTAATTGATTCGTCTAGGAATCGAAGAAATCGTAATGGAATTTGAATACAGGGGTTTTTTTACACCAAGAAATAACATACATTTTGCGAAGAGTACCAAATTCTTTAGTCTGATCTAACCAGAACTAAAAAACCTTAGGTAGACATTTGGTCGCAAGAAAATTTCATTTTCGATGAGTAATTTCTCAATTTGTTCTAATCTAACCAGAACGAACTAACCTTAGCTATCGATTTTGTGAATAGTGATAACAGTCAAGAAGAATATTGTACTAAATATAGTAAATAAAAATTCTAATTTTAATTTTCTTTTGGGTTTTCTAAAAAAAAATAAATATCCACGATAGAACGTTGACAGTCGTAGCTGTTTTGACTATAGTATTCAACACAGCTGTTTTCGTCTATAGGTATGGGTTAGGTATGGTATAGGTAATTTTCGTGGCTGTATACATATCACTCGTAATCATATTTAACACGTAATTTATTAAAAATTAAACAAATGGAATCGACAAAGTTGAAGTACCCTTTCTCGCCACACGTTTCCACCAAGTGGAAAATGAGGCAAACATCTGTGAGAAAACAACTACTTCCCTAGCTAATGCCACGACGGACATTGAACTACATCTGACAGATATTTGTGCAACGTTCTTCCAAGTAGATCCAATTGCAAGTGCGTATCGTGTAATTTTTTTTTAAATAAACAAAGAATTAATATGCACCCGATCAGTTGAAACAGTGAAAGATATTAAGATCAAATATATATTAGTTGTTAGACACGAAATTAGTAAATATAGCCAATGATAATAATTGCACTCCAATATAGGTAGGTATAAAATATTTCTTTTCATCTGGGAATATAGGAATCCTTGGTTATATCAGATTCTTTGAGTTTCTTGGGTAACTTATATAAGTGTATGAACTGACATCTATAAAAACCATCACAACGTTCAGTCTGCTTCACCATATAATATTCACTTCCTTCAGTGTTGCATATTTTTTTTGTAAAAACACGCTTCTCAACGTAGCATTGAATTTTTACAGTAGCTCGGTTTTTCTGGGTGCCACTAAGAAATTATTCTTTCTGGCGCTTCTTCCTTGGTGGAAGCATTCTTTTCAATATCACACTACGTTTTTTGTGTAACTCATTTCTTTGGGTCTCACTAAGAAATAATTCTTCATCGTCTGTATCGAGTTCCAGGTCTTCCAATTCTCCATTTTGGTATCTCTGCAAGGAGATAAAGTGAAATAAATAATCAATTTTCATTATTAGTCAATCGTATTTCGTAAAGTCGTGTTGTCTATTCTTCATCAACAAAACCACCTTCAAATTTCTACTAACCATGAATTTGTCCAAGCGAAACTCTTGTTCCCATTTGGTCCATTCTGTCAAAATTGTATGGATCGCAGTAGTCACTCTGATTAATTTGCCGTCACTTATTAGAAAGAAATCGTTGTCGTAAAACAACTGGTAAATTCTCCGTTTGTAATTTATTGGAAACGAATCTTTTTTTATATGCCAGCTGCTATATTCCTTGTAATATTCCATCGAGCAGTGAAAAACAACTTTCTTACTGACATGCTGGGCGATTTTTGACGGTTCAAATTTGAATCTTATTTTCGAACTGGTGAATTTCATAAATGTCAGTGCTGGAAGACTGAAAATAGGTAGAGATCCTTCAGAAAATGCGATTGCGAAAGATTCTTCTCTCTGTTCTTCAACTTCTTCTTGCGCTGCTTCTTCCTCTTGTCGATCTTTTCGTAAACTGTATGCTAAAATCGATAGGACTTCATAAACGATAAACAAATGATAGTTGACGTTTACTCACAAATCCTTTCATATCGGCTGTAGGTTGTTTGGGATGAATCACTGCTAGACATAACTCGATTCGTGATGTTATTTATAAGTGACACTGGCAAAAACAACAGAATACCTTCAAGTAGAAGAAAACCTTGAACGTGCATACGCTTGCCTTCACCGAATTTCAACAGTATAGGCAAGGGTCTTGTCAGTAAAGACATACCACACCCATGCATTAATGAATCATATAACAAATTGCTGAGTGAAAACCAGCGTCGGATTGATAACTTTTTGTTTGTTGCAGAGCTTAAGAGTGACTGACGAAAAATGCTCCAAGCCATAGCGCCCTTATTTTCTGTCCGATTCAATGATAATATTCCTCAATTGCGTAGCCTGAGCGGGTAGCGGACGGTTATTATTATTATTAATATTATTATTATTTACTGTAGGACCAGCAAATATATTTGTTGATAATCGTCCCTGATTGAATGAAAACATTATCTTTCTTTTAAACTTTTTCTGATACCAAGTTTTTTCCTGAGTTCAATGATGTAAAAATTGATTCTTGTGCAAAATGAATGAAGAAATATTTTTCTATTTTAATTTTTAATGTAATTAGAAACGGACAATGTTATTTAATAAAATAATTAGTTCATTTCACATATTTCACTGGAATTTATAACATACATGCATTAATGAAACAAAAAATTTAAATATTATGTTGATTAATTTTTTTCTAGTCCCATTCGTGACATTTTTGACGTTGTATACCTTTTATATGCCAAACCTTGTATTTGAGAAGACACAAATCATATATTTTCTTAATCTGAATAAAATTTTTCGTATATGGTGCAGATTGCAAGTAAATCTGCCGATTTTGTATTTTTCATGATTTTTACTTTGACTTTTGACTTTGACTTTTTTCGATTTTTCGAATACACTATTTTGATCATTCTGAATCGTTTGGAGTTCGGAGAATTGCTCTATCTTCAACCGTTTCCGAGTTGAAGAGTTCAGCTGGAGTGGGAAGGAGTCATTTCCCTCCATATTTTTTTCTAGTCCTATTCGTGACATTGTTGACGTTGTATTCCATTTATATTCCAAACTTTGAATTGGAGCATACACAAATCATATATTTTATGAATCTGCATATGTGTAGTGCGGATTTCAAGTGAATCTGCAGATTTTATATTTTTCATAATTTTTAGGTGCCCAATCTTTACATTAATTGATTCCAAATTCACAGAGTGTTCTAACTTCATCAATCTGAATTACGTTCGCAGAATTGCTTTAACAGTTCTCGAGTTGAAAAGTTCATCTGGAGTTGGAAGGAGTAATTTTTCTCTATATTTTTTTACTCCTATCCATGGAATTTTAACACTTCGTTCCTTCTATATGCCAAACCGAGCCGTGCCTCTTGAAAAGTGCTCCGAAATCTTGAGCACCGAGTACTTTCATTTATAAAATGCTCGCGATTACAGAGTACTTTCAAAAAGTTATTTTAGTCAGGAAGCACCAAGCACTGACCACTCCTCAAATTGTTAAATACTTAAAGGCCGATTCAGATACAATCCTGCCCATCCTGCATTTTTAACCCTGCATCAGAAATGCATGCCTGTCGATGTTCACACCTGTGCCTATCGGCGTTTATGGAAAACAAAGAGTGAACAGGCACGGAATTAGGAAATGTTCCATTTCAAATACGGAAAAATACGTCGGAATTCATCAAAAAACTGAAATGGCATTACTTCAGTAATGACAAAATCATTACCCAGAACCAGCCTTTTAGCATCAGAGAGAAAAATGATAAAAAAATCGAATAAAAATGAGATATTACTTACTGTAGCAAAACACGTGTGAATATTCAATATTAAAACTTTTTCTAACATTTTTTTAGGATGAATAATTTGTAGCCTTCAAAAATGTTATAAAATTAGTAAAATAGAATTCTCTTCTTTCAAAATTACTGAAAACAAAGGCCAGAGAATAGAAAGTGGCCACTTTGGAGGCCTCTTGCGTGAAGGAAATTTCCCGGTATACCGGTGGTACAATCTGACACTGGTGAAAACTATTTGATTGGTATATAAGTGCATATAGCTGAATAACAAACTTACTTATGCTCAAGTGTCATATGGTTTCTCAATATTTTTTTATTACCCCTCGATATGAGGTTGTGGTCGTTCTCAAGGTAAGCTTAATTTTCTATTCTACTATAGGATCAGGGTTGGTGGTACGAAAGAGGTCAAGTGCATTTTGGTAGACGGGTTGATGACATCAGTAATGAGTTGGTATGTACGAGTAATGTATTAGAAAAAATCCTTCAAATCACAACACCTACTTTTACCCACCTAAAAATAACAATTGAATGAAAGATAACATCACAATATTGATATATTGATAAATGATCAATACACCTCTTAATCTTGAAGTAGGTATATCATGATACCAACGATCCATCACTGATATTATCCAATTTTTTCGTTTTCTTGTAATTTCCTAGATAAATCAATTCGATTGTTCTCCATTATTTGATCAGCCAGAGTGTGGCAAGGAACATTCGTTCAAGAGTAGATATAATAATGAGAAGCTTCATATTTTTGAGTTTGTTTCTTTTCTTTATGGTACATGAAGCATACGGTTGGGGACTTTCTAGAAGAACCAAGTTCAACTCGCCGAGTGTAAAATATGAAGCAAGTAAATACGAAAGATGGTTCACACAGAATTTAGACCATTTCAATCCAAATGACGAAAGAACTTGGCAACAGGTAAGTGCAATTTTTTTACCGGGTGCCTGTCACACAAGCACTAGAGAAAAAACCGTGGACCGGTTGTTCTCTGGTATATAAATTAAGCTAGCTGATGGAAATGAAATGGGCTGTTTTCGTATTTCTCTTCGTTTTGAAGAGAAAATCGCTTTGACTTATCAGTTCAAACTCCAAAGCAAAAGTTCTTTGCAGACATCTTCATCCTTACATAATATTCACCTAGCAGAGCTAAGCTACACGCTTGATTGTTCAAATTGAAAGCGGAATGGAGTGAATTAACCTCATTTGGAAGGTCAAGAAGACTACTATGGTCTTCATTATTTCACGAAAAGAAGCAATTCTCAATACTCAAGTACTCGATTTTCAAGAAAAAAAGGGCAATATTCATTTTCTGCAAAAAAAAGTGATTGCCACATAAATAGGTATATTGTATGATCTGAATATGAGTAAACAATTGAGATAAAGAAATGTACTTTACTGATTTTAGACAGGGTAAGAATCACACCGTCTAATCGTGGTATACATTTAACAAATTTGTTGTCCAATTGAAGAAAGCCCAAACACTTTTTAACTTTTGACATTTTCATATCTAGTATTCAAAACATCAGTACGATACGAACATTTTCTCATGCAGGTATATTTTAGTAACAACTATTATTTTGTACGAATTATTGGAATAAAGCCCGAGAAGTTTACCAGATAGTGAAAACATAATGCAAATACGTAGGAGTGATGGTGAGGAGAACTGCTTGGGGAGCAAACCTCAGGTTGGCTAAAGTCGGACTCAAAGGGACAGCACACATCGTAAGGGGCTCAACCCCCACCGAAAGTGCACCCCTTGCCGATCTCCCAAATGACGAAATTACCAGGAACTAGAGCAGGAGTCTTTGGGCCTCGCACCAAATACTCCGAACCCATGGGCCTGTTCCCCAGTATTTTTCAAGCGAAAATTCACGCCATAGAAAGGTGCATTCAAGTCAACCCCGACAGGAAATATCGGAACAAGGAAATCGCAATCCTCTCCGATAGTCAAACAGCAATCAAAGCTCATATAACATCAACTCAAAGATGGTTTGGGAATGCCTAGACAAACTTAATGATCTAGACAGGAACAACAAGGTGATCCTCCTCTGGGTGCCGGGGCACGTCGGAGTGGAGGGCAATGAACAAGCAGATACCCTGGCACGAAAAAAGGCATTAACGCCACTGATCGGGCCAGAACCATTTTGCGGACTTGGAAAATCTTACTTTCAAGAAGAACCCAATAAAACTGAAGAAACAATGAGAGCAACATACTGGCAAAGACTTCCAGGGTTAAGGCAGGCCAAAGATCTCCTCGGCAACTTCAACCGAGCAAGATCGAAGACAGTGATTAACCTCAGCAAAACTAGTCTAAAGACAATCACGGACTTTCGTCGGACTGCAGACTCAAAGAACACCTAAGGAAGCTAGGCTTACAGGAGGACAGCACCTGCAGATTCTGTAGGGAACATCCAGAAACACCACACCATATATTGATGGAGTGTTATGCTGTACATCACAAAAAATTTAATATACTGGAATCACACCAGCTGACTGTGGGAGAAATACCACGAATAGACCCCCTCAAAATCCTTAAATTCCTCAAGGAATTGAGGCTTGAGGGGCTGCTGTAAACGAAGACACCTTGAAATAGCAGAAGAAGATCTAATTAGGTCGCAGCGCATCAGTCACCATCCATATTTACCATTACCATTACCATTACGTAGGGGTATCTCCTACATTTCAAATAGTTAGTCAACGGCAAAAAAATTCAAGATATTATGATAATGAAATTAAATGCGAAGCTAAAAAACTAATACCAAAACATATATTTGTATCTATGGCTTTCATTTAACAAGGCGCGAAGTTGAAAACTTTCCTCCCTCAATATTTTCCTTTTAATAATAATAATAACAAGTTTAATAGAAATTGTTAGAAGAATAACAGAAATAAATCTAGTCTACACGTGTGATTGTTTTGTTGGTGATTTTTTTTTGACAAAAAACTTTTCGAGATAGAAATTTCAAACATGAGATCTACTTTTGCCTAACAACTTCTAGAGAATTTCGTGTTTCAAGTTCATCAATATTAGCAGGTTGTGTTTTATAAACAACGGATTTCCCCAGAGAAAGAAATCCAAGGGATTTAAATCCGCTGATCTCGGAAGCCATTCAACTACATTCCTTCTGGCAATCCATCTACATAGAAATCTCTAGTTTAGCTACCTGTCGGATAGGAAGAAAATAATGAGGTCGAGCACCTTCCTACTGCACAATACTTCTACATAAATTTAAGTTTCTAGCTCGTGAGTTATAAGAGGATCGATAGTCTCTTCGAGCATATCAAGGTGCAGATTGCCAGTCAAGTTTTGTTCGAGATCTAAAGGCCAATGATGACATTTCCAAGAAGACCAGTCCAATTATTAACTTTATATACAACTCAGATATTTAACAAAAGATTAGGGATGGCATTGACTCGATGAGACATGGTTTGACAAAACTCTATTCTTCTATAATCATTCTCAGAGCTCTAATAATAATAGACTTTTTTATATCTCTGGAAAGAAGATGTTAAGGGAGGGAATTCTTCAACTTGACAACCTATATCATCCTCAATATGACGAAGAGCAGTTGTGCAATGTGCAGCCGTGCTTTTTTTGAAATCCTGAACAAAAAGCAGCAAAAAAATATTGCAAAGCTGGATCTTCATTTGAAACAATATGTCCCTCTTAAGAATGCTCTACAAGACCGGCAAAATACTTGACACCCCTGAATCTCCATTGGTATATTTTTCCTATGCAGAACTTTTACAATCGCGAAAGTTGTACTCCCTTTTCTTCGTAAAATTGAACTCCATTGATTCATGATTTCCAGCGATATTATGTTAACGACGAGTACGTCAAAAGTGGTTCAAAGAATATTGCTTTCCTCATGATTGGCGGGGAAGGAGAAGCTACTGAGGGTTGGGTAGTGAGTGGATCCATGATGGAATACGCAAAAGAAGTGAAGGCCATTTGTTTTCAACTGGAACATAGATATTATGGACAGAGTCACCCTACAGAGTGAGTCTTTCAGTTTCATAATCACCACAGAAACCAATACAAACTTAAACGTGTCTAAATCCCTTCTGATTTATTCAGTATATCCATACAGTAATAACCACTTCCCTGTTGCAGGGATTTGAGTACCAAAAATCTACAGTTTTTAACTAGTCAGCAAGCTTTGGCCGATCTGGCATTTTTCGTAGAAGCAATGAACGCGAAATATGAACTACCTCCAGATACAAAATGGATCGCATTTGGAGGTTCTTATCCTGGGAATCTGGCAGCATGGTTGAGACAGAAATATCCGCATCTGATCAAGGGGGCTATGTCTGCAAGCGGGCCCCTATTAGCCCAGCTAGACTTTCCAGGTGAGCCTTCACAGTAATTAAACTGTAAGTTTTTTAAGACCCATCAATGATACTTGAATGGTCTAGGGCGAAAAGTAGTGAGTCCAATAAATATTTAGTAAAACAAAAGTGAGCCATTATGGCTGTTTGTTAAACAAAACTGCATCGTTCTTTTGATTTTTGTGGTACTAACGAGGTACACGAATTTCTGGCTGGACCTAACTAATATGAAAGTTTTTTTGCAATCCGTATTTCTTCACGTTAAATCAAACGAATAACACAAACGTTAGATTCCATAACTTTTCGAAACTGACAAAAACAATTTTGACAGTAACTATAACAAGTCGGAGATAATAATAATTAGCAAATGCTCTTATACAGGTTTAAATCCATCATCCTCTATCAAACCAATAATCACCTACATGCCAACCAAACACACTACCTCTGTGCAATCGAGATGATCATGAATAAGATTTGAAAAATTAGCTGGAGTGTGTATGAGCACAGTGTGTGCACTAGCTCTCTTCCAAAACAATCGAAAATTACATGCAGTTCAGATTCATTAACATGCCGTTTGGACTCATGCAGGCCCCTGAAACTTTGCATTATTTATTTATTCAAAAATTGATTCTAGATATTGACAGTAAATGCTTCCTTTCAGAATACCTCGAGGTAGTAACAGATGACTTACGAAAAAATAGTGACAGGTGCTTGAATGCAGTTCTACAAGGTTTCCAACAAGCGAAAGCTGCAATTATCAACCCAACTGGTGATGAAAATTTCGATAAACTATTCAACCTATGTGATCCCATTGCAGATAACGTAAATAACAGACTCGATGTGTCAAACTTGTTGGAGGCGATTTTTGATAATGTAGCATACGCAGCGCAATACGATAAAGACAATAGAGTGTTCAATGTAGAGCACAATTTATCTATTAACGCCGTATGCGAGATTATGAAGGACGAAACACTGGGTACCGAAATGATTCGACTAGCAGTGGTTAACAACTGGTTACAAGATGCCTCTGGTATAACTTGTTTGGATTATAAGTACGATCATCTTGTTAGGAACACGCAGAATATCAGTTGGGATAGTGATGCAGCTAGCGGAGGTGAGTGCACTGAGGAAAATTCTGCTATTAAAGTTTCTGCTGGGATATTTCTTGCTACTGTAATAAGAAATACTATTACGATAACAAATTATAGAATAGAAGTAGCACATTCAAATTCTATGGCAGCAAAAACGATTTTGCTGAAGGTGGTTTTTCTGCCACAGTTAGGTATAATGCTGTCGCTATTAGGCAGTCAGTCTAGGACAGTAAGTTCTTCAATCAGAAAATCATAATTTCACAGGTGAATAATCACTGGTGAATTACATGCCTATGGCCGTAAGGTTTTCGCTTACGATAAGTGGATCATCGCATAGAAGTTCATTCACTTACGGTAATACAGTTGTCAACCTGCCACTAAAATATTACTCGAAGAACCTACTTACGACTACTTTGTTCCATGCTGTGATTATTAGATGTTTTGCTGACATTCTGACGGAAACTACCCCCTCCACGAACGCAACGAACATTTGGAGGTTGTTACGTTTAGAAATTAGAAAACGTACTGTTCAGTGTTATATACCGCCTGTCTAGTCCAGCCATATTGCGGAATATTGCTCCTTGTAAACAACAATATAGGAATCATGTGATAATAAATATAATCAAATGCTATTACTCATTTTTTTTCGAGACATACATATTCGTGTTAATGAAGTATGCGGAATATGAATCAATAGTGAGAGCTTCTGCTGAAATTTATTCACGACCCATTGGCTTGCATGTTTCATTTCGAAACTTCTTTCTTGTTTGTCACTGTAAGAACACATTCCGACAGACTTTTAGCAATAATTTTTCATTGAAAACTATACAGTTACAGAACTAGATATATGTGTTACCATAGCATATCTACAACATGAATTATGCCCTAGGGGTAATTGCACACACCAGCGATAGCAAAGTCAGATTCCTACAACTATAGCAATACCTTTTAGCCATAAGTAGGTGCACTCGCTGGCGGTAGCAAAGTTTACCAGCTACCACAAAAAAATTGTCTACTAGCCATAGGTAAATGCACTCCATAGCGGTAGCAAAGTTCGAGAAACTAAGTTATTCGAATATTTCTATTTATCCAAAGTGAAGTTATAATCAGCAAAGTCGACTTTATAACCACAGGTGACAGCTCGCTTGTCCCATATGCTATTAGAGTTTCTTGCTAGGGTTATTGGATTTCTAGCTACGATTAATAAAAAATTTCCTCAGTGTGGCAAAAGGGCACAGAAAGGAGCAGAATGCCAAGGGACAATTTGGTATGGATTTCAGGGTTTAAGAATTCAAATAATCCTAACCAGGTGAATCAAACTGTTTTTCAATCATCATTTAACATTGATTAATTTGAATTTTTCAAGGTTAGAAATCCAAAAAACATACTAGCGATCTTTTTAATAAGATTTGACGACGCCACTGGATTTGTTATGCTTTCACGATGAATTAATTTCTTCAACATAAATATAGCATAAGTAAAATATTAATATCACTATCAAAATAATTCAAATAGTTGTATTTTATATCACAATTCTGTAAATAATATGGTTTAAAATACTCCTTCAGAATATAACAACTTTATGTGTATTAGTTTGTTGTCAAAGAATGGAAATACACTTCTTTACATCAGATAATATAAATACCAATATTAATAACATAAATGAACCACTATGAATGAATGTATTGACATTTATCGTATCGTTTTCTAATATTTACCATATAACATTCGATAATTGGTTTTGGGTGATATCTTTGCAAACCTAATTCTTTCACGTAGTTCCTCTTTGCTCGTTGGGCGAGTTTCATACAGGGTGTTCCAAATTAAGTCGGCACCATTGCCAACTCTGTTATTATTGATGCTACAAATTCGGTTAAATGGGCAAACTAGTAGCATGTTTAATGGCCTTTTCGATGCGGAAAACAAAAAAAAAATACAGTCGCGTTTTCAGAATATTTCATAAAATAATATTTCTTTCAACGGAACACCCTATATTTTTTCATGCATTTCGATTCGTAATAACATTCTCAACAACAAATCTCATTTGTTAATCCTGAAATTTTAGTCACACCCATTCAAAATCATAAGCATGTTTTTTGGACTTTAGCCTTGACATTTTTTTTCTATTTCGAATTTATAGCAATATTGATGCTCTATTCTATTGAAAAAAAAACTTCTGAATCGGATAATCAACAACAGTTTTAGAGAGGTAATCCACTTTCAAATGGGTCAATCTGTATAACAATAATACCAACGACAATACAATTCAAACTTGTGTAAATGATTGGTCTCGGTCGCCTTTCATAAGGAGCGTGCGTTTTTTGATACTTTCTTTGGAAGTTAAGTTACTGTCCTCTTCCTCTGAAACCTAAAACATTTTATATTTCAGCAAGGCAATGGACTTATCAAACCTGTACCGAGTTCGGATACTACCAAACCTCGACAAACGTACTCGGAAACGAATTTCCATTAGATTTATTTATCCAACAATGTGCTGATATATTCGATCCTAAATATACTGAAACTTTCCTGCAGAACGCTGTCGATAGAACTAATACAATTTATGGTGGTTTGGACATTGAAGTCTCGAATGTAGTATTCGTTCACGGAACGTCAGATCCATGGAAAATCTTAGGAATCACGAAAACGAGAAGCAGTGCGGCACCGGCGATTCTTATTGAAGGTATGAATGTAGGTTAGGTAGGATTCAACAGACCTTGCTGTTTCACATATAATACGCACTCTTTCAATTACCTAATCATTTTGCTCCTTAAAGTTGCAGCTTTCATCTAATTCAATTCCGTTAGGACTTTGCTGATATTCAAATTCCCTCTTGCTGTCTTTCTGGAGAAAATGAATACTTTTATACAGTTCGATTATTTTATCTTTACCCGTGCGTCATCAATTTAATGCATATACATTTTGTCAAAATAACGTCTAAATGTAGAATGCCGTGGCTAATATCCCGATAAAATTACATCGTGTAGTTAATAAGATAGGATAATGAATTACTAAATTAACTAAATTGACATTTTCAAATTCATGGAAATGGCGAACCACCAGACAATGAGAGTGTTTTTCAGTTCCAACAGAATACCGTGTGACGCACACTCATGGGTACACCCCCTTTTCTCCTTTGCTTTTTTCCTTTATTTTCCAAATATGTCAAAAAGTGCCGTCCAGTGAGCATATTCATGTTCTAACTTTCAAAAATATTGCTGGTGAAACAAAAGCGAAAAGGAATGAATCTGTTTAAAATTGTTTTTCCGTTAACCAGCTGTCGTCCCCTTACGAACGGCAGCTCTCAGTAGTCGAAACTTGTACGAGCCAAGAATTAACGAGGTCTCACCTTTTAACGTGCGATTCCTAGCACACGGTGTATTCCAATTATTATGAATCTAGTGATACCAGGTTTGATAGGATATTGAAACATGGAGGCAGAGATATGTTCATGGAATTTCCTCATTTGCCCAGTGAGTTTACTAGAAACTTTTGACCTCCCTACTGTATTCTAATTTCAGTCACACTCATATAAGGAAGTTGTTTTATCCATACCTCCGCAGCCGTTTGACACAAATCCATCAAATCCTAATTGTATCCACATTAATGCAATTTCTGTAGATGTAACAGTTAACTAAAAAAGTTGTTCAGAAAACTAGGATGGAGTGCAATATTTCCAAAACCTTAGCATACTTTGATATCAAAAAATGAGTTTCCTTTCAAACATGACCAAAACTCAGAAAAAGAGTCTTCTAGACTTATAGTCTAGTTCCATAATTGTGGATAGTGACTCATCGTACATTTTCTGGTTTTCACGGGATTTGAAAGTGCGGAGGGGATGTACGAAAGTGGCAAAGTAAAACTTAATTTGAAGCCAAAGTACCTAGCTTATTTCTGTTCTATTTTATCTGAATTATGAACCGAACAATTTAGGAACTAGACTATAGGTATTCAAACTTTTTCAATTACCTATTCGTGCATGGATGCAAGGACACAATGTATAATGATGAATAAATGAATATCTAAGAAGTAAAACTACACCAGTTGAAATATATTTGGTAATGAAATACTCAACACATGATTAACACAAAATTTATTCATACATTCATTTATGTAATGCGAGCATGTAGAAATATGTCCAGTTATGAAAGGAAAAACAAAACTAATATATTTAATCATTTTCAGATTCAGAACTGTCACCAATGTTTATAATAATGGGTTTAATAATCATATCACAAAGGAGTTTTTCTTGTTCATACCATTTTTCAATGAGAGATTCAGTGTGTGTTGAAGGAATGGGTTGATTTTCGTTTACTTTGATGCACACCGTTTTTCGAGATATTTTAAGTGCATCTGCAAATCTCTAAAATACAGTAAAGAAAAGTTTTGACACTTCTTTTGTGGTTTAAATTGTTACCTCTTAAACAGATGAAAGTGGTAAAAAAGGTCGACCATTCGCTCTTTCCCTTTCAATACAAATTGTTGTGCTTGTGAATTAGTTACAGGCATAATCTACAAATATATTGTGGATGTTTTTACCTGTATTTATAGATTTAGGTAATGTTTTTTTCTCTCATTAGAATTTTTCACACTATGAATAACTCTTGTGTGAATATCCCGGCAGTAAGGGATTATAATCACAAATGTCAATTGTGAGATTAGAAATTATAAAGAGTATTTGTGAATGAAACACATTGTATTGTACTTACTTTGGAAGTAATGATTCCAAGAGACGTTTAGCTTTGAAAAAAAAAAAACAGTTTTTATAATATATTCGACTGCAAAACAAAGTAAAACTGGCTACAAACAATACCCCAATGACGCAATTGATAGTTGGCAAGTTTAGTTGAAATGCAAAAAACTGTCAGTTTTCACTGTTTTGAGTTTTAAGCGATCATCACAATACCATAATTCTTAGCTTAGAAGACAAATGTCAACGAATTTTGATTCGCTCATAGCGGTTGATAGAAAGAGATGTTCGATAGAGGGTGTGTGATTTCTTCGATCAGAAATTGATGACGCATGGGTAAAGATAAAATAATCGAACATAAATCGAATTTAGGCGGATAACCACAATTCTTTGGTATTTACCGCAGATATACCTTGGTCTTTCATGATAAATGACAGACGTGACGTCAACGTTTGCTTTCGCCTAAACCTTTTGGTTTAAACTCTGGTTCCTGGTTATTAAAATTCAAAAAGTGTAAACAAAAACATTTGTTTTATTTCCGCCTTCTTCATGTTATTCCTTTGTTTTAATCTTATTTATTCTAGTTTTTCGTATTTTTGTATACAATAACTGTTAAAAGTATTATATTATAAATGGAGAACTTTAATATAGTGTGGAATCAAAACTGAGATTTGTGTGCTTATTAGCGTCAGTGTTTTTATTCGATGAAAATGTATTGTATAGTATTGCTTTTATATCATTTTATAAGGTATCAATTCTCGTCAGAGAGGATTTTTGCTTTTAACCAGAAGTATATCCTTCCTAATAAAATCCGTCAACAGCAAATCTTGTACTTCCACCTGGTAATCTTTCCCTTCATAATTCAAACTCAGAAAATATGTTGTCGCCATAACGTGAAATATGAAATATTTACTTAAAAGACAAATTAAAAACATGGTCAGAATGAGGTTAGATTTCTTTTCGATAATAACCATAACCGAATATGAAAAACAACTTTGGAGTTGGGTAATTACCACAAAATTTTGGTGACAACTATGAAATTAAACAGCTGATTCGTGACGTCATTAGATGAAAACCAATCTAATAACCAAAAACGCCTGAACGTTTTGGTAAATAACAATTTAAATTGTTAAATACCGAAACATTTTGGTCATCCGCCTAAATTCGATTATAGGTAACGTTTAGGAATACAATTACATACTCATTCCTTCCTGATGCTCCAACACTGGTCGCGATAAATGAAAGAGCTAGTATCTACAGTACCTATATACAGCCTCCTCAAATTCATTCTCACTTATCAATGTCCCTCTACCAAAAAGTCGGGATTTCAATTCTCAAACTTACCTATCACCTACGTATAATTTCAATTTGCAGATGCAGCTCATTGTGCAACTATGTATCCAAGCTCAGAAAGTGATTCGCCACAACTACGGGAAGCTAGAAGACAAATAAATCAGTTGATTGGATCGTGGCTAGAACAGTAATCCATTTTCAATGGTCAACGAATATACCATAAATATGCAGAATTCCTCTAACTGATCGAAATCTTCAATGAACTCACTGTATTGATTGAAGTAAATAAATAAATTTGTTTTACTATGCATAAAAGCACAAGATTTAATGCCGCGGCTGGTGTTTCATAGCCGAACGTAGCGAGGATATGAAACCAGCCAAGGCATTAAATCTGCTTTTCTGCCGTGTGAAACATATAATTTTTTCTTCAAATTTGTTCCAATTCCACGCAAAATCGACTTTTTCATATTTAAATTGCGTTTCATTATCAATATCCAAATAACTAAATTATTTCATCAAAGGTAACTGGGCCCTGCGTTACTATGTTTACCGCTGATAACGTTTGTTGAATTTGTTTGTTTACTGTTTACTTTGTCATTGTCAATTTCAATAACCAGTTTGATTTAAATTATTACTTGGAAGGTTGCCTAGCAACGAACTTTTTCTGCCTAGGCAGTAAAAGTGGACTTTTTCTGCCAGATTGAACCACTCATTTCGGATGCTGTTAACATGGACCTTGATGATGATGGTAATCCAAATCTATTGGCAGATAACATTTATTTTCAGCAAGATGGGGCACCACCTCATTTCTCATTACAGGTGCGATAATGGCTATTCCAAACTTTCCCAAATCAGTGGATAGGTCGTCGAGGTCCAATAGACCAGCACGCTCGCCGGACTTGGCACCCAATGATTTTTTCCTGTGAGGTCATTTGAAATCCGTTATTTATGAAACTCAACCGACTTACCTGAACGATTTGGAAAGAAGAATTATAACTGAATGCCAGGCAATTACAAGAGAAACATTTTCAAAGGTGCAAGATGAATTTGCAAATAGACTCTACTACTGTCTGGGAGTTAATGGAAGTCATTTTGAACATTTTTGTGAATAAATTTTTGATAATCTATTTCGTATAATTTATGTACTCACAATTCAACAATGTACCATTTGAACTCGAATATTTCGAGAACGCCTTCTTCAAATTTAGAAAATTGTGCACTGCTAGTATCAGAATTGAATAATTACGTTCACAATGATGTATGACATGACCCTCCTTCTCTATTAAAATTATAGAGGGGGTTGCTCTGGGGAGTAGAGGGTTGAAGTTTCAAATACCTACTTCACGTCACATGGTGTCCCCCTCCAAACAAAAATCGACGTGTCTTGGCGATTTTTGTAAAATAATTTTTTTGGGAGTTATTGAGGGTGGATAGTCTGAAGTGGACCACCCGGTATGTATATTTGTTAAAAAAGTTTAATAAAATCAAATGCCATTTCTGTTAACAAACATAGTTGTGTTGCTTTGATTCGCCGCTTTCCAACCCAGTTTTTTCTTCCTAACCGCTACCTTAGGAGGTATTGGATGGTGTTCCTTTGGTGGGACTTTAATTTTGTCCGATCTACCCTATCACAGATGAGAGGTAAAAACCTAATCGAATGAAGGATAATATCCAAATGTTTGATAACAATTAGCCCCCCGTCGAATGAACGATAATCTCTGCTCTTTCATTTTGTCCTCAGTTTTGGAACGCTGCTCAGACATATGTCAGATGCAGTTCAATGTCCGTCATGGTATCAGCCAGGAAAGTAGCTTTCCTGACAGATATTTGTCTCGCTGTGGAAATATGTTTGGAGATAGGGCCCGGAGTATTTCTTCATAGACTTTGTATTCATCGATTGAAACTCCCCCGAAACTCTCTCGGACTAAAAATAATAATATAGGGACAAAAAATAATTTTATGAAATCCGGGACGATAGTTTTAGTGAATCTCAAAAAAACCTGTCATAAACCATAATCTGAAGAACAAAAATTATCTTGACAATACTGATGTATATAAAAAATAATGGTCCAAAACGTATATGAAAATGAGATCAATACGAGGAGTAGTTAACAATTTTTTTTGTTTGAAATTGGAAAAAGTAAAACATCACATATACAAAATTAAAATCACATAACCGTCATTGGGCAAATCCTCATGTCGATATATCCTTCATTGGTGAACATGATGGAGAAATCAAGTCTGCTTGTTGCAGTTGACCTTGTTCCTCTTGTACATCTCTACAATGTTCAGCATACAGCCAACTTGAACAAAAAAAAAAAGAAAATATGAGCGTGGTTACCTTTGAAAACCTAGTTCTAATACAATACAAATTCTAAGTCACAATTTGGGATTTTTTCAACTTGGAACTTGATACCAAGCCATAAAAATCATACAATTTTCTACCACAACATTTAAATGAATCAATAATCCCAAGTAATTCAGGATTACAACCGTAAAGCTTCTGAAAGATCAGAATTTCTATGATTTCCACTTCTGGATTCAATAATTGAATATTTGAATAGGTAGGTGTACTGGGTGACCACGAGATGAGGTACAGGGTGTCATTTGAAAAAAAAGTTGGGGGTCATTTCCGGTTAAACCGGAAATGGTAAATTTTCGGTAATGGAGTCAAAATATGCGTATTTGAGTAATATATCAACGTACCAAATTTGCAATCCGTATCTTTGAAACTATAGAAAAATTGGGGGGTGTACCTCACCTCGTGGTCACCCGGTATACGCTAATTCACTTTAATTTCAATGTGTTTGTATGTAATGCTGATATCTCTAATAAATATGATGAATGTGGCAATGAAGAATATTATTATTATAATACAATGTTACCTCCTAGTCGAGCCTTCACTGATTTTTCTCTTAGTCAGGGAAGAATCTCTTTTCAATATCAGTTCGAGTGTACCTTTACGTGGTCACAATAACACTTGGCTATCTTTCAATTATTTTTACTATTACTACAAGTTTTTATTTAACTTGCTTTGTTAGCTTGTCTATATATTATACATTGTACATTTTCATCAGTTTTTCTTTGTCTAGTTTGAAAACAGGACTTCCCCTTTGAAAATGGTCCAATTTTGCCCACTACGTACATTGAAATTTCGCTTGATTTCAATTTTCTTACCATAAACCACTCGTCACTTACAAGTCTATTCTACTCACCCGAATATAAGGAAAGATGGGACGGTCAGAGTTGCCCCAGCCATCCAGAAAGCTCCTGGGAAGAACGCAATGGTAGCGGCATATACTGTACTATACATAGGACCGTATATTATGGGCACGAACGCTTCTACACAACTGATGATCGAGTTGACTTTTCCTAGTTCGTCTGTTGTTACAATCTTCGAAATGATGGACCTCATGGCAACCTGAGAGGTGGCATTCAGTGATTCTATCGCGGCACCTGGAAAATTTTAAAGAAAATGTTACACCTACATTTTCAAGACAATCAGAAGCACGTTTTCTTCGTTTGGTTACCATGCTGTGTGTGTAATTACTTACCCACATAATGATAAACAGGGGCATTTCCAAATGCGTAGAAAAATGCAGCTACCATCTTGCTTCCAGTTGATATCATTCCCAGAATTGAGTCGTCGAGTTTGAAATACTTTCCGAAGAAATTGAGACAGAAAAGGGCACCTGAAAAGTATACATATTGTAATAAAAATGCACTCAACTACAATCCATTTCTTATTCATTTGAACCAAGTATAGTAAATTATGTCACTAGCGCCAAGCTGACTGTGCCATACTTATATCAATTCAGAGTTCTTTCAAACAAACTCATACACAGAAAAAACATTCTCATACAGGCTGTATTTTCAATTTGCCGCTTTCCATGCATTCTGGAATTTGACTTCCAGGATTTCCTTCATGGTTGAGACGCTCAATGATCTAGAAACTCCTAGTATGGTTTCTGGTCCAATCGTTGAGGTCTTGGCATCTTGTCTGGCCAGATTATCAGCCTGTTCGTTTCCGGGCATTCCGGTATGACCGAAGGCCCAAAATAGCATCTTGTACCAGATGATCCTAGTACTGCCAACCAGGTACGCGTGTTGGAGTACGCTGGGCGGTCGGTCCATTACCTTCTCTCTGATGAGTCTGTCCACCAGCCGCTCAGTTGTCTTCAGAGGCTGATGGCTCTGAACGCTTTTGCCTGAGTGTAGTCACTTCAACCAGGCTTGGGAATGAAGATGACCTTGACTTTCCTCCATACCTTAGGATCGCATTTTGTAGTAGGATTGGAAATATGCTAACTAAGAGCCTTTCAACGATGGTTACTACCAGAAACTTCCACAATAGATATTCAAATACGCAGTATAAGAGGGTTGAGATGAAAACCGTTACTGTATCAGTCAAAAATATTAATTTTTCTATAACCTCACCTAATACATCTGCAAAGAATCGAAAAATGCCAAAAATGCTGACATCCACTGCATCCCATCCATATTTTTTGCTGACGTAAAAATAGGAAACATTCCCTTCACCTGAAAATTAAATAATAGTATACTTGAAATATATTTTTGAATCAAAATTGTTATTTCTTTTATTAGTGACTCAGACGTCATTTTCAAATGGGATTATTTCTACAGGAGTTGATTTATCTTGGGTATTAGGAGATGAAAACTAAAATCAAACCAGTTCTCACCAATTATGGGTCCACTCAAGAGCATGGTCAAAACCAAAATCCAGCAAATTCTCTCCCTCCTGTTTCGAATACCACCCGCAAATACAACCCTGATAGTATCTTTAACGTTCTTGGAATTGAAAACTTCGGCGAGGCACCACTTGCTATCCCTGTTCTCTCTCGCAGCCACTCTCTGTACTTTCACGGCTATTCTCTGATCGTACTCGCAGATATCTTTGACGAAAAAGAATCCGTAGAGACACCCGCAGCTCAGCATCGCCAAGCAAGTGCAGAACACCCCGTAAAAGCCAGTTCTGTGAAGCAGTACGCCGCTCAGGCCTACTCCCACGCCCGAACTAATGCTCATGGCTATTTGGATGTTGCCGAGCCTGCTCGTTCTGGATTCCGCAGAAGAAATCTCGCTGATGTAGGAGTAGGTGCCCACCCACATAGAGTACCAGCCACCCGTGAAGGCGTATGGTACTGACTCGGCCAGCACGTTGAATTGCAGTGGAAGCGCGAAGAAAAAGTACTTGCACACGATTAGGGCACAGCAAGTGAATATTTCTCCGAATATAGGGATCATCATGAGCGGTTTTCGTCTCTTGTGCTTGTCGCTCCAAGATCCCAGGAACAACAGCAGGAGGGTCGTGAAGAACCCCTGGATGATGTTCTTCCAAATGGCCATGTGAGCGGATAGAGTCTGTACTTCTTGTTCGACGGCTTCGTATTCGAAGTAGGACTGATTTCTGGTGCTGAGAGCATCGCAGGTATCCTCGTCTAGTTCTAAATTGACCCTGCAGGCCTTTTCTAGCGTTAGGGTGAGGCTGGTGATGGCCAATAGAACGGTCGGTAGGAGATAGCACATCGTCAAGGGCTCAACAGTTACATTTTTCAGCGCATCTTTGATTTTGGAACACGCTGATTGTTCTTCGATTGATTCCTCATGTGATTGATTTGCAGACTGATCTGGTGATTGATCTGGTGATTGGTCTGGTGTTTCGGCAGGTGTAACTGATGAAGATGGACATGGCGTGATGTCCTCTTCCATGCATATGGGCTGTGCTAGAGACATCTTAAGAGTCGATTTTCTGCTGAAATAAAAAAAAGATACAGGGTATTCTAAGTTCTTTTTGTCCCCCATCGAAAAGCGTATACATTTAGCAGATAACTTTATTTTGAACTGATAGGGATCTAGAATGCGGAAACTAGTCATAAGTAAGGAATATAAAATAAACAAATCTGCAGTGACATTCAAAAAGTACGTAACAAATGGAAAAATACTACTTTTGTCATTTTTCAAAAAAAAACAATTTGTCATCAAGTTAGGCTCGTCTTGAAACCTACTATGCCTCTATCAGATATACTAAGTAATTTTAAGTTTCTTAAAATTAACAGAAACTCAAAATAAGTTATATTTTTCGAAAAATAAGGAATGTTTGGATGAAATTTTTAGGGGGAATCTTTGTTGGAGTTTACTAAACAATGTGAAGGTGGGAAAATTTAGAATTTTTGGTGAAGTTCTGCAATAATCAAATTTTTCAAATTTTCAACATTTTTAGAATGGCCTCAGCGATATAATGATTGGCAAAACCCTTGAAAACATAGAGTTCATTCAAGAGTAAATTTTTTAAATAAGGATTTTGTTGCAAGGCACCGGGAAAAAATCTTCCATAACTGACTGATTTCCATTCAAACGGCTTGTAAAACTCTAATCGATCTCTGCCAATGACTTTCACCATCACAAAGATCGTGAAAATCTACAATGAGGAATCTTTGTAAATCATTAGAAATTACCGAGGAAAAGTACTTACCTAAAAAACACAATTTAAAAAAAATCAATCTAGTAGAGTTCACTTTCCGGTATCATAATAAATAAAACAATCAGTGGAACTCTATCCCGTAGGTATTGATTACAAAATAATATGTGTTTGTTACATGATGAAATGAAAGAGAAGTTGTAGAATAAGTCCCTTTAAGAACGTTTGGTACATACAAATCAAATCACCGTGGCTCCACAAAAGGGCACCTGATAAAATTATTATTAGAGCAGTGGTGCGGAAAGAGGGGAGTTAGGGGGTTGATATTCTTCTGGAATGTTTGTTGGTACTAGTTAAAGGAAGAGACATTCTGGAAAATTACCAACATCAAGATATGATATGAATGAAGAAATAAATAGGAATAAAAAGAAAATTATGAATGCTTCATTGAGATTACCACACAACAATACCTGTGCAATTGAGAAGTAAAAAAATGATATGACAAAAATTAATATATAGGTACCTATTATTTTCCGGGCGGATTATAAGATACTTAAGTTTCAATCAATATAATTTCTGACTCAGAGAAAAAGCTTCTAAGGGTTTTCCAGTTTTCAAAATAACTGTTCAGTTTGTGCTTGAAAATACTCAGAGTAGTCATGGATTTGATATTTGAGGACAGATGAGAATTATGTATCGAGGAGCTCTCAAAGGCAGAGGTGGGGTATTTGTAGAAAGTATGGATTTAGTCTGTTTTGAGACTGAATTTCCTACGCAACACTGCGAGCGCAGTGGTCGTGGTGTTAGAGCGTTTGCTTCCCATCCAGGCGGCTCGAGAGTTCGATCCCCACCGCCTACCACTGAACTAAAGTGGTTCGAAATCCACTTTTACGTGAGCTGTACGTCCCGGATCCCCTTTGCTTGGACAAGCTTTGCTTTTGAGGGATTCTCTCCGAAAACCTGGATGATTCGTAAAAAAACAAAAAAAAAATCTCGAGAGTGGCCTTGTTCCTCCCCTAGGTGAGTATACGTTTCACCGTCATCAATGAGATGATGTGGGATGCTTTCGTTTACGAGCTGAACATCCTCTTCGTATTCTTTGCATCGTCCTTTTCTTGGATGAACCGTGGTACGTTTGTCGATTCCGATTTCTATTGCAATGGCATGCGTCTACTCTTCCACCACTATCAAGAACTGATACACCTTCATGCCTCCCAGGCACAGGCATATTTTGTGGTTTTTGGGGGTCTTGCAATAATTTTTTCCACGGGTTTTTCTTAATGCAACGAAAAATGGAAATAGCGAGATGCGGGAGAGTATACAGTGACCCGTTCAGATGGCTCTCGTATATTTTCGAATGTGGATAGAACGATTATTTCATTCTTGAGCTAGTTCTCGTTCCTTCTTGGACGTGATGGGACATGGGTGTTATATTTATGAGTACTAATTTTGAAAATATCCTATTATGCTGGACAATCCTGTTATTTGCTTTTCCCCCATGCATTTGTTCACTAAATTTTCATTAAATGTTCTATTTGCCATGTCAATTGGAAGATTAATTTTTTTGCCCAGTTATTCCCTTATTACTCAGCCACTGGCTTCCAATACGTTTTTATTTTCAAGTTTTTTGTGTTCGGCAATTTTTTGCAGTCAATAAGTGATCAAAACTCATCAACTCCATTCCAAACTTGTAGCCATACACTGGTTGTTTATTTTGAAACATATCACACTCAATATTTGTGTTAAAATTTATGAAAATTTGTAAAAACCTCTCGTTTATCATCATAGATTCAAATTCAATGAATTTATATCAACCACATATAGATTTATGCCGTTGAATCTTCTGCTAGCACTTGGCCAGGTTCGAATCCTGGGTAAGAGGAAATTTTTCTCAATTCCTTAAGAATCGATAGACAACTTGTTTGAAAAAGCAAGTCTGGTGCTCTCTTGAAGTGCGCACCGACCACCCGGGGTGGTGCTATAGATTTTTGCTACTTCAGAAAAGTGAATACGTTACCAAAAAGCAGTAGGTCGTCCCGGAGAGCCACGGCAAATAATAATAGTAGTCGTCTCTACCCGCACAGGCTTTGCCTTTAGGTGCACCATATGAGTGTTTATGAGGGAGTATTATTGTTAAATACAACAGGGGTGGAATAAGCCCTAAGAACTTTTAACGGAAAATGTTAGTAAAAAATGCTTGCGGACATTACTTAAAACAGATGAGCCCGTACTCAAGCAGGCTGGACTGGAGTTCTGGTGGAGAACGGTTTAGACTTAAAATGGACACAAATTTTCTTATTTCAAATGAAATTTAACATTTAATTGTATCGTGGTGAATTTATTTATGGAAATAATTTCTTCAACTGACAAATGTGATCAGTTACATGTGTACAACAAATATCACGTTTTTGACTTGTTTTTGCTGAATTGAATAATATACTCTTGTCCATGAAGGTACTCTAAATATTTTGAATCGATTGGTGTTCGCAGAATTGCTCTATCTCTAACCGTTCGCGAGTTGGAAAGTTCATCCAGAGTTGTGAGGGGTAATTTCCCGCCAAATTTGTTTTTATAGTTCGGAATCTATTTGACAGACTTTTGAAGGTTCCTAGTGCTTAAAAAAAAAATTCAATTGTAATATCGAATATACTTTGACTTTTATCATCTGTGAATCACTGAAAATTGCGAAATCAGCTTGTATTTTTGAATAAGAACTCCATTTAATTTAGAAAAGGGTTGACTTTGTGAATAGAAGCATTTTTTTGGCTAAAAATTTTCTGAAAATTAGCCAAATCGTCATCGAAAATAATTATTGTGGTATGTGATTCGGAGTCAGCTTGTCGAAATATATTTGACGGACGATTGCGATTTTTTGAAACAATGAAAAATAAATTTTTGACGTTTTATTAATTTTTATGCTAAACTGTTCATCTGAACCCATACAAATAATATATTTTCGGAATCAGCATGACATTTTACGTAAATATGATATGGAAAATTTCTAATGAATCTGATGATTTTGAATTTTTTATAGATTTGGGACTCGATCTTTTGGGGTAATTTTTTTTTCGCCGATCGTTTTGAAATTCACATAGCACCTATACTAATATCATCATTCTGAATTGATTGGCGTTCGCAGAATTGATCTATTTGACCCTTCGCCAGTTGAAATGTTCAGTTGGAGTTGAGAGGTGTTACTTCCTATTTCCTGCCAATTATTTTCATCAGTCGGAATCAGCTTGCCGAGATACCATCGAGGCGACCTAGCTGTTAGTCAAAAAATGAAAAATAAAAATTTTCAGAAATTTGGTGTCTTTCAATATCGAAATACTGCATTACTTGACTTTATTCGTGTGTGAACAATGCGAAATCAGCTCGTATATTTCAAAAATTGTCATTTGACATTTGACGGGCAATTGCAATTTTTAAAAAATGGAAATTCATCGAGATACATTAAAGAGGACCTGGCAATTTTTTGAAAACTGAAAATCATCTAAAATTCTATTTCCTTTAACTTCGAAAGACTGCATTACTTGACTTTGTTTGTGAATTTTTTAAAAATGCAAAATCAGCTTGTATTTTTGAATCAGAACACCATTCCATTCAGAAAAGGTTGATTTTGTGGATAGATGCATTTATTTTAATCTTGAAATTTTATTGATTTGTCATCGAAATAATTTTAATGGTATGATTGGGAACCAGCTTGTCGAGAAATATTTGTCGTCTTGATTATTCACAGAGTATTCTTAATTCTCTTCTGAATCAATGAGAGAGAGAGAGAGAGAAAGAGAGAGAGAGAGATTTATTTCAGTAGAGTAATCTACATACAAACGTACACAAAGCACATTCTATATACACATAGTCTAAGAAATACGTCGAGTCGAGTCAATTGGAGTTAAGAGGAGTAATTTCTCGTAATTTCTTGTATAATTCGGAATCAGCTAGTAGAGAAACATTTGAAGGGATCTGGAGATTTTTTAAAAAATTAAAGTTTTCAAAAATTTTTCGTGCTGAGGGAATTTTTCACCATTTATTTTTTTTACTATACCCTGTATCCGAATATATAAAAATCATGTATTTTCAAAATCAGCATAAAATTTTGCATATACAGGCCTTTTCTTTCATCATGTGGTAACATTGCTATATTCTAAACCGTAATAGATACAAAGACGATTAAATGGGAAAAAAGGTTACTATTGTGGTGAGCAGTAAATTGGTCATAGAAAATTTACGGGGATTCTCGCCCTTCCCAACTTATACAGGGAAAACTGAAAATGCTGTTTTCTGTTTTTTACTAATAGAATGGTTATTTCAGAAAATATAAAAAAATGAAAAAGGAAAGTTTTATTGTATTCAAAATGTACTAGAACAACGTAACGATAAATTAATCAAACGTTTCGTGTCACCACCGCCATCAACTATTTTTTTTAAATACGGACCTGTCTATTTCATCACAAATATTGATAGTACATTTTGAATACAATAAAACTTTCCTCTTTCTTTTTTTTTTATATTTTCTGAAATAACCGTTCTATTAACTAGTAAAAAAACGAAAACAGCATTTTTAGTTTTTCCTGTATAAGTCGGGAAGGGCGAGAGTCCCCGAAGACCAATGTACTGCTCACCACAATAGTTAAATTTTTTCCCATTTAATCGTCTTTGTATCTATTACGGTTTAGAATATAGCAATGTTACCACATGATAAAAGAAACAATTTTCAAACGAATCTGTTTTGTGTTTTTCATGATTTTTAGGGGTCTACCCTTGGGATTTTTTTCGAGTATTTTTTTTTTCTCCGATTGTCTTGTTATTAGCAGAATATACGAATTTCATTCAGAATTGATCTATGTTTGACGGTTCTCCAGTTCGAAAGTTCATGTGGAGTTTAGTGGGGTTATTTCTTGGTATTTTTTATAATTCGGAATCAGCTCGTCGACATACATTTGAGGGAGGGGGCATGAAGATTTAAAAAAAAATGAAAATTTTTTTTACTTCACTTCAATCGTCAGTGAATTTTAAAAAATGCGTTATCAGCTCGTATTTTGGAATATTGATTTTGTGGATAGGTGCATTTTTTCGACTAAAAAATCTTTCGAAATTTTATTTTATGATTCGGGATATTGAGATACATTTGAGGGACGTTTGCGATTTTTTGACGTTTTATTATTTTTTTATGCTAAACTTTGTATCGGAACATATACAAATCATATATTTTCGAAATCAGCGTGAAATTTTCGAGTAGACAGGTTGCTCCAGACATTCACTAGATCACAATAATAATAGACAAATTAGAAATCACACATCCATTGCAGACTTCAAGAGTTTTAGGTCCGATTTCATAACAAATTCGAAGTAGTATTTAGTTCAAATAGTTGTTACACTGTGACTACCAAAATTGTGTTTCAATCGGCAGATTGTCACAGTCTAACCATTATGAAATCAGGTTTAAGTAAAACAAATAATAATCCTTGTCATATTCCATTTATTATATAATATATAAGATATCATATTCTCTATTCCACTTTTCGTCCTGTTCACAATAAATAATACATAAACCCTAGCGCACTAAATTTGCTATGTATAAAAAAAATATTAACGCCATAGTACAAATCGAAGAAATTAATTGCTCACTCCCTAGGTGGGTAATTTAAGGGGGCCCCAGAAGACTGATATATCGGCCGAGTCTGTCCTGTATACAGCGAAGTGGGAGGAGGAGCCTGCTGATACTGCGGCTGACTTCGTACAGGATATCCAGCTGTGATGCTACCGCCTTAACATAAATAAAAGTAGTATAAAACACCGCGGCTACAAAAAATGTAGATGAGAATTAATATCAGTTTATTTTTTTAAAGATAAACTCTCAATGAATAACACAATGAGAAAATAAGGTCAATTCATGTATGTTCTTCGATGAGCCCAAGGTCGCTAACAACGTTGACAACTTTAGACGCGAAATAAACTATAGTGCATTCATATTTCAAATACGGACGATGTCAACAAAAGCACGTGAACGCCAAACTAGAACAGAGACAGAGCTTGTTTACCCAATGAAATTGATTTGAAAATGTAACATCATCCAAAACCAACCCAGAACTTTACACCAAAACAAATATTCGAAATAAATAATCAATAATGTAATTAAAAACACAAAAATAAATCAACGCTACATCTTTGAACAAATAGCAGTTTCAATAATTGTAACGCAGCCAAGCTGAATACATCTCTGCTAAAACATTTCATGGAGTGCGTTCAGATGCTTTATCGGGTAGAGAAAAAATGCACGGCAAGAATTTTCTTGGTTGTAGTCGTTGACACAAGATTCATCTGAACGATATTGGGAGATGTCAAATTTCGAAGTCCTAACTTGAAAACTCATCAAACAGCAGATTGTGAGAAGTCGCCAAATTATCCATATTTCTGTGATATCTTCAATTCTTAATTAATAAAATTCTCTCTTCAGTAGATTAATCTCTAATATCTCATTCGAATCAGTTATATACATAAACATAACCCAACTTCCTGTCATTACATACTGCAATGCGCATGCGGGTCAATTTCTATCAATGCGTCGACTGGGGTAAATGGTTGGACGGATGGTAAAATTCACCCCTAGCATCTGAACGACCCAGCTTATTACCAGACGTTTGCATCTGAACGCATAGAACGCGCCCGACGTAGGATCTGCACTGGGACTCCGATGATTAGAAATGTTTCATAGCATCGAAATGTGTCGAGAATGTGATGTCATATTCGAACGTTAGAAATAGGAAGCAATGGAAGCATAGTACCGATATTTCGAATATGACGTCACATTTCGATTCTATAAAACATTTCTAATCATCAGAGTCCATGGGCTGAACGCATTCTTGGTGTTGTCAGGTTGATGTTCTATCGACCAATAGCGTTGCGAGAATTGGCGATCACGAGGTGGACACGCCGCAAGTATTTGAAATATGAGCCATATTTTCTCGAAAGATTTTGAAATTATTTCGAAACATGATTTTAATAACTACGTCATCGTTTTTGTTGTCGCGAAAATGAATGTTTTCGAAAGAATTACGTCATAACAACTTCAAAATTGTCAATCGTCGAATAATAAACAATAACATAACCACGTAATCCAAACATGAACAGGTTATTATTATTAACATAACAGAAGGGTTCTCAAACAACCCATGAAGAGGATATTGAATTATTTAATTATGTTTTTATTTTTTAATCTTAGCCCAAGTAGTCCCATCAGGGAAGATAATTGCTTTACAAATTTTACAGACTATGAATTTTTCATACACTTCCGCATGTCAAAAAATACGTTCAGTAAACTCCTGAATGAAATAAATAATCATCAATTAGGGGGGCCCAATTTAGAAAAACCCTATACTGGAGGTGGAGAACCCATTTCCCCAGAGTGGCAGTTGCTTTTAACCCTTTCTTGGTTGGGACAAGGCCATACTTTATTATCTGTCTCAGACATATTTAAACTACCTTCTAATAGTCTGGCAGTTGCATAGTCTACTGTTAATAACATATTGTAACGATATTTCATCAAATCAATGACATTGTTTTCCAACTACACTATAATATGACACTACAGTATTTTCTGTTCTGTGAAAAAACTACTTCAAAATTATCAATAAAGCAAACATATTTTTCTTCCCAAAACAACTACGGCTTATGAAATAGCTTTAAAATAGAAATGATTGTTTTGTGAATCAATATCAAATAGCTCAGTAGTATCAAGTGAGTGTCACCGACATGATGATTACACGTTTCACGGGTTCAAATCCTAGTGCAATATTTTTTTGTTACTGTCTTATTTTGCTGTTAGTAACAAAATATCGTAATTTCTATGAGTACCAAACTTGGGTTTTTGGACACTCATGAGGTTTTATTTACCAAATCAAAGAAAATTTTTCATCATCATGAAAAACAGCAATATGAACTTTGCTGCTGAGAATGTAATTACGAATCGAAATGCATGATGAAATATAGGGTGTTGCATTAAAAAATATAATTTTATGTAATGTTTTGAAAACTCGACATTTATTTTTTTTTTCATCAGCGTAGAGAAAGCCATTCAATCGAATTATTTACATTAAGAATAATGTAGTTGGAAATGGTGTCGACTCAATTTGGATACCTCTGTATATTGCGAAGCTCAGAGTCTAAAATAACGAGAACTGTACCTTTTGGCGGTGCCTGTTGATTGATAGCCATTGCCCCTTGGTGAATTACATGTCCGTGAGAGGATGGCGTCCTGATAGCATAGTGATCCGGCAGCTTCGGCTCCAGGTGGAAAGTCTGCGGTCGGGGGGTTTCGTAAACGTTGCGGTTAGGCTCTCGAGGTAGCGGGTAGTAGATGGAAAGCTCTTGGGGTGCTACAGGGTAGAAAGCCGTACTCGGCTGGTTGCCGTATTGCGGGGTTTCTGGAACAAGACCGTCGAACGGTGAGTTCTTCGAAACGAAATCTAGTCGGTGGTAACAGATTGAAGCCATGCATATACGCATACATAACAAATGGGTGAGTAGTGGGTTCTTCTTTGTTAAGGAGTAAACAATCAGAAATATGGAAAAAATCAATCAAAACTTGTTTAGGCAGCCAGCACACCATGACCGACCGTCCAACTACGACCAAAATTTCCGACACGTATATTCTTATCGAACAACTCACACTGAACGATCGTCCTCGACCGGTTTTCAAAGACCATGTTCGAAATTCCAATCTGCTGAAAATTTTGGCGATCAGTGTGAGTTTTAAAGTTTTTATTGACCCCATTCAATTTGTGGTCGCGTATGGTCTGTCCTGGTCGGTCAGTGTAGCTAATTGTTGCTGATGCAAAACAAAGTACTATTAATGACCGATACATTCGCCTGGATGAACTTCGGAAGATCAGTGGAGTCTACTTAGTTCTGACAAATATTAAAAAAGTTATACGATAACTTCTACGAATTCTTCTTAACTAAAACTCCCTTGAGCAATCTCACGCACATCACATTATTTAACCATGCCCCCTGTAAACACGTAGGCCTTATCAATCAAGCTCTCTCTGGACTTGTTCCAAGAACATTATAAAGAATCAGGTCTTAAAAGTGCCAACCAACAGTTAGAATGAATAAAACCCGTTCTTCTACATCATACTGCCGAATACATTGATGAAATCCTCTGAATCTCTGTACACGATTCTTCATACCTACTCAAGAGCTTAGCGGGAGGCGTTGGTTATGATCTATACCAACATGATTGTGAAATATTTACGGACCCGCCCACTAACATCGTGGGGGCCGTCCCACGTGTCTCCCTCTAGGGGATCTCTGCATACTACTGGCTGTCTTGATTTTTGTCCTTCCCAAAACGGTGCCGACAAGGCAGAAAATATATCATAAATATTTTAGGGCATGAAATGTGAAACACAGCTGAATAATATGAAAGTGATTGAATTTGTAACGCCCACAGAGTTATCAAAACAGAATTAATTCAAGATATACTACATCTGAAGTTAAAAACCTAATGAGAAAGGAAAGATGTGACAAATATTAAAGATGTAAGAGATCTTATTAGTCTATACTTTGAACTTCGAGTGCACTGATCAGGTATAGGTAATCTCAAGTATACTTCAGGAAACTCTTGAACTTGGGAGTGTTTGAAATATTTCCTTATCTATGATTATTTACTGTATTGATAAAGAGAACCCACATTAGGCTTGCTCGATATAATCAATCAACCAACTAGCCAAAATTGGAAATATATAATGGATAAAATAATAATGTTAACTGTCTTAGAGTTAGGTTTGGTATATTAATATAATCTACCTACTACTACATTCTTTCATGATACTGAACTGAAGACAAATTCAGTACCCAAAATAGAATTCACACCTGTAAGATGGATACAAAAACCTGTTTTCTGAAAGTGTTATTTTCATGATAGGTTCTAGATATTGCCAGTTTTGTAATCACTATCGACCTAAATGCAAAATGTTGTTATTTCCCTTAAAAACAAAAAACAGATGTGCAAGCAGTACCAAATTCAGTTACATGCCCACACCACAAATTAAAAAAAATGTTCCAATGGAAAACCAGTGACGGGCAAGATTTTTTGCAAGCAGATGTTTGTATGCAATATGGAATATAATTGATAAACATTTTCAACGATTTTGAAACCAACGCTGTTTAAAATAAACAAGAAATTTATTAAAAACATGGAACATACTTTATACCAGACAGTTTATAAAAAATCTATATTTTTCACGGGCTGAAACTTTTTTCTTGGCAATACATAGACCTACACAAACAACTAAGCTAAAATACACTGAAAGAAAAACCAGCAACCAAATTAGAAATAAGAGTACACATGAAATGAGACACAGTACGGATAATCTCCTTCCACATGTCTCGTTAATAATCAGCCGAAAAGCAGGAAGTGCCATAAAAAACACTCACTGTTCCACAGCACTGCTCGTACTAACTCATTTCGTCTACCATCATCTTCTGCAAACAAAGAAGAGAGTGTAATATCAACTATATATAGAGTAGATTATATTTCTCCTATATAACACAGATGAAAATACAAACTATGATGATAGACTTACTCTGTGGTGATCCTTGGTATGAAGAAGTACCACCCGTAGGTGGTTTGTACCCATACCCGTGATATAAAGAAACAGGTACTTGCGGCGGAGGGCTAGGACTCCTAGGCCTCTTTGTAGACTTGAAAGCGCTCTGTTGCATAGGAGCTTGTTGCTGCCCTGCTGGGCCCAGTCTGGAAGATTGGGGCTGTTGCTGCTGATGCTGCTGTGGTATGTATAGTTGGTGGTGCACCATGTTGGGGGGCAACGACTGCAGAGCGATCATTTCACTGAAATTAGGAGTTTTGGAACTACTTAAACTCATCAGAATCAGAAGTGCTTTGTCAGAGAACATTAATTTTGTCAACAAAGCTTACCTAAATTTACACAGTACAGATTACATACAAGTAAAGTCTAGTATCCAGTATCCAGATCTAAAAATGTGTTTTTTTTGTTTTGAATCAATGATTAATTCAGTTAGAAAAACCTGGTCTATATATTTCATTTTTGAAAGTTGAAAGAATCTTTTTGAGAAATCAATAGTTAATACATTTTCATACCTTTGAATGATTTCTTTTAGATATTTTTCAATATTGTTTACATACATTTTCAATATTATATATTGACAAGAGTAATGGGTCGAGAACAGGCCCTTGTGGCACCTCGCATTTTATGTCTATCTCAGCAGATGTCATACTACTGAAATTCTTCATCTGAACCTAATCTTTTAGTTACCAAGTATATTAAAGCTAAAGCCTTAACCATTTTATCAAAAATTAACTCTAAACCAACTGACTTGTTTTCTTTCTGCCTGCGCCTGTTATCATCTTCATTGAGCACCTTTTTCAGCTGCAAGAACAGTTGGTGCTTTTCCTCTTTCAGCTGGGTCAGTTTGGTCTCTAACTGTGCAATCTGTTCACGAGTTTCTCCCAGAGTCATGACATCTTGTTGCTCTCTGGCTTCTCTCTCCTTCCGAAGCCTTTCTTCTTCAACTTCTTGTTCTCTTTCTTGTCTCTTGCGAGCTCTTTCTCTGAGTATGTGTGCCTTCAACACCGTCCACATTTGCTCAGAGTGTTTAGGCTTGTTGGCATCTGGAACTATGGCAGGCATTTTCTTCAACTTTGCAAACAATTGGGGCAAATATCAAAATAGGACCTTCCTTCTGATCTGAATAATTAAAATTTCTTATTTAATGAACATCTTCAAATCTCAAATATTCAAAGAAATCTAGGGAAATATCAACGAAATACTCGAAATAGTAAGAAATTAAATAACAATAAACAGACGACAGACGAGCTCCAGTTGCCAATGTCAATGTCTATTGTCAATTGCCATTGTCTAATTCTCAGTGTACTCAACTTCGAAATATAAAGTCACCATATTTTCGAAACAAAAATCCCTAGCAGTTCCTGAAACGTTCAACTAATGGTGAGTTTTCAATGATCTTTTTTGCTTTTCGCGTCACGCCTTCTTTACGCATTAAGTTGGTACCTCTTGTATCCTTGATCCTGATTTCGATCGAATACTTTCGAGAAATTCGAGAGTATAGCCAGTTTCCGTTTTTCGAAGCAAGTCGCAGGCGAGCGGGTTAAGTCTAGTTCATACCCTCGCGAATTTCGCAATTTTTCTGCGAATAAAATGGCTCCCAGTCAGGCCGGACTAATCGTTGATGCAGAATCATGTCGGCAGCGATTTTATCCGCAAAAAAATTGCGAAGTTCGCGAGGGTATGGACTGGACTTAAATGATAAAATAGAAAAGTTTCTGTAATCTGTGCTTCTATATAGTGACGGGAACTATATCATCACCGAATATAAAAAATAATATTATTTCCACTTCTACCCAATGAATGATGGGAGAGCATCTACAGAAGGTTCATTCGTTTGCATCGAAGTGTGGCAGTTTCCTATACTCGATATGTAGTTCACATTCGATTTGAGTATTGGATTGCTGATTTTATTGACACATTCCTTTGTGTAACTGTACTCAGCTACAATCGTTCCGAAATGTAGTGTAAATTAAACTGCACTGCACTACAGAACCTAGAGTGATGAGAAAAAAATAAAATAGAAGTAAAAAATATCTCCATTCGTTTGTTGTGTTTAGGATCTGAACATATGATCTGAATAAAAACCCATAAAAATAAAGAAGAAGATAGCGAGGCCATTGCATTAAATACATTGAGAAGAAGATTAATTTTATTAACCTCTTTTTAACCAAACAATCCTCATATGTATGAGTTGTTGATGTTGACGACTTTTACGTTCGTGTTTGAACTGAGTAGTCTTTAATTTAGTGGTGTGTTGTCTTGTACAGTTGTACAAATTTCAGACGATTACACGATTACCCATCCATAAGGCAAGAGAAGCCAATTATCTGACAAATATGAGTTCGATAAATGATGACAAACCTCGAATAGTATTGGAAGAATATAAAGTAACCCAGGTAAAGTAAAGAATCTACTGATCGGTGTGTACTCTGTAGTAATTCCATTCATATTATACTGTATTTATTTCACTTTCATGATGAATAATTGTACTATTGTTATTACATTTTTATAGAATCTACCAAGCGGTTCCACAGTTCTGAATGAACATTTCACCATCAGCAATTTTCGAAAAAGGTTCAGAATCGTCATAGTTCGCAATGAAAACTATGAGATGGAATTTGACATGATAGGAATACATCCATTCCTTGCTAATACCTTCCGAAGACTTATGCTAAGTGATGTACCTTCTATGGCCATTGAAAAAGTGCACGTTCACAACAATACATCCATCATTCAAGATGAAGTATTGGCACATAGGTTAGGATTAATACCGCTTAAGGCTGATCCTAGATTATTTGAATATGTAATGGAAGGTTAGTATTCTAGATCATCATTTGCTTGACACGTACATATGCAAGTTAGAAATGTAGCTTGAGTGTCTATTTTCAGAGTCCCCTGAATATACAGAAAACAATTCACTTGAATTTGAGTTGAAGATTAAATGTACATACAACAAAGAAGCTAACAAAAAAGATTCTGTGAGGGCAGAAGACATGTACAAAAATAACAATGGTGAGTATTACCCATCAATTGTATAGTCTTCATAAAGAATCTCAGGATCAATATCATTAATTTGTTTTAGTCTACTCCAAGCACATTAAATGGACCCCAATAGGAAACCAAAAAGAAAGATTCAAAGAATCAGAAGTAGGCCCAATAGACATGGATATTCTCATTGCGAAAATGAGGCCAGGTCATGAAATTGACGTAAAATTAATAGCTGTCAAGAGCTGTGGGAAAGATCACTCAAAATTTTCACCTGTGGGTAAGTAGAAAACGGAAAAAACAAGAAATAATCATTAAATAAGCTATCAGAGCTTTTGTATCAGAATATCAAACCATATTTGAACATCGGATGAACTTGCTTTCACACAAAGCACTTTAAACCCCTATAGTTGTTTTCACATCTCTCAGCAATGTTTTTCAGAATTCAAAACAGTAACATTTCAGTGTAACTTAAATTCAAGCATAGTTCCTAAAACTGTGAGCTCACAATGTTGATAGACAAGATTCACCATCAGAAACACTGTATTCAGTTTCAGAAGATTTGAATGTTTCTATCTGACTCATTCATACTCAACTCCTCAATATTTACATATATACAAATAGCAAACTGTAGAGTGTTGAAAGTATTTATATCAAATTAGCCTGATGTCATGTACTTTAAGATTTTTTTAAAATTTTTTATTAACTCAATCAGTAGCTTTTAATGAGTTTAAGAATGACATTAAAGTATATAAGTATTCACTATTCATAAGACTTGATAGATTGGACTTTTCAAAATCCCTTTAAGTTAGCTCTGCTATATTTCAATAATAATTTATGTTTTGATTAGTGTGATATACAACATATAATTCTAGAAATCCTGATAATATTAATATTCCAAAGGTACCTACATAAAATGAGTACAATTTAATAATTTTTCGGAGGATTACAAACACCCTTGTGGAAAACATTTATCTACTTGTCAACTTTAAAATAATCTGATGAGAAGTTAAACTATCACGACCGGTAATCTCTGAACTTTTGGTGGATTTCGGATGAGTTAGTCGTAGTCTCGAGGTAATTTTTGTGACGTTTCGTCTACATTTGCGGTAGACAATTTCAAAGGCGGTGTGGTAACGGACGAAGCGTTTGTTTAAGCCTAACTGATTCGATATCTGTTCTTCTCTTCTTCTTCTATTGTGCTCATACTTATAGGCGAAAAAAGGAAACCGCTAGATGTCGCTGAAAAAACCAATATGTCTACCGATGAGGGTGAACTACGAACTATTTAACGCATTGAAATTTAAATAAACGGTGTTTTTATAAGAAATTTTTGAATTTGGTGGATTTTGTAGCATTGAGATTATTGTTTATTGAAATTATTAGTATTATTGAAATAATCCCTGGCTTGATTACTTGTATGAGTTATGGAATTATGAGACACTATTTGTGTTCATGAAAGGACTTCTTTAATTTTGGGTGAAAAATGTAAAGATGCCACTAGTACAAGTGGACCTAAGTGATATCCTTCTTCTTTTTTTACCCTAAAATCTCAGATAAAACTAAGAGTAAGCAAAGTAATGTTTTCAAAGAACAAGGCAAACAAATACCATAATCTCAAAAATGTTTTGAACGTACAAGAAACTTGAACTTAATTTTCACGTTGCAAATAATTTATTGACATTAGAAATATCTTCAACCTATTTTACCACTTTCTTCAACTCCTATTAACATTCGGCTGAGTCTTTCGATATTTCCATAATAGAATTAATAAAACAATAGTCCTGTTCTTGGAAGTGGAGACTGCAAACATTCATAATTTTTGGGATAGATTTTCTAATCTTAAGGACTGTCTTCCATTTGAGACACAGCTTTTTATCACCAGGAGGAAATTGTGCAATAAGAGGAACACGGGGGTACAGAACAAAATTTCCGCGATTTGGTAGGTACAGTTTTATGGATATTCTGCATGTTAATATTCACCAACACCAAACAGCCAAACACTGTAGTTCACAAATAGTCTATTTTTATCACTTTTAGTTGTTCTTCTGCTCATAAATAGTAAAAAACAGAAATATAAACAAGTCGTTACACAGCAAACAATGGTCAATTATTTGTTGTTCACCCTCACAGTAGTTCCTGGAAAAATTATTAGATGGCGTACACTTCGCTATATTCGCCTATAAGGGGCCTGACATCCTCAAGCCTTGATTCTGTTAGTTCACTGAATTCCGATACCTGTTTTTTGTTTTGATTCTTATTGCTTATACCTGGAAAGGGTTTGGATTTGATCCCTCTGATTACCTGCTTCCACGTTTTACTCAGATTGAGGCCATCATCTTTTCAGTTGAAATTATTCGTGTTTTTGAATTTCAATGGCATCTCTGAACGTTCTCTTTAAATACCCTGATGTCGTATGTTTCGCGAAATATAATTGTGTGGTTGTGCTCAGTTAAAAGAGCATGCTCTGCAACCGCCGATTTCTCGGAGTACCCATACCATGCAATTCCTCTTGTGTTAGGATATGTGGGTGTTGAAGCTCCTTTTCGTCGTACCGATATATAACGTGTCCAATGGTCTTCGTTAGTTTGAATATCGTTTTACCTTCATGTTTTTCCAGAAGCTTGCCAATCCTATCTGTTGCATTCCTAATGTATGGCAGAAATGCTCTTCCTTATGGTATGCGTTTAAAAGAAGAAAAATATATCTCGAGACCACGACTAACAAACCCGAAAACCATTAAACGTTTTAAAATTATCATCTCTTTATGTAATTATGAAATCTGAGCCTAAAATTTTCATCTAATACTATGAAAAACCAAATTTCTGTTGTAATTCCAGCTACGACATTCTATAGGCTCCTTCCTGATATCAAAATAGTACGAGAGGTGGAGGGAGAGGCTGCATATCGGTTACAAAGTTGTTTTTCACCAGGCGTTATAAGTGTGAGGCAAGAAAGCAGTGGAAAAAAAGTTGCTGTTGTCAACAGTTCCCGATATGACATGGGCAGTAGAAACGTGTATCGACACGAAGACCTGAAGAATGCCGTCGTGATGACAAAAATTCAAGATCATTTCATTTGTGAGTATCAGCGATGGTTATGGGGCATCTTGTCATTTAGAGGTGTGAGGCTAAAGCTACTCTTTTCTTTTTCAGTTACCATAGAATCTGTGGGAGCTATGCAGCCAGATATTATCTTCAAGGAAGCAGTGATGATCCTCAGGAATAAATGTACTGACCTACTAGATGAACTGAATTCATCTTATTGATCTTATTTGATGCCTTGTTTCAATAAAAGTATTTTTTGTTAGCCAGCAAGCTTTTTGTTCCTTTTGCTTTCCTAAATCTTAGAGAGTTTCTCGGAATTGACCATCCGGTGTTCCTACAGCTGAAAAGTGAATCCGTCACTAGAAATCAAATGATAATAAAAAACAATAGCCGCCCTCCATCCGCACAGGCTATGCGTTTGGATTTTTCGGATTGTTTATGAGGAAGTATTATTTCAAAAGACGAGATCTCTAGAACGAGTGTTGTTGCATATTAGTGCTCACTCAATAACCTTTTAGCTTCCTGAATTAACTTTGTTGACAAATCCTCGCGTTAAGTGAAATTGACATAGTTTTGGTGGTTTTTATTTCAGAAATGCAATCGCTGACCAGATAAATGGTTTGCTAAATCTAATTTTCAGTAAAGCCTCAATCTTGGTCTCTATTCACCATTAGAGTGCGCTGTATATAATTGTCTGTTAAATACAAAAAGCGCTTTCATGTTAAAATTGTTATATTACGGTTAAATTTAATTAAACATAGGTATTCCGCTGTTTCTTCGTAGAAAAGGACAGAAAGGTTGAAGCTGCAGGTACTGGTAGTAGACATCTGATTTCCAACTGAGATCAGTTCACGTAGTTGAGTGTTCTATTAAACGAGAAAATCGAAGGTACTTTTGTGACGCGTAGCTGCCATGTTTGTTTGAAGAATGGAAATATTTTTAAATCACGCCTTATGGGGTGGTGCTTCTGAACTTCTTATTCTCTGGCCACTTGGTGTGTTGCAAGAATTCCTATCCACAACACTTCCTAATAGGCAATCCGCATGGATCAATCATGAATCATGAAATTCAAATATTTATATAATTTTATTTTGGTCAAGAAGTAGTGCCAATATAAATTCGTAAAAGTCATGACGCCAACATAACAATCAAAAATTGAGTGCTGATAAACGAAAGATATAAAACGGCCAAACTCAAAGTCATGGTTACCGCAGGTTTAAACTCCACGTTAAACTCCAAGTTTAAACTTCAGTTTAACTGGAACCTATAATACCGGCCCTTAGTGAACCAGAGTAAATCTCTGAAAAGCCCTGTATTTTGTTCAAGAAGCGTTCCTTAGAATATATTGACCTAGCTCGGTGATACCAATCAGCATCTGCTCGCTCCTCTCTGGGATTTGATTCCGAGTACCAAGAACTCTACTTTTCATTAAATAAGTAAGACGACGTCATAGTTGAATTAATGGGAGAGACAGAAACAAAACTCTAGGCTATAGAATTCTATGGTACACGGAATCAATCCGCGACTGACTGAAGAAAATGAAAGCACCCAACATAACCTAAACCTACCTTAACTGACATCACATACTGACATTTGCCAAAAGAGGTTAGGTTGATATATCATCCGTTGTGGTTTTGTTAAAGTGTTTTGAAAATAATGGATCTCCCCAATTTATTGATAGATCATGACTACTGTCAGGTGATTACTCAAAATGAATAAATAATACTGAGAAATCGGTGATATCCGACTAACTTGAGTACACATTTATCTACCTATGAAATGAACTACTGTTCTTTTTTTATTCGACTTGGGAATACTTCTTTAGCACTTGAAATATCATCTCTAGTTGCGCACCAATTCTGGTACTTAAATGGATATCATAAATAGATTTTAGAAGCTATTAGCAGAAAGACAACCATCAATCGATTCTATAATACTTCATAGATTTCAGTTATGGAATCTTGTTCCGTTCTAACCAATTCCTAATTTTCAGATCGAAAAAAAGAAGAAACGTACTGCAATTCAAGAAAATGAAATGGCTCAGCTACTTGTAATGAATGTCTGTGAATTTTTCAAAAATAAGTTTCCTGATTTGAGTACGATTGACGTAAGTAAAATTAATACCTAATTTGACGCATATTATATTGGTATACTTGAAAGTACAGTTTTATAATCATTTTGTAGACTGCTGCTGAGTGTCTCAAATTAGATCCAAGAATAGTAAGAAAGTACAGATATGGGCCAAAGAAGAAAATCATCAAACTTTTGAAGAGTGGCAAAAAAGCAACAAACCAGGACCCAAAAGCAAAGTTGGTGACTCTGTCAGCCATCGAGACTGAAAATATAATCATTAAGACTGATAGTCCTTCTGAAGGTAAACATGACACTGTCCTCAGTTCATAACAAAAAACACAAGAAATTAAAGTTCTTGTGCAACATTTTTATGAATTTTTATTATAGGGGAGGCAAATTCTCTTAGAGGGAGGAGGTATTGCTCAGTACCGGGGTGCAACACATACAAATCCAGAGAATCTTCATTGCATCTGTTCCCAAAACTGGACAAACTACGAGAAAAATGGAGAAAGGCTCTAAGGACACAGACTCATGTTACAAAATATATGGGAGTTTGCAGCAAACATTTCACAAAGCGAGATTTTGTGATTGGTAAATATGTTCACTTGGCAGATTTTTTTTCAAATGAGTAGCATGTTTTTAGAAATAACACCAGAATTGAGTCAATGTATATAACTCTTAAATTAAATTGCTTGAATCTTTTCTGTTTTCATGAAACTTTTTTTTCATTCTTAATAATTTTCAGAAAACTCTGAAACAAAAGCCAGACGCCTCAAAAGAGGTGCAATTCCATCTCAGAACCTTCCAAGGCAGCCCAGGAAGATTTTTCTGTTAGATCATGATGGGTATGTATTCTGATTATGCACAATTATTTCTTTGAGGGCCACATTGATATTTTTTACAGAGGCACATCTAATGCTGATGAGTTCACAAATCCGATCAAGGCAGATATGAAAGAAGACTCCATTGAGGAAGACTGGGACAGCAGTCATTTGTTAGGTTTTTGAAATGCGAGTCATGCTTGCTCCAGCTGGGATGATGGAGCAAGGCATGGATTTGCGGTTTGAAGCTGAAAGACATTCACTACTAGTCTAGTTGAAATAATTTTAGCTACTAGAATGTCTTATCTAAATGTGTTTTTTGTCGTACACACTGTTTAAATGACTTTTGGATGACTCCATTGACGAGATTTCTTCTGTCAGTTTATTTTCAGACATATTTTTCTTGATGGAGCACAAATAAATATATTTATTCGTTTATATTATTAATTTAGGTTCCAAAATTCATTGTTGTGGGTCGGAAATGATCTGTGCTACATTTATATGAAGTTAGCAAGGACATTTCGGAAAATCGTTAAATCCAATTCCAGTTATTGTCGAATATGTGTCGTGAACGAAAAAAAAATGTTGCGCTCTTAGTTTTTTTTTTTATATGGGGTGGCTGTGCTAACTCTATATTAAGTTAGCAGTGCCACTATTATAACCAGACAAACATCAAATTTCATCACTGGTAACCAAAAATGGTCGAGTAATTCTCCTATATTTGTCGTATAAATAATGAAAAATTTATTTTCTTTTGTAGAGGTATTTTTTATTGGAATTCTTGATATACGAGTAAATTTTGCGTAATTGGCAACACCGCATGCATTTAAGGATAATTTGTGTTTTTTTAACAACCGTCAAATATATTTTAATTAAACATTGTTTTTTGGAACAAGTGAACAACTTATTGAGAAAAATTCATCAAAATTGATATTTTTTTGTAGGCTCCAAACTCCCACTTAAATACAAATGGTGGAAAAATGAGATATTCCATTTCCATTTCCATCGGTGAATAATTTGCTTGATCAACTCGTCAATTGTCGTATACGACCCTATCTGGTTTTTCTTGAAATATTGAAATTTCTTGAAATGGAAAAACTACTTACCTGTAATTTTTAAAATTCTATCATTTTCAGTCTCAACAACCTTAAATTCATGCAGGGTTGCCAATATCTCCAAATTTCCCCTTATATCAAGAATTCCAATAAAAAATACATTAATATGTCAAGAAAAGATTTTTTGCTTCAAATAGATTTCGACAACTAAGTACTCGACAAATTTTGGGTACCACAATGATAAAATTTGATATTTATTTGTCGAGCTATATTAGTGGCAGTGCTAACTTGATATAAAGTTAGCACAGCAACCCCATATAAAAAACTAAGAGCGCGACAATTTTTTTTCGACAAATTCTCGACCGATTCTCTGCCAAGTGGCCTTGCTAACTTTATATACATCTATGCTGCAGTAGGTTTTTTCAGGAGGGAGTTTCTTTACTTTGTGTGGAACTTTTTGTCATCACATAATTTTTGGATAGAAATATAGTTGAATTGCTTGTTAATATTATAAAACATAGAGCTTCTATGTTGTATAATGAGAAGAAATTTTGATTCTTTCCACCTATCTGGTCTTCGTTTTGCTGGCACTGATTTTTCCTAGGATGCTTTTCTGAATATTTACATGTTTTTTTTGAGGGTTTTTTCATCTTCAGCCTCTGAAATTCCAGTATACAATCACAAAAGGTTTAGTTTTTTTTTGTCTCCACTGCTTCATCCAGAACCAAAGAGAGAGTGGGAATGGATGAGAATACAGCCTTCATTGTGTTTTGAATATTTCTTGCCTCATCTTCATCAAGAACTCATTCCTCTACCTTATTTTCTCAATTTATTAAAGGTATTACTGGTATTCACAAAGCAATTGTGGACTTCAAGTTCTTTAGGTATCCCTTAGTCCTATTTCTAGTATTATGGCAAATATTTTCACAGCCATAATTGTTACCATAGTCTCTTACATTGTTTGATTCTTTATTTTTATGCATGAGACATTTTTAATACAGAATTATAGTTCTTTGAGTTTGATAGGCAGAAATATATTCAATAATACAGATATGATTCACAAAATGAGAAGAATGCCTTTCTTGCTGAAGTGTAATCAAGAGAACTGATATCTTTTTTCATGAAGTATACTGTATATTCTTGTATTTCATACAGAGATTTTCTATAGTTGCAGCATTGCTTTTGTTCAACTCTATCGTACAGGTATTTTCCCCACACAATTTTTTATGTTATACTGAGTGAAGGTGAGCTATGTTCCACTAATAAAAAAGGCATCATGGGCAGAAAAAAACAGAATTTTGGAAAGCGTATATTCGTTACATTATACAGTGAGATTTTTAGTGAAAATGTTTTGGAGAATATATCATTTGTGGCCTCCATTAGGTAGCTTTAGTTGCATTTTGCATGGCATATATCTTGTAACTCTCAAAGAAGTTTTTTTCATAGTTTTTACCAAGTTCATTTGAAAAAGAGGTATGTTAAACATGCTCCAATTTTCTAATTTCTATTTCGAGATTTTTCTATTCTGGCACTTTGTGATTTTCGTATAATTATGAACGGTATATTGAGTGCCATAAGTGTCAGAATGAGGTTGTAACAATATTGACTAAACTTGCGTAGCATAGTTGAAACAACTGAATAGATTATGATTCAAATATATTTTTTCTGTTATGTGTTGTTTTCCTGAAATAACCATAAGAAGACTGTATTGAAACTTCGACATTAGAAATGAATATTTTCTACTATGAAGCAACTATCTGAAATGGAAGAGTTGGTAGTAAATTATCTTCATCTATTTGCGAATCGAACTGACCACAAATAATGAATATTTGTGTCCATTCTCATCTAATAGCATCCATTCGTTGTACGATTAATTTCCCTTGTTAATCTACCAAACCCTCTAACACTATTGTGTTGAAGGTCCTCAATATTTTGATTCTCTGACCTCAACTATATATTTCCGTGTTCCCCGTAAGAACTTATCTAGAACACTTAAGTCTGGAGACCTTGCTGGCCACACCACCGGCCCATTATTCCCCATGCATTTGTCAACAAACCTTCAACCTTACCAAATCGCACTTTCGGTCGATATTTCTCGGCATTACCTGTACAGAAAAAATGCAATATGGCGCTCATTAAAAACATTAAGTTGATGGTGGCTGGAAGACGAAACGTCGAATCAAAAATTCTTGTATCACCATTATGTAACAGGGAAAAGTGTCACAATTGTAATGCAATTCATTTTGAAATCATTCGAAAAATATATGCACCAGAAAGAAATAAAAATAATTTCCCAACATTACGGTTTCTCCCGGATAAATAAATGCCCAACTTCGTATTTCTTATAGTTTCCAAGATCCCAATCTTGAGTACCGAATTTGAAACACCCAGTATTAAATATTCTATCCAGAAATGTTCAAAATCTGTCAGCAGATTTGTGTCAGATAAGAATTTATGTATGGAAGGGAATCTGTTTGAAACACGTTGTATTTTATTATATATATTCACTATGTAATTTAAAACGTCATAATGACAATAGATTTTTCAAAATACGAAAGTTGAGTTCTTGTCAATGTAAAACTAAAAAACACTTTTAAAACTGGCAAGAAAAGGTTCATCAAAGAAAGTCTAAAGCGAATGAGTCATATTTTGGTCCTTCGAGCCGGATAGCTAGCGATATCAACCGAGCAAGAAAGAAGAAATCTTTGACCAGAGTGGGTGAGCGTCCTTACTTTTTCTTTCCTTCCCTATCCTATTGTATTGTCTTGGAGTGTGCGAGCACATACATATTCTCATACGCGTAACAATCAGTCTCAATTACATTAAACATGTCTAAGGAGGAAATCAATAGGCTTACTCGGAAGCGAGGTTCGGTTAAAGCGAAATTAACAATATTTTCCAAATTTTTGATTGACATTCAAGATAAATATGTCATTCCTGACACGACCATATTAGATATAGATCGAATTCAGTTAGAAACTCGAACAATTCAATGCGAAGGTTTAATTAACGACTTCAATGAAATTCAGTCTGAAATTGAAATAATGGTAACTGATGACGATCTAGATCATCAATATGGGGAACGCGAATTATTCACTACGTTATTTCATGAGCAAACGGCTTTAGCCAAAAGGTTATTGAATAAGTTTTCCTTACCTGCAAATATTCTAGAAGGTAGTTCCACAACCAAACAAGTGATCAAATCGGATTTGGTTAATGTGAAACTCCCACCAGTTGAAATTCCAAAATTTTGTGGCGATTATGAGTCTTGGCTAGAGTTCCGCGAAACTTACAACTCATTAATCCATACAAATGATACTTTGAAAAATATTCAAAAGTTCCATTATTTAAAGGCTTCACTAGTAGGTGGTGCGGCACAAGTTATTGCATCTCTTGAGTTTTCTGCGCAAAATTATACTTTGGCTTGGGATGTGTTATGCGAAAGATACAATAATGTGCGGCTTCTTGTTCATAATCACGTTAAGGCACTGTTCAATTTGGAAGTTTTAGGAAAAGAATCATCGAAAAGAATACGAAACATAATTGACTCTGTATCCAAACATTTGAGATCTTTGAAACAGTTGAATCAACCAACAGATACATGGGATACATTAGTTATTCATATAATAACTTCCAAATTGGATGCAACTACTGCCAGAGAATGGGAAGAGTACAAAATTGACAAGGATGTTCCTACCATGATTCATTTGAAAACGTTTCTAAAAGCCAAAGCAGATCTTATGGAAACTTTAGAGATTAAGCATAACGATATTCGCCATTTGAAACATAAGGATAATTTTAAATCGAATACGAAATCGTTCATATCTAATAATAATCCCGTGAATGCGAATCCATCACCTCAAGCAAGCAATATGCTTTGTATTTATTGCAGGAAAGGCGATCATTTCATTAGGAATTGTACAGAATTTTTGAATAATTCTGTAGATGACCGAATAGAGCATGCGAAACGTTTGAATCTTTGCTTGAATTGTTTGAGAGTTGGACATCGCAATACAGGGTGTAGACTCAGTAATTGTAGAAAATGTAATGGGCGGCATAATACCCTACTACATAGACCAAAAGCTGAAAAATGCGAAAATCAACAAGTTTCTGAATCTCCAAATGTATCTCTTACAACTTATGTTTCTTGTTCAGAAAATATTGTCTTGGCCACAGTTCTAATCCAAGTTATTGATGAAAATAACAAACCGCATTTGGTACGAGGTATTTTGGATTCTGCTTCACAGTCTAGCTTCATTACCACTGAATTGTGTCGTCGATTGAAGTTGAAATCAGCTGAAGCTACAATGGCAGTAATTGGTTTGAATAATATTTCTCTAAGAATAAATTCCAAATGCGAAGTACATATCCAGGCGCAACACAATGCATATAGAGCACATCTAACATGCTATGTCATTGAAGAGATCACTGGTATGCTACCAAACTTACAAATTGATACAAAAAATCTGGGTATTCCGAAAAATATAGTTTTAGCTGATCCATCCTTCGCGACGCCTGGTCCTATAGATATATTGCTAGGTGCAAATATCTTCTGGGAACTAATTTCCATAGGTCAAATTCGATTAGGAGCTAATAAACCTATATTACAAAAAACCACTTTGGGGTGGATTTTGTCAGGTCCTATCGGGGTAAATAATTTGAATCACGTTCACTGTAATTTTTCTAAAAATTCAGATATTCAAACTGAAATAGCGAGATTCTGGGAACTTGAAGAGTTTTCAGGTCCAGCTCCTAGATCATTGGAGGAGAAGTTATGCGAACAGCACTTTATTAATAATACGAAACGTGATCATTCCGGACGCTTCATTGTATCTATTCCTTTTAGAGATTCTCTCGAAAAATTGGGTGATTCGAGAGAACAAGCAAAACGGAGATTTTATAATTTGGAAAAGAGGTTAATGCGCAATGTCAATTTACGTAGACAATATATTGAATTTATGCAGGAATACGAAAAATTGGGACACATGAGCAAAGTATCTGAGTCAGTGGATACGAAAATAGCTTATTATATGCCTCACCATGGTGTGGTGAAGGAAGACAGCTCAACAACTAAACTACGCGTAGTGTTCGATGCTTCTGCTTCAACAACTTCAGGTGTAGCAATAAATGAACTGCAAATGGTTGGTCCAAGAATTCAAAGTGATCTTCTGTCAATTTTGTTGAGATTCAGATCACATGCATATGTTATTGCAAGTGACGTTGCAAAAATGTACCGTCAAGTGCTTGTTGCTCCTGAACAGCACTCCTTGCAACGAATTCTTTGGAGATATGACCCAACAAAACCTCTAGATACTTATGAACTTCATACAGTAACTTACGGCACTAGTAGTGCAGCATTTCTCGCAATTCGATGTTTGGTTCAACTTGCGTTTGACTGTAAGGTTTCACAGCCTAAAATTTCCCAGGTAATCGAGGATGACTTTTACGTCGATGATCTACTAACAGGGGCAGATACGATTCAGGAGGCAACACGTATAGGTATAGGTGTAACTGAAGTTTTACGTCGTGGTTGCTTTGAACTCCGTAAGTGGCATTCAAATGAACCGGAAATAACGAGAATTATAACATCACAATCAGGTTTATATTCTGATAGATCTGATTTCATTCAAATTGGTGTAAACGAAAACACGAAAACGCTTGGGTTAGCTTGGTTTTGCAAAAATGACACTCTACAGTATAATATTAATTGTTCTGCGGAACGTCGAGTTACTAAGAGAATTATACTTTCATGCATTGGTCAAATTTTCGATCCTTTAGGTCTTTTAAGTCCTTGCGTCATTACTGCAAAAATAATCCTACAGAGCTTATGGCGAGAGAACTTAGCATGGGATGAGTCTGTGCCTTTATACTTGCATTCATCTTGGATCAAGTTCAAAAAAGAATTACCTATACTGAATCATTTAGAAATTCCACGATACGTTTTAATGGTTAATTCTCGAGAAGTGCAATTGCATGGTTTCTCGGATGCATCCGAAAGAGTTTATGGAGCGTGCGTTTATTTGCGTAGCACTGATGATAGTGGAAATATCAAGGTGAACATTTTATGTTCAAAAACAAAAGTAGCACCTATCAAAATAATCACGATTCCCAAGCTTGAATTATGCGGGGCCTTGCTCTTGGCACGATTGCTAAAAAAGGTACAAGAATGTCTAAGATTGAAATTAGATAGTTTTACTCTATGGACCGATTCCACAATCGTATTGGGATGGATTAAAATATCTCCGAATCTTCTAAAAACATTCATTGCAAATCGTGTTTCAGAAATACAGGATTTGACCAGTCATTGCGAATGGCGCCACATTTCTTCCAAAGATAATCCTGCAGATATTCTATCGCGGGGTATACACCCAAGCGAAATGAAATCTTGTCAGCTATGGTGGCATGGTCCTGAATGGCTGAGTCAACGTGAATATCATTGGCCAAGATCGAATAACGATATAAGTTCTGATAACTTGCCAGAACTCAAAGCACCAATCAAATCATTAGTTCTGGAAATTATCGGACCTGTAATCAATATCAATAATTTCTCATCTCTAACAAAATTAAAAAGAACAATTGCATACGTCTTGAGATTCAGAAATAAGTTGTTGTATAAAGAAAGTTGTGCAACGGGTATACTGTCGGTTAAAGAACTTCAGAGTTCCTTCAGTTTCATCTTGAAACTGTCTCAACAAGATTCATTTCCTGAGGAACTGAATGCACTCAAAAGGAATAAACATATAGATTCCAAAAGTAAGATCTTCAATTTGAATCCTTTCTTAGATAACAGCGGAATCATGCGAGTAGGTGGACGATTACAGTATTCTGAATTCCCATATGACAAGAAGCACCCTATTATTGTATCTTCGAAACATCATTTATGTAAATTAATTTTCAGATATGAACATTTGAGGTTGTTTCACGCGGGTCCTCAATTATTATTGGGAACTATAAGAGATTCATTATGGCCAATTTCTGGTAGAAATCTTGCAAAGGCAACAGTTCGAGAATGTGTAATATGTTTTAGGTTCAACCCCAAAAATGTCACACCGATTATGGGTAATCTACCACAAACTCGATTTGAAACAGGATTTCCTTTCAAGGTTAGTGGAGTAGATTACGCAGGACCTTTTTCCGTGAAGGACAGGAAAGGTAGAGGTTGCAAAATCACTAAGTGTTACATAGCATTGTTCATCTGTTTCGCAAGCAAAGCTATACATCTCGAACTGGTGTCTGATTTAACTTCTGATGCGTTTATTTTAGCTCTCAAAAGGTTCGTGAGTAGACGCGGTAAGCCCTCTCATATCTATTCAGACAACGCAACCAATTTTGTGGGAGCGAATTCTGAAATGAAAGAACTCAAAAATTTTATTCGAGAGCATGGTAATAACATTGAACAATCGTGTGCAGTTGAAAGTATAGAATGGAGTTTCATACCACCTCGTTCGCCTCATTTTGGTGGTTTATGGGAAGCGGGCGTAAAATCATGCAAATATCATTTAAAGCGAGTTATGGGTAATGTCATCCTCACTTTTGAAGAGATGTGTACAGTGCTTGCTCAAATCGAGGCAATACTGAACTCCCGACCCCTTTCTCCACTTACCATCGATCCCAACGACTTGAATCCTCTCACTCCTGCCCACTTTCTGGTCGGAAGACCCTTGACTTCAATCTCGGAACCCGATTTAGCTCACATTTCGATGGGACGTCTTTCACGTTTTCAATTAATAGAGCAAATTAGGCAGAATTACTGGTCCAGATGGGGAAAAGAATATATATCTGAACTTCAGCAAAGAATGAAGTGGAAGAAGTCACAAGGCGATTTAACATTGGGGAAAATAGTCCTCATAAAGGAAGACCACCTTCCACCTATGCGATGGAAATTAGGACGTGTGATCGAGTTGCATCCAGGGAAAGACGGAGTGCCCAGGGTAGCTTCCATTAAAACTTCAAGCGGAGTCATTCGGCGAGGATTTCCGAAAATTTGTCCCTTACCAATCAACGAAGATTGTTGAAAGTGGAATCTTTCAAGGCGGGGGGCATGTTTGAAACACGTTGTATTTTATTATATATATTCACTATGTAATTTAAAACGTCATAATGACAATAGATTTTTCAAAATACGAAAGTTGAGTTCTTGTCAATGTAAAACTAAAAAACACTTTTAAAACTGGCAAGAAAAGGTTCATCAAAGAAAGTCTAAAGCGAATGAGTCAGAATCAGTGAAATTGATGACTAAACTATACTTACTACCTTAAAGGAATCATCCACAAAGACAACTTCTTTCGTATGGAATGATACAAACCAGACAGAGGTTCTAAATAAACATTAGAATTTCACTCCCTTTCTGAAATAAACATTTCAGACTCTCCCAGTAGGCTATAGATCCAGTGACCCTCGATTAAACTTGTTCTGACTTCTTAACTTTTTCGTTTATTTTGAATTGACATCATAGTAGGTGGATTTCGTTTCAATCCTCTGAGAAATCTCAGTTGTTTTTCTAGGATAGTTCAGTTGTTCTTCACACCATACATGTAGCTTTAGTGTTCGTTGTTTTTACTAGTTTTTGATAAATGAAAATGCCGATTTACTAAAGGGAAATATAATTGCAATTATGTCCAAACTACATGTTCGAATATCAATACTTCATATTTCTGACTAGAAACTTATCTGTAATAATTTTCATATAGGTAATGATTTTTGAATAGTTTTTACAATAGCTGTCTTAAATCATCCTACATCTAAGATATATCAACATATACACACAGGGTGTCCCAGTTATCCTCGCTCGAATCACGAATGAAAATTGGGAAAACGATCTAGAATTTCTTCTTTTTGTCAACCGGCTGCACTCTTACGAGCAACCCTCAGAAGGCTTAGACAGACGTGTGCGAGCCAGGGAAGACGAGGCCCTTAGTTTTTAACGTGTGATACCACGCACGGACGAAAATCCAAACTATGCAGTCATCCACTACAACTGTTTTGATTGGAATTCATTGGACACTTGATGTACTATTCTTGCAATTATTAACGTATTTATTGGGTAGAGGGTACCATAAATCTAGAACACGATATTTGTTCTTTTTGAACGAATCACCTAATATATTTTTTTCATTTCTGAATTCTGCTTCATATGGGCTTCAAGAATATTTTTTATTTCCAGTGATCATATGCAACGTTGTCAAGTTAGTTACAGTTTAAGCAAATATACTGAACTGAATGTAATTGTTTTTTCAATAAATCCAACGTGACTCCAAATGTTGTGTATGTTTTGGTACAGAGCTAGAGTACTTGCAGATCCACATTCTTTTACTAATATAATAATATCCACCAATTAATTATTTTAAAATTTTTTCGTCGTCGTAGATTTTCCATTAAATTTGGAAAATGTGAATAACTTGGCAACGTTGTATCTGATCTCTGAAAATAAAAAAAATATTTGTCCACATGAAGCAGATTCTGATAATAAAAATATACAGGGTTGTCAATTTGAAATAGATACCAGATGCTGTGTCCCAGATATACAGTAGTTCATATACATTCGGAATTAATTTATAAAAGTAGCACATCAAGTGTGCAGTAACTCCCATTCAGATTTTTGTTAAATCTCTATTAGCCTATCAGCAGCTTTGGCTGAGCGTTGATAGTTGGGCCATCCTGTATATTTTTTGCATGTCAGCAGTATTTATTGTTTACACTAAGATGGTGCTGTTCCAAAAATATAACGATAATGTGGATTGAAAACCAGATGTTTTGAAGCTCAAATTTTCTGAGAAATTTTGAGTTCTCTTCGATTTCTTGATCTATCCTTTTTCAGTTGTAAAAGCATCAAAACTTTTCTGCCATACTCCTCTGTCAATATTCAGTAAACGCGATGTTAACATGTAAAAGTCCGGCGATACGAGGCAACAGACAGAACACAACTATATCCTGCGACAGATATTGAATTACGTTTGGCAGACACGTAGAGAGATCAACAACAAGAAGAAGGCCTCATCTCTTATGGAAATTCATATGGAAAAACGCTAATATCCCCAATTGCGTCATAGATTGATGACTACGGATACAGAACTTTCTAGCCGTTCTCAGGGTTTAAGGGGTTCTCGACGATTTTAATGATTTATATAAGGAAGAAAACCGAGCAGAGTGAAATATTAGAGATACAATAGAACGAAATCAAGTAAGAAGTAAGAAGTGAGAGGAAGGTAATTAAAGTAGTGATGTCGAGGTTAAGTTGATGAGGACAAGTTCTAGTTGCGATTAGAATCCAGTGAATTATACAGGGTAGTTGTACAGTGTATTCAAATTGAGCAATTTGAAATGTCGGAATTTGTAGTTGATAAAATTGCGACAATTGATGTCGGAAAAAGAGGTCCTCGGATAAAGGTTGTTTCCAAGAAATCTTTGGGTGGACACATGCAGGAGAGTTACTATAATTGGTAACAGAGGTGTTAATCTTTGGATGAAGGAAGCTTATGAAGAAGTTTTGGAAGGGCTCAAGGATATTTGCATTGATAGGTGTCGGAAGTATTATAGGCGGCATCAGTTGCAAGGTAGATCTGGAAGAATCCAAGGAGAGTTTAAGAGTTGTTGCCAAAATAAGTAGCTAGTTTTGAAGAATTTTGGCAGATGGAGAATTGAAGCTAGTTGTAAGTGCCGGGGGCCATAATGGAACTTATCACGCATCAGTTTGTCAAGGAAAATAATGAAAGGGTTCTGAGTACACAAAAAGCGGAAGTCCGAGGAAAAGAAGATGAGAAACGGAGGCTTAAAGAGAAACAAGAGAAATCGGGACTGGTTCTTGAAATATTTATATAAACAACAACATAAACTGTTACACTATGATGAGACCTGTCACCGGAAAACACAAGAAGATCAGGAAGAGTGTTGGATGAAATCACGAGAAACAGGATCGACTTGAACATGAACATGAAGTTAAAGTGAAGTTAAGTAAGAAGTGAGGTCGAAATCAAGTTCAATACATCTTCAAATTGAGTCAGTGGTTAGAATCCATCAATGAAGTATGCAGGGCACTTTATTCGACAGAAATAACTGATTTGTCAGAATTTACTGTTGATTGCTAGGTTGGAAATAGTCGATTTAAATGTTTTTGTAGCCACAGGCCCCAATCAAATGAAATCAATTTCGCAAAAACGCCATTGTCTCCAATTATTTCATAACATGTTTCAAAATCTCCGCAGTTTTCAATCCATCAAGGTTTATAAAAGTATTGTTAGTATCACTAAATCTTCTGATGATTTCAAAACAAATACAATTCACACCCAACAAATTGTCTGAATAATTGTCAGGATTGTTTTTATCCAAAAATATAATCACACAGGAAAGATTTGAAAATCTATCCCATATTTCAATATGATCCAAGAACTTTCAGGAAACCACGAACGGGTTTGTGCTGAGAATGTTTATTGTTTTCTTCAGTACTTTTAGACAAAAACCCAATTGCCAACAATTATTCAGTAGTCAAAAACATATAATAAAAAAATCTTCTTCTATAACGTCGATTTCTTGTCTTTTTCGCTCTGTATGACCCATCTTGATCTGATAGACGCCATGTTCTTTAGATTCTGGTTATGCGTCCACGGTTTAAGCTGGTGCAGCTCGTTTTCTAAGGTTATGTCCTCCTGGCTGGACCTGGTATTCGCAGGTTTCGGGGCTATCACCGAGACTGCGATATATGCTTTTGGATTTTTGTTCAGGTTGATTGGTTTTCCTGTGAATGGACAAGAGAGAAAATAAGATCAGAATAAAAATTGTTTCGATATAAAAATTTCAGGAAAGACAATTTGAAATTGTCTCGTGTTGTGTTCTTCCGTGTTTTATATGGCTTATAATACACTCATACAAAAATAGTTATTTATGGTACTACACCTTTTTCACATGTAATTCAGAAAGTGTAACTTGAAATTCAGATTAGTAAAATGTAATTCAGAAAATATGACTTGTAATTCAGAATTGTTAATTGAATTTCAGAAACCGTAACATATAATTCAGATTAGTGAATTGATAATCAGAAAGTGTAACTTGTAATTCAGAAAGCGTAGGTTGTTATTCAGAGAGTACCAGCTGTAATTTATTGTGCTCCCATTTCCTATTCTTACTTATCAAATCCTTGACGAGCATAAAATGAAGGCTTTCACGGCCGGAAGTAAAATCAAGGAGTATGGTTTCTGGGCTTTGGGGCCGTGGTCGGTTCACCTCCGAGGAGGCGGTTTTACGGACATTTCGCTCACAACTGCGGTGAGCATCTTCAGCGTGGAAATTTTCGTATACTGATGAGTATTATGTCGCTCTTCGAGAAGGCAACATTCACGCTGGTGGTCACCGCAGTTGGGAGCAAAACCTCCATAGGTGAATCAACCACGGCCACAAAGTCCGGAAACTATACTCCTTAATTAATTCCTTGACGGTTTCTGAATTAGAAGTGATGGTTTCTGAATTACAACTGACGCTTTCTGAATCTGAATTACATGTTACGGTTTCTGAAATCCAATTAACAATTCTGAATTACATGTAATATTTTCTGAATTACATTTTACTAATCTGAATTTTAAGTTACAAGTTTCTGAATTACATTTGAAAAAGGTGTAGTCATGTGTTGGATAAAAGTTATTAGCCATATGAAAGACTTTTCTTGAGTGTTTTAAATGATAATGAGATATGCAGAGCCGTCCTCAGCGAATGCGAGGCCCTGAGCAAAACATTTTTGCGAGGCCTTTTTTGAGAAAGTGACCTGGCGAGTATTTGTATTTTTTTTGAAATTTTTGCGCAAAAAGGTGTGATTTGAGCAATTCAGATGCAGTCAGTTTATCTCAAAATACAAATTATTGGCAATTATTTACGTTATTTTTTATTAATTTGCCAGGATTGAATCTATTTTTATCCGTAGAAAAGTAAACAGTAAATTCACTTCTAGTCGGCGCCTCTGATGTTTCGGGTTGATATTTTAGTTTCTTCAGTCATGAAGCGGGAAAAGAGGAGTCGGCTGAGCGTCATTCTGTCTCAAGTAGTTTTGTCTCACTTGTTCTCACGTACGGAGTCCGTCTCAGCTAGATTTGGTTGCGTATCTAGTAGGTCTGCTAAGAGTATAAAATTCGAGTGAAAAGCGTCATCCCGCCGCCGCTATCAAACGATGTTTGCATTGTTTTCGTCGCAATTATCTCATTCGTAGGTTTTGTAAATAATTAATTATTCAACATATTGCGCTGGTAATAAGAGGAATATTTTAGGCACGTATATCTGTACATATTGCGCTGGTAATAAGAGGAATATTTTAGGCACGTATATCTGTACATCATTATATTATTTTCATTCAACCGAAACTTGTACCTCGCTCCGCTCGCGCCACCCAATATTATAGTTATTTATTATTGTATAAGTGTTTTAGGTAGCATTTTATTCGGGGAAGCAAGAATAACCTCACTTGAAATGGTCCCACACCCTACACTTTTTAAGACTAGAACCAGAAGAATACCTATAGATATCAAAAATGTTTCTGCTGTATGGCAAATTAAACTTTATAGGTTCATTACCCCCAATACTTTGATGAACTTTTGGGGGAAAATATAGTAAATCGTGTCTAATAGATTGTTAAAATATTTTCTAATGACATGGTTCATTGACATACCAAGGAATGACGATATGGCCCAAGGTAAAAGGTCCTTTAGGAATCGAAAATGAGATATTGGACGCATGTTATGTCACTCAATGAGAACAAAAAGTATTTTTCCCCTTCACCCTGCATCTAGGAATTAAATTACTTGTGTGGTGAAGGGGAAAATACTATTTGTTCTCATTGTTTTCAGGAACACGAACCTAACTTCATCTGGTTCGTTTAAAGGATCTTCAACAAATGGATTTCAAGATAGAACAAATACTTATCTGAATCTAAATTTACCTGAGGAATCTGGTTACATTGAAACATTCCTGAAATGGACCTAGTTATCTAAAATGGGATACATACTCACCTGTCACTCTGTGATATGCAAAATTCTTCGGATATGTGGGTTTACTGGGCTTATTTTGAACCTGCCAAGAGGGTTTCGTTACTTTGCTGTCATTCACTCTCGTTTCATTACTATTTACAATCTTGACAGTAGTGCTATCTTCATCGAATGTAGGCCACCTGTTGACGTATTCTTTCTCAAACTTTTTGGTGCTGTTGTGTTCGTTGTGTGGCGAACTGGTGTTGTGTTGTAATCGCAAACTTTGTTCAGAGACTTCTTCGATTTTCAATTCATTGGTTTTTATCCGCTTCTCTGGTTTCGAAGAGTCAGATTGCTTTTTCAACTTCTCGAATACGTTTTTGGATGACGTCAAGTCCTGATCTATACTTTCTGAAATGAAAAAACAATCATTACTAAAGCAGAGACGTCAGAAAAGATTTGGGACTCAACACATTTTTGTAAGGCTGCACTTCAACAAAGCTCCCGACTTCTTGATATTTTGCTGTTATCATGAAATGATTATTGTTACGCTTTGTCGAATTTATTGAAGAAATATATTACATATTTTGGAGAACTTTCATCGCATATATGTGGACTGAATAACAGCAGAGTTTATACAATATTTTTTCCTAAAACCATCCGTTGAAAAACAACTGATCCTTGAGAACAGGTCCGGCAAGAGACTTGTTTAGGCCCCTTACTAGAAGTACCATGTGGTTCTCCCTGATTAGGTCAATCAATATGGCCGAGTGAAGAAGCTCTACATTTTGTTATCGAGATAGTTGGTCTAAGAAAGTTTCGATTTAGCCATTTGTAAAGCTTGTCAATATTAAGTTCTTGATATAGTTCTTACTAACAGCTATGAGAGAAAACGATGGAAGTATCGTCTTCATGAGAAATTATATGACATTCGAAGTTTTTAGTCTAAGTCATGTCACTTGCGTATATCAGGAAAAGGAGTGGACTAAGAATTGTAACTTGTGGTACTTCCACAGTAACTACCGCTGAATCGCTTAGGGCATTCTAGGTTTTTAATCTTTGTGTCCTATTCTGAATGTAGTATGCAGAACGGAGTATTTTCAGTGTGGGACCTCTTATTGTCATATAACTTGTCTATCAGAATTTTGTGTGAAACCGTGTCAAAAGCTTTGGCTAAGTCAAAAAAATGGCCTGGCACTTCTTTGAGTCATCTAAATTTTGTAAAATATGCATCTCAGCAGGGTATACAACCGAAGCGGGTGTCCAACAAGGTTCATGCTTATCTCCCCGCCTATATTAGCGAAAGCCTGTATCATTTATAATCCATTTTCATTCTATGAAAAAACCTAGCAAATTGACAGCAGACCAATTTTACTACTGAGGTATTTTTTCATCACAAGTTTTTCCATACGATGAGGGGGATTGTACAGGGTGCCAGGATCGATTCGGGACCACTTTGACCGTATGTGAGAATTATTATCTTTTACCGCAATACTATTTTCTGCTGCCAGTGCACCGCCCCTCGTTTACGAAATGACCTAAATCATATTTAATTCACGATCGAGGCGTGAAAAACCGCCGCAAACGGGGCCATCCAGTGTCCGATTCATGCATTTTTGAGCGTGACATCGAGCCTGAAATTTTCATGCGATAAAAGTCTCACTCACGTAATAATTTATGAACTTTGGCCCACTGGTCTGGATGAGCTGCGATTCTCACCATGAGCTCCAGAAGGATTTCGCTGGCGGCCACGTTTTGCGAGGTGACCTGCAAAAAACAGAACGTTAGTTACAGTTTGAGGTTAGGTTTCACGGATCGTTGCATAATTTGGCATCTACCGTTAAGTTATGATATACAGGGTGTTCCAAATTAAGTCGGCACCTTTGCTTACTCCGTTATTATTGATGCTACGAATTCGGTTGAATGGGCAAACTAGTAGCATTTTTAACGGCCTTCTCGATGCCGAAAAAAAAAATTGACAGTCGCGTTTTCAAAATCTTTCATAAAAAGATATTTCTTTCAATGGAACACCCTATATTTTTTCATGCATTTCGATTCATAATAACATTCTCAACAACAAATCTCATTTGACTTTTTTTCGTAAAGGTGAAAATAAGACAGGTTCATCAATAGGAAACATTTATAACAATCGGATTTGATAAAGCGCTATAAAATATCGAGTAAATGTTCACAAACACCGCCTTCTTGTAGAACACATATTTGGGCCCTTCTATTGACACTACGTGTGGCATTCAACACAGTTCGGCCATCATAATTCTATTAATTATAGTTTCAATATAATTTTTCAGTTCATCTACATTATTATGTTTCATTTTGTACACCTCATATTTCAGAAATCCCCGAAAATAAAAATCTAGAGGTGTCATGTCTAGTGAACGAGGGGGTTACTTAACAGGACCATTTGTAGCAATCCATCTGTTTCCAAAACAGCCTCGCAGCATTCTTTTTACGCCACTGACATTATGTGCTGGTGCTCCATCCTGCTGAAAATAGATCATCTGACGAGCCTCCAGATCAAGATCATCGAAAAACTCTTCCAACACTCTTGTTAATAAATTAATGTAACGGGGTCCGTTCAAAGAAATATGGTAGAAAAATGGACCAATAATTGTGCCTCTAAATAGACTACACACCAAACATTAATACTAAATCGTCTTTGCGGATTGTGGGGATGGACTGGAAATGGATTATGTCTACTCCAATAATGAAAATTTTTTCTAGTATACATCCCACGATTTGAAAAATTAGCCTCATCGCTCAATATAATATTTCTATAGAAGTTTGGATATTGTCTGCATTTATTGATAAACCACCGACAAAACCTCAATAGTCTCTCAGGATCACTAGGTTCTAGTGTTTGCACTGGTCTTAATTTATATGAAGAAATCTTATGTTTCTTCAGAATTCGTTGAATACCAGACAGTGGAACAGCTATTTCTCTAGATAAATCTCTGATGGAATTATTTGGATATACCTCAAAGTAGGATAAAACGTCAATTTCTGTATCTTCAGATATTACAAATCATTTTTTAGTTCTCCACTTCTCAAAAACTTCATTGTTCCTGAATCGACAATGAAGCACAGCAAAAAAACGCCGATTAGGTAATCCACGATCGAGGAACGAATTGCTGTAGTGTTGGAGTGCTCTTACGCTATTTTTCTCGCAAACCAAGTAGGATTCTAACATATCAGATTTTATGACATTGTCATGACATACTTGAGAATATTTGACAAATAGTAATTCAACAAAGTTTCAAGGCAACTTGATTGCTCATATATAATAATTATGTTTTATTGAATCAAACACATTTTTTCCAACCATATTCATATGACCCTCCAGTATTTTCTGTTCTGTACAAAAACGTCTTCAAAGTTATCATTACAGCAGACATATTTTGATTCACAAAATAAATGTGGCTAGCGGAATGGCTTTAAGATGGAAATTGTCGTTTAGTACATTAATACCAAATAGCTCAGTGGTGTCAATTGAGTGGTGCAACATGATGGTCATGGGTTTCACGAGTTCACAACCCATCGCAATTTTTTCTTTTTACCGTCTTATTTTGCAGTAACAAAATATTTTCATTCGTATAAGTAGATACCAAAATTGGGTGTTTGGACAATCATGAGGTTATATTCGTCAAAACAAAGAAATTTTTTGTACTAGTGAAAGAAATAAATATTTCCAGATAAGTCGCTCATGTTCCACTTTTGTTGTTGAGAATGTTATAACGAATCGAAATGCATGAAAAAATATAGGGTATTCTATTGAAAGATATATCATTTTATGAAATATTCTGAAAACGTGACTGTCATTTTTTTTTGTTTTCAGCATCGAGACAGCCATTAAAAATGCTACTAGTTAGCCCATTTAACCGAATTCGTAGCATAAATAATAACGGAGTTGGCAATGGTGCCGACTTAATTTGGAACATCCTGTATAGAAAAAACAGTCAACGAGACTGAAGTTGGGATGAACATACCTAGAGTGGAAAAAAATCGTCTGCTATTTACTGCACATACAGGGTGTTTCCGAATTCAACTGTCAAACTCTGTATCCAAAAAATATTGAATGGTTTTTCATATGCAATACAAGTGTACTTGTCGATAATTTCAAAACCACTGATACTAAACAATTTAGAAAAACAAATTATATTCAATTTTGCTTGGGAAAGAAAAGGAATAATTTTTGCATATTTCGATGAGTTCATATCTTGGGTATAGTAATTTTTGACGAACGCCGTCTTCATTTTCACTCACATCAGAGACGTTTCGAACTATCCCGGTATAACAACACAATAACGTCGTCGACCAAAAGCTTTGATAGATATTGGATGGGTTCTCCTCCCACAACAATGGGCCACATGTGGCCTGTAGAGAGCTTGTTTAGTATGCCACATCAAATGCCCTGCTCTCTGAAATTACGTCTGCCCAGCTGATGCTGCAGTTTTAATAGATTTCAACATTATGTTGTTTCGGAGTGTTGAATTTACATGGTTATAGCCTCACCGCCTGGAAGTTTGACTATATGTTGACACAACAATGAATATAACTTTGCTGCTTGCATAGTTAAACTCCGCGGTTTATGGCAGATGGAATGCGAATTGAGTAAGAAGGGACTGCATGTCAATCGGTGGTTTCCCACCTACTGATGAACATCGCGAAAATTCTGATGAACATTCTAGATTGATGCATTTTTTTACAGCGAAGCATTATCCCTTCTATTAAGTATAAAAAAAGTCCTAAAACATACTTCTCTTCTTTGACAAGTGAGAAAAATACTTTCCCATACACTTGTTATTGCAAGCTATACTTTTTCTACAGCTGCATAAAATTAAAGAATAACCTATTATTTATTTTTATGGTTAGCAAAACTAACATAAAATTAAAGTAGCCTACCTCTTAATAGTTAAATAATTCATTTAAAATTATAATGAATAGTAAAATTCGTAAAATTTGAAATGGTTAAACTCGGAACGTCATCTTTTTGGAAAATTTTCTGTATTATTGATTGTAGAAGTTGAGGGTTGATCATTCTTATACGGTGCATTTTCTGTCTCCATTTCAGTGAAGAGTTCGAACGCCCGAAAACATTTGTAACTTTTTTTTCACTCATGTTCGTGAAATTCAATCTTTTTTGAATATGCATAGCCAATCTGAAGTCGATTCCGAGTCAATTGAAGATTTTACAGGCTTCTTACGGAACGTCTGCACTATCGAGATGAAAAGATCAAAAATATGCTGACGTGTTATTTAGTCCAAACATTTTTTCGAGTTGAAAAGTTCATCCGGAGTTAAGAGCTGTGATTTCCCGCCAATAATTTTGTTGTCATATTCGTTGAATTCGACATTTTTTCAATGTATTCACTAAATTTGAAATCCAGTCCGAGTCAAATAGATTAACAAAATAATCACAAGTTTTGCAATTCCGACGAAAACATTTCGTAAATCCTTTGTCGAAATTAGTTTTTGAGACGTTATTCCGAATTAGCTCATCAAGTTACGTTTGAAGAATGTTTGCAACTTTTCGACGAATGAAAAATACTTTTTTTTGAGAATTCGATAGTTTGAGAAATTTGTTGTTTTATTGATTTTTTATGGATCACCTTGTATCTGAGCATATTCAAGTCATTTATTTTCGAAATCAGCATAAAATTTTGGGTATATTGTGCTGATTCTTTTGTACTTTTCATGATTTTTAGGGGTATACCCCTTGGACTTTTTTCGAGTAATAATTTTTGTTTTGCTGATCGACTTTAAATCCACAAAGTATACTAATTCCGTCATTCTGACTCTATATCAAACCGTTCTCGAGTTAAAAACTTCATTCGGATTTGATAGCTAGATTTTACCGACAAACATTTTTTTCTTATTTATTTTTTTTATATTCGTAAAATTTGACTTTTTTTGCATCAACCCACAGAATTTGAAATTAATTCCGGGTCGGATAGAAATTTGATAGGCGTTTTACGGAACCTCTGTAATTTCAAGTTGAACCTTTTTTCGAAAATTTTTATTTTTCATTTTTCGAAAAATTGGAAACTTCTTTCAAACTTATCTCGACGAGCTGATTTCGAACTATGTAAAATAATTTTATTCGACAAAGTATTAACGAAATAATGACAATTTTTGCGATCCCGACGAAAAAATTGTCTTCATTTCGTTAATAATTTGTCAAATTTAGTTTTTGAGACGATATTCGGAATCAGCTCGTCGGGATACATTCAAAGAAAGTTTGAGTTTTATTGAAGAATGAAAAATAATTTTTTTCGAAAATCAGCATTTGTTTTACGGTATACGAAAACTGATGTTGATTCATCTTTAAGTCATCAGTATATGCCACACCTCTATTAGGGAACAGAATGAATGAAAGATATCGTTTATGCAAATAATGTGTAGAGAAGGACCCAGACCAGATCCCTGGGGTACCCAATATGAAGAATTGAGGAGTCGGAACAAGTTTCACTTGTATAGATCGCTTGCTTTCTTGTGCATAAGCAGGATTGGAATAGATCAATTAATCAATTTAACTTGCCCCTCAAAACATAATAATCTTTTACTTAAGTTTTGGAATATAGGCTTCTTAGTCTTCAAACATACAAAAACAAATAATGAAATCTGCCACCATGTCGGCTAAGTATAACCTTTCGTCTCTTGCGGGAAATCGTATGCAAATTTTCGGTAACGACTTTATAATCACTGATTAACTTTTGATAAAGAGACGGACAATGTTCATGCATACATGAAACGTTAGCCATGCGAATCTATGTAGTCGCAAATCACAGCATGATGTGGTTTATTATTTTTGTAGGTGGAAAACACCAGCATTGGATTAACGAGCTGTATTTTGGCTTTCATTTGATTGGCAGATGATAGTGATATACTCTGATAGTTCTCCGTTTCTGGCTTTGATATTTCACATGATTTATGATGCATGTGTTTTGAATGTATGCACATATTTAAGCCTTTGGTGTTAATATTATACAATAACAAATAAAGCTACCCAACACTGAAGTTATGTCATGTTTACTCGTCGGGCATTATACCAATAAAGTTAGGTTTAACAGATGTAATTGAAAGAGAATCTGGAGTACGAATTTTGAATTTGTGGCAATCAAGATATGGCAACCATAGATCGCAATCAACATTCAAAGTGTTCATTTGAAAATGATCTGCCTGTATACCAAATACAATAATAATATTGTGCAGTATCGTCTGCAATAAAAATTTGCCATTCATGTAAATATAGAATGACATGGGCCCCAAAACTGGGCCTTGAGGTACATCAGTTGTAACCTTTGTAGGGGACACTCACTGAGATGACTTTCGAAGAAGTCTGAAGTATTATTTTTCATGCCAATATCCTCCAGTGATAGCAACGTTATATCATGGTCGACGGTATCAAATGTCTTCGATAATTCGATGAAAACGCAAATGCTTGATTTATTCTCATTTAAGAACGAGAACACCTTAGTTGTAAGGGCTAGTACGGCATCTTGTGTTGAGAATTTTTCTCCAAAAAAACCGTACTGCTTTTTCCCAAAATCCTTCTTCATTTGCCAGAAAAATTGTGCAAGAACAATCCAACACTACAGAAATTCGTTATCCGATCGTGAATTATCTAGCGTTGTTTTGCTGTGCAGTGTGTTTCATCAAGGATTCAGGAACAATGAAAAAGTTTTTAAGAAAAGGAGAACCGAAAAACTTTTTATAATATCTGAGGAATTTTGAGGCTCACACATATAATTCCATCCGAGACGAATTCAGAAAAAACAAGATTCCTCCTTGTATGTAAGTATGTAAGCGAGTCCAGATCGCTGAGTAAAAGATGATCGGAGCTTGAATAGCTTCGACCTAGTCTTTCTACTGTCAATTCGAATTCAATTAATATTATTGGTTTGCAATTTGAGTTATTATTATGGTTAAAGTAACATAGTTGGATTTCTTGTATATCAATTCTATGGAATTCTACTAACTATATTAAAGACAAAACTTTGTTAAATAGTCGACTATTTTTATTGCATCTAAATTTCGACTGTATTTTATAATAATTTAACGAGACATTATTTTGGCATTAATAATCTGATGAAAACCCGAGAGCGAAGCACGAGGGCTTTCATCTCTGATTATTAATGCCAAAATAATGTCGAGTAAAATTAAAATTAATATCAAGGTCGTGTTATATTTATGAAGATTATTTCTTGAATTCAATTCTTTATATCAGTCATATGAATGACACTATATTGTCAGGGATTGTAGCCTCGATTACCCTACCTATCTCTTCGTTTTTGGTTTCTTTAAACCGATTCATTTTTAAATACTTATACTGCTACAACATGAATGATTCTATTCGACGTTTATTTAGAGTATTGTCAGATGCACAGGTTCCTTGATCTATAGGTTTCATGCTGAATAGTTGGTGACTATTGTGAACCATGCAAATAGTCGCTAATAGAGCGTGTTGATTGGTCCTGTCAAATAGGAAACAAAGGTATGATTGGTGGTTGACTGATATTTAATAGGCGAAAGAAATAATCAAGGGTAATATCCCAAGACCATGACAAATAGCCGACTATTATTTTCTTCATAATTCTGTCGAGAGAACCTTGTATTTTGACAATTTAATGAGACCATATGAACATTAATAATCTGAATAACTCCCGAGAGCTTTAGCTCGAGGGAGTTATTCTTCATTATTAATGTTCATATGGTCGAATTGATATGTCTCAAAATACTCGAGATGAATTAATAGTTATTTATGCAACAAGTGCAAAAAGTAGGTGTTTATTGCAGGTGGAATTGTCCGACGAGGAAATTTACTAACCATTTTGTCTAGATTTGTAGGTTATTAGCATTATTGTGTGTTTATGTGATCATAAAAGAAGGATGAGTTTTTTTCCTAGAAAGTAGCGTTTTCAATAAAGAAAGAGTGTGAAACAGGTCAGTTAGGGTGTGTACATTGTGTTAGTTTAAAGAAGGAAAAATTTTGAGTGTTTTTCCGCGGTAGAAATGTGTCCTAAAAATGCCATTCATCACTCAAAAATAGGCTCATATCTCCGAAATTAGTTGAGACCGCCAAAAATTTCATTTGGACTTTTGTTCAGGAGGCCAAACTATGTAAGTTCCAAAAAAAAATATGTTGATAGCACGTGGGTATTAGTTAACGGAATTTTACCTTATTTTAAGTAGAAAAGATGTAGGTATGTAAAAGCAGATTGAACTGGATTACTATCATAAGTACATGATGCGGCACTAGTACGAAAGATACAGTATGATTTGAATAGTAAAATACATGGATTCCTGACTAGCCCATAGCCAAATGGGTAGTATAGTCAAGCGGATATTAGATTATAAGTACCCTGCTACAAACTTTTTCGTCGGCATTATGTCGAGCCGAGTGTACAAATTTTACAATGTAGAACGCCTATTCACACTTTTACGATGATTTTGTATATCGGAACTGAATACAACGTCATCATCAAATTTTTATCTCGTTAAAAAGTTATGAATTCTCTCGATTTGAATCGTTCCTAAGCCCACCGATCCAACATGAAATAAATCTCCTCTCATTTGCATTGCTTGGCATGAATAAGGCAAAAATCACCATCATATACCTACTTGTTGTTGATTTTATTAAATACCGCCAAATCGCAATAAAGATTGGCTGAACTTGCTGAATAATGTTACGGTATTTGAAAGTTATCTGACTACAAAAGGCGACGAACTTGTTTGTGGCGATAAAGCTACGAATCGAAAACTTGAAGCTCGGGAAAAGTTTCAAATTCGATTTGATTAAGTTTCGATTTATCAGTTGGAAATTAATTGAAATCTCAACAGTTTGGCTCCTCCGCGACTATAATGAATTGAATTATACTGAAGGAGTTCTTTTGTGCAACCAGGAAATTTCCACAAAGGATTCGGGGAGCTGGAAGTAGATAGAAAATTTGTTTGAGAAGGTGCCAAGGAAAGTTACTGAATGTAGAATAGAGAAGATAGTAATAACTTTTGTCTGATTTCTTATTACTTACTCACTTCTCTATCCTACACTCATCAGGAATTTCCAAAATCTAAATAAATCATCAATTGAACACGAAAGTTACTGAGATAAATTGTGAAGATAATAGAATAACTGAATATATTTAGTTTATTGAACTGACAATTCAACTCATTTATAAAAAATCGCGTAGGCCACAGTGCGATTGTCACTTTGACAGCGGCAAAGTTAGCTGCAACTTTTATAGCGACAAATGCACTGTGATTTTTTCAGTTATTCATTCGTTCATCAATTATCGCGCTGTTGGTTGCCAAAATAAATAGTTTGACATGTATGTCAACAACGTATTGAATTTCTGAGCACTAATAATGAGTCTACGAACGCCGAAATTGGTCAATTTGTTAGAATCTAGGAAAAAAATATCCGGAAAATAAACCCGGAAAAAATACCCCGGAAAAAAAAACACCCGGAAAAAAACCCGGAAAAAATACCCCTATGTGCATAACAATGGCAGGTACACAAAAAGTAATGAAATTTCAACTGTGTGTCATATTAAAGGAACTAGACCATATTTGATTCATTTTCATTCATTCATTTCGTTCAGTTAGGTTTTAACCTATCCTGTGGAATGTTCATCGTCGACGACCAAAAAAGAGGATTTTTTATATTTTTATGACTCGATTGTTCCTGAACGAACTAACCTGGTGACAGATTCGCCTTTTTGCATGGCTGGAAAATCTGTTGTTCCACCCCTCTCTATTGTAAACTGAATCAAATATGGTCTAGTTTCTTTAACACAGTTGAAATTTCATTACTTTTTGTTTACTGGCCATTTTCATCGCATATAGGGGTATTTTTTCCGAGGGTTTTTTTCCGTTTTTTTTTTCGGGGATATTTTTTCGTTTTTTTTTTGCGTTTACCAAATTGTTAATACCTGTGTGCCCACTAATACAGTCGCGACGCAATCATCAATCTGACGACAATTTTCAACGTATTGCGATGCAAAAAGATATAGATTTGAGCTAGATACTACCATCGAGATATTGAATTTAATATTGCAAGATTGCGCATTTGATATTCAAAAAAGAAACTAACGGAGAAGACTACAAAGAGGCTGTAGTTAAAATAATTTGGAACATCTCCGCTAAAATGCTACAAAGTAAATATAACAAATTCAATATTTTATTCAACCCTTTTACCGACGTTCAGTTTGATTCATCACGACCTGCACGTAATACTAAACGTAAGTACTAGAACAACCCGAAAAGAGAAAATCTAGTGCATCCGCATCTGATAAATCTGAAGTATTTGCAATGACCCGATTATATGACGAAAATGAACCGGAAAGACTTCAAAAGAAATATTCTCACATTTTGGCGTTTGAATTAGCTTGGCGCGGAGGAGAAGCAGCTTACTGCAAAACCACTTATTTCGTATCTGAAATTGAAAATAATGGAAAAGAAACTGGATGTATCGAGTATAATCCTCTATTTTCTAAATAAATTAAGTGACATCAAATGGATTACACTTAATATTTTAAATGAAGATATTTGCCCATTACGTTTAGTTGAAAAGTTATTGGAAAAACGAGACACTTTTATAACATTAGACAGAGTATTTCTTACGCCAAATCCCTGTTGGAAGAAAATTCTAAAGGTTGGTATAAGAATGTGCCGATTGGAATTAATGAAATTTCCAAATGAACTACATCCTCAGCATAACGCATTGGTATAGATGTCAAACGTGTCAAAATTACAAATTATTCAAATCGAGCGGCAGCTTTTAGCGATTTAGGTAAAACAAGCTCTAATAAAAATAACAGGACACAGTAATTCATCATCAATAAACCCATACTTACACGTTGACAAAGAGTATCATTCGAGCATTAAGTATTCAATCAATTCGTTTGGAAAAAGAGAAAACTTCAACATCTACTACAGGAACAATTAGCTGTGGCACCCGCAGCGACATCACTGTTACTAGTATGAATTTCAATAGCTGCGATTTTAAGAACTGCACATTAAAATAAAAAAGTGTTTATTTTTAATGTTACATAAATAATGTTTGCATCAGGTATCAGGTAAATTTGAGGAGCAGACAACCAAAATGAGTTTTGTCCGTTAAGGACGCATTTAGGCTCACTAATTTTTTAAATTCCTGGATTGGCTATCAAAAGGAGATTTTCGGCAATAAGGCAATATTCAAGGACATTCTGGTTTCTTGAATCTCACATATACGATTCTTCATAGTAAACTTTCACATTTCCTGAAAATTATGCAATTTGGACAAAACGCATTTTCGTAGTCTGCTCCTCATTTGTGTTCAATCTGTTTCCTTTAACGATTTGAATCGGAACACTTTCAACCAAAAAACGCTCCACTTTCGGTGTCGCGTTTTAATATTTGACAGTTTCTCTTGTCTAATTGCTAGGCCACTGTTTCTCATTGAACAACCCAAATCTACTCGATGAAATATAAACCTCTCGTGGATAAAGTGATAAATGCAATCATGGCAAGACATTTTTCGTAAAATAACACGCATCAGTACAATTTTCGCAAAAAATAGGGCATTTTTTCAGTGTGGTCGATAAATTTAGAGTACATAGGTAAATTATGAGTGTACTGAGAGAAATCAAGATCAAGACGACTCACTAAAAGTTCTGGAAAGAGTCTGAGAGTAGCTAAATATGCGTTTTGGGAGTTGGATACTGGATTTTTACAATTTGTGGTTGAAATATGCAGCCTCAATCTAGTAGTTCTGATTTTTTGCAGACTTGTTTATGATGTTGGCCTAATGAATAATCCAAGTTTGTGACCTCGTGAAATACTGCGATTTTTTTTTATTTTGGCGATTATAACCCTAAACTTTTTTCGGACGTATTTAAAGTAGACTAAATTTGCTACAGTATGATACTGGACCAGATAGTTTCCGAGATTAGGCCTTTCAAAGTTTATAATTTTTTTATAATTTCGCAATTTTTGCAATTCTGTCGTTCTGAATGAATTTTGACCCTGATTATACTATCGAAGTCCTGTACTTTTATGATGGGATGTAAAAAAAGAAAATGAGAAGTGTTAACGATAATGTTCAAGCTAAGCTACGAATAATGAAGTAAAAAAGATAAGTACAACAAAAGTTAATGAGTTTATTTTTTAGGAAATTGAGTAATATTAAAAATCTGAGAATTAAATTAATTTAGCTCTCTTGGAAGGTTCCGGTTGAGGTCAACATCATAAACAAGTCTGCAAAAAATTAAAACTAGCGAACTTGACGCATGCTGTGATGTATAAAGTAAAAAGTTTAATAGAAAAGTTATGATTAATCAAAATATTTAAAACTTTTGTTTGATAATTCAATAAATTTGTTGAAGATAACGAGAAAAACGCTCTTTACTTTGTTTTTTAATTTTATCTCCCGTAATTTTCAAATTGTTTTTATTAAACCTGTTGTAAACGTTTTTTCAGTGTTAATTAGTGTTACATAGTTTCTAGACGTCAGTATGACGTTGTATAAATTCACTTTTGCTGATGTTTTGTCAGTTCGTGAATTTCATTGATATAATTTGCAATCTACTCCATGTAATAGTTATTATATTATTACAAACACGTTCCCACGGTATACCGTTCAGTTAGGTCTCAGAAAATTTTCATTTTATGCTAATCATTCCGTTTCGGTACGCCACATTTTATCTAAACCCTTCAGTCATCTCACCGAAACGAGATTCTCCGACGCCAAAATATACATACTCCGTTTCTGAATTTATGGGCCACAATTCCTGGCGCGCGCTCTCAGATTCTTTCCATTTTTCAACTCTTCGGTGATTTTGTCCTTCGTCTCCATATGATACAACACCTCATGGAAAAACAGCGTCGTAAACAAAGCCACAGTTTTATTCGCGGAAGATTGGCGATTACTGGAAAATGCGAAGAAATGTGATAACATATGAATGAAAATACTTTTTTTCTACTCATGTATAAAAATTATTATTTGTTAACCAGACATGAAAGTGATACTTTTTCACTTTAGAGATGAAAAATGAAGCGAGTAAATCTCATTACTTGGTACTTGAATCAGCAAACGAACGTCACTTCGTTTGACAGTTTACAAACATTTTCACGACTATATTTGAACTTCTCTCTACAACTGTAATAAATATGGACTCTGATAGCGAAATTCCAGTATTTCATAAAAGAAGAAATACGTTTTTTTCGTTCGTGAGATTGCCACATTTGCACCACTCTGCTTCGCTTGTGGAAAAACTCTCACCTAACGAAAAAACAGTATTTTCATCTCTTGTTGAAAAATAAACTATTTTGGTTATACAGGGTGATCCAAATTAAGTCGGCAACATTGCCAACTCCGTTATTATTGATGCTACGGTAAAATGTTTCCCATTTTGGTAGCATTTTTAATGGCCTTCTCGATGCAGAAAACAAAAAAAATTGACAGTCGCGTTTTTAGAATATTTCATAAAACGATATTTTTTTTTTAAATTCTCAACAACAAAGCTCATATCACCTTTCTTCCTAAAGTGGAAAATGAGCGACTTACGTGGAAATATTTCTTTCACTAGTACAAAAAAATTTTTTGTTTTGGCGAATAAAAGCTCATGATTGTCCAAACACCCAATTTTGGTACTTATACGAATGACAATATTTTGTTACTAATAGCAAAATAAGACTGTGAAAATAAAAAATTGCGCTGGGATGTGAACTCGTGAAACCCGTGATCATCATGTCGCACCACTCAATTGACACCACTGAGCTATTTGGTATTAATATACAAAACGATAATTTCTATCTTAAAACTATTCCACTAGCCGCATTTATATTGTGAATCAAAACATGTCTGCTGTAATGATAACTTTGAAGTCGTTTTTGTGCAGAACAGAAAATACTGGAGGGTCATATGAATATGGTTGGAAAAAATGTGTTTGATTCGATAAAACATAATTATTATATATGAGCAATCAAGTTGCCTTGAAACTTTGTTGAATTACTATTTGTAAAATATTCTCAAGTATGTCATGACAATGTCATAAAATCTGATATGTTAGAATCCTAGTTGGTTTGCGAGAAAAATAGCGTAAGAGCACTCCAACACTACAGCAATTCGTTCCACGATCGTGGATCACCTAATCGGCGTTTTTTTGCTGTGCTTCATTGTCGATTCAGGAACAATGAAAAAGTTTTTGAGAAGAGGAGAACTAAAAAATGTTTTGTAATATCTGAAGATATACAGGAATTGACGTTTTATCCTACTTTGAGGTATATCCAAATAATTCCATCAGAGATTTATCTAGAGAAATAGTTGTTCCACTGTCTGGTATTCAACGAATTCTGAAGAAACATAAGATTTCTTCATATAAGTTAAGACCAGTGCAAACACTAGAACCTAGTGATCCTGAGAGACTATTGAGGTTTTGTCGGTGGTTTATCAATAAATGCAGACAATATCCAAACTTCTATAGAAATATTATATGGAGCGATGAGGCTAATTTTTCAATTCGAGGGATGTATAATAGAAATAATTTTCATTATTGGAGTAGACATAATCCATTTCTAGTCCATCCCCACAATCCGCAAAGACGATTTAGTATTAATGTTTGGTGTGGTCTATTTAGAGGCAGAATTATCGGTCCATTTTTCTACCATGGTTGTTTGAACGGACCCCGTTACATTAATTTATTAACAAGAGTGTTGGAAGAGTTTTTCGATGATCTTGATCTGGAGGCTCGTCAGATGATCTATTTTAGCAGGATGGAGCACCAGCACATAATGGTCAGTGGCGTAAAAAGAATACTGCGAGGCTGTTTTGGAAACAGATGGATTGTTACAAATGGTCCTGTTAAGTGGCCCCCTCGTTCACCAGACATGGCACATCTTGATTTTTTATTTGAGGAGGATTTCTGAAAAATGAGGTGTACAAAATGAAACATAATAATGTAGATGAACTGAAAAATTATATTGAAATTATAATTAATAGACATGTAGTGTCAATAGAAGGACCTAAATATGTGTTCATCAAGAAGGCGATGTTTTTGAACATTTACTCGATATTTTATAGCGCTTTATCAAATCCGTTTGCTATAAATGTTTCCTATTGATAAAACTGTCTTATTTTCACCTTTACGAAAAAAAATCCAATGAGATTTGTTGTTGAGAATAATATTACGAATCGAAATGCATGAAAAAATATAGGGTGTTCCATTGAAAGAAATATAATTTTATGAAATATTCTGAAAACGCGACTGTCAATTTTTTTTTCGACATAGAGAAGGCCATCAAAAATGTTACTAGTTTGCCCATTCAACCGAATTCGTAGCATCAATAATAACGGAGTTGGCAATGTTGCCGACTTAATTTGGAACACCCTGAATAGACTGTCATCTATTTACGACCCAATCATGTATTTCACGATATTTTTCTGTCATTTACCTTTCGGTAGAATGGCATAGAAGAAACTGAAACTAACGATATATTCTGTGATATTCACCGGATCATTAACATATTTAGAAATAAAGTCATGTATGTTGCTTCCTAATTAATTGGCCTTTTGATTTTTCTACATTCAGACAAAAAAGATCATTTACATACCTGTAGGAAATTCATTTATATCTTCTGTTATAGCAATGAAAAGAAAAAAATTATGTTCACAGTGTGGGAACCTGTTGCTTATTTATCTGGAAGAAAAGCACAGTTCACTATTATTTTCTTCCTGTTTTGACAACGATGATGTGACGATAAAATCAACAACTTTGATTATTGTTACGTTATTGTCATTTCAGCGTGCCATAAAAATTAATATAGTCTGAATTAAACCTTAAATAAAACTATGAGAAAATCATGGCAGATATTGATATTCATGAAAATATACTTGCGACTTCTAACACTGTGAGATTAGATTTGCTTCCAGATAAATAAAAAAATTTTTCATAATCTAAAAGTGATGTCAATCTCAATGAGTTATAAAATATGCAGATTTGGCGGCAAACATTGCGTTCTTGAGAACTGAACATCATGATATTGAAATTGTTATAACCTCAGTGTGAAAAACCCTTGTCAGAGCCATAATTTGTCTTCTGTTTTCGTGTTTATAAGAGATTCTGAGACATTTTATAAATATGCATCGTTTTTTCAAAGACAAATTCTCAAACAGACCTAACAATAATAGGGCTTCCCAGTTACGACCTCTTCATACCCCCAAGTGTACCGTCGGTACAAGGATATGTTTGGGACTTCCTAGGGATGCCCTGCAGGGGATTTCCGTTGGAAGTCGAGGACATCCCTGGGTTATCCCAGGGATGTCCTCGGTCTAAATTTGTTATGCGACATTCGATATTGGTCCTTTTTGGTGGTCAGCGGACGTCAGTTGGCGTCCTTGATAAAAATTAGTGATGTCCAGAGGATGTAACTGTGTTGTCAGAGGACTAGTATTCATTGAGAAATAGTTTCGGGGTAATATCATTCCAAATTTCCCACAAAATGAATTTTGGATTTTTTGTTAATGCGATTGTACTGTCGTACGACTTCGAGTATTTTTTTCGATATAAATGAAATCTCAATGCCAGGTTCAGTGAGCACCCTCTGTTTCCCGATGGGCGACACTTTTTCTTGCGAAAACTATCCGGAGTATCCGCAGCAGCTGTAAATTTCCCGGAAAAACTTGTCCTCGCTAACGACCTCAGAAAATTGGTATGTGTGGCTCCATAAATATTCATATAGCTCCTCCTAACTTCATGTTTGCCTTGAATAATTTTTCATCGTGTCTTTGAATTAATCACATCCTCCAGCCGATGAGGGAATTATGAAGTTTCAGCGAGAAATTCATAAGTGGATTAAATCGCCATAAAGCATTGACACAGAGGGATTCCAGTTGTTGATTTTCCAGAATATGAGAGGCGAACTTGGCGGGACTTGCATTCAGATTAATGGAAGGGCAAACATGGGGAACAGTGTTTTATTCTGCACAGAATGACAAGTAGGTGAATAATAGGTTGAATAATTACGTTTCATGTGGCTCTGCGAGAAGTAATTCAAAGCGCATAAATCTGGTGATCGTGCGAGCCACTCTAGCAACATTTCTGCCAATCCACTGACCAGGAATTGTTTCAGTCGGATATTATCTTCGAGTCAATAGCTGACGTTCATGATAATGATCATCATTGCCTTTGAGTTGATATTGACGATTCGTATACAAAATTTCAATGGAATAAAAAATCTTAAACAAGATATACAGTGTAAAAATTCGAACGAGTTCGAATATATTGTGCCAGAGAGGTATCAACAATGTGAAAGAATAAATAAACCTCGAAACATGCATGTCTGCAGGTGGTCATTCCCAGCCAAATGAAGGATAATTTTCTGTTCAATTACGAGACAAGCACTTGCAATTGGGTCTTCTTGGAAGAACGTTGCACAAATATCTGTCAGATGTAGTTCAATGTCCGTCGTGGTATTAGCCAGGGAAGTAGTAGTTTTCTGACAGATGTTTGCCTTTTATTTTCCACTCGGTGGAAACGCTTAGAGAGAAGGGTACCCCGTATTCTTTCACATTGTTGATACCTCTCTGGCACAATATATTCGAACTCGTTCGAATTTTTACAGATTTCTCTTCCCGGAGACTGTGCTACTTGGGAGTGTTTTGTCTGGTTCCGTGCGGATGGTGCTTCGATCAACTTGGTTGTAGATCGTAGTGTTATCCGAGAGGAAATATCAGTTGAACAGTTGATTATTATTCATTTGGCAGGGACAGGACAATTATAATGTTGAAGTTCTTGAAGCTGTGTACACGTAACTGTTCAATGCAATGAAAGAGTTGTATTTCGTGAAAGAATTTAATTAAATCGCAAAGCGCTTTCGGTTATGAGGCCATCATCGGTGCTATACTCGTCAGGTATTTATACAGGAGCAATACTTATGAAAAATCACCAAAACCATGGTTAACATTGGTTTTGATCGGACGCACATACATTTTCCAGGCAATGCAGAGCCTACTCGTGTTGAACCATCAACCACGAGAAACCGGTTTCTCAAAAACTAGTATGTTAAAAATTTGACGAATTTTAATTGAATCGTATTGAAAATATTGGAACGTTCCCAGACTTTTGAACGAAAAAGCCATGTTGTCATATTTCGAAAACTGCAATAATTTAAAATCTGATATTTGGAGAAATAAGTAATGAGGCGTCGCTGATATAAATAGGGAGTTTCATTTAAAAAAAATTGAGTTACCCTCAATATCTGACGAAACTGTTGATTTGGCAACATTTCCGATATCACCGTTGATTCGGGCATCATCAAAAACCACCCTGTCGAAATTTTCATAAATTTTTTCTGGGCCGTTTCTGAAATATGAGACCGTTCGATACTTTTGAAAGACACTGTATGTAAAGTCAAGACTGTTGCAAATATATCTCATCGAGAATACAAAGAATACACCACAGTAATTTTATCATAGATGGCGCTACATGTGCAGTGCATTTGGACGTGTACGATTGCCAGTGCTTATTGAATTGAAAAAAATAAATGAATTTCTTTGTTTCTAGACACACAGTGGTTATTCGTGGATCAATAGGTGTTCCTTGGCCCCTGGTGCCCAGTTGGAGCTAACTTCACACCCGCCACTAAGTAAGGGATCTGTATTACCGACCATAGCCAAGTTTCAAACCTTTTGACGGGCGTACATGTATTAGAGTACACTCTCAGATACCCACAAACCGTGAGATGACTGTGACAGCAGCTGATCGATGACATTGACGTGAGCTGCGTAGCTAATTTCACGGATGACATCAAGTATGGGCGTCTCTCTCTCTTTCTCTCTTATATATTACCCTTTAGTCATCACCCGCCACCACCTCTCTACATATTCCTCATGAGACACACACATCCGCCGTCACCTATCATCGCACCCTATTACACAGCGTGCTGCTTCTGACTCGAGAATAGTCGAGAAAAAAGATTCCGCCGAGCCGTGGATTCGACCTCACGACCCCTGACATATAACTCCGTAACTCTACCCACTGAGCTATGAAGCTTAATTGTAAGGAAATCGATTAGAAAAAAAAAATTGGACAATGACCATGGTTTTCTTCTATTTTGCACTCGGCGATCGAAACATGAGATCACACTGCAGAATGTCATGTGTGCGAAATTATGATAACAATTCCAAAATTCATTGGCGTTTCTATAGAAGGTTTCGTACTAAAAAAAGTTTCAAATCATAATGGATAGCTGATAATTATTCTGTGACTTCGCGAAAAATTCAAAATTTACTCGGTCGAACAGTTTATTTGGAACGATCTATTAAATCGATTGATGAATCCATGTCGTATGTCTGACTGCCGTCACTGATAGAAAGTTGATCGAAGGATGGAATTCTGGTAGTATTGCAACAGAAGGGTAAGTAGCATGTTTTTTCAATGTTGAGAGTTAGTAATTTGTATTTCAACCATTTTTGAATTTCTATAAAATCCGATTCTGCCTTTTGTTTAAGTTCTGGCCACGTGTCTGCAGTATAGAGGACTACCGTATCATCAGCAAATCCCACAATGGTACCATTCGAAGCTATAGAAAACAAATTATTGACATATATATTGAATTGTATTCGGCCTAGGACACTACCTTGAGGGACACCATATTGAATTGGGAGGTTACCGCTGTTTGTGGTTTCTATTCTAACAATTTGATTTCTGTTTTGTAAATAACTTTCGAACTTTTGAATCATAAAGTATTCTCCCATTCAAGACTAATTTTCCAGAATAACACTGATAATGGGACATTCACACAACACGTGATGAACAGACCATGACTTGAGAATGAGAACAGAAAATATATTTTTCATGATAATATTCAGTGGATGGATTACTGCCCCTCCACCATGTTTTTAATCTTATGCAGTCGAACTATGAAGACAAATTCGATCCTCACTAATTGGATTTCCGATGAGAGATCCGAAGATGGTTGAATTGGGGCAAAGTTGCGCATTTATCTGACTAACAATATGCCGTTGAGGAATTTCTGAAATTTCCAGTATATCCGGAGATATCGGGAAAAAACAGAAATTTTGGAAAATGTTATTTTTTCTTGCTTTATTTTTCAAAGGATTCGATACACATACATACGATGTTTTCTGATTTGCTATCCGACGTTTCGTCTTCCGGCCACCATCATTAACTTAATTTTTTCATATAGGCGCTACATTGGATTTTTGTCTATTTTGAGTAGAACCAGATATTACCTTTTCAATGATTTATCATCACGAAGTTATCATTTTTTTTCGAAAAAAACCGGAGATATTTAAAAAATCTTATAATAATATGCTTTGAATTGATATTTTTAAAACTGACACTCAATGTGTTAGATACATTCAATGACAATTTGTTATTGTACAATTCATTGAATTTTTGGAGAAAAATGGCTTTCACAAATGAATAAAAAATAGATCTGATATAAATTTATTACAAATACGATAGAAACAGTGTTAGGACATCCGGAATATATTTAAACTTGGATACCGAAAGACGACAACCACATTGAACTGCGTTCAAGTTATTATCGAAATCTCACCGAGTTTGGTTTATTCGAGGAAAAAACACGGAGACAGAATGGACCAGGAAACTAAAGAAAATTTGATAAATGAGGATGTATGCACGTCGAATTTCCTCCGATATGAATATTTGTCATACAAGTGCTTGGAGACGACTAAAAAAAGCAGTTTTCGAAAAATAGCCTTCTGAACTTACAGAAGGAATTAGAACTTGCCTGCACTGAGATTCATTATTGTTTTGACTCATCTTTCAATATATATGATTAGAAGAGTATGTGGTTAGAAACGTTTATGAGATAGGCGTAAGATATTATTGAAAATTAAATTGACCTGTTTTTCCGGTTTCTCTTATTAATTACTGTAAGGAAGATACTAAGGGTGGAAAGGTTTCAACTTGACACCCTGTATATCGGAATGTCGGATTATAATTAACAGTTTAAGAAGATACGATAATGGAAAACAGAAATGGTTCTATAGTATTTTCCTCAAACAATTTATTTATGGTAACTGTTGAAGAAAATTTAATTTTACTTCAGTCTTATTTCAGTACTGAGAGCAGGTGAAATTTTTCCAGAGAATTTGTAATTCTATCTCCTATATCAGTGAATGAATGTATTTGTTTTCCTTGGCTAGTTCAGATTAATCACTCCGCTCTTGTTAATCACACACTATACACAGACATGCTCCATGTCAACGGTTTTGATGCTTTAATGTACTTATAAAATACCATCTTCATTTTCTTTCTTACTGAGGAATTTCAAAATTATTCAAAGTGAACAATGGGGAGCTTGAAGAAGCTGGATGCATACTTAAAGCTGGGCTATGGCAGAGTTACATATCAATTTTGCAGAACACGTAATGTTGTCGTTAGAGGAGAGTGGTTTTTTCCGGGAAATTTACAGCTACTTTGGATAATCCAGGAGCATTTCACATGGAAGAGTGATGTGGTGATATTAAGTCGGATTTTTTTTCTGAAGAGCTAGGTTATTTAGCAGATGAAACAAAAAGAAACTGGGGGATATATACAATGGTGAGTACGATGAATACATTTATAAAGGTTTGATTATGTCAGATTTCATATAATCGTTTGGTATTCGATGACCATTTATCTGAAAAAAGATAAAGATGTGTTCTATTACTGAACAATCAGTAATTGAAGATATACGATAGCTCCTTGGACAAAAATCAAGAATAATTTCATTCCTATTCGAACTCATTAATCGCCTTCAAAAATACACTACTTGATTAAATAACTATTATTTTAAAACTTATTTATTGAGTATTAATCATTCGATGAAGATCCCTCTGCCATTGTTGCGGAGTTCATTCTTTCCACTTACAATGTCCTTCCATAGAACTCACAAACTTCCGAATGTACTTTACCAACTTTGTCTGCCGAGAAAAATAAATATTTTCGCATAAAAAACAATTTCGAACTACTGGAGAAGTTGGGAAAAGCAGCCATCTTATAGTTATAGTTTGAACAAGCCATTTTCCCGAACAACTTTATAGAAAACTCGAATACTTCGAACGATAACTTGGATATTTTGAATTAATTTTATCAGCGTTCGAAACTGGAACTAACGAATAATCCAGAAGGGAGGTTTTCTATCCCTCCAGCTTTTGTGTAATCAGACGTGCTCAAACAAAAGACGAATGCATTTTTAGGAAAATTTTATTCTTTTTAGTCTGTACATGGCCGGAGTCTACTTGGATTCGATAATTTTGTAAAGTTTGTGTAATGTATATAATGAAGTTCATTTATGATTTATGATAATATCAATATTCTTCATTCTCCATTTATTCCGTGTTTTTCCCGCTGCCAGTGGGACTTTTTATTAATCATTGTGCGCGTAACTAGGTTACCTAATAAAAATATTACAAATAAAGCAATAATATTCGAAAAGTCCCATCACAAACCAACGCCAAATTGCTTTCCGAATATTATCTATATATGGCTTTTGACGAACCTTGTCATCCTCATTTCCAATCCACACATTGATTCTATAGTTTCGAGCTAAAGGGTTCCAAAAATGCGATTTTTACTGTTGAAGGTATAAATCGAATTTAATTTTGTGTTCAAATACTAGATTGAAGTTTCTCAAAAATTAGCTCGGTACATGTAAGTTATGGTTTGAAAATTTCGACGAAAGTGATTGGAAATTTGAGTGTTATTCAAAATTCAAAATGCGTATCTATGGAGGGAAAACAGAAAAAGGAAGTCAACAGAAAGACGATGAACTTTTGATGAAAAAGTTCAATTTTAGTGGATTCAATCAATAAAAATTACAAAACTGCTACCGATAATTATTATCATTATTATTATGACAGTAGATAGCAACTCCTCAAGAGTTAAAAAAAACATGTGTGCACAAATAACTTCAAATTTCACATCAAAACGAGGAAAAATTTTCAGCATTCAACTAGTAACAACACAACTTTCAAAGATGGTTTAATTCATCGGTTTGTTGTGAAAAAATAAACTTTTTTGCGAAATATTAACTTTCTTGAGACTTGATCAAAGAAATTCATTAGGAATGTTGAAGGCATTAAATGAGTTTTATAGTAAATTCAGAAAAACATTCATTCACATACAAAATAAAATTACAAGAAAATAATATAGTGACATGTTGGCACATTTTTTCAAGCAGTTCGGTGATTTCCATCTACCCCTCCACTTTTTCATCATGTTGATGATCTTTCGTCGAGAAATGTGCATTTCTCTTGTATCTATCTGGCTTTATAATGACGTCGGCAAAACAAGATAATAATGATATGGGGTTTGGGATCGACAAATGTGCCACGGTTCATCTCAAAAGAGGACATGCAAGGAATACGAGGAGGACGTTCAGCTGAAAGACGGAAGCATCCTACATCATCTGAAGGCTGGAGAGACCTATAACTACCTAGAGGTGGAACAACGCGGTACCCTTGAGGTAACCACTGTTAAAAATTCTCTCCGCGGCAAGTATCAACATAAATTCCAACTGATCTAGTCATTAGAACTCTCGAGGAAGAACAAAGTTGCTGCAACGAATTTGCTTGCCGTTTCGATTTTACTTAACTCCTATAAAGTCGTCAAGAGTTCAGTTCCATCGCATTTTTCAGGTCAGTTGGAAAATGTGCAAATCTGCTTTCAAATCACTAACAAAATAGGTCACAAGAGGTAAAAGTGTCTGACACAATAAGGGATATGAGCGGAACCGAATATGGCATACCTCAGGGAACTGTACTTGGCCCTCTTCTATCCAATCTACATGTAAATGAATTATTTTTAGTCGATTCCCAAGGAACCGCTATAGGATATGCCGATGACACCGCCGTTTTATGTGAAAACATGGCATGATTTAAAACATAAAGTTGAATACCACTTCGAAATTCTAAAAAACTAGTTTGACAGCAAACTACTGACTATCAACGTAGACAAAACCAACTTCCTACCTTTCAGTTGCTATAAAGCTAATTATTTCAACAACTCGACATGAAAGTTCCTAGAGGCACTTTTAGATCGGTAGAACAGGTGAAAAAACGTAAAACGCCAAATTTTCAGAAAAATCCTGAGTTGTATTTTCCAGAAACGTCTAACCTACCATCGACCGTGAGTCACGCGGTATACATACCCGTCATTTTGTACATAAATATCCAAACAAGTGAATGATTACTTATCGATTTCAACTTTGCTCATCCTCACAAATTACAAATTATTTATATATTCATACTGTATACCAAAATATACTCAATAAAGTTCATATTATAAACACTGTCGCTTGGGTAAGTCCTCCCTTTGACTAACATTATTTTTAACAATTACGATATTGAGGCAAATAAATTACTTCTTCCCATATTATTTATTATACCGTATGTGAGTTGGGACTGTTTTATAGATGTTGAAGAGTACAGGGCCCAAAACCGTACCTTAGGGAATCCCGTAGATGATCGTCCTCTAGGGTACTCACTATACCATCAATTTTGACTACTTATTTCCAATTAGTGAGATATGATTTTAACAGATATTGCGTCTCACCCAGCAGGCCAATTTTTTCTCAAGAAGCCTTGAGTAAACAATAAAGAAGACCTTTGAGCTCTGCTCATCTGTCTTTTCTGTACCGATTTCGTTATCACCCGGTAGGTATAGTCAACATCAACCTCTTTTGTTGGTTATTCACCCATGCCTCTAGCAATCACTTCTCTATCCATAACTCAGTTTGAAGATCCTCATCTGAAACGTTCAGCTGGCCGTGAAAGAAAAACCCTTTCAATGATTTCCTCGAAAAACCCAGCTCCGTAATAGATGCAGGCAGGCGATTCCGTACAAGTGTTCTACCCATCTCTAATGCATATCATTCTGCACAAAGCTCTGTGGGAATTCATAATTGAATATACTTCCTGATGCAGGGACCCTAAATACACACGAGGAATAAAACGAGTCTTTAATCAAATAGACTGGATTTACATTCGCATAATTTTCATGCTTTCATGGTGGTGCCTCGAGGTGTCTCAGATATGGATTCTCGCTGATTTACTAGTTTCCGGATCGATTCTGCCCCGAGGCGTAATTCAGTATTTCAAAATAAAATGCGTTGTTGAAATATTTTTGTGGTGGAGGAATTACAGTACGGTACGGAATGAATAAATTTTCAGCGTTAATATGTAGGGAAATCGTGCCTATTAACGGCACCACACCAATTATCGGCACTAAGTAACCTCAAAAAATATGGTTTCTGCACATAGATAGTTAAAAAGAAGTTTTTTTCGCATTTTCGCGAACCTTTATCTACACCTTTGCAAAATCCACAGACCATCGCTTAACATCGGTAATAGCAACTAACAAACAAACAGTGTCACACAAATTTGACATTTTTTTCGAAAATCCTGAAAAAATCAGTTTTTTTAGAAATTTCGAAAATGACAAAGAAAAAAGTATGATGTTTCGGGTTTGTTTGTAACTGAATTAATGGCCAGAAAAATTATTAAACTATATAAAAATCTATTTAAAAAAGAAATACGAGTGTAATAAGAATGAAGAGAAATTCGTTTATTCGATTACTGACATATTAACGTCCATACATTGAAAATCCACATCAGTTTAACAATGAAATGAAAAAACTAGATGAACTTTGCAACAACAAAGACGAATTTCTGGAAGTGCATTAATTTATTTTATTTTCTGGTAACAAGCCAATGTGCGTATTTTCTGGGCAAGATATGACATTGAAGTCTCATATCCAGCAAACTTATGAAATTTGAATCATGTTTCGTTCGAATCGATAGAGCCAAAGATTCGAAAAATAAAAAAAAATGGAAAAAAGTCGAAGTGACAGTAAAGAGTCCAGATTTGGAGCAAATGTATGAAATCGGAAACTTAGCAACTTTTACTTTGGCATTTTTTTGAATTTCAAAAAAAAAATCTGATTTTTTGAGGATTTTCAAAATTAGAGTAGCACATGTAAAAAGGAAAGATGCTGTATTTTACTCATTTTTCAAGCACAAACTCAAATTTTCTTTATATCAATTAATAAAAAACTTCCTTATATCGCGAGCTTTATGTATGACACTGTACATATATTGGTCAGTTCCCGTGAATCTCTTGTGCGAAGTTTTTCTACTTACATACATGTGTTAAAAAACAGGTGATCTACATTTTCCAATATTTCTGATAAAAGTTCCGTTTATATCGTTTTATCAAGTTTTGTGTGTTTGAACATTATTATTTTTGATATTTCTTTGACAAAACTTTTTCTTCTATAGCTTTTTTGGATATATTATGGGTGCCGATAATAGGTACGGAAAAATTGGTTGCTGTCCCAATTCTCGGCTGCTGTGCCGATAATTGGTTGTTTGTATCAGATTGTATTTGGGTCGATTTTACTTTCAACTTTCAATTTATCTTCAGAAATGCTTAATCATTACTATGTAATATAAAGCGATAATATTTATTTCCAATTTTCGGCACCCCATATTTTTGGTCAGGAATGCCATTCAAAACTACAAGTAAGTTATACAAGATACCTAGACCGAATCTACAAGATGGATTGAAAGAAAAACCGTACAAAAAAAAAAGAAACAGTTTTGAAAAACAAATAAAAATTGCTGTTTCAGAAAGAATTTCTAATCGAAGACTATCAACCATATAAAGTACAGAAATTTACACTGGAACTATTTTAAGCAAAACCATGCAGTGTGAGCACTAAATCTTCATCAAAACCTTCACAGCAGGAACTTTGGTATTGTTCATAATGCCATACTGAGTATGCGCCTTTGTTCTTCCTGCCTGAAGTCCTAAAGTACTACTACTAGGAGGTCAGGTAGCCGAGTGATTAGAATCAATGCTTTTCAATCATTCTGGCTTGCCGGTCGTGGGTTCAAAGCCCAGCGATTTCAGTTTATTTTTCTGATGGCCTGAGAAAGTGCTAAGAATCGCATGTTAAAAGGTTCGACCTCGTTAATCCTTGGCTAGCACAAGTTTCGACTTCTGAGGGCTGTCGTTTGTAGAGGGACGACAGCTGGTTGAGGGAAAAAATCATGTAAAAAAATTCCGGGCAGCCATTCAATCGTTCCATTGCATTTGATTAACATCAGGAGAAAGTCTTTCAAATGTAGACTGTAAAAAAATCATCATTGTGCCCTCAAAAAACTAAGGGAATTTTTTCTGTTATAATATCTACAGTTTTGTCTGTTAACCGTTCCGTTTAAATGAAAAGTAGTTTCATCAGAAAAAATAATGTTTACGAACTGCAATCTGCTTTCATTTTGTCCATCAATAGTTCACATAATTGTTGCCTTCTATCAGGATCATGCTCATTCAACTCCTGAACCAACTGAACTCAATAGGGATGGTGTCTTTCTTTATGTAAAGCTCTCAATATCAATAACAAGTTATCTTTTTGTCATATGCATATTTTCCTCAATCGCTAACAGTACATCTAACTTTTTTTCCTCATCCAATCCAATCCAATCTCCAATCCGATATTTCGACTTAGTTCACTGTATTTCATTATTATTTCAATAGTTACAAGAGAATTAAAAAAAAAATTAATTAAAAAACACTATAAATCTGTTATAAAAACAAAATAGACGATGAGTTGAACAGCAATAAATTATGTAAAAACACCAGGAAGTACTAGTATTACCTAACGTCGTAAATAATTGTTATTGTAGTATTTTTGACCCTTAGCTATTTTTGATCGTACTCTGTATTGTAATTTTATCCAAGATTCTAGGCTACTTCTTCTTTGTCAAAAAAGTATGTCCATTGTAAATGGTATTCTCTCTCTCTACCTATCTATCTCTACCTCTTTCACTCTCTTTCTCTCCTTGTTCCTCTCTAAGCCACCCTCTCTCCCTTTTTCTCCATTTCTCTTTCTTTTCCTCTCCCTTGCTTGCACCTCTTTCTTTCCCTGTCACTTTCTCAATAAGCAGTATTTAAGTTCATCTCGCAAAAGAGGTGAAATTACCCAATTAAACAGTAACACCTTTCTCATCCGACTCAACTTAAATCGAGTTTAACTCTCAAAGATATCATATTCTTCCGATAGAATATCCTCAGCTTCACTGACAAATTCTCTGGAAAGAATTGGCTCACATCATTCGAGTTAAACTTTCCCAAAACTGTATAAGCTTGTTGAATTCAATGAGTAACCATAAAACCTAGATAAAACTTCCAGTTCGGATTGGAACGAATATTATTGAATCGAGGTGCTTGGAGAAGTTCCAACGGAATTAGTTTTATTAGGCACTGAACTTTTTGAAGGTTTGGTTATATTTCTACAGAGTTCGTTTTAGTTGAGAAAGAAATTTCGAACTTTTTGAAATGACACTCGAAATGGTGTTGCTGCGACGAATAAAGCCTTTGTATGATGAATACTCATTGATATTATTTTATCAAGTATCTTTCTCAATCCACAATAATAAGTTTCTTTTTCTACTAACATTTTTATGTATTTGCTATTTTTAACGTTTTCATTTTCTTCCTCGTATGCGTAAAAGTATGATGAAGTAATCAGATAGTGAATTCTTACTTTGGGGAGATAAAGAGGCTTTTGTGAGAAATACAATATCCTGAAAATATACATAGTGTCATATTAAATCGGTACCCCATGGAAAACTTTTTTACTATTCGTTTTATGAAAAAAAGTTGTTCCAAATGAAAAGTTTTTCATAACCTTAAACCGATAATGAAATCAACTGTCAATATTTCGCAACCAAATACGAGGTCTGTCAAAAAATCTAAATTTTGCTCAATAGCAAAGTACCTTTATTTTTCAAAATATCAACCATTTTCAAATAGAAAAGTTGGTCCTAATTGAAAACCACGTTCAGATATTCATATTCTTTATCTGCCATGAAAAAACAGAACAGTTATTTCTACTAACTCTTCTCTGTATTACTATTGATAATTTTTGTCAACAGATCGATATTCAATGTAGAATGGTCTGAAAAATTATGTGCAGTATCAATTCGTCTGCACGTCGATATCTCATCTAGAATGCACTGAAAAAACAAATGCATTTTTGATAGCAAACGCTATTAACTTCAGAGGAAAAGATTGCAATAGTTTTGATTGTGAGAGATAATTATAAAACTCATCGAGGAGCGGCAGTAATTTTTAACAACAGACATCCTGATAGAAATATTCAGCATTCAACAGTAACGAGAATTGTGAATGAATTTAAGACTTCTGGAGGTGTTGTTGAAAAGTTTATTGAAAAATGCAGGAATGTGGCAACATTCACTTCCAATGGAATTGTCAGTTCTTCAAATTTTTGCCGGTGGTGTGACAGCAATCCCCATTTTACGAATAAGACTCGTGATCAGTATTGTTTCAAGGAAACGTGAGGCGTGTTATCTACAAGAATAAAATAATAGGAACATATTTTTTTTCGACAGTCCATGAATGGCAAACGCTATCTACATTTTTTACAAAATGAATTCAACATCTTTCCAGATGAACTGTCCTTACAAAACCGTCAGTGTTTATAGTTTCAACAAGCTGGTGCAACATTAGGACATAACTGCAAACAATTTTCAATGACAAATTAATACATAGATATTCCAACATTTTTCATCCGGCTAGATCTCCAGACTTAACCCCTCTGGATAATTTTCTATGGAACTACTTGAAACAAAGAGTTTACCAGCAGAGACCTTTTCATGATATTGATCATTTGGAGAGGATCATTTCAGATTCATGCCAGGAAATCACTCCAAGAATGATAAATGATGTATCACAGGAATTTGATGAACGAATCAATGAAAGTTTTGGAATAAATGGTGGATATGTTGGAGCTTCTGTGGATTGAAACAAAATTCAAATAATTTCATTTCCAATAATGTTATCAATATTACTTTCTAGTTCTTGATTTCTTCTGTTTCACCTTTTATTTGTAAAATAAATTATTATGATATGTATGCATTCATTATTCTAATGCAATAGTAGATTGTTGGATAACTTACCAATGAACCTAAAGGTTATAAGGTTTTTCAATACAATACATGTTTCGTGATTTGCGAACTTAAATTATAATTTATTCATTCCCAAAATGAATTAAAGATCCTTTCTTCATGGTAGATGGATAATATTGGATATCTAACCGTAATATTCAATTGGGATAAACTTTTTTCAATAAAGATTGTCAATATTGTAAAAAATTAAGTTAAATTACCATTGAGCAAAATTCAAATTTTTCGACAAACCTCGTATACGAATGCAAAAAATTGATATCTAATTATTTTATTTTGGGTTTTAGGCCATGCAGAATTTTTATCAATATTATATTTTTTTTCATAAATTTAATAATTAAAAATTTTTCCATATGGTGCCGACTTAATTGAACTCACTGTATATATTTTTTGGAAATATCTATTGAGATATCTCTAATGCTTCGAATAATACGAAAACCCTCGGTGAATTTGTTGATGAACTGAAGGGAATTCACAAACCCTGAAGATTTCAACCCTCATTGAAAATATTGCGTGGAAAGCTTTTTTCCAACTGGCCCATTCAATTGTATTCGCTTCTATCCCCAGCCGGGCTTTATATCTGGATTTTATGAGCTGCCCGATGAATTTGACAAGCTTTATATAGTTTCAGGAGAGATTCGGGAAAGCAAAGCGAGCGATACTCCCTTGAAATATAATAGCCGAAAGTGTTGAAAAATGAGTAAATAAAACTGTAAGATGACGAACCAATTTTTATTGAATGTCGGCAAGCATCGTGAAAACACGTTTTATGGTATATTTTATGATACAGTATCAAAAATATAATCATTATTGACTAAGAGTAGTAAAATAATATCATAAACTTGCAACTTTCCTCATGAACTTCTTTGTTATTTCAAACTACAGACCTTCCACTCATTTATCATGAAATATTTTTGGCTGATTTTTGATGTTTGCTTTGGGGTTTCTCTACTGTCACTCTATATTATTTCACATATAGAAACCCTAGGTTTTTTGAAAAGTGAAACATTCTCAATAAAAAATTGCAAATGGCAAAACACGAAAAACAACCAGAACATTGACGCCAGCCATGAAAACTACATTTCTATAATTATTACACTATTAACATAAACAAGGAAGATTGAAGGCCCCAGTATAAAGCCTTGAGGGACGCCCTGTTCAGTAGTTGTCGGTTGGCTAATGAAATTCTGAGTTGGTACTCTTCGGATCCTGCCTTTCAAGTATCATCATCAAATTCAAAGCATATCGCCCCATTTCCAACAGCAGAAGTTTATGGTGAACGTAGTCGAAAGCTCCAGAGAAACCAATGAACCATGTTGATTTGGCGAGATGAGTTTATTGGCAAAAAGCACCAAAATTGGTTTTCAGTATTCAACTGAAACAGCTTGGAATTGCTAGAGAGATAATTGAATTCTCTGTAGTTTTCATGAAGGTTAGAGTCGCTTTTTTTACTATTTGTAACACATATATTGGTTTTAATATTGATACCAAGGATGAAATATTACTCTGATGTGACAAATCTTCGACTGTTACAAATCTAGTTTCACAAAAATCGTTTTCGATATCAGCAATATCCTTCATGTAAATCCTTCGTCACTGAATTTGTCTCATTACTGTGAACACAGACGTACAATGTCAGTTCATCAAATACGAAGAACAGATTGTATATTTGTGATGTGACTCCTATCCTCTCCTAACAAGATACTAGTGTAATTGGTAATGTTCTCTGTCTACGCGATGTAATACAGCATTGGATAATTGAATTGATGAGTGCGGTGACTCAGTGTAATTGTAGGACAGTAACCCTCTCTGGATCGTCGCTCAAGTAACGGAAATAGATTACTTCAGGAACTGTGTCGCATATTGATAACCAGGTTTTGATCATGAAATATTATTAGAAATTAATATCATTGTGTGTCAATATTTGTGACAATTTCCCTCATATTATATAAACCAATCAAATGCCATAATTTTCTCATTTCGAATCAATGAGAACAGGACTTTTTGAAAACACTTCTTCCAGCCCGTGGTATTTTCAAAACGGTGTTTTGCTTCTAGCTTGTGTATACATTTCCATAGTTACGACAAACATGGTAAATATGGAAACGTCAGCTTGACGGTTCAACTTTTCAACTGACATTGATTACACTAGATGAACTTTTCTTGCAATACGCATTTAGTCCATAATATAATGTATTCGTGAAATTTTCTGATGGAATTTCCCTTCAAAATGCAGAATTTCCAAAATACTTTCACCTTGTCAGGCACTCAAACTGTGTTGCTGTACAAAACACTACTCGAGCAAGCTTTCGTGGTGTTTCTAAGCAACACAGTTTTCGTGCCAGCAAGGCGAAAGTATGTCGGGATATTACTACTGAAAATTTCACACCGTAATTTTTAAGCCAATTAGTCTATTTTTTTTGTTACAATAATCAAAATAAGGCTGGATGATAGTGTTACAAACTATAAATTTGAACTGTATTGCCCAATTTTTCAGCTAATCTACTGAAAAAAATATAGTTTCCTTGATATTTTTTCATGGACATATTTAAAGTTTATATTATTGATAATCAAGAGACCTATATTCATATTGCTTGGTGAAGATTATGGCTTTTGTTTTTATTACTTTTAACTTTGATTTGTTAGTGCATAAATACTCACTCACAGTTTCTAAAATCACGTTCATTTCATGCTCTATTCACATCGCTACAGATAAGCAATGTATCATCGGCGAAAAGGTATAAGTAAACTCAGATTCAACAAAATGTTCAATATTGTTCACATATAAGAAGAGGGCCCAAATCGCTACCCTGGGGAACACCCACATCGATGCCTACTTCATTTGATAATGTATCTTTAAAACGGAAAATCTGTTTCCTATTTATTTTTTAATTACTAAACACTTTTCCATCAATTCCATTCTGTTTCAATTTCAACAACATAATTCCCCTATCAATTGTCCCAAAAGCCCTTTTTAGGTCTAAAACTACACCAATAACATGTTTTTGAATAAATATGATATTTTGGAACAATTCGGTTAAAGTTGAGTTTACAAATCTGAGGAAACTTAGTAGAAACATTGAGTAAATTCTTCTTCATTGTACTGAACAGAGTTTCCTCTGGATTTTGTAAACTGCACTCCAAACTATGAGGTACGGAAAATATTTTTGAGTTGGGTGATACATTTTGAGAGCCCAGGGTTGCTTACAATGTTTGCATGACGCATATTTTTTAACTTCTTCCATATTAATTCGATTTACCATGTTTTTTTCATAATGACACCTAAACTCTGCCACAAATTGATTTATAGGTTATTATTGTGCACTGCATAATTGTCTGCAATATTCCGAAAGCCACCTACTAAGCTGTTTGTTTCTGTAGGTATTTGGAAATGGCAATTATAGAATTTACGAACTAATTGAAAACACAAGGATTACTCATATCAGATAATACTCAGTACCCGAAGATTGGAACTACCAAAAAGTTAATCAAACAACAATTCATATCGAAGATGAGATATTGGACGCCTGTGATGTAACTCAGTGAGAACAAAAAGTAATATTCCCCTTCATCACAAGAGTAATTCCATTCCTAGATACGCATTTCGATAACTATGGTATCTTTGTCATCAGTAGAATTCACTGATATGAAAGCAGTAATTAATCGATATTAACTCAAATTAACTCATATTATGGATAGCAATACTTTGATAAATACACCCCCATTTCACTCATGTCATTTGAATGGTGCTCATGAGTGATAAGTGCCAATTAGGACTAGAATTAGAAGCCATAGCCTCAACTAAAATGTGTACATGCCCACAGCTACGAAATATTATACATAAGTATATTGTGCAATCAACCACCACAGTCTTTATTCCCTTTTTCTCTTCTAACGAAGGACCCAGGCGTAGGAAATCCTGCTACGCCATTTGACTTCAACATCATCCATTGTACTGATATTCAAATTGATCGACCGATCAATCAAAAAGGAATTACGATCAAAAGTCGATTCGGATATCGTAACGTGAAATCAAAGGTATGAAATTGCCGTTTTATTTCGGATCTGCGTCATTTGACACAATTGATATGAGCTATTACTCTGGGAGACTGGGGACATATTGGAAAGTCCGGATTTTTATGGGTTTCCTTCACATTGAATTATGAAATTTTGAATAAAGCTCTGATAAAAAAGCCAGCTGCTGCAGCGACAAAACTTAATAAAGGAGAAATTGGATCGAATAACTCAAATTTCGTGAAAAACGAGCACGAAACTCGGAGAAACCATCTGAAGAAAACAACTATGTGTACAATAGTGGGAAGTTGTTAATGGTTCATGTTTTGAGATATGGTGTTAATGAATATCCCATAAATTAACTGAGATTTCATGCATAGGAGATTATTAACAGAATTAGTCATCAAACGATTCTTAAGAACCTATAATAATAATAATAAATATGCTTTCGTATTATAAGACAGAATCTTGTTGACAAAGCTTGAAATAAAAAGTGGTCATAACTATCTTTTAAAAACACAAGTTATTTGCGTCTTTATTCAAGTGTGAAAATAGCCTTAACTTTTCTCTGTTCGTTGGCTCAGTAGTTTGTAAAAATTCAAAAAACTCGCCAGCGCTAAGTATTAAAAATATTTCAATATTTGGCGAAAGTGCTTTGCGTCAGTGGATAATGTTTTGTTTTGTAGGGCCAACATCCAAGTTCCAAGTTTTTTGTATGAGAAAAACAGCAAAATCGGTGGCATTGAAAGTGATAGTCAACTGTTACTCTCTGGCCAAAATAAAGGAGCAATTATAGAAAATGAAGGATTTATCAAATCAATCGAAATATTGGTGAAGGTGCCGAAAAATTTTAAAACTGCATATTTGTTTTTTGGGGACATGCTACATCTGTTGTTTATAAAACACAACCTGCTGATATTGATGAACCTAAAATACGATAACAGTAGCATCAATTCCCAGTAAAGTTTTCTGAAATATTAGAGAGTAGTTTGAAAACAGACTTAATTACAGTTTATATGAAAGGCGTAGGTAGATCCCATGTTTGAAATTAATTTCTCGCAAATTGAAAGCTTTTTTGTGAGAGAAAATTAATCGACAAATGACTTATGCAAGTTTAGAACGCTATATTTCGGAAACTGTTCATTCAAAAATTTTAAGTAATGATACCTTTGGAAAGAGAGTTGAACACCCTTTCAAATAATGTACCTACCACTTGACTCCCCTTCAGATTTAACTTTCTAAGGGTAACATCTAGCTCTCCTAGGTGGTTGAACTACGAGTTCTGTATAAGTTCTAGTTTTTCCATGATGTGTGAAGCGTGAAGGCCGATTTATTTTTATTTACAATGCATGTTGTTCGTCATCACCTTTCTGCGTTTTCTTTATACAGAAGTGTGTGATTTTAGTAAAATATAAATGTAGAAATTTCAAAATGCAGATACCTACCACATGTCATATTGTAATGATTGTACTTCTGTGATATCTTGGAAAATAAAGCCTATCAATGTTCTTCCCAACATTTGATAATATATTAGCTTGAATTTGACATTCAATATCATTCATGTTATTCGGTTTTGTAGCGCCAATCTAATCATCCAGTCAGCCTCAACCCTCATCCACAACACACATAACAAATCAGTATCACATACCGTGGTTTTCTGCGTCGAAAGCTCCGATTCAACCTTCGTGACTTCGTATCTGGAGTTGTTGTTAATAAGTCCCATCAGGAATTCATAGCTTCTCTTCTCGCGGATCTTGGGGAGGATCTCCTCGCGATTGTTCATAGCCTCGTGCGAGTCCGCAGACCCGCTTTCCATCGTGTCGTTGCTCGAATTGACGTCTTGGTCAGGAACCTGAAAATTGGTAAGATTAGTGGGTGTCCGAGATTAATGTGTATATTTTATTTTGTATTGGTCGACTGTACCGATATTCCGATAATTTTATTCCAGATCTGTATATTACTCTGTAATCTGTACTACAAATGTCTTCATATCAATAGCTGTGCATTGCAAGTAAAGTGTTTATAAATCTCACAACAATGAAACATCGTCGTTAAACAGTATGCAAGATACCAGCATGTTTTTGGATTCGCTGAATAAATTACCGAGCAAAAATGATTTTCAGTTCGTTTCCTCAATTTCACATGCATGCACTCCGCTCCTTACTGTAATATCGCGGCAGTTCAACCCATGACAAAAGTCCTTTCCACTCATGCCAACGCCAGCGAGTATTTGCAGACACAATCAAGTGCAGCTAAGTGCTTCCTGGGTACGTGATCCCAGATCTCATCTTGAACTAGTTTCGAATTCTGTTCTGCCAGACTGTTAATCGATTTAGTTCTGGAACGTTTCTTTTTTCGAAGCTTTTATATTCCTCCTACAAAGACCGCACAACTTCAAGTTGCTCGGGGTTTACGGGATCCCATCTCGCTGCACTGGGTGATCATAAGGGGAAGCATTAGAGTTGTGAGGTTGCGAGGAGGGTGCTGATTCAATAATCGCCCCGTTAAGTGTATCGCTGCATTCCGTCTTTGAGGATAATATATTTTTCGTCGGCTCAAAAATGATTTCATTACACTGAGAGAAATGTATGATGGTTATTTGACTGCATTAGATCATCAACATGAAATTCAAACAAAGGAATTGAGTAGTTTTCAAGAGTATAGAGGTGAAGAGAGTGGTAAGATCGAGAGTGGATTGGGAATTGCACACTTTAACATTCGTAGTCTAAGAAAACATTTTGATGAGTTACTAGGGCACATAGAAGCAGGAAAAGACCTACTGGATGTTATAATCCTATCAGAAACAGGAAAAGAGTGGAGGTGAGTTTTTACAATATACCGAACTATACACTTCACTACAATAATTCATTCATCAACAAGTGTGATGGAACTGCAATTTATATAAAAAACAACTTAATTCCCACCGTTGATATCAATGAAAAAGGAAATAGCAAATTGTTACGAGTAATTTTTTCCCATAAACATCTATCAAACCAAAACAGTGTTGCTATAACCTCTTATTATCGCCCACCTGCAACCAATGTCCTAGATTATCTAAATGATTTAGAGACGTATTTACAACAAACTGAAAAACAAAGCTTAGAAATCTACGCAGGTGACATCAACATAAACTTTTTAAAAACAGAATCGCATGAAACAAATAAATACCTAAATATATTAAATGAACATGGTTTCGAATCGTATATAAACAAACCCACCAGAGTCACTCACAATTCCAGTTCGTGTATTGATCATATTTTCATCAGGAAGACCAAACAATTAGAAAATGAAATACGCACTGATCCAGTCATCTTTCATACTGACATCACTGATCACTTCACAACCTTTGTAAACTTGTTTTTCAAATGTCACGATACCACAGTTGAAGAAGAAAAAAACGAAACTTTTAAAATTTTGTACTACGGAAAAATAAATAATCTGTTGAAAAGAGAAAGCTGGAATGATGTCCACCAAGAAAGTGACCCCCAAGTAGCATATGACAAGTTTATAGAAACATTGAATAAATCCATAGAGAGAGGTTCAGAAATAAAAAATAAAACAAAAAATACAAAAAACTGAAACCATGGATTACAACGGCCCTGATAACGTCAATATACAAAAGAGATTCGTTGAAAAAAAATATTTTGAAAAATAACCGCACTCCAGAACAGGAAAGATATTATAAAGAGTATAGGAATAAACTAAATTCATTAATAAAAAAAACTAAAAATAATTACTATAGAGATAAAATGCATGACGCTGGCAACAATTGTAAAAAAATCTGGAGCGTAATAAATGAAATAACAGGTGGCAAAACCAAAATCCAAGTTTCAAATACGGATATCAAGAACGAACAAGGGAATATAGTGCAGGACAATACAGAAAAATCTAATTTATTCAACACTTTTTTTATAAACCTAGGGGATAACATGGCTAACGAAATTGAATACACGCAATTACCTGAAAATTTTCTAGAAGAAAAGTTAGTACAAACATCACTATTCCTGGACCCAGTGGGGACAAATGAAATTACTGTGTTGATATCAAACTTAAAAAATAAATGCTCTCCTGGTCCAGATGGATTAAACACTAAACTAATTAAACATATTCATAAAAATATTATATCTCCTCTAGCCCATATTATAAACCTTTGTTTCTCCAGAGGAAAAATTCCAATGCAATGGAAGGAGACAGTAGTTACTCCTGTTTTCAAAGCTGGGGATCGCTCTCAACTAACAAATTACTGTCCTATTTCAACTCTGAATAATTTCGGCAAATTATTTGAACAAGCATTAAAGCACAGGCTACAAAGTTTTCTGATTAAACACGAAATACTCAATGCAGAGCAATAGGGTTTTATTAAAAATTCAAACACTGAAGATGCAGCAATGAGTTTGCTGAGGGAGGTGTCGGGGGCCCTTGACGGGTCGAGGAAGTGCCTCGCAGTATTCCTCGACCTTGCAAAGGCGTTCGACACAGTATCCCACACCAAACTCTTTGGAAAAATTTGTAATTATGGCATAAGAGGCATAACACTTGATTTATTTAAAGATTATTTGAATAACAGAAAGCAGATAACGAAAGTAGGAAACATGTTTAGTTCTAGACAAACTGTACAAACAGGCATTCCCCAAGGGACAGTACTAGGGCCCATTCTATTCCTTATATATATTAATAGTATTGCAAAAATTAAAAAGTTCAAGGGAAAATTAATTAGTTATGCCGACGATACAGCAATTATTTTTACAGGTGAAACATGGAGGAAGATCCACAGAAAAACCGAAACAAACATAAAATATATTAAAATATGGTTGAATCACAACCTATTGAGCCTAAACATTAATAAAACTAAATATATCACATTTTCCCCTACAAAAACTGATCAGCCAATTTTAAATATTAAAATTCATTGTCCCAAATGTGAAGCTACCGAATGTAATGCTCCGTCATTAGAGAACGTAAAAACAATCAAATATTTAGGTATCATGTTTGATCAGCACATTAGATGGACAGACCAAATAGTGTTTCTTATTAAAAGGATGCGATATATAATGCATAAATTTTACAATATGAGAGATATTTTATCCAGAAAAACTTTATTAATGTTATATAAGTCCTGAGTAGAATCTATATTAAGCTACTGCATAACAATATGTGGAGGAACGTTCACAACTACATTGCAAAACCTGCAAACTGTTCAAAATACCTTGATTAAAATAATATTTTACAAAGATAGAAAGTTTTCAACCACATTACTATATGAGGAAACTGAATTGCTTAAAATAAGACAAATATATGTCCGTCAGTGCTTGTACAAATTCTTTTCTGAGCAAGATAAATATCCAAAAATAACGTCAAACACAAGATCTGCTACTGAACAGAATATACACACAAATGTATTCAGAAAAACTCTCACACAAAAAACCTATTTTTACCATGGCCCAAAGCTTTTCAACTCACTGCCTGTTAACGTAAAACAAATTTCAAAAAAATTTAAATTCAAAAATGAAATAAAAAAATTACTCGTAGAGTGCCCAAATAAATTTGAAATATTTCATTGATACCAACTTTATTGTTCATCTTAATTACTATTACAATTACTATTGAAATTCGTATAAAATAGCAACAGCAAACACAACAATTTCCAGTCTTTCTCCCCTCGCCACTCTCTCACTCACTCATCACTCATCACAAATAAATACTCTCAAATAAAAACCCCACTCGTAAATGGTTCTTCTGATGGATTTTGACAGTACAGGTACTTGTACCTAGGTTAAATCCACACGGAGAAATCAACATGTGAATTATTATACAGTACAATAGTGTAAAAATGTTAACGAGTAAATCATTTTTTCATGTAGATGACAGAAAAGGGTGTAGAAATAAATTTGATTTTGATTTTTTGATTTATTATCAGAAATATGGTAATTTTAACATATGTACCATATGTGACAGCAATACAATATGGTAAAGTTAAAAAGAAATATACATATTTTAACCATTTATGGTAATGACTACTATACTAGTATTCATATCACCATTAAAATATTGGTATTATAGTCCTAACAATATATCATATTATGGATTTTACAATACTCAGACAATTCGTTGATCAGAATGTGAATTTATCAATAAATATTTTTTTTTTATAAATATGAAGATAATTGATTGTTACATTGAGATTTTTTTTTGTAATTATAAATCTATATTATGATAACATCTATTATACATAAATTGTGGAATTAAGTAGAATTGTATGTCTTCTGAAAGAACCACCATCGATGTATATTTTTGTAGGAATTCAAAAAACAGCAGACGTGTTAATGTAGGAGCGGGACAGGACCAGTTGCACCACAAACCATATTCATTATAAACTTATATATTATAAAAATATGTAGTAAGCGAATCGTGAATATTGCACTGAATAATCCACAGGGTGTACAGGGTGCGCAAAAATGTGGGTCCAATAAGTGGATGAGTAAAATAAAAAATCTCAATTTTTTCAATCTATCAATTCTATAATGAAAATAAGCCCAAGTAATACCCAAAACTTATAATATTGGAGATATCTATTCCTCAATTTTATTCGATCAAATTTTATTATTGCCAAATTTTCATTGAATATCTCATGAAAAAATAATCTCATATTTAGGACAAAAATCAAGATAAAAATAAAAATCAATTTCAAATTTAGTTTTGCATATTCAACCATGCAAACTTTCAGGATTCTCTGTGAGTGTCTAGTTATTGTCATTGAGATGATTGGCGTAGTTTGAATCCTGTTCATTCAACCTAAAACTCTTCGAATGTTCTACGATTCTTTTATCAAAACAACGGCCAGTCTGGCCTATATTAGTATGTTACGTAACAAGAGTTGTAAGTAACCCATTACACACGAAATGAAAAAGTTTATGCACGAAGCCGCGCAGCGGCGAGTGCATAAATTTCATGAGTGCGTAATGGGCTTACAACTCGTGTAACGTACTATACTTTTTCTACGCCCATTCATTTTCTTCCATTCCATATTCGTAGATAAAGCTGAGAAAATGATCGGATACAATTATATTTTGTTAAAAAAATTGACAATATAAATGACATGACATTTATTTTCAAAGCATGCTACTTAAGAAAACGAGTCCTATTTTTAAAGAAATTGCATAACGTGCTGCCACATTTAGGGGCATCACTATTTCAATCCTAAATATATCTCGCTAAATTTGTGTAAATAGACCAAATAAAGTCTTACGTAAATAAAGATTTGATTGTAATTTAATTAAACCAAGAAGTTTAAGTTTTCTTCTCAAAACGCCCATGTATGCTATGAGATCTCATTACGTGCATGTTATTGTTAAATGTCATTTACAAGGAATGTTGACAGTGCGATTTTTGACGTTTACAGAAATGGGCGTAGAAAAAAGATATTTCATTCATTTCATTATTTATTTGCAATGGAAATGTCATAGGTAAGTAGTGAAAATAAAAAAATAACAATTTAACTTTCAAGTAACCACAGAAAAAAAAGTCTATTGGAGTCAAATCTGGGGACATAACAGGCCATTTAATTGGTCCACGTCGTCCTGGGATCGGAAGAAATGACGTCATATCTTGTAAGGTGGTGGGGGAAAAAATCCATTTTCTGTGAAGAACGGTAGAAAACTGAAATAAAAAATCGACTTGTCTGAGCTATACCTCCAAAAATGATTAACTCTTGAGATAATGGAGTTTTTCCACACTTTATGAACGCACTTTATAATAATTGGTTTTACTTTCTGATCCTACCTATTTTCTGTTGAATTTGAGAACAGATGTACATGTTATACACAAAAACTTTATGGAGTATTCTCCATTTCCGTCAAGAACAAAAGTGAATGAGAGCAAAAACGTAGCAAGAAACTTTCCACAACCTCTACTCAACCTGTACGTATTTCCTTTGATCATGATGAATAATACTTCCAGAAGCTTCCTCGCCCTCTTGTATTCGTCTAATTTAATATTCTTCTCGCATCTCTAGCTTGAAATTACCCTTCCAAAGTTAAATATTCCGAAAATAGAAATTCATTCGTGAACGTCACTGTGACCATACTAAAACCGAGCTCAAAAGATCGGCTTGCCTTGAAAAGTCACGTTCAGGCTTTAAAATCAAAATTCGCCCAGGAAAATATACAATACAAACTCTGAGCTGTTGTGGTTTCGGGTATCGCATCATTGTTGAGTTTTTATCGTTGCTATCGCAGCGGCGTGGAAATGCGTCATTACGTTCCCAATAAGTTCGATAAAAACTGTAAAGCTCGCTTTATCATCTGTCAAAAGCTGATCCACTGTAAAAATGAACGATTTCATAAAATGGGAATTCTTCCAGCCGGAAATGTCTTTGGTGTATAGAATAGAATACATTAAAATTTATTTCCGAACGTGAACACATTCATGAAAATATACACAGCGGTCCATTGAAAACGACGCGAGAAACATACGTTGTATAACGGTGTAACAAATACTTTGACAAAGATTTTAGGTGATCAAGATAGGTAGAGAAATACAGGGTGTTCCAAATTAATTCGGCACCATTGCCAACTCCGTTATTATTGATACTACGAATTTGGTTAAACGGGCAAACTAGTAGCATTTTAAATGGCCTTCTCGATACAGAAAACAAAAAAAAAATACTGTCTTGTTTTCAGAATACTTCTTTCAATGGAATACCCTATATTTTTTCATGCATTTCGATTCGTAATAACATTCTCAACAACAAAGCTCATATCCCCTTTCTTCTTAAAGTGGAAAATATGCGACTCATGTGGGAATATTTATTTCTTTCACTAGTGCAAAACTTTTCTTTGTTTTGGCGAAAAAAACCTCATGATTGTCCAAACACCCACTTTTGGTACTTATACGAATGACAATATTTTGTTACTAATAGCAAAATGAGACAGTAAAAAGAAAAAATTGCGCTGAGATGTGAACTCGTGAAACCCGTGATCATCATGTCGCACCACTCAATTGACACCACTGAGCTATTTGGTATCAATGTACAAAACGATAATTTCCATCTTAAAGCCATTCCGCTAGCCGCATTTATTTTGTGAATCAAAATTTGTCTGCTCGTAATGATAACTTTGAAGCCGTTTTTGTACAGAACAGAAAATACTGGAGGGTCATATGAATGTGGTTGGAAAAAATGTGTTTGGTTCGATAAAACATAATTATTATGAGCAATCATGTTGCCTTGAATCAAATATTATCAATATATCATGACAATGTTATAAATTATTGTAACTGTCAACTACTGTTCGAATATTTTTCGAAATGCCGTAATGTGATATGTAAGAATCCTACTTAGTTTGCCAGAAAAATTGCGGGTAAAATTCCTTAACGCCAGGCAACCGATTTTCAAAAAAATTTCAAATTCTTCCTTCTTTATAGACTGTTACAAACGACATTTTTATTGTGATTCTGATAAATGACAGCCAAAAATCTAGTGTACTTTACTCATGTTGGGTTGGTAACGGTACGCTCAACCACCGCCAACTTATGAAATTCAAATCAAATTTGACAGATTCGTTTCGAATAAAAATTTTATTAAAAGAAACTAAAAATGTTGAAATTAGTCGAATATACGGCTCTGGTTCAAAGTAAAATGACACTCGTCAATTTTCTTGTAACCATAGGAATATTCCTAGAATCAATTCAATGTCCAAAGTGTGCTGCAGTTTGCAAGTTGAATAAGGAATCGTTAAATTACGAATGTTGGAACAGACGCAAAATCAATCAGTATAAAAAGAAAGGAAAAATAGTAAAATGTACATTCACAAAGTCCGCTAGAATAATAACAGGTTTATTTACTTGGTCTATATTCCGGTTCGTAGGCTTTTTTCAATCTGTATCTCAGATCCATTTCCTTTTATTGAAGTATTTTTTTTAATAATGTGAAATTAAATTTATTGACGTGTTGAAGAAAAATTTGTTTCTTCGCGTTTGAATTTCATGAGTTGGCGGTGGTTGAGCGTACCGTTACCAACCCAACATGAGTAAAGTACACTAGATTTTTGGCTGTCATTTATCAGAATCACAATAAAAATGTCGTTTGTAACAGTCTATAAAGAAGGAAGAATTTGTTAATAAAAATACAGTTTTTAATTTAAAAAAATGTATGAAACAGGTGAATTAGGGTGTGTATATTGTGTTGACAAAAAGAAGGAAGCATTGTGAGTGTTTGTTCACAGCAGAAACGTGTGCTAGAAAATGCCTGTTTCCATCCAAAGAAAAGGCCGTATCTCCGAAACTACTTGAGACCGCCGAGAATTTCATTTGGATTTTTTCAGGACACCGAGCTGGGTAAGTAGAAATTTTTTTGAAAATTGGTTGCCTGGCGTTAACGGAATTTTATCAAATAGTGCAAGAGCACTCCAACACTACAGCAATTCGTTCCCCGATCGTGAATTACCTAGTCGGCATTTTTTTGCTGTGCTTCATCGTCGATTCAGGAACAATGAAAAAGTTTTTGAGAAGAGGAGAACTAAAAAACGTTTTTTAATATCTGATGATATAGAAATTGATGTTTTATCCTACTTTGAAGTATATCCAAATAATTCCAACAGAGATTTATCTAGAGAAATAGCTGTTCCTCTGTCTGGTATTCAACGAATTCTGAAGAAACATAAGATTTCTCCTTATAAGTTAAGACCACTAGAACCTAGTGAACTTGAGAGACGATTGGGTTTTTGTCGGAGGTTTATGAATAAATGCAGACAATATCCAAACTTCTATAGAAATATTATATGGAGCGATGAGGCAAGTTTTTCAAATCGTGGGAAAATTAGTATCATTGAATAAGTTTTTTCGATACCTTTTAAAATAGGTGTCGCTTTCCGTAGGGTCCCATTTAAAATTATTGGACAAAATGGCCTTGTGACATCATCTTTGACGATTTCTTCATCTATCATCACTAGTAGGAAAGTTTACAACCTTCAATATTCTGTTCTGTTTTCACTTGTTTATGTATAATCGTTCCAAAGATAAGAGGCGAGGAGGGGACTTTTGAGAAGCACTGTATATTATAGAAGATATCTAGTGATTGCATGTTAGGGATTACCGGAACTTGTTGCGTGGTATATTTTAGTGAAACGTCATTGATATTTGGAGTTTCATTTATTTTTGGAACAACTTTGTTATGAAATATATCGTTACTAATGGTTGATTATAGTTGAGATGATTGAAAAACGGTATGCGATCAAAATGAATCTCGCCGTCAAGAGAAGAAAGATAAGGTTGTTTCAAAGTTTGATTAATGCGGATAATTTTGCTAATATTTTGTAATACACCTGTGTTATAGATTTATAATATTTAACATTTGTATCTTGATTGAAAATGTGGTTCGTTTCAATAATCTGGATCACAAAGGAATCGTTTCATCACTTCTACAGTTTTATAATGATTTTTTTGTTCATCTATCATTCTAATATGGGCCGTGATGGTCATGATGGTAGAGCACTTGTCTCTCAACCTTAGGGTCATGGGTTCGATTCCCAGCATGGTCATCGGTCTCGTGCATGGCATCACACGTTAAAAGTTAAGGACTGCGTCTTTCCTAGCTCGGACAAGTCTTCCGAATACTTTTGAGGGTTGTACTCTTAAGGGTGTGCAGCTGGTTGACGGAAATAACAATTTTTAACAAAAAAATAACAATATGTTCTTTGAGCCGCATTTTAAAATTTTGCTTAGTCTGGCCTATGTAAGTAGATATCATTTCAAATATGAATAGAACAAACCAGTTTGTAAACCCCAGACTTTTCCATTGAAGGAATCTTATTTTCATCGTTATTCACATTTTCCCCTATTGTTATAAAAGCTGTTCAATATATTTTCATTATCATTCTATAATATCTCTAGGGAAGGAATTGAACCAAATTTAGTATATTTGATGGGAATATGTAAGTCCTTATTGATATTTTTAAAGTCATGCCATTTAAGTAAGTTTTCTGTATTAAAAGCCAATATTGCACCTACTTATCACTATTTCACATTTGTACGGGTCCATACGTTACTGATTTTTTTATGAGATTTCATGATCTTTATAACTAATTTCAAAGTACCAACCAGATTGTCCTCTATATATCTGTTGCCCAAATTTTCGTTGTTTGCAATAAATTTGGGTAGATCATTTCGAATTTTCTCTGAGATATTCCCTGCATAAATAGTAGAAACATAATCTGTTGTCTGGTTTTGTGGAAATTGTGTATAGCTCTTTCATGATGGCTTTTTGTGGGTATTCATTAATTGAAGTATTGGGTCATCAATAAACTTACATTTGTCATACAAATCTGCAATGGTAAATTGTTCTAATGCATCAAATAGTAGATGATTAAGATACAGGGACTTTCATTGAAACATCGATCAGACGAGTTGAAATTACAGTGAAGCAATAAATTGGGAGAAACGTTATTGAACATAATATATATTACAAAGATCCAGTCAAGTGATAATAATAATTATGAAGGCACAGCTGCAGAAGCTGTCTTCAACACTCTCGTCTACCGTAGTCGGACATGCACGAAAAACGGACTAAATATCGACATCTACTCTTTGAACTCCACAGAATTTCTGTTAAGATGGTGGTTCTGATAATAGGAGGACTTGGTGGAATGATGGGCACACTTTTCCCGAACTTAAAAATCATACCGGCTTGCCGTGATATGGCAGATATCTTAGCCGGACGAATGCAGAAGGCCGTCGTCATTGGTTCACTCCGCCTGCTCAGGGCACATGATTCTCGGACCCGATAGTCACTTACCCCACGGCCTGGGGAGTGGTTATTGGGGTAAATGATCCAGCGCGCCCCCTGAAAGTCTCGGAGCTTCGGACATAGGGTCTGAATGGAAAATTGAAGGTATCAATTTATTGGGACTTAGGTGGTGAGTACGAGCTGACTACTTGAATTATCGGGGTTATTGTGGAGTTATAAACCATTTGTAGTGATTGGCCCACTATACCGTTTGCCACGAATACCAGATTTCTGAACTTAACAAAATGTTTTGGTCCATAGTATTGTCAAAGTTTTCTAACAGTAAAAAAATTTTAGATAATAATTGAAAGTTTCAGAGCAAGTTGTTATGCATCATGGAGTTAAATCTGTACCAAGCGCTACTAATGGCTTGGATGAATGTTCAATGATTATTGTTGTTGGTGCTTTGTGCTGGGAGCCGTACGATTTCATCTTCAATAAAATCTAACATTTCACTTCATATCCCAAACATAAAAATTCAAATAGTTCGGCAACTCCACTCCGGAGACAAAGAAGTTCGGTTTCAATTCCCTGCAGACTAAAATACGCTGACGCATTAACATAACGTCCACGAGGTCGTTATGGTCTCGATTTTATTTTAGTTTGGGTTGTTTGATAGGGCTTACGGGGCGAGAATGTCAAGTTTTTGTGATTCGTAATCAGGAGAGTTAATGATATTCTGCAGCAATGCTACTAAATTTTTCCGTCGCACAAGTTACTGAAAATCTCGAGGATGATGAAAACTTACAATAACTCATAATCGCTTCAGAGAGCAAAGCTATACGGAAAACGTTGAACAACTTTTATGAATGTTCTAAGAAATACCCATCGTCTACTTGATTGTCCTCCATGATACAATCCTGTGTACTATTGTATTAAGATGCTGATATAAGCAAGTACCCAAAATTATTGCAATTTTTCAACAGGAATTCTCAAAAGGACCACACCTTCTTCTGCGCTTTTTCATGGAGAAAGAATGCTAGTGATAATGAGGACGATGAGATTGCAACTGAAAACGACTATACTGATAAAAGAATTTCAGACCTGATTTGCAAAAGAAGTGAATGAAAATAATTTTATTGTGAATACAATTCCTGTATGAACTGATAATTTAATTTTCGTGAGATCTAATCAAATTTCAGTTTGAGGCCAAAGTAGACAGAAGAAATACCATAGTGCCATTTGTTTTTCGCCAAGTTTTTTAGAAATTGAGATAACTATTTTGCACATTTCTTGTGACCAATTATACTTGTCGATATCACTTATAATTTTTTGGCACTTCCGGGACTAAAGTGCAAACTTTAGTCCCGTATAACAGGGACTAAAATGTATCTTTAAGTCCCTAGGGAGATAAAGTTGCATATACTGAGAAGTGCAAAAAATAGCGTATATGCCTCAGGACTAAAGAGATATTTTATCCCTTACGTGATTACTACGAGCCCCCAGGCAATAAACATCACGTGCGGGATTAAAACATTCACTTTAGTCCCTTGTTGACGTGAATTAATAAAATATTATGGTTCAGTTTTCATTTCATAAATATATACACATATTCATATCAGCATTTCTTATTTTATTTTAACTTGTGAAAGGTAGAGGGAATATATAATGTCCCAAGGGAGTTATGACCCTCTCTATTGATAGCGTAACTATGACGATACAAGCATATAATATAATAATAATAATATTTTTGGCCTGATTGGCAGATGTAGTGAATCAAGATTAATGGAATATAAATCTCCATGAACTGAAGAGTTCATTTTTGTAAGATCTGAACCAAGTTTCGGACTACGACCTGAGGATACGTAACAACCAAAGTTATTAGCCAAACGGGAGTAAAAATTAATAGCATAATATCGCAAAAAATATAAGAGAGATTCAAGGATATTTAGCTCTGATGTTATTATCGAAAACTAATTCAGAATTTTGCTCATTCAACGAAACCATTCACGAAATGTTCAAGAAAAAATAAAACAATCAATGTAGATGACGCAAAATACCTCAAATCCTTTGAAATTTGTGGAAATATTATGTGTGATGCTCCTGTACATGCATAGCATGCATTCAAAGATGAACTGTGATTAACAACAAGAGACCATAATGAAAATATTTTGTCAACAGCAGAAGATGAGGAGTATTACGTGATTTGCAATGTTAACTATACATTTTTGGGTGTTTTAGGTTGTTGTTATCTTTGGAATTTCAGGTGTATTACGTTTAGATGAGTTTGTAAAAGTCACAATTGTAGATTTTGAAGACGTATATTCATCTCTCATTGTCAAGGTGCCAAATATAAAGATTGAAATTGTGTAATAACTTGGTTGTAGTTTTCCTAATGATATTAATGTTATTAACTGAGCTACTGTTTCATTTATTTTTAATGTAATTGAATAAATTCTTGAGTTTGCATTCATACTACTAATTTTTTCTGATACTCTTGGAAAATTTTACAATACCTAGCTAGTTTTCGGATTGAGATTGTCACTTTTCCTCCTTAGGGAGGAAAAGTTACTTTTTCTCCTTAAATAAAGTTCCTGTATAAACAGGTATTTTTCTAGTTTATATATTCATTATATTCAATTTTTTTTGACATGAGTGTTATGAAGGAAATTAAAGAGAATTGTTTGAAGTAAAAGTTAATTGTACAGTTGTGACAAATTATGTGTGTTCTTGAGTATATGTAATTTATTCATTTATTCATCTTTTATAAAATAGGCATGAACACCATATTACATGGTCAATGAAAACCACAATTTTTCTGTATAATAAAATTTAAAGGTTATGGCAATCTCAAACCCAGCAAAAAACATAATTTTTATTTCAAAAACTGTAAGGTTTGAACCCAAAAAATATCACGTGATACTTGAGTTTTTTATACAGGAATATTCAGTATATGGTTTGGTAAATAATAGCTCTCTTCTCAACCTAGCTATATTATTTCAGATAACAGAATATTTTTTCCATAGTATACAAATTATTAACAGCTACATTATTCACTGAGTTTGAACTGAAGCTTACAATTCCGAATTATAGATATATGGCGACGATACGATCCCTTGGATATCTATTTTGAATAATTTTATATGAAATTACTCAAACAAAATTCAATCGCGCTACTAGATCGGCATATACTCTCATGATCGAATAGTTTCACTATTACCAAAACAATTCTACTTCAATATATCCACCAATTCCGGAAACACTGAACTAGATAGAATGTTCAGAGATATCCACTGAGTATTCAATAGAATTATCTAATATTTCGGATGGGTGGAAGCAAATATAAACAAATTGATTTTTATTTCGATATGTGAAAACATCTGATAATTGGTGTCTATTTGAATTTTGTTTGTATACGTTTGATACACAAATTGGGATTGGGACATTGACTTTTATCAGATCCAATACATGCTGTGACAGATAATCAATTGAAATGAAGATTCTGTATTATTGAAATACTCCGATAGAGTGAATTCAGAGCCATTTTATGAACAACTAGATATTCTGTAAAGGGGCTAGTGGAAGTTTATAACTTTAAATTATCCCAATTTTCACTGCAATGTTCATATAAGGTGCATTTTGCCAATTAACACTTCTGCATGGTTTTCCCAGTATTTCATTAACCACTAGATTTAACTGAGTACATAACATTTTTTGCATTGGTCAACATCGTATATTGTTGACAAGACAAACAAGTCAATACAAAATTTTTGCTGTGACTTGTGAATGAGTTGTAAACACTCATGTTTGAAAAGATTAGGAATAATATCAGTTGTTTGCCATTGAATATGAAGTTTTAAGATAGGAACACGTCATTCATGAACAATACTCTTTGATTCCGTGTGTGATGGTTCTTGTAACGTCAGGCCACTCATATATATTGAAGTTTTATGTAAGCATAACATTCACTTGTAAACAATTTTTCCCTATAACATTTTGCTGAATTTTCTGGAACTTTACACTTGTTCAATTTTTACATTTTTTGACTTTCCCTGTGTGCTGTTCGACTTGCAACCATTCTAAGTGCACCTCATATGATTATCAAACATGCAACAATTTTCGTCAATATTCTTATTGGTTCTGCTATCAATAAAAAAATCTCATGTGTTGCGCATTAATGGCCACACTGAATATGTAACCTATTTCCACACCTACAAATTGCCGAATTAGGCATCAATTTACACGGCGGAATTGACAGTCATTCTGATGGCAATGCGATACATCCTCTCACAACAAACCTTTCAGTCTATTATTTTTACAGACAGCAAGAGCTCGGTAGACAACCTCCATATCCTCCAAAACCACAAGCAGTTTTCTATACTGGAAATCGAGATCGCCAAAACCCACAAAGAAATAGTGTTACAGAATAGAACAGTTGATATAGTTTGGGTAAAAGGTCACTCCGGAATAAAAGGGAATGAGATAGTGGACCAACTGGCAAAGCCAGCATCCTTGACTGGAGAACAACACCTTGAACATTCCGTACCTTGTTCGGATTTGAACCGAGTATATAGAAGGGAATTGGAAAAATCATGGCAGAACGAATCTTCCAACTCTGAAACAGGCAAAATCTACAAGCGTCTATTTCCGAATATATCAGGAACCAGGTGGTTCAAACAAGAGAACGATAGGAATTTCATCAACACATTAAACAGAGTAAGGTCGAACCATGCTCTCTGCCCAGCATACATATTTAAAATGGGTTTATCAGACAACCCATACTGTAACTGCGGTGAGTACGGAGATCTGAACCATATAATTCTGGAGTGTTCACTGTATTATCAAAGTTTGGATAAATTATACTCAGAATTAATTTCCATGAAGATCCCCCTGCCAATCGATTTGAATTATTTATTGTTTTTAGATAATACGAAAACATACAGAAATCTTTATAATCACATAACAAGATGCAAAATGAAATTGTAATACATAGTCAAGAATTACTAACATAACTATTGTTACCGATACACGGATGATACTAAACTTGTATGAAACAAAGAATAAGGGGAAAAAAATAATAATAATAAAAAAAAAATTAAATATGGAAAATTTTAAATAAAAAAAAAATCATGAAAGCTAAAAAAAAAATCTCATCCCGAAAAAATCTGCCAATGTCTGAGTTCTATTCAAAATATAAAATAGTCTGGCTAATTGGTATACCCCAAAGCTAAAACTCAATCACACACACACACACACACACACACACACACTGTATATGTAATGATATTCACCATAATACGTCCCGATTATGTTTAAAAACTTCCACTGCCAAAAAAAATCCTGAACATAAACTACACATCTCTATAGCGCATTTGACGCAAAGTGACGAAGGATGCGATCGTCAGAAAGCTTTCTACAATATGCATAAAGAGGTGTTCAAGCGCGGCTTTGCATCATCAGTCAATCTTTTCATCAAAGCAGCGCTGCTGAAACTTTCTAAAGATCCATTCCAGCGTTCAAACAATTTCGTAGATAGTATCGTGTTCATGATGGATTAGGGAAAGTTTAACAAGTCGACGTTACTTAATAATTTCGGCGTATGGAATAATCAATTCTCATTAGATCGACATGGAACTTGTGATGTAATTGGGGAAGCAGTGGTTGCTTAGCTTCTCAAATGAGGCTCTGAATTAATAACCTACTTGATTGATAAAAGCCATCACCAAAAAAAGTTTCACTATCGCAACATGTTTTTCCAACGACAATTTATCACAACGTTCACAGTGTGAGCGTAAAGTATGGCAACCAACACCAATAGGTATGCGTATTAGTTAGGCAAGTCCACGGACAACGGAGGTATAATGATGCTATAAATGAAGGGAGCAGTACAAAAGGCGATGTTCAGTAGGAACAATTTCCATTTCTCTTCAAGCAGAATTCAGTTTTGCACGAGAATGTATCCACAGCGTTCTTTATGATTTTCTGCAAGATAACTTTCTTTTGAGATCAAATCTGGAAAACTTGCTGGTCATTCATGAGGTCCCCTACTTCCGATCCAAACAATTTAAAAATACCAGGAAGTCACGTGTCACAGTTAAATAATGAGGAGGAGCTTCGTCTTGTTGAAACCAAGATTGTTTAGCAATACTACAGGGTGCCAATGTTCTTGCTTAAGGTACATTTGACTTATTTTATGTTCCCAGCAACAACTTTTGTTGGCTCATACGGATATTCAACCATAGACAATAAACTTTTGGTTTTTACCTTCTCTGGAATAGAAGTTCAATCGATTTTTGGAAGATATCGTTAATTTATAAATGTTGTCCATTTTAATCTAATCAGTAATAAGGTCTGTTTCCGTGCTCCGGTCTAATAATTTCGAAAACGTCACAAGGAATTGACACGGCATGCTGCTGTAATCCGGCTCAAGTTCATCAATATCAGTAGGTTGTGTTATAAACAACAGATCCAAAATTTAAATAGAGAAATAAATGTAGGAGAGTTAAATCCGGTGATCTCGGAGGCCATTCAACTGCTTCCCTACCCAGGAATCTATCGTTTGACCACTATCAGATGGAAAAAAGTCCTACTGGAAATGTAACAGATCCTTCTGCGCAAGTACATCACCTCCTGCATCAATTTTAGTTTCTAGCTCGTGATTTATAAGAGGATCGATCATGTCTTCAAGCATATCACGGTACAGATTACCAATCAAGTTTTCTTTAAGAGATAAAGGACCAATAATGGTATTTTCAAGAATACCAGCGCAAATATTACCTTTTTGTGGGTGTTGTGTATGCCCATCTCGGAAAAATTCAACATTCATTGCTGTAACAGATGTTCAACAAAAGATTGAGATTGGCATTGACATGGTTCCACAAAATGATCGTAATCATATTTCTCAGCTGTTACTGGTGAGGAACTCGTGGGCTCTGCAGCAAAATGTTACCAAAACTTCCATCTGAGCTTTTTCATTCAGTACTCTAGAGTCAACACCTTTTTATTTTCCTCCAAACCAGTTTGTAAAACTTAGTCACCAAATTAAGCACAGACCGGTGACTTGCAGTATAATTTGAATTTTTTCAATGAAAAAAATGCTGTATTTCATGCGAACTTTCCAACCTCTCCATAAATTGATATAATTTCAATTCTTCCTTGAAAAGTGAAAACCATTTTTACGCTTTCATACATTCATTGAAATAATCACTAAAGAGCCAACAAATAAAACTGCATCAACAATACTACCATATCATTTAAAGCTGAACAATTTTTTGCATTAAAACAGAAACCATCTACATTTCACTAGATTAGGTACTTTTCGAAGTAATTTTTTAGAGCTAATGGGTAATGTTGCCACTGATGAAGGGTTGGAACGGTACCATCTAATCTTCTGTATAACCATTCCTACTAAAATCATTTTCCACATATAATTATCGTGTGAATGGTAACTTGAATACCATTCATCTCAGTGCAAGCAAGTTCTAATAACTCTGTGAGTTTAGAACGCTATTTTTCGGAAACGGCTCATCAAAAACATTAAGACAGGGTACCATTGAAAAGAGAACTCAACGCCTATCAAAATAATTTACCACTTGACCCCTCTTCCTTCTCAAGATTCTAAGGTTAAGATCTACCCCTCCTAGGAGGTTGATCCATCAGTGCTACAAATATTCGTCAAAAGTGTCCCTCTGGAAAAAAAATCGACCTGTTTTTCTGATTCCTCGCATTATATACTGGAAGAAAGATATTAAGGATGGGAAGTTTTCCTATCCTAGTCCTAGATAATATTATATTCTCTGAATCGCCAGAATTTTCCCTCTTGGGTGCACTACCCCTTACCTGGAAACATCCCCTATCCAATGAAGCTGTCTACCTAAAAATGAAATGTAAAACATCATCCATAACAAACATATCGAATAACATCTTTCACTCCAATCTTCTTGGAATATTCACTTTCCGAGTGTACATCCAAGTTGCTGTCAGATTCCATAACTCTCTACCTGTCTGTGTAGCCGCCGTTGCTGTTGACAGGTGTCAATAAATTCGAACATAATATTAGTTTGCCCTCCGTTGGATAACATAAATCAATAAGGCGAAGACTTCGCTGTGACGTTTATATTCGTGGAGAAATGTTAGAAATATAATACAATCCCGAGAAGAGGGCGAAAATTCAGTTTCCATCAATATTGCCCGCATGAATTATTGATGCGATGTTTGTTTAGAGAATTTGAATTTTATTAAGGTTGCAGATGAAAGGAGGTTTGATGTATGGGCTATCTCGTTCGCGAAATGAAAAGGTGGATTGTTGATACTCTTGGAAGGAAAAGAGCCACTAGGGTTGAATGAGTTCCTTTCAGCATCTGACTTGCTCCTAGTCATTGGCATGGGCATTATCCATGTCGTCAATGAACTAGACCAATTTTGAAGCTGATATCATAATTCTGCTTCGTGCTACTTTTGCAAAATCTCCTGCTTCTGACAGCATCTGGATCTTCGATCAAGTAATGGTTTTATTACAGTAATGAAGTATAACACTTACTTAGTTACAAGTCATTTCTCTTTTTTTTTGAGGCTTCAATTTATTTGGAAATAATTTTACAAGAATGTGTTGTTTTCGCGTTATTCCATCCGAAATGGAAATTTTCTAATTTTGCCCACGATAACTAATGAAGGTTCGTTTTAGCAGTCAATTGGTTAAAATCTATTATCTTTTACAAAGTTGGATTCTGAATTGGAAATGAATTTCTTTTAAATGACACGCCCCTCAGGTTGCTCCTCCCACATGGTCGGTGAGGAAAAGAGAGAGTATTATGAAGGCAGTGTGAATTTAGGCACAGGGTCGGATCGGGAAAAGGTCGAATGGAACTTTGAAATACTTTTATTTTTACCATTACCAGTTTTTATCCAACTTCTGTTTGTATATATCTGTTTTTGTGTGCGGGTGTACACTATGTCAAATCTCGCAAGTCTGTCGACTCCAAATTTGGTAGGTGTTCATCACTTGGGGGATAATGTATCCTAACATTTTTGTATTAGGAAAAAAAATAATGTTGGACGGGTTTTGTGATTGCTGATTGTGAAGAGCGTTTGGGTTAGGAAATATCATGATTTTGTTGCCAACATTTCAAAATTTAAGGTGCTTCAAAATAGCAGATGAAATTTCAGAATTATGGCTTGATTTTATTCTAAATTGGTAAAGGTATACGGATGTTTGTAGTCGGAGATCATGATTTTTTGTCAGAAATTTATGATTTGAAATGGCTCCGAACAAGTTTATGGGTTTTTAGGGTAGGAGAATGATCTAAAATGTTTAAAAAACAAAATATTGGATTATATTTGCTTACATTTATCAGCAAATATAGTCTCCACTTCGTGAGGGCTATTTAGGGAGAATCTCGCATATGTGGCAAATTTTTACCAGAAATCAATTATATACTCTACTCTTCATTGCTTTCTAATAAAATTTTTTGGGCGGCGTCTTTGATGTTCCGTTGAAGTGGAAAAGCGGCACTGGATTTTTCATGAATGTTTCGATGGGGCACTGCGGCAAGGTATACAAACGAAACATTGACTTTTACAATGGAAACCGAATACCATGCAGGAGATTGTTACGGCTTTCATTGTTCAGGTTGGGGTAATATTTTTCCTAGTCGGTCTGTTTTTATCATCAAGACTTAAACGTTACTATTTCTGTGTTCAATAGTGTTTAGTTTTGTTTAATTTGTTTTGATAAAAAGTGATTGGTTGCCAAATTCTCTGGGGGTAAGAGGATCAACTATACAAAACATGTTTCGTTTTATACCAGAGCTCACGGGGCTTCATTATCCCATTTAGCAGGGCCAAGTTGGCATACCAAAATTTGGAAAACTGGAACCCAGAGATGGCGCTGAATTCATACTTACTATACTAAGTATTTGTCTCAGGTATTTCCAATTAGGCTGAAAGGATTTTTTGAATCAATCGTCATGTTATAAATAGGGCGGAGTTTGGATTTATTTTATCGTGCGAACTCGCACTGCCATCTGGCGATTTTCGTTTCCTATTTCGAAGGCTAAAGACTCTTAATTAAGTGTTTTTTCGTGAATAAAGGGTTGATTTGTATAAAACTATCGTTAGTTTTTATCATTAAGCAATGGTGAAGCATTGTGAGATGTGTAAAAGACCATTGAAGCTGGAAATCAAAATATTTCATTTCATAGGCAAGCTACCAGTGTCGTTACTATCGAGAAAGGGAAACCGAATTGGAAACGAGTAAAATTAACGAATTATGAAAAAACATGTCTCAAACTGTTCTCAAAATCATGTGGAGATTCTTCCATCATAATTTCAGGTTTCCATTCCATATGGGGTTTCCATCATTTTTATTTTATTGAACCCCAATATTTCTGTAAACAACGCACGACACTGTCGGTGAGGGAAGATGTCCCTTACAAATGAAGTTTAAGACGTGAGCGGCGAGTTACTCATTTATAGGTTGTGTTATTTGATCGGAGTTCTGAACTAAAAAAATGAATTTTAGTTTTCAGCGAATATCTTAAAAACTAATTGAGATTTTTCAAATTTAAAAAAAATCAAACATATGAGGAAATTCCTTAAAAGAAGCCTGTACTCCTCTTACTTTGGACACCATCAATGAAAATTATTTGAACATTTTAAAAATGAAAAAATTCAGTGGCTTCCTCGATGAACAAAGAAGAATGTTATCGCAATTTTTCAATCAGTTATGCAATAGTCAATGAATAATTTTTGCTGCTTGAACATGAACATTGCATGTGTGATAATTGTTAAACTATGGATTTGACATTTTTTTTTTTCATTGGAGCTATTCTTGGAAGGCTTCAGAATAGATCCACGTTGAAAAAACTGAAATAAATACTTAATTTTTTTAGTTATTTTTTAACAATTTACGTAGTTGCAACATTGAGAATTAAAATTAATTATAGAAAAAAAATTATGGTTTTCTTGAATATTATCACGGATCCGTTTTTTGTTATCAGAAGCTGCTTGGAAATGATATTTTCATTTTTATAAATAAATGCGATATTTCTGAAAAAAAATATCGTTCTTTAAAAAAGTGTATTCATTACTCAGAATAATTTAAAATTTGTTAAAATGAATGAATAAATTTTCACTTTACTGTAACAAAAACAGCCATGAGTTTTTTTAAACCACAAAAATTCAATATTTTTTTAATTTCAAATATCCGTTCTCTGTTATTTCTTCATTCATACCTAGTTTTTTATCAGCGAAATTGTTTTAATTCATAAACTAATGGAGATACGATCAAAATACTTATGACTTATTTATTCTCCATTAGTTCATAAATTATAATAATTCTACGGATGAAAAACCAGGTGAAACAACTCATGGTTGTTGTTTAAAACAATGTAATATTAATTATCAGTGATAGAAAATGATTGTCAAATACCAAATGCGTTTTCAAGAGATGAAAAACATTTTTTAAAGAACGATTTATTTTTAAAAATCATTATTCACATCAAAGATTAGGATTCCAAGAATATTTTCAATTATCTTATAAACAATAATTAGATATAAAAATTTAAAAAATCATTTTCATGCAGCTTCTGATGAAATAAAGAAAACGGATCATTAATAATATTTAAAAAAATATTTCAATGATTAATTTAAGTTTTTGATTTTGCGACTACGTAAATTGTTGATAAATAACTAAAAAATTATTTATTTAAATTTTTCCAATGGGGATATAAGTATTAATGAAAAACTGAAAAATAAAAATTTATTAATTTTTCCAAGCCTTCCAAACATAGCTCCAAGGAAGAAAAAATATCTCTTCATAGTTTAACAATTATCACACTTGCAATGTTCATGTTTATGTAGCAATGAGATATTAATTAGATATTTCATAACTGTTTTATTGAAATTGTTTTTTCAGTTAACCAGCTGTCGATCCCCTATGAACGACAGCCCTCAGAAGTCGAAACTTGTGCGAGTCACGGATTACCTTTTAACGTGCGATTCCTAGCACTCTTAGCAACTAATTGAAATATTGCAATCAAATTTTTCTCCAGTAGATTATTGTTCATTTATCTATCCATCAAGCCATTGATTTTTTTTCCTTTCCTAAATTTTATATTCAATATGTTATAATTTTTATTGATGAAGTGTTCGAAGTAGGCGTGGCTTGCGAAAGTCGGAGCACCCGTTTTCGGCCGTATTTTCATCAAATTCTAAATATTGGTCCTACAGTTCCGGGAGTCAAGACTTTTTCAGTTAATTTCCTCCTCTTTTTGAATATTTTTTCAGATTTGAAAAATATTCCTTAGTTTTTGAGATATTTGCAAAAAACTCAACCCTTTCTTTTGGTGAATTGTTTATAACTTATGTAATTTTTGCAGGTGGAACTTTCTTTTTCTCAAAAATCATCTGTCAATGATAGCTCGTTCATATTTTCTCGAAACTGCTGAAAAACATTGACCAAAATGGCCCTTGTTGACTTGTTGACCTTAAACAAAAGATTGAAGAATATCTTCTGGAGGGGTGTTTTTATTCCACCGACGAATATTTTGCGTATCCATTTATTACCTAGTATATCTTTTTATAATCATGTATTGTATACCGGGTGGCTACGGAAGTATTGCCTACGGAATATCTCAGGTATTGTATGAAGTAGGTTTGTGAAATTTGAAGCGTTGATATAATGACATAAGAGCTAGAATTTGAGCATATTGACATGTCGAAGTTAACTTCCGGTCTGACCGGAAGTAACATCAACTTTCTTATTTTAAATGGAAACCCTATTTTTTTTATGTCGCTTTATTCAGCATTCAATTCCCTTTCTAATGACATATCACAAGTTGGTATCTAACCAGAAACTAGATCAGAAAAAAATTATTATTGAAATTCACCGAGTAGGCCGTGGAAGCAAAATGAAAGCCAAAAATTGAAAAGTTGGCTATGGAAACCATACGTCACTTGATAACAGTTGCTACTACTGTGATATTTTATTTTCATTCGTCGGCGTTATAAAAAGCCGCCAAAAAAAATATTGGAAAAATTGGGAAAAAAACAATACTCTGTAGGTCCATAACTTAAATAGGAACATACAACTTTTTCTTGCCTGTACTATTCAGCATAACCATTCCTTTCTAATGATATAATAGAAAGTAATTTTTTGAAATGAAATACCAAAAAATCCAATTATTATTATTCAAATAACAAAAAAACAGATTTATCGAAAAAAAAAATTCAAATTGATAGGATTAAAAATAAAATAAATTCAAAACGAATGTTCGAAATGCATTCCCTCAGCGTCAATACATTTATTGACTCTGGTGATATTTTCATGTAAAACGTTTCTCAACATTTGGGGCGTGATATCTTGGAAACCTCTACGAATTTTTACTTCTAGCTCATGTAGAGTTGTAGGCTGTGTGGAATACACCCTATTTTTAAGATGCCCCCATAGAAAAATGTCGCACGGAGTAAGATCAGGTGACCTTGGTGGCCACCTGACTGGACCATGGGTTGTTATAAGTCTCTCTTGAAAGCGATTTTGAAGATAATTTCTCGCTATTCTTGAATTATGCGGAGGGGCGCCATCTTGCTGGAAGTACATTCTCTCAGTTATTTCCGCTGGTAGGTTGCTGATGAATTCCAAAATTTGTATGTTGTTGTATGTTCCTATATAAGTTATGGACCTACAGAGTATTGTTTTTTTCCCAATTTTTCCAATAATTATTTTGGCGGCTTTTTATAACGCCGACGAATGAAAATAAAATATCACAGTAGTAGCAACTGTTATCAAGTGACGTATGGTTTCCATAGCCAACTTTTCAATTTTTGGCTTTCATTTTGCTTCCACGGCCTACTCGGTGAATTTCAATAATAATTTTTTTCTGATCTAGTTTCTGGTTAGATACCAACTTGTGATATGTCATTAGAAAGGGAATTGAATGCTGAATAAAGCGAAAAGAAAAAAAAATAGGGTTTCCATTTAAAATAAGAAAGTTGATGTTACTTCCGGTCAGACCGGAAGTTAACTTCGACATGTCAATATGCTCAAATTCTAGCTCTTATGTCATTATACCGACGCTCCAAATTTCACAAACCTACTTCATACAATAACTGAGATATTCCGTAGGCAATACTTCCGTAGCCACCCGGTATATTATTATTACATGTATTTATGCATTTATATGTTTCATGTTCGAACTGACGATTCCTATGTCTTTGTGAAATGACCATTCCAAGGAATAAATATTTATTTTGAGTACTCATTATAAAAATACCCAATACATTTGAAGTAACGGCGCCATAATTATCATTAACCCCTTTCTCTAAAACAATCAAAGTATTTCAAGACTGGAAACGAGACAAATATTAGTTCGCCGTGGCCGAGGGACATCAGCCCCTGTACCGCATAGTCAAACGCCGCTAACCAGGACAAAATATTTGATATTCAAATTTGGGCTGGCTGATCCGACTTCCTGCGGTTTCCTGCCTGTTTCAACTCCTGAAATATTCAGTTAATTGAATATTCACGGCTGTTTGGTACAAATTCCTCGGTGGGGATGGAGAGGAGGTATGGATAAAATTTAATAACGGTAATAACATATTTCAGCAGGTATCCGTTTTTGGGTTAAAGTCATTCCATAAAATGATTAAATTATTGGAATATTTTTCTTTCCCATGAATAATTTCATGGTAGAGTGGAATGAACATTGAGGTATGTTTGTCACATTATTCTAGAGAAAAACCTGACGTCTGAATTCCTGAGGTGAAATCTTGAAGCATCTTGTTGATGCCATAACAGCACCATCACAATTCATTATAAACTGGGATATCAGGTCAGGTGAATTTTCGTTGTTCGTGAAATCGTTGTTCAAGAAAGGAAATAGGCTGAATGTATCAACTATCTCCCGTTTTCATTGCTCTCAAACTTAAGCGAAATATTTGAAACGATCATTAAAACACACATCCTAAACTTCCTTAATAAATTTGTTATTATGGCCTATATTCAATTCAGCTTCAGGGAAAATAGATGAAGTTCAAGCTACCACTAAATGGAGGAGTTGTAAGTTTTTTCGATGTTTAAAGCAGATATCTAAAATGTTAAATTGGTTCAAATACCGATTTTTAACAGTAGATTTCGACAAAACACTTACTAACTATGAATCTTTGATGGTCAGCAATGATGAACATCAAACCATTCCAATAACACCTTGAAGTGAAATGTACATGTCAATTATATAACAAGAAAACTTCGGCCATATTATTATGAGACCAGAAAAATCCAGTATTTCACAACATGTATTGAAATACGGATTCGAAGACATAGCTTTAAGATTAATTATTCAAATGTATCACTTTTACATGACGCGAAGAGTACAATTATAGGATATGAGAGGTACAGTTCGATTATTATATCTTTACCCGTGCGTCATCAACGTTATGCATATGAAATAAGCCGAGACGTTTGTCAAAATAACGTCTAAATGTAGCATGCAGTGACTAATATCCCGATAAAATTGCAACGTGTAGGTAATAAGATAGGATAATGAATCACTAAATTAACTAAATTAACATTTTCAAATTCATGGAAATGGCGAACCACAAGGCAATGAGAGTTTTTTTTCAGTTCCAACAGAATACCGTGTGACACTTACTCATGGGTACACCCCCTTTTCTCCTTTCTTTTTTTCCTTTATTTTCCAAACGTCAAGAAGTGCCATACAATGAGCATATTCAATGTTCCAAATTTTAAAAATATTGCTGGAGAAACAAAAGCGAAAAGGAATGAATCTGTTTTAAATTGTTTTTTCCGTTAACCAGTTGTAACGAGGTCTCACCTTTTAACGTGCGATTCCTAGCACACGGTGTATTCCAATTATTATGAATCCAGTGATACCAGATTTGATAGGATAATGAAACATGGAGGCCGAGATATGTTCAGTGAATTTCCTCAATTGCCCAGTGAGTTTACTAGAAACTTTTGTCCTCCATACTGTATTCTAATTTCAGTCACACTTATATAAGGAAGTTGTTTTATCCATACTTCCGCAGCCGTTTGACACAAATCCATCAATTCATAATTTTATCCACATTAATGCAATTTCTGTAGATGTAAAAGTTAACGAAAAAAGTTGTTCAGAAAACTAGGTTGGAGTGCAATATTTCCAAAACCTTTGCATACTTTGATATCAAAAAATGAGTTTCCATTCAAACATGACTTAAACTCAGAAAAGGAATCTTAGGTATTCAAACTTTTTCAATTACCTATTCGTGCATGGATGCAAGGACACACTGTATAATGATGAATAAATGAATATCTAAGAAGTAAAAATACACCAGTTGAAATATATTTCGTAATGAAATACTCAACACATGATTAACAAAAAATGTATTTATACATTTATTTATGTATTGCGAGCATGTAGAACTATGTCCAGTTATGAAAGGAAAAACAAAATTAATATATTCAATCACTTTCAAATTCAGAACTGTCACCAATGTTTATAATAATGGATTCAATAACCATATCACATAGGAGCTTTTCTTGTTCATAACATATTTCAATGAGTGATTCAATGTGTGTTGATGGAATGGGTTTATTTTCGTTTATTTTGATGTACACCGATTTTCGAGATATTTTAAGTGCATCTGCAAATCTCCAAAATACAGTAAAGAAAAGTTATGATACTTCTTTTGTGGTTTAAATTGTTACTTCTTGAACATATGAAAGTGGTAAAAAGGTCCACCATTCCCTCTTTCCCTTTCAATACAAATTGTTGTGCTTGTGAATTAGTTACAGGCATAATCTAGAAGAGAGTTCAAATATATTGTGAATGTTTTACCTGTATTTATAGATTTAGGTAATGTTTTTTACACTCATTGGGATTTCCACACTATGAATAACTCTTGTGTGAATCTCCCGGTAGTACGGAATTATAGTCACAAAAGTCAATTTTGAGGTTAGAAATTTCAAAGAGTATTTGTGAATAAAACACATTGTATTGTACTTACTTTGGAAGTAATGATTTCAAGAGACGTTTAGCTTTGAAAAAAAAAATTATAATATATTCTGCTGCAAAACAAAGTAGAAACTGGCGACAAACAATACCCCAATGACAGAAAACAATGACGCAATTAATGGTTGGCAAGTTTAGTTGAAATGTAAAACACTGTCCGTTTTATGGCTATCTCTTTTCACTGTTTTGAGTTTTAATCGATCATCACAATACCATAATTCTTAGCTTAGAAGAGAAATGTTAACGAATTTTGATTCGCTCCTAGCGGTTGATAGAAAGAGATGTTCGAAAGAGAGTGTGTGATTTCTTCGATCATAAATTGATGACGCATGGGTACAGATAATCGAACTGTATGCCCCCTGTGCAAGGTAATATATCTAACACGTAACAGTAACTATTCATTCAACGTGAAGTGTAAGAATACCATGTTATCTTACAGTAACGCTTCTGCAACTATTGATAAACCCGCATCCGCATGTCAAGATTTCGAGCGAAATTCTAATTGGTATTGCCATCACCAAGATTGAATTGAAATACCAAGATTTTTTGTTATTCAATAAATTTGTAATATTTCCTGATATTTGTCAGTATCACTTTCAAAATTCCTGTGCAGGTAGTCATTTCCTAGGTAAATATACCATTTCATTCAAGTGGCATTTATTGAAATAAGGGAACACAAAACAAGACATTTCTGATATTTAATTTGCGAGAATCGTAACATTCGTTCTTCCGGAAGCATTTCTGTAAGACTAGCTGTAATCCAAGTTGAACTTAATATGGTAGAATATGTTTGGGATGCAAATATGCAATATACTACCTTTGCGTTCTGAGAGTAGAATATTTCTGCTCAATTTCTAATGACAGAATATAAATCCTGAAGTATTATACCTTTTATTACTCTGGTTTCTTGTTATCACTGTTGCTCCTTTCTTAACTGGAATCTTGGAGGCTGGGATAATAGTTCGAAACTCTCATAGGTAAAGGCGGTTATTGTATGTTGTTTGGTAGGTGGTCTGTGGAGGCGGAGAAGGGGGTGTTTGAAACTCCTTCCATACCCCATCCCCGTAAAGCCCCGTAAGACTAGTTATGTTTGTGAGAAACCACTATATATACAGTAAGCAAGTGAAAAGTGGAAAAGAAACATTTCATTGAATATTTACAACTGGATGAATTGTATATGCCAGTTTTTGATTTTTTCGTGTTTGCGAGATCTCCCGATGTTCATTGATTCTGACTCTCAGTGGTCTCCACGTCTCCCCGATATGTAATCATGAATCTTCATCTTAAATGGTACTTTGTAAATGTTGGGTTTGTCAACATAATATTAACTAGTAATGATCCTGTATTGAATGTTATCATTTATTCCAATATAATCAATAATGGAAACGTTGCAGATATGAATCATATCTGTACTCGAATGACTAAATGTTTTTTATATATTAGTCAGTTGCTTTAGAGCATTCATAAATATAAATAAAAATATATATATATATATATATATATATATATATATATATATATATATATATATATATATATATATATATATATATATATGTTCAGATAGGTTTCCGCGGTCAGATATTTGAAAACTAAAAGTTCGGGTTGAACCGCGTCTGGAATTTGTTGAAATTCGACGTTTCGGCTCCGATTTTGGAGCCATTTTCAAGAACTGAAAAAGAAAGAAAATAAGAAAATTTATAAATGGTTGAAACGTAATTCTACGCTGAGGTCTCAATCTGCCTACTCCTCAGGTTTAATTACGTTCGGTTTTTGTGACTTGACGTCGGGGTCTCAATCTGCCTACTCCCCATGTCTCGTCACTGGTTCTCTCTAAGGTCTCAATCTGCCTACTCCTTCGAGAGAACTGAGGAATTGTGGGTTGAGGAACTGTATTTATAGTGGACGTGGCTGTAATGGCCGTGTGCAATGTATTGGCGCGAGGTGAACTATGGGCGGGAACTGAGTTGGCGCTAGATGAGCTGTGTGCGGGAACTTGGTTGGCGCTAAGTGAGCTATGTGCGGGAACTGGGTTGGTGGGAAATGAGTTGATGCGTGCAATGAGAGGCTTCCAGGTATTGGGAAGTCTACGTCCGTCGTCGCGAGTGTTGAGGCATCTAGCGTCATCTAGCGCCAACTCAGTTCCCGCCCATAGTTCACCTCGCGCCAATACATTGCACACGGCCATTACAGCCACGTCCACTATAAATACAGTTCCTCAACCCACAATTCCTCAGTTCTCTCGAAGGAGTAGGCAGATTGAGACCTTAGAGAGAACCAGTGACGAGACATGGGGAGTAGGCAGATTGAGACCCCGACGTCAAGTCACAAAAACCGAACGTAATTAAACCTGAGGAGTAGGCAGATTGAGACCTCAGCGTAGAATTACGTTTCAACCATTTATAAATTTTCTTATTTTCTTTCTTTTTCAGTTCTTGAAAATGGCTCCAAAATCGGAGCCGAAACGTCGAATTTCAACAAATTCCAGACGCGGTTCAACCCGAACTTTTAGTTTTCAAATATATATATATATATATATATATATATATATATATATATATATATATATATATATATATGTTGATGATGCCATATCCTAACAGTAAATGCACTTTTTGTGACAGTGATTCCACATGTAGATTTGCCTTTTTTATTGTTCATGATCTTTTCATCAATTTTTGGGGTAGCCGATCTACTTCATTGCCTTTTTGAAGCAATGAAATTTCAACAACATATTGCTTGTTCAAATATGAATAATATTTCAGATGTATCAGTAAAATCGAAACCTGCCTGTCTACTAAAAAATAACGGGCTGTAACTTTGACGAAAGTTCAGACAAACAAAAACTTTGCGACATTTCGAATAATGAAAAAAACTTCAATTCTTTCCAAGCGACTATTCAAAAAGAGTTCATCTGGCATCGTACCGATTCAATTTTTCGAGCCAAAGGACTCGCAGAATGCGACCGAAGGACTTCAAAAGGATTCTGATATAATTGGTTTACTTGCTTTTGTTTGGCAGAAGATTGTGTCGACTAGAAAAACATCATTATTGCTACTGAATGAAGCGCCAAAGGGGTTGTTTTAAAGTCAAAAGTAATATATTAATAATTATCATAATGTTAAATAGTTCATATGTTATAAACTGGTGTTTGCAGGTAAAATAGTGAAATTACAATGAAATTACGACGAAACCGCAATAAAATAACAGCAATCTTGCAATACAATGAATAATCACAATTGAAATTCTGTAATTGATATCGAATAAACGTATAGGTTACCCATTGAAAACAAATCTGGTTTGTTTGAAATTTTATTATCTATGATATCATTTCAGCATCTCCAATCTAACCTAGTTTGTTGTTTCAGCATGATTTTGATAAATCTTTTGAATATCGTAAGGTGTTGATTTCTTAAAGGAAATTTTCATGATTTTTAGGGGTCTACCTCTTTACGTTTTCTTTATTTTTTATGTTAAACCTTGCATCTGAGTATATAAAAATCTCACATTTTCGGAATCAGAATGAAATTTTACGTATATATTGCGAATTCCGAGGGAATCTGATGATTTCGTATTTTTCATGATTTTTTGGACTTTTTGGCTTTTTCAAGAATTTATTTCTTTTCGACTTGTAACTCACAGAGCATATTAATTCTATCTTTTGTAGAATTGCTCTATCTTGAACCGTTCGCGAGTTGAAAGTACATCTGGAGTTTAGAATTGATTTTAGACAATTATGTGTTCGTTAATATCAAATATTGCAGTAGGTAATTGACTTCAATGGTCTGTAAATCTCTTAAAAATGCGAATTCGGCTCGTATTTTTGAATCGGAACGCTATTTCACTGAAAAAATGTTGATTTTCTGGATAGGAGCATTTTTTCGACAAAAAACTTTGTGAAATTATGTCAATTTGTAATCGAAATTTATTTTCGTGGTAAAATTCGGAATCAGCCTGTCAAGATACATTTGATGGACACTTTCGTAATTTTGAAAAATGGAAAATCTGCACATACATATATATTTTCGGAATCAGCATAAAATTTCGCATATATAGTCCAAATTTCAAGTGAATCTGATGATTTTGTATTTTACATGATTTCTAGGGATGGACTTTTTGGCTATTTCAAGTATTTATTTTCGTCGATCGACTTAAAATCCACGAAGTATACTAATTTCATCATTCTGAATCGATTGGCGTTCGCAGAATTGCTCTATCTTCAACCGTTCGCGAGTTGAAAAGTTCATCTGGAGTTGAAAATTAAATTTCGAAAATTAGGTTCTTGTTAATATCGAATATTGTTAGGTACTTGACTTCAATCGTTCGTGAATCTCTCAAAAATGCGAATTCGCTTGTATTTTTAAATGAGAACGCTATTTCACTCAGAAAATATTGATTTTCTGGATAGGAAGGAGCCTTTTTTCGACTGGAAATCTCATGAAATTATGTAAATTCGTAAAAAAAATTAATTTCGTGGTATAATTCGGAATCAGCTCGTCGAGATACATTTGATGGACACTTTCGATATTTTGAAAAATGGAGAAGGAAACTTTCGAAATTTTCGGAATTTTTGTCGTTTTATTTATTTTTCATGCTAAACCTTGTATCTGCGCATATACATATCACATATTTTCGGAATCAGCATAAAATTTTGCTTATATAGTGCGGATTTCAAGCGAATCTGATTTTGTATTTTTCATGATTTTTAGAGGTCTACCCCTTTGGACTTTTGGCTTTTTCGAGTATTTATTTCTTTTCGACCATCGACTTATAATCCACAGAGTATACTAATTTCACCATTCTGAATCGATTGGCGTCCGCAGAATTGCTCTATCTTCAACCGTTCGCGACTTGAAAATAAATTTAGTAAATTAGGATTTTGTTACTTATGAATATCGGCTTAAGGACTTGAGTTCTATCGTTTGTAAATTTCTTAAAAATGCAAATTCGGCTTAAATTATTGAATAGCGTTCTATATTTCACATAAAAAATGTTGATTTTCTGGACCGGAGCATTTTTTTCGACTGAACATCTCATAAAATTTCGTCAATTCGTCATCAGAATTTATTTCAGTGGTATAATCGAGAATCACCTCCTTGAGATACATTTGATGGACATTTGCCATATTTTGAAAAATGGAAAATAGAAACGCATATTCAATTTCATTTTTCTGAATCGATTGATGGAGTAATGATTTTTCGCTTTTTTGCTGAAAAGTATCTCTTTACACAATTGTGCGTGAAGTTTATAATGCTAACTACAGTTTTTGTTTGAGTTCATTTGTTTCGAATGTTGATATTATTATTATTGGGTTTCCAACTGAAAAAGCATAACCTTTATAGGTTAGGGATGCTCATGGCTATAAGTTTTCCTTCATTGTTGACAATTAAACTTCTTTTTAAACTTTACATGAAAATTTTTTGGTTCTAGGTCAGAACAACAGATGAATGATATCACGTTATAATAACACAAAAATATTATTCGTTTAAGATACCATAGTACAATGAAAACATCACTCATAATAACATTTCTCTAAATTTTTCAGTCTCTTTTGAACAAATCAACCTTACGAAGACAATAGGTAGGAGTAAGTTTTCAGTCTATTTCAACCAGAACGAAGTAACCTTTCGTAGACACTTCGGCGCGAAGAAATTAAACATACATTCTGCGAGGTGTAATTTTTTCAGTATATTCTATCCAGAACAATCTAACATTTCGTAGCTATGATTTTATTTTCGTTATTTCGTAAGTCGGAATTCTGACCTAACATCTCATAATTAGCTAATTCTGAGATACTGAGTCAGAATTAACGAACATAAAAATTTGAATAATAGTGGCACTTCTACGCCTTCATAACCTAAAATTTCGTAGATATTTGGTAACGAGGAAATTGATGGAATTCATAGGTATTTTTCTGAACCGTTTTGAAATCATATTTTTTCCGATAATAATAATGAAAGTGATATCTTGTCCTAATGTTATTCAGTAATAATGTTATTCTTTATAATTGTTATCCTTTCCTATATTAGTTTGGTAAATTCATATTTCGTTGTGTTATTTCAACAGATAATATTATTTAAACGTTTGAACTGGAATGGGGCCAAAATTCCCCAATGATTCGAACTGTTGGATGGTTTTCTGGATCATGAGTCCAGTTTGAGTAAGAAGAACTTTTTCCCACAACCATTGAAGAATGTAGTAATTCCGAAATCATTTTCAATAATAGAACACACATTCTTACTTTCTGTTAAAATATTCATTCATTTACTACATAACAAGGTGCGGAATCGAATTGAGCGACATAGATGGCCGTGGATTTCAAAACTGTCAATGACAGATGAAGATTATTGGCGTCGGGATAATTACTTTCAGAAATCCTTCAATTTAAATAAAATAATGGGTGAAAAATCGAAAGAATCGGATATAGAATTTTACAATTCTCCAGCTAAAATAGTAATACGATGTAATATAAATGTTTCAATAAATAATTTGTTTCGTTGAGATTTTATTTAATTGTTTTGATTCATACTTTCTGGTTGTGGAGAAAATATAGTCTTATACTCAGAATGAAAAAAATCAATACTCGTGGTTCCTCACGCTCGGAGGCGCTCTCTTTCGGAATTTTCTACTCGTATCGAATTTTTTCATGCTAATCTTGGTACAAAATATACTTCTAGATGATGGATCATCAGGAAGACATGATAGAAATTTTTTCTGTTTGTCTCAATGCACAACTTATTTAGGAAGAGTGGGGGAGTTACGAAGTCAAGCCGTTACTACTCTTTCGACCAATTGTTTGTGTCATTCGATTAAGTGACTTATTCAGAGCATTCGACCCTCAACTCGTAGAAAATCCTGAAAGGACGCCAGTAAAAGCTTTCGCCTGATATAACACTTAATCGAGTTTTCACCGTCTGTCAAAAACAATAACGCTACATTCAGCATTCACAGCGAGTAATAAATGACATTTCACGTAGTGAAACTAACGGAGCTCAGAAGCACACTCCAAAACGCTCGCATATTTCTGATACGAAGAATAACTCTGGTTCCAATGTAAACCCATTTCAGCCGTGTATATTATTCATGTCAAATACAGTTCATATAGCCATGCGGTATGGATTAAACGCGAAACAATGCATATTTAAAGTAGAGCTGACGCTTGCTATGTATGTCTTCCGCTGTTCGAACAGGACCGTCGCTGAATCCTAGGACGCCAGGGCCCCCGAACACACATGACATACTCTCGAATAGAACGGTATTAAATAATGATTCCAGCAGGAAGGGTTATTCACGGAAATAGGTTCATTACACATTCCTATGGAACCAGTGGACGAATAATCACATTAGATTATTTTATTTGTCGAAATATCATGAATACCCCTGACCTGAAATTTCGAACCCTCTGACATAAAAACTGAAGGGGTGACAACCATTTCAGCATTTCTCTCTCATTTTTGGATTATTACCAACAATTTGATATGTATTGCAAGACGATAGAACGAATGGTACGGTTTTTACGGTATTTTATTTGTCGAAACATCATGAATTCACCTGACTTCAAGTTTCGACCCCTCTGACAGAAAAACTGAAGGGGTAATAATCATTTCAGTATTCCTTTCTCATTTTTTTGATTATTACCAACCATTTGATATGTAGGGCAAGTCGATAGAACGAATGGTACGTTTTTTACGGTATTTTATTTGTCGAAACATCATGAATTCACCTGACTTCAAGTTTCGACCCCTCTGACATTCCATTTCATTCCTACCCTTCCATATAATGGATCATTAGCATCAATTTGGTGAATGGTGCAAGTCTGCTGAACGTATACGGTACAGTTTCTAAGGTAATTATTTTGTATTAATTCTGGTGGATAGATACATCGGTTTTTCAAATGTTATCCCTGCTAACAAGAAATCTGACAGGGTGACAATCATTTTGTTATCACACTCACATAGAATGAGTATTATTCAATAATTTGGCATATCGAACAAGTCTGCAAAACGAATGATACTGGTGTTATAGTAAAAATATCGTTATATATATTTCACTTATCCAAATGAATAATAACAACTGTTAAATTTGATTTGTCGCTTCCATAACTAGAAATAATTTCTAGTTACAGGTTAGAATAGAATACATTTATTGCTTATCTAACATGAAATTTTTGGTGTGTTAGAATTCGGGAATGGGAATTCGTTGCTATCTTCACAGATTTCGTGGATGGCAATTCGTTGCTAACTTTACATCGATGATAGTGAAGAGGCTCCGTAAGAAGCCTGAAAAATCTTCAATTGGGTGTGCATATTCAAAAAAAGATTGAATTTTACGAATATAAGTAGAAAAAAAATTGCAAATAATGTTTTGGGGGGTAATGAGTAATGACCCCTCTCAAGTCCAGACGAACTCTTCAACTCGAGAACGGTCAAAGATATAGCAATTCTGACAAAACCTTTCGATCCAGATTGATGAAATCAGTATACTCTGTCAAGTTGAAATAAAAATATCAACAGACAAAAATGTTTGAATAAACAGGTTAGCAAATTTTAGAACTTGTCATCTCGATAATGCAGTGGTTCCGTAAGAAGCCTGTAAAATCTTCAAATAATACGGAATCGACTTCAGATTGGATGTGCTCATTCAAAAAAGATTGAATGTCACGAATATCAGTAGAAAAAAATTTCAAATATTCTGGGGAGTAATGACCCGTCTCAAGACCAAATGAAATTTTTAACTTGAGAACGGTTAAAGTTAGAGCAATTCTGCGAGAACCAATCGATTCAGAATGATGGAATTAGTAGACTCTGTGAATTTGAAATGAAAATATCAACAGACAAACATGTCTGACTAAACAGGTTAGCAAATTTTGGAACTTGTCATCTCGATAATGCAGAGGTTCCGTAAGAAGCCTGTAAAATCTTAAAATAATACGGAATCAACTTCAGATTGGGTGTGCATATTCAAAAATTATTAAATTTAACGAATATGAGTACAAAAAAAAATACAAATGTTTTGGGGGTAATGATCCGTATCAAGGCTGAATGTACTCTTCAACTCGAGAACGGTAAAAAATAAAACAATTCCGCAAACGCCAATCGATTCAGAATGATGAAGTTAGTACTCTGGTGGATTTGAAATAAAAATATCGACACACAAAAATGTTTGAATGAAAATGGAAGCAAATTTTCTAAATTTTCAGCTCGCTAGTGCAGAGGTTTCGTAAGAAGAAGGAATAAGAATTGATTCGGAATTCGACTTCAGATTGGGTGTGCATATTCAATAAAAAATTTAATCGCCTTATTTATCTTCACGTTGTTTCATTTTTAGGAAGAAAATGTTTAACGAACATTGACGAACGCTGACCTTTCCTCCTGTTCGATTTTTATCTTTGCGCGATGGATTGGAAATGGACTTTTCTATTTTGCGCACTGACCACATCTAAAATGTTCGGAACACGTTCTCGCTATCCCTCAATATCAGCTCGAGGCTGGCAATAAATCCTGCATAGAATTCCCGAGCGGTTAATCTCCCATCGATTTTAAACTTTTCGCGATATCCGTTTTATTTTCCTGAAGATGAGCTACTTTTCCAAACAAATCTTCCACGTTCTCTTTTTGATATTCTCGCGTTTATTTTCTGGAAAGACCTCAAAGCATGTTGGAATAAAATAGCTGTTTCATCATTCCTTCAGAGTAGTTCTCGGTCCTCTTGAAAAGTTGTACAGAAAATCAGGGCTGCAATATCTCAGAGTCCATTCGGAATGGGGTTACTTATTCTTTGTCGACGTGTTTCAACATATGCCACATGCAGGGCCGTCTTAAGGCAGATTTAACAATGAGTCAAATTCGTCTCACTCATAAAAGATCATCATAAAAAGAAGCTTATATTCCAAGTCTCATCGAATGTTTTTAACTCAGTTTCGTTCAAAGTATTCCATCAAAACCATAAAAAAACGAGATTCCAGTACTTAGGATAAAGAAAAACTCGTACAGGTCAAAGTCGAGAGGTATTACTGTAGCAATTAAATTGTATATATTGTATATAATTGTTATTCAATTGTTAAACTTTTCTAGGGAATATGATATTTTCGAAATTTGGAATATCATCATAAGTTTGGTAAAAATGAGTTGTGATTCACTAGAACAAAAACTTTTCATCTTGATAGTGCAGAAGTTCCGTAAGAAGCTTGTAAAATCTTCAATTGACTTGGAATCGACTTCTGATTGGGTGTGCATATTGAAAAACTATTGAGTTTTATGAATATGAGTAGAGATTAACTTTTCAACTCGAGAACAGTCGAAGATAGAGCAATTCTACGAACGCCAATCGACTCAGAATGATGAAATTAGTAAACTCTGTGAATTCTAAATGACAGTATCAACAAGAAAAAATGTTCGAATGAACTTTTCATCCCGATAGTGCAGAGGTTTCGTAAAAATCTTATGAAATCTTCAATTGACTCAGAATCGACTTTAGATTGGGTGTGCGTATTCAAAGACGATAAAATTACAAGTGTGTTGGGGGGGTAATTACCCCTCTCAAGATGAATTTTTTAACTCGAAGACGGTCAAAGATAAAGACTTCAGATTGGGTGTGCATACTCAAAAAGTATTGGATTTAACGAGTATGAGTGGAAAATAATTACGAATGTTTTTGTGTGGCAATGACCCCTTTCAATTCCAGATGAACTCATTAACGAGAGAACGGTTAGAGATAGAGAGATTCTGCGAACAACTTTAGTAAAAATATGTTGTAGTAATTCACTAGAACATAAAGGTGTTATATAATCAACTTTTGTCTAATAGAGCATCAGTCACTCCACAAATTTTATTTATAAGTTTAGCTACTCTATAGAACTTATCCCACTTCTGACACAAATTACTCTCAAAATTTGCCTAAAGCTGTCTATCTAATTTATTTGTACAGTAAAATTGAATAATGTATGACAAAAAAGGAATTCATATATCACTCCAACCCAACTCTGGTGTCGATCTCTCTCTGTTTTACAAATATTTTCATAGTCGAAGCTCTTCTAAATTGTAGTTTTTCTCTATGTTGGTGTTTCGTTGATATCTGATATTTTGTAACACTTGTAAAATCAATCTCAAGTAACAAACACTCCATGAAATCAAATTATCCAAGACTCTCAGAGGGTACGTGAAAAAATCAATACTAAAAACACATCAACCAAAAAGAACTCCAGTACGAAAATTATATTTTTTCTTCAATATGAATATGAATAAATCTTCATTTACTCACAAATAAACCAGCGTATGCCACACAAAAACCACCTCAAAATCTGTAAACGCCGGAAGTAAGATGACAACGTAAAAATATTACAATCCCGATCTCTCGACATGTGCAATCTTTCACGGATTCCTCCTCACGCTTCCGTTTCAACAAATATAACTTTCTACATCAGTCAAGTAACAAAAAATCCTTTTGGGACCGCCTCACGTTTGATGAACAAGAGGAAACCCCTAGGACTGGCATCCTATATATCGTATATTCTCTGGAGTAAAAAACGAATGAAGAACGTGAGCTACATGTTTTATTATTTATTTTTGATTGTTGTAGCGGTCTCGATGTATCGCGAGAGTATCGAAGTAGGTGTAATTTTCTGATGGGATATTGGTATCGATCAGTTGATTGCAGAATTACTTATTTGCTTCCGCTTTTCCCAATGAATCCGATCAAAATTAATAGTAATCACAAATATTTAGACCCCAACTGGCAATAATCGGAAATTGGACCCGAGCAATTCCCCATTCATATTCCACACAGAGAAAAATTACAATTCACCCTTAATAATACTGGAAAGTTCAGGGGGTTGTGAGGGTAGGGGAGGAAGGAGTCAATAATATTTATTTATGTCTTTTGTACATGGTTTTATCCACGCCAGAATGATGGAAGCGAGAACATAAATCAAGCCTTCGAGTTTTTCGATGAGGAGTAACCAAACACAAGTGCAAAAACGTTTCATCCACACAAACTTTTCCACATAAGTCTGGTTACATAGAAAAAGACATTTGAATTATACACTGAATGAGCCTTACACTCAGAAAGCTCAGACGCGTCTCGCTGGTTGCTGAGGCTCGTTGTCTATTGTTCTTTTGTTATGCTTGAATAGCTGATTGAGGAATAATAAAAAATACGGATATGTTGTCCTTGATCTAGTATAGTGAAATAAACCACACTTTTCTAGCCATACTTTGCTGGCCTCACTTTTGGGCCACACTTTTCTGACCACGTGAACACACTTTCCTGGCAACGCTTTCCTGGCCACACTTTCCTGGTTACACTTTTCTGGCCACAGTTTCTGAAGGGAAGTGAAGGTCCGTGGTGTTATTTTTATATAAAATATGCTCATTAGTAGTTTACATTGTTAATTTGTAGTCAAGGGGTAATGATGTGTATGGTAGATGGTCATGACTTGAAAAATACAAACATTACAATGACTGTTTCTGACACTCAGAAAGCTAAAACGGCCACACTTTCCTGGCCACAATTTTCTAGTCACACTTTCCTGGCTACACTTTCCGTTTACATTTTTTTTAGCAACACTTTACCAAACTCCCCTATCCACATTTCTGAGGACACACTTCTCTGACCACACTTTCCAGGCCACACTTTCCTTGCTACACTTTGCTAGCCACACTTTTCCAGCAACACATTTCTGGCCACACTCTCCCGGCCACACTTTCTTAACAACACTTTATTGGCCATAGATTTCTGAAACTGGCTACAGTTCCCTATTCACATTTCCTAGAACACACTTTTCTGACCACACTTTCCTGACCACACTTTCCACGCCACACTCATCTTGTTTTCGAGGCCACATTTTTCTGGCTACAGTTTCTGACGTGAAATATGGACAGTGTACATATGCGGTGTTGTCATATCAATTACTTCCACAAATGTGCTCATTATCAGTTTTTTTTTCATTAACTTGAAGTTAGATAAGATATTGAGGGTATTTCAAAAGTACGAAGGGGAATGAAGTAATGATAAAGAGTTAGGTAAATGAATACTGGATGAAAAAAAAGGAACATTAAACTGAATGTTTCTCCATTTTACACTTTTTGGCATAGTTTTTTGGCAGCACTTTCTGATGAGGGATATGGGCAAAGAACGTCCGCGATCAATTATTTTCACAAATAAGCTCTTTATTAGTCTATATCAGCTTTATTTTGGTAACTTGAAATTAGAGGGGTATAGACGGTATTGTAAAAGTTCAAGGAAGATTGAAATGATTATGGTGTATTATGAAATCAATCTTTTCACGGGTTGAAAAATCACCAGGGTTAAATAAATTCGTTTGGACAGAAAAATTTTGAAAAAGTGTGAAAATTTAATTTTAATTTCTTCAATAAACTACCCGAAATATTTCGAGAACCAAAAGTTTTCAATCACCATTAGATGAAAGAACTTCAGTGGTATATGTTTTATGTCAAAAATATCCTGAACTTCTTATCAAAATATTTTATAGCAGTCAGACTGATACATTTATTTGAATGTCTTCCAGTGTTCCTACAGGCATGCCCCAAGGTTCAATACTTGGTCCACTGTTTATATCATATCGTATAGTTCGCGTAAAAAATATAATAATATTTATACTGTCGATACGAATCATATGATATCCCAAGATATCCCAGGAATTTTTGAGTATTGCCTGAATAATGGATTGATTCTGAATTATTCTAGAACAAATTCAATGCTTTATCAATGAATATTGATAGGTAATAAATGCACCGTTAAAATTAATAATATGTAAATCAATTGAATAAGCTTTGAGTATAAAAGTTCCAGGAGTAATAGTTGAAGAGAAATTAACCTGGAGAAATCATATAAAAAATCTAGCAAAAAATTAGATAACATCATTTCTATTAAGAGACAGCTGAGGGGGCACCGCGTCATCAGATGTTTTCAGAATGGAATGAATTTGTCTAGTATCGTCGGAAATTACATATAGCCTGATTATCTAGGATAATTGACCATATATCGATCAGAAAAAAATTATAAGATTAATTATGGGTATTCCAAACCATTTCTTCATTTATATTGGCTACATCAACAAAAGATGTAATTCGCCCAAAATTTTGTCAGGAGAATGTTAGAATATTACCAGTGCAAAATCACCATAATAATTTTCTGAACTTATGTTGGTACTGCGTTCTCAAATTCCGACATAAACACCAATTTGAGCCAAGTAACATTTTCTTTGCATAGGTATCACCATCGTCGAACACTTCCATGTTCATTTCTTATATGAATAGAGATATTGCACTCCCCTGGATTTCCTCGGCCATCCTAATTGTATTCCTGAATCTCGTGATGCATCAAGCCACTTCCGTAAATAATTCCACAACCTCCTCTCCATTCTCCCTTGCCGCGGTGGAATAATGAAACGTGCGTGTCGAAAAGGATGAACTTCATCATCCCAGCGGTATTAATGTTTGTTCCATCACCCGAGTAGGGCATTTGTTTCGCCCCCTCAAGATCCGAATGATTTATTGCCCACCGGGATTTCCACTTGCAGATAACCTCGTTTCTGCCCTCTTAATTGCGTTATTTAACAGACAAAATTAAGAGCTGTTTATGTTAATCACGCCGAAATTATATCGGTCGTTAAGATTTGGATGGAAATTATTTTTTGATAAGTGGTGTGCGGAAACGGGGGGATTGGTCCAAAGATTTTGCCGTTTTTATCTGAGGGATTTTGTATTCCAGAGGAGGTATACAACAATACCTCCTTTGTTATTCTGTGCCACATCTATTGATCCTTCTAGATCACACAAATGCTTTTGATATGAAAACTCATCAAGAACCACTAGCATTCTCATTCATAGTCATCGTATTATTGCAGGAAAACATCGCCAGTAGCAGATTGGTACCTGAAACATCTACAACTTCAGATAAGGGACTTGACAAGGCACCATCTACATTGTACATACTAAAGGACCTCACAAGTACTTCGATCTATTTACATTTTTGTATATGGCCCTCAATATATCCGAGGCCCAGCCCAGACTGGGTCACACATATTGTCGGACAGAACTATATCAACTAAAGGAACTGACAGACTTTACCCCATCAATCATTATTAGAGAGTTTAATGAACAAATTCATACTTTTCTCCACTACAAAACGCGAAACTCCACCATATCAAATAGTTTTTCATCAGCAGAATGAAAAATTTCGACTGTACGGTTGTGAAGGCAGCAGAAACGTATTCCGTCAGACTGAACCTTGTACATTGTTGCCGGCGCTTGCAATAAAGAAGCGAATTGGGGAATTGTTAGTTCTTGATGAAATAACAGAGAATGCCTAGGTCCGTTCTCTGTCAAATTTGGTGGTTGTTTCTGACATTTTCAAACTGCATTTGTAACTGACATGCTATCTGTCGATTACGACATGACTTCTAAAATCTTCAGATGTACTATTAGAATTCCTGTTTAGATGTACGATCAGATTAGCTGTTTTTTAGTTTTCTGACTGGCTCAGTCTGAAAGCTCTGATTGCTGCTTTTTCAACGGTAGAAGACTTCATGACCTCCAATAGGGCACTATATCAGTGAAGCATAGGTGATCAAGTACCCACTGTGGAGGTAACTTACATAAAAAGTTTTTTTGCTGATATTCATGCCCAAATACTAAAAAGAAGACTAGGAAATGAACAACTGGGATTGAGACCAACCATAAGGAGCAATGACAGACAAAGAGGAAATAATAACATTAAAAAAAATTAGCAAAATGTTGACGAAACAAGAAGCTTCAGATACATTATGGACAACACAGTTAGTAAAACGACTATTAATTTTGTTCTGGATGCGGCAGTAAGAGGGCGAAAATTTATCTAAATCTTGCAATCGGATACTGCAAAACTTCGAAAGTGATTACTCGTATCCTAACATGAAAATATATGAATGATATGATATTTGGAAAGAAACAATAAACACAAAATAACTGTGTTATTGGGAAGCAAAAATATGGACAACTTGAGTGTCTTTGGGTACGTTCTAGAAGCTTTCAAAACATTCTTGAGTTTTCTTTCTTATACTCTAGAAAATTTCCAGGTAGTTTCACCCACCATGACCCCTCAGTGGTGGCTGAATATTCGAGAATTTCACTTGTGTATTTTTTCAATGAATTTTAGAACCTTCTGGGGTCTCTAACATGTTCATTCCACAGTTTTCTCGAATTAACGATACTATTCAAAAGCATCGAGAACATTCTAGGACTTTTCTCATATTCTAGAAATTTCCACAGAATTCCATGCACCACGCCCTTCACTGGTGGCCAAAATTTCCAGAATTTTACTTGAATATCTTGTCAGTGCATTCCGAGGATTCTGTGTTGGTTCACTCAATGGTTCTCTCGGATTTTTCAGCACTTTCAGAAACTTCAAGAACATTTTAGAATTTCCTCCGTTATATTCCAAAAACTTCCAGAGAGTTTCACCCCTTCATTTGTGGCCGAGTTTCACTTCAGTATCTTTTCAGTATGATCTAGAACCTTCCCCAACCTTTGTTTTGGTTCGTTCTATGATTACTTAGAAGTATTTTCCAGAAGTTTCGAGAACATTCTAGGCTCTTTACTGTTATGAATATTACAGAATAATATAGATTGTCTAAGAACATTTCAGAATATTGAGATGCTATTTAGCAGCTACTTTTAACACCTTGACTTTGAATGCTAAGGCCAAAGGCTAGCTGACTCAGGGATACCAGCAAGGTATTCCTTTACAAAGCAACTGGTTTTTTCTCCTTTCAGTTGAATTTATTCTCCCAAAAAGGCTATGGATTCGTACCAATCACGGAAGTGATCTCAGAGTACGCTGATTGTGTTAGTGGAATGCCAAATCAAGCACAGAGGTTGGAAGAATAATATACCTATTGAATCAATGAATATGAATCAATGAAATTTGGACATAATGATAACAGGAAAACGAAACTTAAGCCGTAGACACAATGGATGTTTTATGTAATAAGTTTTAAAGTTTTGGGATTTTGGATATCAGTTTATGAAGTAAAACAAGATGCAAAACAGTATTGAAAAATGAAGCTTGAATTCTACCAACCAGATTGTTTATGAGGCGTGATCAGAATAATAATGGCAATGATGGTTTCGCGTTAAAAAATTATCCAAAATCATGAAAATCAAAACTAAAAACATAAAACTTCCATTGTATTTCAGCCTTAACTCAATAATTGCCAATATATCCTAACTACAGGACTGTACTCAATCATGACTTCATAAATTGAATTATTTTTAAATATTGCCAGAAAACTCTATTAGAAGATAGAAGTATAGCAACAGTGTTAGAGGTGCCTGCCATTGAAGTCCCGAACTAATTCAGGACCTATACTATATCTTAGATCTCGATTGGAACCAAATTTTAGTTAAATACGATCTTGGTTCTTTGTTTTGGGCGTGTCTAATTATAGCAAATACTATCAGTTTTTCCATCGAAAGAGAAAAATGAACGTAGTAAACGTAATGGCAATAAATTTAATCTCAAGATTGAAATATGTCCTTCGAATTCAGAATTGCATGAGTTAGTTGCAAAAATTACAGTTTCAGTCACTTTGAACTGCTATGTCAATATCGTTAAAATCCGTTTCAAATTCGCAGCGCGCTTGTGGTCAACATCCAAATATTCTAGTGGAATTTTGTCACTTTCACTGATGTTTTTTGCAGATATAGTTACTTTACAGGAGAAATGAGCTACACTTCGTTGAACCACGGCAGAAGATGACAACTGGAATTACAACAAGATCCAGAAGAACCAAGTGAAAGATCCAGATCATGGCCTAGTCATCGGCTGGAAGAAGAGTAATTGAAGACCTTCGTGGCAGGAAATTGCAAATTATTTGCCAGTTATTAAATCGTACTATGCTCAATGAAACTCTCTTACCATAGACAATGGGGTCCGAAGATGGCGGAAAAGAGAGATGGCAGACGGCAGTATTTAGTAGCAGAAGCCAGGAAGTGCTCCTAGAATTTCATGATGGGGTCACCGGAGGATACAGATACAGATACATTTATTTCCACAGAGTATTTTATAATCATTCACAAGAGTGGCAGAATATTTTTGTCTGAGAAATACGTCAAAAACATTCTAAATGAATGGATTCTGGATATCTGAGGATATCTGGAGAAGACGAAGAACCTCCAGAAAGTGAGGCAATGGTTTTACTGAACGTTCAACATCAGATGGTATACCTATTAGATGCAGATATAGTTAGAGTTTGCAAATAGACAGAGTTGGCTTAGTAGTAATGATATAAATGATATATTTGTTCAAAATAAATTAGAAGTTATAGTTCACAAGTCTTAAATAATTTAGAGGAGTATAGTTAAGTATATTTTTAATACAATATTCATTATCAAAATATGAAACATAGACCACAATCGCTTGTTTCGTTCAACCTAACACATTGATGAGAATGGAAAGTCTATTGAGATTGACTAAACTGAGTTGTCTTCGACGGCACATGATGCTCTTTGAAAGGAGCTTTGTTCGTTTATAAACGATATGTCCGCACCTGTATCAGCGGAATGAAATAACTCAGACCCGCAAATGTGCGTAGTGAAATGTTGGTCGGTCGACTAATTTATAGGGGGAACATTGAATATGTGCCCTGTTAGCGGATAATGAATCGTTTCCGATAATTAATGGTTTCTGGCGATTCAAATATGTTTGGGGTTTGGATACAACCGTTGGTTGAATGGCGTGTTAAGCACGGTTTCGAATTGGAGCTAGTCTCATAAACTAAATGAACATGCAGCCAAAGTATTTGATCATCAATCGATGTATCTCTGGAAATTTATTGGTTAAAATTTTTAAAAACGCAAAAATCATACTTTGGACTCATGAAATTATTGAAAGTTTTTCGGTAAATTTTTTAATTCAACCGTATTGTCACCACTTCAATCACTATGAATATAAATAAACCTATTGAAATAATCCATAAAATAAAATACATTAGATTCATGATCATTAACACTTTGAGTTCAAAAGATTATTTACAATAAATGCTCAGTAAAATAGCAAAAAAATGTTCATCCGTGTCAGCATCAATATGAGCTGTCAATCATGAGTAAAGGTCTATAAAACAATCTACAGCCTCATTTTGATAATTGTTCCAGTTTATTTGTTATTTTTTTTGGAATAAGAACACAAAGTTGTCTCCACAAAGTTCAATACAAGGTCAGGAAAGAAATCCTGATCTTTTTGAGTGAGTCGGCTTAAGTTCGCACCATATGGAAAACTTTTTTATTATTGATTGTATGAAAAAAGGTTAGTCTTTATAAAAAGTTCTGCATGGTCTTAAACCTAAAATTCAACCATCACATAATAATTTTTATAAGTCGCACAGGCGTTTTCTCAAAAAATTTAATTTGGCTCAAGAGTAAATTACCTTTATTTTTGACCATATCGAAAATTGTTATCAAGAAAAGTTGATCAGAACTTAAAACTACGTTCAAATGAGCAATTACATCCTGTTACTCGGAAATAATCTTTTTTTCTTTTTTTATCTATAATATCAATGCAAATGTAAATGTAGTTACGTGAAATCTAGGATGCACTGATAAACGAATGATTTTTTGATAGCAAAAATCGTTTGACAGTGAACGTCAAATAAAATTTATTAACATGCCGATGATATTCAGTGTGGAAGAAAAAGTAGAAATTGTGTTAATCGTTGATGATAATTATAAAACTTATCGTGAGCATCTGAAATATTTAACAACAGACGAAGCTACATTCACGTCTATTGGAACAATGTCTTTGCAAAATTGTCGATGGTGGACTGACTTCAATCCTCACTTTACGATTGAAACTCGCGATCAATATTATTTTAAAACTAACGTTTGATGCGGCATTTACAAGGATAAAATAATTGACCCTATTTTTTTTCGACAATCTATGACTTCTCAACGATATCTGAATTTTTTACAAAATCAGTTAAATGATTTTCTTCGTGATCTTCCAAAACATGAACGGCAACAGGTATGGTACCAGCAGGATGGCGCAACATATCATAGTACGATGGAAGTAAGGCAATACCTTGAAAATATCTTTAATGGAAGGTTAATTCATAAATATTCCGATATTTTTTGGCCAGCTAGGTCGCCAGATTTAACCCCATTAGATTTCTTCTTCTGGGGTTACCTAAAAAAAAGTTATATCAACACAGGCCATTCACAAACGTAAAACATATGGAGACAATTAATACGGAAACAATTCAGGGTATAACTCCGAATACTATTAAAAATGTGTTGAGGGAATTTTCTTCAAGAACGGAAACCTGTATTGTAAGAGAAGGAGAAGGAATGATAAACTATTACATGCTTGTTACGCAATTGACATTACTAGCACTGTATTCATGTAGTTCATAATTATAGTTAATTAAATAATTTTGTTATGTATTATTTATTTTACTGCATCATCAAAATAATGCAACGCAGACGTAAAGGTTATCAAATTTTCAACGAATAAAGAGATACCAGATAAAAGTTTCCTATATTTTCAAAAATAAATTTACTGTTGGTCATAATTAATATTTTTTGACAAACCTCGTACGACTGAAATTTTTTTATATCTGATGGTTGCATTATAGGTTTAAGACCATGCGGAACTTTTTATAAGAAATAACTTTTTTTCATAAAATTATTAATAAAAAAGTTTTCCGTATGGTGCGAACTTAAGCAGACTCACTGTATATCCTTACCTTGCATTAAACTTTGTAGAGACGACTTTGTGTTCTTATTCCCAAAAAAAACTTGGTCTTCCACTTCGAGTATAGACTACTACTTTCTTATTTGTTATTGTTTGACAGTATTAGTATTAAATCTTCCAAATCTTAATATATATAAATTACGTGTCACGTTGTTTGTCCGCTATAGACTCCCAAACTACTTAACCGATTTCAATCAAATTGGCACACCGTGTGCAGTTCGATCTAACTTAACAGATAGCATAGCTCACATCTCAATTTATAGCCGCAATATTATTTTATTGCAAATTATTTGTTGATGGCGAGAGAGTGAGACAGAACACATTACACGTTCTCGGTCTCCTCTTTGTGCGATGCTTCGTAGTTTCCACACTATCGTCTACTAAGCAGTGTTGTTCCTTGGTTGTTTTTTTTGGTGCGTTACTTGTCACTTCTGATGTCAAAGGTGCACATTTTTTGTAAAAGATTTTTATTAGTACTATTACATATTACCCAACTTTCAGACTGCTCAAAGATTAAGGCTGGATTTCCATTAACGCGTGATGCAACTATGCAAGTCACGTTTAGATGAATTATAAAGTGTTTACTAGATTTAAGTTTAAATATCAATATCCTTGTGTCAATATTTGTTACATACCTTTTTAAAGATTTCAGAAATAGGTATTGTTTGCAAAAAATTATTACTAAATCATTTCGAACAAACGTATATGTCAATGAATGTGAAACAAATTGAAAACTATGGAAAAATAAAAAAAACAATATATAATGAAATAAATAAATATGCAACAAAAGTTAAAAAAAATTGAATAAGGACATGACAATTGACACATTACAGTCATTACAACTGTCAGCAAGTCAACTGTCAATACTGACATTTGACACTATTTGACAGATTATGTCAATAATAACTGACATTCGACAGAATTTATATTTTTTCTTCTTCTCAACAACTTGTACATTCAATTTTTGATTGCCAATTTCAATAAAAATGAAAAGGTGCACTTTTCGGAAGAAATGAGGAAAGTGGTGCCGACGTGCGCACTTATTTCAAAAAGGGCGTCAAAATGCACAATCGTGCAGCCAGGAACAACACTGCTACTAAGCATTATTTGTTTATTATTCGACAGTCACAATTATCTGTCATTCCCAAACGATTCTAACAGATGGCGGTATCTGCTGACTGGATTGAGTAAGTATTCTAACAGATGGCGCAGTGTTAAAAGTACTAACGTTTCACATAAGTTACAATTTAATGGCATAACCACCACGTGTTGCTGAGGCTAAAGTATAACTTAAATTTATTTCGTAGTAAACGCAATACAGTGAAGTTCAATTGATCTTAGGTTCTTAATTTTTGGTATTACCATAGCCGGCCACGTGTTATTTAGACTGAATTATAAATTTAATTCATATTATAGTAAAAGTAATACAGTTGAATCCTTCTTGCTTTTTAATTATTAGTGCTTCATTATTTAACAATCTTCAATTAAAGTATATACATGTAAGTATTACCATGTAGTTATATTATTATATATTTTATTATTATATATTTGCTATACATCAAATCACGATGTACGATATATGTATTTTGATGATTATGAGGTACTCAAGGCTCCAGAATCAATATCAACGGTAGTAGAAAATCAATGATGGCGGTCGCCATGTATTTTAACAAATGGCATCTGTGTAAAAAAGCATGGTAGTCCCCATGACTGGTGTTCTCCTACCGTTTCCCTTGAATAATTTACTACTATGTAATATAATAAAAACTTTAGCCACAGCAACGCGTGGCCGGGTCTGCTAGTAGAGTATAAAGCTTCAAAATAGAGAAATAATTCTTTTAAAATGTCAAAAACTCAAACCCATCACAACCATTATTCAAGTCTTCGATTGGATTTCAGTGAAGGATAGAATTCTCTATTTCACTATGATAGTCAAGGGTAATATAACAAAACCTTGATAAATAGTCGACTATTTTCATTGCATCTAAATTTCGACTGTATTTTATAATAATTTACCGAGACATTATTTTGGCATTAATAATCTGATGAAAACCCGAGAGCGAAGCTCGAGGGCTTTCATCTCTGACTATTAATGCCAAAATAATGTCGAGTAAAATTAATGAATACAAGAGAAATTTAGCAGCAATAAAATAGTCGACGAATAATCAAGGTCGTGATATATTTATGAAGATTATTTCTTGAATCCAATTCTTTTTATCAGTCATATGAATGACACTGTATTGTCAGGGATTGTAGCCTCGATTACCCAATCTATCTCTTCGTTTTTGGTTTCTCCAAACCGATTCATTTTCAAATACTCAAACAGCTTCAACACAATTGATTCTATTTGACATTTAAGATGTATTTATTTAGAGTAGTCAGATGCACAGGTTCCTTGATATATAGGTACCATGCTGAATAGTCGCTAATAGAGCGTGTTGATTGGTCCTGTCAAATAGGAAACAAACGTATGATTGGTTGATGACTGATATTTCATAGACGAAAGGAATAATCATTTTTAAACTTGTGACCGGTAGCTACTATCTATACCAGCTAGTTCATCATCCGAACTAATAAAATTCACGATTATCCTACACGGGGAAATTCTAATCTCTATGTTCTAGGTTCATTTGAATATGATAAACTGCCAATTGAAATTAGGCAATAGGTTTCTGCGAGATCATTCAAGCATGTGTTCATAAATAATCCCATTTTAGTAATTGTCCTGATTATTATAAAATCTGATTGAAGTTTTTCTATTAGGGAGATTTATTTTATTCTGTATCCATCATCTCATCTGTCATTTTACTTCTATTACTAGTGTTAAAAGTAAATCAAAAATTTGGCGGCTGCTTGTTGAATATAGTTTTGAGGAAACAACATGATGGTTTTGTTGTAAGTTATTATGAGAATAGTATTGACACATACACAGACTGGGAAGTCATCTCTTCATTAAGAAAATCTTAAATTAAAGTTATGGTAGAATGTTAAGAAATCTAACGTACACAATCCGAAATATATCGAAGAGGAACGAAGTGATTTGTTGTGATTTGAGACTTATAAGCAAATCCGACATTAATTGTTTTCATTGATATCAATCATGCTTTTGAAAACTATTTCTACACCGCTATTACTGAAAATGAACTAAACAAATAACTCATTGTCACATAAATTCTGGTATTTTAAAAAAATATATCATGAATTGTTCAATAGGAAAGTGGTCCATAATCGAAGTGTGCAAATCATAAACGCATTTTTGGTTGAAAATTTCCATCAAAAACTGGAAATATCACGTTTTTTCGATAGAATTTCAATACCCAAATGATATATAAATTCCATAGTCAGTTCTTTATTACTGAACAGATATATATTCGCCCACTGAAAATGAAAAATTGTGCAATGCAACTACGAGAATGCATTGAATGAATGTGCACCACAAATAATCTATAAATTCCAACAATATCGGCTGTTTTTGATTATTCCGTAGATTGAATTTGGTACAATACGAGGATGAATTGAAAAATGCATAGCCTACTATTATTCAACGTACTCTCATCTGTATTCAATACACTGAAACCTGCAACGCTTCTGGACCGATAAAAAAATATGTATTATTCACCTTCTTCTTATAATTGGAGTGTTATCCACATTTATGATCCCTATAAAGTACCACTTTACCCACTCATGGACTAATGGAAAATACAATCTTGAATCAATCATATTTTACTCATTTATTATTGATATCAACATTAACATTCATATTAAGAGAGACTTCGTTCTTTGTTTTATAATATTTCGCTTCGTTTGTAGTTGTTTTGGATTTGTAGATAATGTTACTGTATGATTGGAATTGTTAGAATTTCCATTGCCTGAAGAAGAAAAGAAAAAAAACTATATCTGCATGGTTCCAAGTCACGACGTTTCGATTGTTGGGTATCTACAATCGTTTTCAAGTGATTTCCACCAGGAGAATGTCTCTCAGACAACAACTACTTGTCCTTACGAACATTGAAATAAATCTGATGTCTATTCGAATGTCTCTTCATTTCCTAATATGGTAATGCACAAATCTTGTATGTTCGAAAATTTATAGTTGTTAATTCACCGAAAGTCCGAAAGTCTGGTGGGAAATGTAGCTGATCGCAGTTGTCGTTTGAGGATAACCTTCGAAGACAATCTCGAATGATCGAGGTAGGTTAGTGGTAATAAGTGGGAGAGAGTAATTAGAGACTATAGTTACTGACTATGGTAAAATCATTAAAATCTATACTGAGATCTCTCCCATGACCCCATTACCCCATAACATTGTGTTGAGAGAAATGTGTGGGTATCCCATTGCATATTAAATTGTTAACAAACTTTCACCAGAGATATTAATGTTCCTATTGCGAAATTTCATTGATACAGACTATCATACTATGATGTAAATGTATCAATGATTCTGCAAATATTTGCTAATAACTCTTTTGCAATCAGTAACGTGATCAAGTCGTTGACAAATTACAGAACAAAGTAAGGGTCTCAAGACTGATCTTTGCAGTACTCATAAATTTGACATTATGCTCACTTGACATGAACAAGTTGTTTCTTATAGATATAGATATTTTGTTCATCCATATATGGTTTCAACAAAGTCGATAAATTATTTGGAACAGCACTAAAACAAAAAACAGACTAATTACGTGGTTGCTAGAATCATATCTTGACGGCATCGAGGTTCTTTTGTGTCTAGAAATTTCCACGATAGTGGAGACTTCTTGTGTGGAAGGTGTCTTATTTTCAGCCTCTTCTTCATTGATTTTCTTGTCTACCTCTCGTCTATTTCCATCATCTGATTTTTGATGTTTTAGACATTTTGATGATATTCTGGACCTCGTCTCTGACTTCTTGGACTTCATTTCTGGTCTCCTGGATAATTGATGCATCTCTTTGTGAAAAATGTTCACCCATCAATTCCCATTCAAATTAGGAATGAATATTAAAAAAAGAATTGAGAACGCAAAAACTGTGTAGATCACAGTTTTGATAGTTTAAAAACTAAAATTTGTATCAACTTACTTAACCATGTCTGAATGAATCATATTTTCCATATAAATATAAATTTTGGAGCTTGTTCCTCTTTTGCATAATCGTATAATCAAGTCTTTTGTGAATCGATCATTGATTCTATTTTTCCAGCTGAGTCAAAATTTCTCTCTTACTGATCTCTATTGAACCAGGAGCTGGTGACAGATGACGTTCTCTCATTTTACACTGCATGCCTTTATAAGCTTGATAATTAACCCTAAAATTTGAAAAATGACGGGTTCCTGACCGCCCCACGTGTGCACTTCATGAGGAAAAGCTCTTTTCTTTTTGTGGAGAATTTTCGTGTTTTTTTTGCGATATTATACTGCCTGCCGTTGTAATATACGGAAGTTCAAAAAAATCGAAACGCAACTAATTAATGGCATGCAATCCGTAACAGCCGAAAGGGCTCAAAGGGTTACAAAAAACTGAAAAAAATTAAAGGGAACTTCCGTGTTTTCAAATTGCTCTGGAAAAATTGGCATGCGCCCCTCGTCTGACCAACGGTGGGAAATTGCAGGAAAACTCTGGAAAAATTTAATACAGGTTTTATGTGATTCCAAACTACGTACCATTAGCATAATTAATTACAATTAGGGGCATGCATGACGGAAGTTGCAAAAAACACTGTGAAAATGTATGTGACTTTGTCTTTCATTCATTTTGATTTTCATAATTTCCATCTTATACCGGGTGTTTCAAGGTGGTTTGAACATAGACGTATCTGGAGAACGAAATAGCAGATCATTCCAGAAACCTGAGGGCGTAGGTAGGTGAATATTCTCTATCCGTATATATTCATCAATACAGTGTTGCCGCCTTTATAAAAAAGTAGTAGTTTTAGTTAGTTTCCTTTACCTATCTCTGGCAGTTTTCGCGGTAAAAATCGTTTTGTAATTTTTTTCCGCAATACCTAACCATTGAAAAATAACAACTTTTGTAAACATTATCAATTGTATTATTTGTACTTCATTGCCCTTTTCGCATTCTGGCGATAGTGATACAGAATTACAACTGAAAAAATGTAAATTTCGCTTGCAAATTTGTGGAAGGACAAAATATGTTTGAACCGCACTTTTTGAAAAACAAACAGTGGATTTCTCGTGCGTTCATTGAAATTCGTTTTAATCAACGTTCACCGAAGTATTCAGCATGTTCGTTGATTAGTTCAGCAACACGTTATAACATGAATGAACTTTTTCCAGCGACCCCTCGAAACTTTTTTAATTGAATTAGAGTGTTCCGCCCAATGCATCGCCACTTTGTCCTCACTCCGTCAACGGGGACAAACTGCTATTAATTATTTACGCAAAGAGCGAGTCGTAGACGAGATTTTTTTGAATAATAAATATTCGCTGTTGCCTTGGCCGCTGAACAATTCATACAGGGTGTCCCAACGAAAACTTCCCACCCGGATTTACTGGGAAATGACAAATTATTTTCGGAAACGCGAAAGCAGGTCGATTTTAATTTCTAGGGGGACACATGTTAGTAATGGATTTAGTCGAGCAACTTCATCCCCCTGACGGGGGCGGCTACCCCCTTGCGAATCATCATAGGGAACGTGGGTCGACTGCTACATCATCTTAAAGCTCTCTTTATTCTCTATCCAAACGTCTATAAATTTTTCAAAATCGAATGAATGGTAATTGAAATTAGTGTTGTTGACAGGTTCAATGTAAATAGTCAATATCTTACCTGTTCCTATTCAAATTCAATTTATTAACTATTTTAAGACTCAATGAGTGGACAGATAGAAAATGGCAACATCCCATCCGGTCAGGTAACCCAGTCACCCCACGAAAAACGAAAACAAATTAGTCAAAACAAAGTAAGTAGCCAGGCTGGGATTATTAATTGCGAAGATCTTTCAACCAAGTATCAGTTTTATGTCGCTATTCGCGAATACAACATTACAAGCGGAAGATGCCCACCCCAATTGTGAGCGAAACGTCCAAAGGAACCTCATCCACAGAGGTGAACCGACCACGGCACTGAAGCCCGGAAACCATATTTCTTAGTTTTTGTTCTGTTGACTTTTTCATAGACAAAAAATACCTGTTTTTTATGGTTCTCCTGCGTGTATGTTCTCAGCATGAATTCACAGTTCGCATGATTCTTATGGAAATATCATTTGATTCGTATTCTGTGAGTTAAGTTTCTGCCTGACAATGGTTTACGCATTAGAAGAACGAATTGAGTTAGTGACACTTTACTACAAAAATGATGATTGTCTAAGAGCTGCAGCTAGAATTTTCAATACAAGGCATCCAGGGAAAAATGCATCTCATACCTATGTTCAAACGTTGATTGAGAAATTCGAAAGAACTGGGTCTGTGGGAAACCAGAAACATCACCCTGAACGTCTGATAAGGAACGAGGCTGTTGAGGTAGCGGTTTTGGGACACGTGGCTATGGATCCTACTCAAAGTATTCGAAGCTTGGCTGACGCGTCAGGTGTAGCGCGATAGAGTATTCAGAGAATTCTCAAGTCACAGCGATTCCATACAAACTAAAACTTGTAAATTAACTGAACGAAGACGATTTTGACAGACTTCAACAGTTTTGTGAGGAAATCTCTGAGCGTCTGAGAACAAATCCCAATTTGCTCTTCAATATTTGTTTTTCAGACGAGAGTACATTTTTTGTTAATGGAAACGTAAATCGTCACAATTGCCGCTACTGGAGCGATACCAATCCCAGGTTAATACGTGAGGTCCACACACAAACTCCGCAGAAGTTGAATGTTTGGTGTTGTATTTTTGGCAAAAATATTATTGGACCACTTTTTATAGATGATAATTTGAATGGACAAATGTATTTAAATCTTCTTGAGAATGCCATCGATCCCATGATAACGGATATTATCGAAAACGATGGAGATTATTCGGAAGACAACCTCCATTTTCAACAAGATGGAGCACCACCTCACTATGCAGTGGCGGTTAGAAACTTTCTGGATGAACGATATACCAATCATTGGATAGGGCGACGAGGACCAATTGAGTGGCCAGCTAGATCACCGGACCTCAACCCGTTGGATTATTTTTTATGGGGGCATCTCAAAAGCAAAGTTTTTGCCACTCCGCCAGAGTCACTAGAGGATCTACGTGGTCGAATTTTAAACGAGTGCGGCAGAATAACTGCAGAAGTATTGGCAAACGTTCGTAATAGTTTCGAAAGTAGACTTTATCATTGTATGGAGGTAGGAGGGGCTCATTTCGAGCAATTAATAAATTGAATTTCGATAAGAACAGGTACGATATTGATTATTTAAATTAAACCTATTACAACACTAATCTCAATTACCAATCATTCGATTTTGAAAAAATATGAACGTTTGGGTAGAGAATGAAGAGAGCTTTAAGATGATGTATCACTCGACCCAAGTTCCCTATGATGATTCGCAATGGGGTAGCCGCCCCTGTCAGGGGGATGAAGTTGCGTGACTAAATTCATCAATGACATGTGTCCCCTAGAAATAAAAATCGACGTGTTTCAGCCTTTCCGAAAATAATTTGTCATTTCCCAGTAAATCCGTGTGGAAAGTTTTCGTTGGGACACCCTGTATATTGGAAATTCAAATCGATAGTGGAAGATAATCAGTTTGCTGTTATAATTTTGTTAACCTACTCTAAAAATTTCATATTATACGGGTTTAAAAAAAAGTTCTGAGAAAAATAAATATATTAAAAAAAACAACAGATTAATAGGGCCGTTTTTTACATCAAAACCTAACTGGCGAAACCTGTTTACAGTTTTTGGTAAACCAACTAACGGATGTTTTGGATAATGAATGAACGATGTCCCACTGAGTCAACTATAATCCTTTCTGAATTGTTAAAAGGGGAATTTGATGATAAATGATTAGTACGAAATACCGATTCATGGTGGCCTCTTCGTTCGCCAGATCTTTCCCCATTGGATTTTTTGTGGGAATATCTAAAGCAAACAGTTTACGAAGATCGACAATTCTATAATGTTGGGGAGCTTGAAAATTCGATACGACTTCCATTGCAGAAATATTCCAGCTAATGTATTGAGATCTATTCTTAGTTAATTTTATATCGTGTTTTAAATTATTTCTGTTTGATTCAATTTATTATGATTTGATAATTGATAAGTTATATTGATAATAATCCGATGAAAATTAAAAATTAAAAATATTGATGTTTTGCTTTTGAGATTTAGGTGCGTTTGAAGCATACATAATGCATAAATTGCTTTGTTAATATAGATTGATATTATTAATAATGATAATGTTTACTTTCAACTCTCATTTGTTTTGTTCTTTGGGTTTCCTCGATTACTGTAATTTGATTTCATGTTTGCCGATTAATTTGTACAGTTTTTAAATAAACAATTAAAATGAAAAAAAAATCACTTCAACTGATAATTTTTTGATAAACCTAACATCATTACTAATGTTTTACCTTGAACAAAATAATATTTTAAAGTTGCGTTTGATATCGATGAAAAAAAATTGAAGTTTCTGATTTCCTAAAAATTGAAAATCCAATTCAATTTCACAAATATGCTTCAATTTGAACAAAGTTATGCACAAAATTTATGGTGATTGATTCATGAAAGTGTTCAGGGTGAATATAAAAAAGTAAAAAATTGGGAAAATTATTTCTGTTAAAAAAATATTTATATAAAGGCCACATTTTGGTAATTATGCATAATTTTCAATGGGAAATAACTTTTACTGAATTTTATTAAATAATGGTAAGTAGATACTTTACTCTTGTACAATTTTTATATTTTTTTTCCCACCCCGTATGGTGTTCGACTTGCAACTATTCTAAGGACACTTATTATGATTATCGGAAATACACAAATTTTCGGCAATATTCAAATTTTGGTTGTGCAAATAATAAAAAAATTGCCATATGTTGCACCCTGTATGAAATACGGAAACATCTCAATAGGTATGTTTTGGCAGTATATAAAAGAGCCCAAACAGGTTGATTTTTATTGCACACACATTCATATAAAATTATGCCCTAACGATTTGAGCACTTGGATTTTCAATTTCCACCAATTCTAATTCTGAAATTCCATATATTCCTCTGCTATTTTGAAGGGTTTGCTTATGAACTTCGCCTCCAATTGCCACCAGAAAAAGAAGATAGTGTTCCATGAAACACTTTTATTATGTCAGAAATAATAATAAATGACCTAGTAACATTCAACACACAGTAGATAAAAACTCTATAACATGAAGTTGAGACCATATTGAAAATAGCGTCAGTAGCATCTATCAGTCAATACTGGAAGCCATATCAGATGAATAGAAAAGTAAATTTACTTCTTTTCAGATATGGAGTTTCCATAGTTGACATTGCTTCGAGTGGATCACTCGAAAATTAAACAATGAAAAAATTTTGTCAAGAGTAATTCTCAAAAAGCTGGTCTTCTTTTATCACTTCTGTTTGTTTCTCTCTTCTGGAGATGAAAAAAAAAGTGAAAATTATGTTAAATAGATCAACCCAGACAGCATGATTCCTGTAATTTCTACATACCCTGGACACATTCAGGGAATATAAGAAGTAGAATATTTCAAGAACATTCTTGAAAGAATTCTCAGGGAATTTTTCTTTGTGAATATTCTGAGTTGACTATTTCTGGAATATTACTTATTGTTCATTCAGGGAATGTCATGCATGGAATATTTGTGGATTATTCCATATAACACGTTTACATATTTGGACCAAAAGATTCAATGTTTCCATACTAGCGCGCTGATGCTTGATTCACAAATCATTATGAGCCTAATCTCTGTTGTGATAAGTACTTTAATATAGCAAACTTCACATTGGACAATGGCTAATGATTTATACATTTCAACTCAGTTTGCATACAGCTTCCTTGTCATTTGAACTTCCCGCCATTGCAGTGACCAATCACACACACAGCGCTCATTCGGAATAAGTGATTCTGTCAATTCCGTGCATTTTAAAAGTGTAGTATGTGAAGTTTCAGGTTTTAGTTCAATTTGTTTTATTGAGTATTTGAACTGTTTTTTTTTTCATTCAGTGATTTGTGTGCTGTTATCATATAAAACGTGAGTAAACTAAATAGTTTTTGAATAATAATTCTATTCAGAATGAAATGGCTGGTGATGAAATATGAATTTTTATCGCCAAGCGCAGGTAAGCCATATTTGTATCTCTTCGATGATAGAAACCATCAGAAGTTATGTCCAATTATTTCTTTGCATGAGATGTTATCAACAAAATTTGAAAGCATTCATTACAATCGACAATAAGTAATATTGGGAACGCTACAATTTTTAGGTTATATCTCATCATGCTGACCTAACATTGTAGCTGGGTATCATTTTCATTTTCAGTTCATTTTCAAGAACTCGTCTGTCATAATGATTCAAAAGACTGACGAACGCCATTCAGAAAAGCAAATTGAAAATGATAATATCAGTATAGATTTAGGTTCTGTTTCGTACCATTATTCCCATATAAATAGAAGCAGTTTTATAAATAAAGTATAAACTCTACAAGTTTTTGATGTATTTGAAATGTTCACACTCCATTAGATTATCAAGAAAATGTTACAGTCTTAGTGATTCACACACTATCCACTGCTAAACCGTACAGGGCGAGCAATTAGTAAATAGCTGAACAGAACAGTCATTATTTCCAAAACTACTACAGAACAATATTGATAGAATGAAAAAAAAAAAAAAACTGATACTATACAGTGTGGTGGAATATAATCCACTGCTAAACCGAACAGGGCGAGCAATTGGTAAATAACTGAACAGAATAGTCATTATTTCCAAACTACTACGACTTTGAGAACAATATTGATACATTGTCAGTAAAAACTGATATTATACAGTGTGGTGGAATATCATCCACTTCTGAACCATACAGGGTGAGCAATTAGTAAGTAACTGGAGAGAATATTCATTATTTCCAAAACTACAACGAGTTCGAGAATAATATTGCTAGAATGTCAATAAAAACTGATATTATGCAGTCTGGTGGAATATCATCCACTGCTAAACCGTACAGGGCGAGCAATAAGTAAATACCTGAACAGAATATTCATTATTTCCATTTACTACGAGTTCGAGAATAATATTGCTAGAATGTCAATAAAAACTGATATTATGCAGTCTGGTGGAATATCATCCACTGCTGAACCGTACGGGGCGAGCAATTAGTAAATACCTGAACAGAATATTCATTATTTCCAACTACTACGAGTTCGAGTACAATATTGATAGATTGTCAATAAAAACTGATATTAGACTGTGTGGTGGAATATCATCCACTTCTAAACCGTGGCATTCTATCAATATTCTTCTCGAACTCGTAGTAGTTTTGGAAATAATGAATATTCTGTTCAGTTATTCACTGATTGCTCGCCCTGTACGGTTTAGCAGTGGATCAAATTTCACCACACTGTCCAAACAAAATGTCCTTTTGAAGATGGAAAGTTGTTATTTGGGCAGGAATGAATGTATTCTATCTAACCCACCACGAACCGCGCCAACTCGAATCCCATTTTTGAGATCACTTTAAAATATTTAAAATCCGACCGCACTCCTGTAACGACCCGACAATGACTTTTGATGATGAAAAGCTGTTATTTGTGCAAAAATGAATGTATTCTAACCCATCACGAACTGTGCCAACTCGATTCCCATTTTTGAGATCACTTTAAAATATTTAAAATTCGACTGCACTTCTGTAACGACCCGACAATGACTTTTGATGATGGAAAGCTGTTATTTGTGCAAAAATGAATGTATTCTAACCCACCACGAACTGTGCAAACACGAATCCCATTTTTGAGATCACTTTAAAATATTTAAAATCCGACCGCGCTCCTGTTTCGACCCGACAATGACCTTTAATAATGGAAAGTTGTTATTTGTACTGGAATGAATGTATTCTGACCCACCACAAACCGTGCCAACCCGAATTCCATTTTTGAAATCAATTTAAAATATTTAAAATCCGACCGCACTACTGTAACGACCCGATAATGACTTTTGAAGATAGAAAGTTGTTATTTCGGCAAGATTGAATGTATTCTAACCCACCACTAACCGCGCCAATTCGAATCCCATTTTTGAGATCACTTTAAAATATTTTAAATCTGACCGCACTACTGTAACGACCCGACAATGTCTTTTGATGATGGAAAGCTGTTATTTGGGCAGAAATGAATGTATTCTGACCCACTACAAACCACATCAAATTGAATTCCATTTTTGAAATCACTTCAAAATATTTAAAATCCGACCGCACTACTGTAACGACCCGACAATGACTTTTGATGGTGGAAAGCTGTTATTTGTGCAAAAATGAATGTATTCTAACCCACAACGAACCGCGCCAACTCGAATCCTATTTTTGAGATCACTTTAAAATATTCAAAATCCGACCGCACTCCTGTTTCGACCCGATAATGACTTTTGAAGATAGAAAGTTGTTATTTGGGCAAGAATGAATGTATTCTAACCCACCACGAACAGTCCCAAATCGAATCCCATTTTTGAGATCACTTTAAAATCTTCAAAATTCGACCGCACTCTTGTAACGACCCGACAATGACTTTTGATGATGGAAAGCTGTTATTTGGGCAGAAATGAATGTATTCTGACCCACTACAAACCACATCAACTTGAATTCCATTTTTGAAATCACTTTAAAATATTTAAAATCCGACCGCACTACTGTAACGACCCGACAATGACTTTTGATGATGGAAAGCTGATATTTGTGCAAAAATGAATGTATTCTAACCCACCACGAACCGCGCCAACTCGAATCCTATTTTTGAGATCACTTTAAAATATTTAAAATCCGACCGTAGTCCTGTAACGATCCGATAATGACTTTTGAAGATGGAAAGTTGTTATTTGGACAGGAATTAATGTATTCTGACCCACCAAAAACCGCGCCAACCCGAATTCTATTTATGAAATCACTTTAAAATATTTAAAATCAGACCGCACTCCTGTAACGACCCGATAATGACTTTTGAAGATGGAAAGTTGTTATTTGGGCAGGAACGAATGTGTTCTGACCCACTACAAGCCACATCAACTTGAATTCCATTTTTGAAATCACTTTAGAATATTTAAAATCCGACCGCACTCCTGTAACGACCCGACAATGACTTTTGATGATGGAAAATTGTTATTTGTGCAGAAATAAATGTATTCTTGCCCACCACGAATCGCCCCAACTCGAATCCCATTTTTGAGATCACTTTAAAATATTTAATATCCGACCGCACTCCTGTAACGACCCGACAATGACTTTTGATGATAGAAGAAGTTTTTTGTGCAAGAATGAATGTATTCTAACCCACCACGAACCGCGCCAACTCGAATCCTATTTTTGAGATCACTTTAGAATATTTAAAATTCGACCGCACTACTATAACGAACCGACAATGACTTTTGATGAAGGAAAGCTGTTATTTGGGCAGAAATGAATGTATTCTGACCCACTACAAACCACATCAACATGAATTCCATTTTTGAAATCACTTTAAAATATTTAAAATCCGACCGCACTACTGTAACGACCCGACAATGACTTTTGATGATGGAAAATTGTTATTTGTGCAGAAATGAATGTATTCTTGCCCACCACGAATCGCCCCAACTCGAATCCCATTTTTGAGATCACTTTAAAATATTTAATATCCGACCGCACTCCTGTAACGACCCGACAATGACTTTTGATGATAGAAAAAGTTTTTTGTGCAAGAATGAATGTATTCTAACCCACCACGAACCGCGCCAACTCGAATCCTATTTTTGAGATCACTTTAGAATATTTAAAATTCGACCGCACTACTATAACGAACCGACAATGACTTTTGATGAAGGAAAGCTGTTATTTGGACAGGACCCACCAAAAACCGCGCCAACCCGAATTCTATTTATGAAATCACTTTAAAATATTTAAAATCAGACCGCACTCCTGTAACGACCCGATAATGACTTTTGAAGATGGAAAGTTATTATTTGGACAGGAATGAATGTATTCTGACCCTCCTTAAACCGCATCAACTTGAATCCCATTTTTGAGATCACTTTAAAATATTTAAAATCCGACCGCACTCCTGTAACGACCCGGCAATTACTTTTGATGATGGAAAGTTGTTATTCGGACAGGAATGAATGTATTCTGACCCATCACAAACCGCATCAACTTGAATCCCATTTTTGAGATTACTTTAAAATATTTAAAATTCGACCGCACTCCTGTTATGACCCGACAATGACTTTTCATGATGGAAAATTGTTATTATTGTTGGAATGAATGTTTTCTAACCCATCACGAACCGCGCCAACTCGAATCCTATTTTTGAGATCACTTTAAAATATTTAAAATCCGACCGCACTCCTGTAACGACCCGACAATGACTTTTGATGATGGAAAGTTGTTATTTGTGCAAGAATGAATGTGTTCTGACCCACCACAAACCGCATCAACGTGAATCCCATTCTTGGGATCACTTTAAAATATTTAAAATCCGACCGCACTCCTGTAACGACTCGACAATGACTTTTGAAGATGGAAAGTTGTTATTTGGGCAGGAATTAATGTATTCTGACCCATTACTTACCGCATCAACGTGAATCCCATTTTAGAGATCACTTTCAAATATTTAAAATCCGACCGCACTCCTGTAACGACTCTACAATGATTTTTGATGATGGAAAGTTGTTATTTGTGCAAGAATGAATGTGTTCTGACCCACTACAGACCGCATCAACGTGAATCCCATTTCTGGGATCACTTTAAAATATTTAAAATCCGACCGCACTCCTGTAACGACCCGATAATGACTTTTGAAGATGGAAAGTTGTTATTTGGGTTCGATTGAATGTATTCTGACCCACCACAAACCGCATCAACTTGTATCCCATTTTTGAGATCACTCTAAAATATTTAAAATCCGACCGCACTCCTGTAACGACCCGGCAATTACTTTTGATGATGGGAAGTTGTTATTTGTACAGGAATGAATGTATTCTGACCCATCACAAACCTCATCAACTTGAATCCCATTTTTGAGATTACTTTAAATTATTTAAAATTCGACTGCACTCCTGTTATGACCCGACAAGTCCTTTGGACGATGAAAGTTGTTATTTATACAAGGATGAATGTATTCTAACCCACCACGAACCGCGCCAACTCGAATCTCATTCTTGAGATCACTTTAAAATATTTAAAATCCGACCGCACTCCTATTACGACCCGACAATGACTTTTGATGGTGGAAAGTTGTTACTTGGACAGGAATGAATGTATTCTGACCCACTATAAACCGCGCCAAATCGAATCCCATTTTTGGGATCACTTTAAAATATTTAAAATCCGACCGCACTCCTGTAACGACCCGACAATGACTTTTGATGATGGAAAATTGTTATTATTGTTGGAATGAATGTTTTCTAACCCATCACGAACCGCGCCAACTCGAATCCTATTTTTGAGATCACTTTAAAATATTTAAAATCCGACCGCATTCCTGTAACGATCCGACAATGACTTTTGAAGATGGAAAGTTGTTATTTGGGCAGGAATGAATGTATTCTGACCCACCACACACCGCATCAACGTGAATCCCATTTTTGGGATCACTTTAAAATATTTAAAATCCGACCGCACTCCTGTAACGACACGACAATGACTTTTGATGATGGAAAGTTGTTACTTGGACAGGAATGAATGTATTCTGACCCACTATAAACCGCGCCAAATCGAATCCCATTTTTGGGATCACTTTAAAATATTTAAAATCCGACCGCACTCCTGTACCGACCCGACAATGACTTTTGATGATGGAAAATTGATATTATTGTTGGAATGAATGTTTTCTTACCCATCACGAACCGCGCCAACTCGAATCCTATTTTTGAGATCACTTTAAAATATTTAAAATCCGACCGCATTCCTGTAACGACCCGACAATGACTTTTGAAGATGGAAAGTTGTTATTTGGGCAGGAATGAATGTATTCTGACCCACCACAAACCGCATCTACGTGAATCCCATTTTTGGGATCACTTTAAAATATTTAAAATCCGACCGCACTCCTGTAACGACCCGACAATGACTTTTGATGATGGAAAGTTGTTACTTGGACAGGAATGAATGTATTCTGACCCACTATAAACCGCGCCAAATCGAATCCCATTTTTGGGATCACTTTAAAATATTTAAAATCCGACCGCACTCCTGTAACGACCCGACAATGACTTTTGATGATGGAAAATTGTTATTATTGATGGAATGAATGTTTTCTAACCCATCACGAACCGCGCCAACTCGAATCCTATTTTTGAGATCACTTTAAAATATTTAAAATTCGACCGCATTCCTGTAACGATCCGACAATGACTTTTGAAGATGGAAAGTTGTTATTTGGGCAGGAGTGAATGTATTCTGACCCACCACATACCGCATCAACGTGAATCCCATTTTTGGGATCATTTTAAAATATTTAAAATCCGACCGCACTCCTGTAACGACCCGACAATGACTTTTGATGATGGAAAGTTGTTACTTGGACAGGAATGAATGTATTCTGACCAACTATGAACCGCGCCAAATCGAATTCCATTTTTGGGTTCACTTTAAAATATTTAAAATCCGACCGCACTCCTGTACCAACCCGACAATGACTTTTGATGATGAAAAATTGATATTATTGTTGGAATGAATGTTTTCTAACCCATCATGAACCGCGCCAACTCGAATCCTATTTTTGAGATCACTATAAAATATTTAAAATCCGACCGCATTCCTGTAACGACCCGACAATGACTTTTGAAGATGAAAAGTTGTTATTTGGGCAGGAATGAATGTATTCTGAACCACCACAAACCGCATCTACGTGAATCCCATTTTTGGGATCACTTTAAAATATATAAAATCCGACCGCACTCCTGTAACGACCCGACAATGACTTTTGATGATGGAAAGTTGTTACTTGGACAGGAATGAATGTATTCTGACCTACTATAAACCGCGCCAAATCGAATCCCATTTTTGGTATCACTTTAAAATATTTAAAATCCGACCGCAATCCTGTAACGACCCGACAATGACTTTTGATGATGGAGAATTGTTATTATTGTTGGAATGAATGTTTTCTAACCCATCACGAACCGCGCAAACTCGAATCCTATTTTTGAGATCACTTTAAAATATTTTAAATCCGACCACATTCCTGTAACGACCCGACAATGACTTTTGAAGATGGAAAGTTGTTATTTGGGCAGGAATGAATGTATTCTGACCCACCACAAACCGCATCAACGTGAATCCCATTTTTGGGATCACTTTAAAATATTTAAAATCCGACCGCACTCCTGTAACGACGCGACAATGACTTTTGATGATGGAAAGTTGTTACTTGGACAGAAATAAATGTATTCTGACCCACTATAAACCGCGCCAAATCGAATCCCATTTTTGGGATCACCTTAAAATATTTAAAATCCGACCGCACTCCTGTAACGAACCGACAATGACTTTTGATGATGTAAAATTGTTATTATTGTTGAAATGAATGTTTTCCAACCCTTCACGAACCGCGCCAACTCGAATCCTATTTTTGAGATCACTTTAAAATATTTAAAATCCGACCGCATTCCTGTAACGACCCGACAATGACTTTTGAAGATGGAAAGTTGTTATTTGGGCAGGAATGAATGTATTCTGACCCACCATAAACCGCATCAACGTGAATCCCATTTTTGGGATCACTTTAAAATATTTAAAATCCGACCGCACTCCTGTAACGACCCGACAATGACTTTTGATGTTGGAAAGTTGTTACTTGGACAAGAATGAATGTATTCTGACCCACTATAAACCGCGCCAAATCGAATCCCATTTTTGGGATCACTTTAAAATATTTAAAATCCGACCGCAATCCTGTAACGACCCGACAATGACTTTTGATGATGGAAAATTGTTATTATTGTTTGAATGAATGTTTTCTAACCCATCACGAACCGCGCCAACTCGAATCCTATTTTTGAGATCACTTTAAAATATTTAAAATCCGACCGCATCCCTGTAACGACTGAACAATGACTTTTGAAGATGGAAAGTTGTTATTTGGACAGGAATGAATGTATTCTGACCCACCACTAACCGCATCAACGTGAATCCCATTTTTGGGATCACTTTAAAATATTTAAAATCCGACCGCACTCCTGTAACGACCCGACAATGACTTTTGATGATGGAAAGTTGTTATTTGTGCAAGAATGAATGTGTTCTGACCCACCACAAACCGCATCAACGTGAATCCCATTTTTGGGATCACTTTAAAATATTTAAAATCCGACCGCACTCCTGTAACGACTCGACAATGACTTTTGAAGATGGAAAGTTGTTATTTGGGCAGGAATTAATGTATTCTGACCCACCACAAACCGCATCAACGTGAATCCCAATTTAGAGATCACTTTCAAATATTTAAAATCCGACCGCACTCTTGTAACGACTCTACAATGATTTTTGATGATGGAAAGTTGTTATTTGTGCAAGAATGAATGTGTTCTGACCCACTACAAACCGCATCAACGTGAATCCCATTTTTGGGATCACTTTAAAATATTTAAAATCCGACCGCACTCCTGTAACGACCCGATAATGACTTTTGATGATGGACAGTTGTTACTTGGACAGGAATGAATGTATTCTGACCCACTATAAACCGCGCCAAATCGAATCCCATTTTTGGGATCACCTTAAAATATTTAAAATCCGACCGCACTCCTGTAACGACCCGACAATGACTTTTGATGATGTAAAATTGTTATTTTTGTTGAAATGAATGTTTTCCAACCCTTCACGAACCGCGCCAACTCGAATCCTATTTTTGAGATCACTTTAAAATATTTAAAATCCGACCGCATTCCTGTAACGACCCGACAATGACTTTTGAAGATGGATAGTTGTTATTTGGGCAGGAATGAATGTATTCTGACCCACCACAAACCGCATCAACGTGAATCCCATTTTTGGGATCACTTTAAAATATTTAAAATCCGACCGCACTCCTGTAACGACCCGACAACGACTTTTGATGTTGGAAAGTTGTTACTTGGACAGGAATGAATGTATTCTGACCCACTATAAACCGCGCCAAATCGAATCCCATTTTTGGGATCACTTTAAAATATTTAAAATCCGACCGCAATCCTGTAACGACCCGACAATGACTTTTGATGATGGAAAATTGTTATTATTGTTCGAATGAATGTTTTCTAACACATCACGAACCGCGCCAATTTGAATCCTATTTTTGAGATCACTTTAAAATATTTAAAATCCGACCGCATTCCTGTAACGACTGGACAATGACTTTTGAAGATGGAAAGTTGTTATTTGGACAGGAATGAATGTATTCTGACCCACCACTAACCGCATCAACGGGAATCCCATTTTTGGGATCACTTTAAAATATTTAAAATCCGACCGCACTCCTGTAACGACCCGACAATGACTTTTGATGATGGAAAATTGTTATTTGTGCAAGAATGAATGTGTTCTGACCCACCACAAACCGCATCTACGTGAATCCCATTTTTGGGATCACTTTAAAATATTTAAAATCCGACCGCACTCCTGTAACGACTCGACAATGACTTTTGAAGATGGAAAGTTGTTATTTGGGCAGGAATTAATGTATTCTGACCCACCACAAACCGCATCAACGTGAATCCCAATTTAGAGATCAATTTCAAATATTTAAAATCCGACCGCACTCCTGTAACGACTCTACAATGATTTTTGATGATGGAAAGTTGTTATTTGTGCAAGAATGAATGTGTTCTGACCCACTTCAAACCGCATCAACGTGAATTCCATTTTTGGGATCACTTTAAAATATTTAAAATCCGACCGCACTCCTGTAACGACCCGATAATGACTTTTGAAGATGGAAAGTTGTTATTTGGGTTCGATTGAATGTATTCTGACCCACCACAAACCGCATCAACTTGAATCCCATTTTTGAGATCACTCTAAAATATTTAAAATCCGACCGCACTCCTGTAACGACCCGGCAATTACTTTTGATGATGGGAAGTTGTTATTTGTACAGGAATGAATGTATTCTGACCCATCACAAACCTCATCAACTTGAATCCCATTTTTGAGCTTACTTTAAATTATTTAAAATTCGACTGCACTCCTGTTATGACCCGACAAGTCCTTTGGACGATGAAAGTTGTTATTTATGCAAGGATGAATGTATTCTAACCCACCACGAACCGCGCCAACTCGAATCTCATTTTTGAGATCACTTTAAAATATTTAAAATCTGACCGCACTCCTATTACGACCCGACAATGACTTTTGATGATGGAAAGTTGTTACTTGGACAGGAATGAATGTATTCTGACCCACTATAAACCGCGCCAAATCGAATCCCATTTTTGGGATCACTTTAAAATATTTAAAATCCGACCGCACTCCTGTAACGACCCGACAATGACTTTTGATGATGGAAAATTCTTAATATTGTTGGAATGAATGTTTTCTAACCCATCACGAACCGCGCCAACTCGAATCCTATTTTTGAGATCACTTTAAATTATTTAAAATCCGACCGCATTCCTGTAACGACCCGACAATGACTTTTGAAGATGGAAAGTTGTTATTTGGGCAGGAATGAATGTATTCTGACCCACCACAAACCGCATCAACGTGAATCCCATTTTTGGGATCACTTTAAAATATTTAAAATCCGACCGCACTCCTGTAACGACCCGACAATGACTTTTGATGATGGAAAGTTGTTACTTGGACAGGAATGAATGTATTCTGACCCACTATAAACCGCGCCAAATCGAATCCCATTTTTGGGATCACTTTAAAATATTTAAAATCCGACCGCACTCCTGTAACGACCCGACAATGACTTTTGATGATGGAAAATTGTTATTATTGTTGGAATGAATGTTTTCTAACCCATCACGAACCGCGCCAACTCGAATCCTATTTTTGAGATCACTTTAAAATATTTAAAATCCGACCGCATTCCTGTAACGATCCGACAATGACTTTTGAAGATGGAAAGTTGTTATTTGGGCAGGAATGAATGTATTCTGACCCACCACACACCGCATCAACGTGAATCCCATTTTTGGGATCACTTTAAAATATTTAAAATTCGACCGCACTCCTGTAACGACCCGACAATGACTTTTGATGATGGAAAGTTGTTACTTGGACAGGAATGAATGTATTCTGACCCACTATAAACCGCGCCAAATCGAATCCCATTTTTGGGATCACTTTAAAATATTTAAAATCCGACCGCACTCCTGTAACGACCCGACAATGACTTTTGATGATGGAAAATTGTTATTATTGTTGGAATGAATGTTTTCTAACCCATCACGAACCGCGCCAACTCGAATCCTATTTTTGAGATCACTTTAAAATATTTAAAATTCGACCGCATTCCTGTAACGATCCGACAATGACTTTTGAAGATGGAAAGTTGTTATTTGGGCAGGAGTGAATGTATTCTAACCCACCACAAACCGCATCTACGTGAATCCCATTTTTGGGATCACTTTAAAATATTTAAAATCCGACCGCACTCCTGTAACGACCCGACAATGACTTTTGATGATGGAAAGTTGTTACTTGGACAGGAATGAATGTATTCTGACCTACTATAAACCGCGCCAAATCGAATCCCATTTTTGGTATCACTTTAAAATATTTAAAATCCGACCGCAATCCTGTAACGACCCGACAATGACTTTTGATGATGGAGAATTGTTATTATTGTTGGAATGAATGTTTTCTAACCCATCACGAACCGCGCCAACTCGAATCCTATTTTTGAGATCACTTTAAAATATTTTATATCCGACCACATTCCTGTAACGACCCGACAATGACTTTTGAAGATGGAAAGTTGTTATTTGGGCAGGAATGAATGTATTCTGACTCACCACAAACCGCATCAACGTGAATCCCATTTTTGGGATCACTTTAAAATATTTAAAATCCGACCGCACTCCTGTAACGACCCGACAATGACTTTTGATGATGGAAAGTTGTTACTTGGACAGGAATGAATGTATTCTGACCCACTATAAACCGCGCCAAATCGAATCCCATTTTTGGGATCACCTTAAAATATTTAAAATCCGACCGCACTCCTGTAACGACCCGACAATGACTTTTGATGATGTAAAATTGTTATTATTGTTGAAATGATTGTTTTTCAACCCTTCACGAACCGCGCCAACTCGAATCCTATTTTTGAGATCACTTTAAAATATTTAAAATCCGACCGCATTCCTGTAACGACCCGACAATGACTTTTGAAGATGGAAAGTTGTTATTTGGGCAGGAATGAATGTATTCTGACCCACCACAAACCGCATCAACGTGAATCCCATTTTTGGGATCACTTTAAAATATTTAAAATCCGACCGCACTCCTGTAACGACCCGACAATGACTTTTGATGTTGGAAAGTTGTTACTTGGACAGGAATGAATGTATTCTGACCCACTATAAACCGCGCCAAATCGAATCCCATTTTTGGGATCACTTTAAAATATTTAAAATCCGACCGCAATCCTGTAACGACCCGACAATGACTTTTGATGATGGAAAATTATTATTATTGTTTGAATGAATGTTTTCTAACCCATCACGAACCGCGCCAATTCGAATCCTATTTTTGAGATCACTTTAAAATATTTAAAATCCGACCGCATTCCTGTAACGACTGGACAATGACTTTTGAAGATGGAAAGTTGTTATTTGGACAGGAATGAATGTATTCTGACCCACCACTAACCGCATCAACGTGAATCCCATTTTTGGGATCACTTTAAAATATTTAAAATCCGACCGCACTCCTGTAACGACCCGACAATGACTTTTGATGATGGAAAGTTGTTATTTGTGCAAGAATGAATGTGTTCTGACCCACCACAAACCGCATCAACGTGAATCCCATTTTTGGGATCACTTTAAAATATTTAAAATCCGACCGCACTCCTGTAACGACTCGACAATGACTTTTGAAGATGGAAAGTTGTTATTTGGGCAGGAATTAATGTATTCTGACCCACCACAAACCGCATCAACGTGAATCCCAATTTAGAGATCACTTTCAAATATTTAAAATCCGACCGCACTCCTGTAACGACTCTACAATGACTTTTGATGATGGAAAGTTGTTATTTGTGCAAGAATGAATGTGTTCTGACCCACTGCAAACCGCATCAACGTGAATCCCATTTTTGGGATCACTTTAAAATATTTAAAATCCGACCGCACTCCTGTAACGACCCGATAATGACTTTTGAAGATGGAAAGTTGTTATTTGGGTTCGATTGAATGTATTCTGACCCACCACAAACCGCATCAACTTTAATCCCATTTTTGAGATCACTTTAAAATATTTAAAATCCGACCGCACTCCTGTAACGACCCGGCAATTACTTTTGATGATGGGAAGTTGTTATTTGTACAGAAATGAATGTATTCTGACCCATCACAAACCTCATCAACTTGAATCCCATTTTTGAGATTACTTTAAATTATTTAAAATTCGACTGCACTCTTGTTATGACCCGACAAGTCCTTTGGACGATGAAAGTTGTTATTTATGCAAGGATGAATGTATTCTAACCCACCACGAACCGCGCCAACTCGGATCTCATTTTTGAGATCACTTTAAAATATTTAAAATCCGACCGCACTCCTATTACGACCCGACAATGACTTTTGATGATGGAAAGTTGTTACTTGGACAGGAATGAATGTATTCTGACCCACTATAAACCGCGCCAAATCGAATCCCATTTTTGGGATCACTTTAAAATATTTAAAATCCGACCGCACTCCTGTAACGACCCGACAATGACTTTTGATGATGGAAAATTCTTATTATTGTTGGAATGAATGTTTTCTAACCCATCACGAACCGCGCCAACTAAAATCCTATTTTTGAGATCACTTTAAATTATTTAAAATCCGACCGCATTCCTGTAACGATCCGACAATGACTTTTGAAGATGGAAAGTTGTTATTTGGGCAGGAATGAATGTATTCTGACCCACCACAAACCGCATCAACGTGAATCCCATTTTTGGGATCACTTTAAAATATTTAAAATCCGACCGCACTCCTGTAACGACCCGACAATGACTTTTGATGATGGAAAGTTGTTACTTGGACAGGAATGAATGTATTCTGACCCACTATAAACCGCGCCAAATCGAATCCCATTTTTGGGATCACTTTAAAATATTTAAAATCCGACCGCACTCCTGTACCGACCCGACAATGACTTTTGATGATGGAAAATTGATATTATTGTTGAAATGAATGTTTTCTAACCCATCACGAACCGCGCCAACTCGAATCCTATTTTTGAGATCACTTTAAAATATTTAAAATCCGACCGCATTCCTGTAACGACCCGACAATGACTTTTGAAGATGGAAAGTTGTTATTTGGGCAGGAATGAATGTATTCTGACCCACCACAAACCGCATCTACGTGAATCCCATTTTTGGGATCACTTTAAAATATTTAAAATCCGACCGCACTCCTGTAACGACCCGACAATGACTTTTGATGATGGAAAGTTGTTACTTGGACAGAAATGAATGTATTCTGACCCACTATAAACCGCGCCAAATCGAATCCCATTTTTGGGATCACTTTAAAATATTTAAAATCCTACCGCAATCCTGTAACGACCCGACAATGACTTTTGATGATGGAAAATTGTTATTATTGTTGGAATGAATGTTTTCTAACCCATCACGAACCGCGCCAACTCGAATCCTATTTTTGAGATCACTTTAAAATATTTAAAATCCGACCACATTCCTGTAACGACCCGACAATGACTTTTGAAGATGGAAACTTGTTATTTGGGCAGGAATGAATGTATTCTGACCCACCACAAACCGCATCAACGTGAATCCCATTTTTGGGATCACTTTAAAATATTTAAAATCCGACCGCACTCCTGTAACGACCCGACAATGACTTTTGATGATGGAAAGTTGTTACTTGGACAGGAATGAATGTATTCTGACCCACTATAAACCGCGCCAAATCGAATCCCATTTTTGGGATCACCTTAAAATATTTAAAATCCGACCGCACTCCTGTAACGACCCGACAATGACTTTTGATGATGGAAAATTGTTATTATTGTTGGAATGAATGTTTTCCAACCCATCACGAACCGCGCCAATTCGAATCCTATTTTTGAGATCACTTTAAAATATTTAAAATCCGACCGCATTCCTGTAACGACTGGACAATGACTTTTGAAGATGGAAAGTTGTTATTTGGGCAGGAATGAATGTATTCTGATCCACCACTAACCGCATCAACGTGAATCCCATTTTTGGGATCACTTTAAAATATTTAAAATCCGACCGCACTCCTGTAACGACCCGACAATGACTTTTGATGATGGAAAGTTGTTATTTGTGCAAGAATGAATGTGTTCTGACCCACCACAAACCGCATCAACGTGAATCCCATTTTTGGGATCACTTTAAAATATTTAAAATCCGACCGCACTCCTGTAACGACTCGACAATGACTTTTGATGATGGAAAGTTGTTATTTGTGCAAGAATGAATGTGTTCTGACCCACCACAAACCGCATCAACGTGAATCCTATTTTTGAGATCACTTTAAAATATTTAATATCCGACCGCATTCCTGTAACGACTGGACAATGACTTTTGAAGATGGAAAGTTGTTATTTGGGCAGGAATGAATGTATTCTGATCCACCACTAACCGCATCAACGTGAATCCCATTTTTGGGATCACTTTAAAATATTTAAAATCCGACCGCACTCCTGTAACGACCCGACAATGACTTTTGATGATGGAAAGTTGTTATTTGTGCAAGAATGAATGTATTCTGACCCACCACAAACCGCATCAACGTGAATCCCAATTTAGAGATCACTTTCAAATATTTAAAATCCGACCGCACTCCTGTAACGACTCTACAATGATTTCTGATGATGGAAATTTGTTATTTGTGCAAGAATGAATGTGTTCTGACCCACTACAAACCGCATCAACGTGAATCCCATTTTTGGGATCACTTTAAAATATTTAAAATCCGACCGCACTCCTGTGACGACCCGATAATTACTTTTGAAGATGGAAAGTTGTTATTTTGGTTCGATTGAATGTATTCTGACCCACCACAAACCGCATCAACTTGAATCCCATTTTTGGGATCACCTTAAAATATTTAAAATCCGACCGCACTCCTGTAACGACCCGACAATGACTTTTGATGATGGAAAATTGTTATTATTGTTGGAATGAATGTTTTCCAACCCATCACGAACCGCGCCAACTCGAATCCTATTTTTGAGATCACTTTAAAATATTTAAAATCCGACCGCATTCCTGTAACGACCCGACAATGACTTTTGAAGATGGAAAGTTGTTATTTGTGCAAGAATGAATGTGTTCTGACCCACTGCAAACCGCATCAACGTGAATCCCATTTTTGGGATCACTTTAAAATATTTAAAATCCGACCGCACTCCTGTAACGACCCGATAATGACTTTTGAAGATGGAAAGTTGTTATTTGGGTTCGATTGAATGTATTCTGACCCACCACAAACCGCATCAACTTTAATCCCATTTTTGAGATCACTCTAAAATATTTAAAATCCGACCGCACTCCTGTAACGACCCGGCAATTACTTTTGATGATGGGAAGTTGTTATTTGTACAGAAATGAATGTATTCTGACCCATCACAAACCTCATCAACTTGAATCCCATTTTTGAGATTACTTTAAATTATTTAAAATTCGACTGCACTCTTGTTATGACCCGACAAGTCCTTTGGACGATGAAAGTTGTTATTTATGCAAGGATGAATGTATTCTAACCCACCACGAACCGCGCCAACTCGGATCTCATTTTTGAGATCACTTTAAAATATTTAAAATCCGACCGCATTCCTGTAACGACCCGACAATGACTTTTGAAGATGGAAAGTTGTTATTTGGGCAGGAATGAATGTATTCTGACCCACCACAAACCGCATCTACGTGAATCCCATTTTTGGGATCACTTTAAAATATTTAAAATCCGACCGCACTCCTGTAACGACCCGACAATGACTTTTGATGATGGAAAGTTGTTACTTGAACAGAAATGAATGTATTCTGACCCACTATAAACCGCGCCAAATCGAATCCCATTTTTGGGATCACTTTAAAATATTTAAAATCCTACCGCAATCCTGTAACGACCCGACAATGACTTTTGATGATGGAAAATTGTTATTATTGTTGGAATGAATGTTTTCTAACCCATCACGAACCGCGCCAACTCGAATCCTATTTTTGAGATCACTTTAAAATATTTAAAATCCGACCACATTCCTGTAACGACCCGACAATGACTTTTGAAGATGGAAACTTGTTATTTGGGCAGGAATGAATGTATTCTGACCCACCACAAACCGCATCAACGTGAATCCCATTTTTGGGATCACTTTAAAATATTTAAAATCCGACCGCACTCCTGTAACGACCCGACAATGACTTTTGATGATGGAAAGTTGTTACTTGGACAGGAATGAATGTATTCTGACCCACTATAAACCGCGCCAAATCGAATCCCATTTTTGGGATCACCTTAAAATATTTAAAATCCGACCGCACTCCTGTAACGACCCGACAATGACTTTTGATGATGGAAAATTGTTATTATTGTTGGAATGAATGTTTTCCAACCCATCACGAACCGCGCCAATTCGAATCCTATTTTTGAGATCACTTTAAAATATTTAAAATCCGACCGCATTCCTGTAACGACTGGACAATGACTTTTGAAGATGGAAAGTTGTTATTTGGGCAGGAATGAATGTATTCTGATCCACCACTAACCGCATCAACGTGAATCCCATTTTTGGGATCACTTTAAAATATTTAAAATCCGACCGCACTCCTGTAACGACCCGACAATGACTTTTGATGATGGAAAGTTGTTATTTGTGCAAGAATGAATGTGTTCTGACCCACCACAAACCGCATCAACGTGAATCCCATTTTTGGGATCACTTTAAAATATTTAAAATCCGACCGCACTCCTGTAACGACTCGACAATGACTTTTGAAGATGGAAAGTTGTTATTTGGGCAGGAATTAATGTATTCTGACCCACCACAAACCGCATCAACGTGAATCCCAATTTAGAGATCACTTTCAAATATTTAAAATCCGACCGCACTCCTGTAACGACTCTACAATGATTTCTGATGATGGAAAGTTGTTATTTGTGCAAGAATGAATGTGTTCTGACCCACTACAAACCGCATCAACGTGAATCCCATTTTTGGGATCACTTTAAAATATTTAAAATCCGACCGCACTCCTGTAACGACCCGATAATGACTTTTGAAGATGGAAAGTTGTTATTTGGGTTCGATTGAATGTATTCTGACCCACCACAAACCGCATCAACTTGAATCCCATTTTTGGGATCACCTTAAAATATTTAAAATCCGACCGCACTCCTGTAACGACCCGACAATGACTTTTGATGATGGAAAATTGTTATTATTGTTGGAATGAATGTTTTCCAACCCATCACGAACCGCGCCAACTCGAATCCTATTTTTGAGATCACTTTAAAATATTTAAAATCCGACCGCATTCCTGTAACGACCCGACAATGACTTTTGAAGATTGAAAGTTGTTATTTGGGCAGGAATGAATGTATTCTGACCCACCACAAACCGCATCAACGTGAATCCCATTTTTGGGATCACTTTAAAAGATTTAAAATCCGACCGCACTCCTGTAACGACCCGACAATGACTTTTGATGTTGGAAAGTTGTTACTTGGACAGGAATGAATGTATTCTGACCCACTATAAACCGCGCCAAATCGAATCCCATTTTTGGGATCACTTTAAAATATTTAAAATCCGACCGCAATCCTGTAACGACCCGACAATGACTTTTGATGATGGGAAATTGTTATTATTGTTGGAATGAATGTTTTCTAACCCATCACGAACCGCGCCAATTCGAATCCTATTTTTGAGATCACTTTAAAATATTTAAAATCCGACCGCATTCCTGTAACAACTCGACAATGACTTTTGAAGATGGAAAGTTGTTATTTGGGCAGGAATGAATGTATTCTGACCCACCACTAACCGCATCAACGTGAATCCCATTTTTGGGATCACTTTAAAATATTTAAAATCCGACCGCACTCCTGTAACGACCCGACAATGACTTTTGATGATGGATAGTTGTTACTTGGACAGGAATGAATGTATTCTGACCCACTATAAACCGCGCCAAATCGAATCCCATTTTTGGGATCACTTTAAAATATTTAAAATCCGACCGCACTCCTGTAACGACCCGACAATGACTTTTGATGATGGAAAATTGTTATTATTGTTGGAATGAATGTTTTCTAACCCATCTCGAACCGCGCCAACTCGAATCCTATTTTTGAGATCACTTTAAAATAATTAAAATCCGACCGCATTCCTGTAACGACTCGACAATGACTTTTGAAGATGGAAAGTTGTTATTTGGGCAGGAATGAATGTATTCTGACCCACCACTAACCGCATCAACGTGAATCCCATTTTTGGGATCACTTTAAAATATTTAAAATCCGACCGCACTCCTATTACGACCCGACAATGACTTTTGATGATGGAAAGTTGTTACTTGGACAGGAATGAATGTATTCTGACCCACTATAAACCGCGCCAAATCGAATCATATGTTTGGGATCACTTTAAAGTATTTAAAATCCGACCGCACTCCTGTAACGTCCCGACAATGACTTTTGATGATGGAGAATTGTTATTATTGTTGGAATGAATGTTTTCTAACCCATCACGAACCGCGCCAACTCGAATCCTATTTTTGAGATCACTTTAAAATATTTAAAATCCGACCGCATTCCTGTAACGATCCGACAATGTTTTTTGAAGATGGAAAGTTGTTATTTGGGCAGGAATGAATGTATTCTGACCCACCACAAACCGCATCAACGTGAATCCCATTTTTGGGATCACTTTAAAATATTTGAAATCCGACCGCACTCCTGTAACGACCCGACAATGACTTTTGATGATGGAAAGTTGTTACTTGGACAGAAATGAATGTATTCTGACCCACTATAAACCGCGCCAAATCGAATCCCATTTTTGGGATCACTTTAAAATATTTAAAATCCGACCGCACTCCTGTACCGACCCGACAATGACTTTTGATGATGGAAAATTGATATTATTGTTGGAATGAATGTTTTCTAACCCATCACGAACCGCGCCAACTCGAATCCTATTTTTGAGATCACTTTAAAATATTTAAAATCCGACCGCATTCCTGTAACGACCCGAAAATGACTTTTGAAGATGGAAAGTTGTTATTTGGGCAGGAATGAATGTATTCTGACCCACCACAAACCGCATCTACGTGAATCCCATTTTTGGGATCACTTTAAAATATTTAAAATCCGACCGCACTCCTGTAACGACCCGACAATGACTTTTGATGATGGAAAGTTGTTACTTGGACAGGAATGAATGTATTCTGACCTACTATAAACCGCGCCAAATCGAATCCCATTTTTGGGATCACTTTAAAATATTTAAAATCCGACCGCAATCCTGTAACGACCCGACAATGACTTTTGATGATGGAAAATTGTTATTATTGTTGGAATGAATGTTTTCTAACCCATCACGAACCGCGCCAACTCGAATCCTATTTTTGAGATCATTTTAAAATATTTAAAATCCGACCGCATTCCTGTAACGACCCGACAATGACTTTTGAAGATGGAAAGTTGTTATTTGGGCAGGAATGAATGTATTCTGACCCACCACAAACCGCATCAACGTGAATCCCATTTTTGGGATCACTTTAAATTATTTAAAATCCGACCGCACTCCTGTAACGACCCGACAATGACTTTTGATGATAGAAAGTTGTTACTTGGACAGAAATGAATGTATTCTGACCCACTATAAACCGCGCCAAATCGAATCCCATTTTTGGGATCACTTTAAAATATTTAAAATCCGACCGCAATCCTGTAACGACCCGACAATGACTTTTGATGATGGAAAATTGTTATTATTGTTGGAATGAATGTTTTCTAACCCATCACGAACCGCGCCAACTCGAATCCTATTTTTGAGATCACTTTAAAATATTTAAAATCCGACCACATTCCTGTAACGACCCGACAATGACTTTTGAAGATGGAAACTTGTTATTTGGGCAGGAATGAATGTATTCTGACCCACCACAAACCGCATCAACGTGAATCCCATTTTTGGGATCACTTTAAAATATTTAAAATCCGACCGCACTCCTGTAACGACCCGACAATGACTTTTGATGATGGAAAGTTGTTACTTGGACAGGAATGAATGTATTCTGACCCACTATAAACCGCGCCAAATGGAATCCCATTTTTGGGATCACTTTAAAATATTTAAAATCCGACCGCACTCCTGTAACGACCCGACAATGACTTTTGATGATGGAAAATTGTTATTATTGTTGGAATAAATGTTTTCCAACCCATCACGAACCGCGCCAATTCGAATCCTATTTTTGAGATCACTTTAAAATATTTAAAATCCGACCGCATTCCTGTAACGACTGGACAATGACTTTTGAAAATGGAAAGTTGTTATTTGGGCAGGAATGAATGTATTCTGATCTACCACTAACCGCATCAACGTGAATCCCATTTTTGGGATCACTTTAAAATATTTAAAATCCGACCGCACTCCTGTAACGACCCGACAATGACTTTTGATGATGGAAAGTTGTTATTTGTGCAAGAATGAATGTGTTCTGACCCACCACAAACCGCATCAACGTGAATCCCATTTTTGGGATCACTTTAAAATATTTAAAATCCGACCGCACTCCTGTAACGACTCGACAATGACTTTTGAAGATGGAAAGTAGTTAGTTGGGCAGGAATTAATGTATTCTGACCCACCACAAACCGCATCAACGTGAATCCCAATTTAGAGATCACTTTCAAATATTTAAAATCCGACCGCACTCCTGTAACGACTCTACAATGATTTCTGATGATGGAAAGTTGTTATTTGTGCAAGAATAAATGTGTTCTGACCCACTACAAACCGCATCAACGTGAATCCCATTTTTGGGATCACTTTAAAATATTTAAAATCCGACCGCACTCCTGTAACGACCCGATAATGACTTTTGAAGATGGAAAGTTGTTATTTGGGTTCGATTGAATGTATTCTGACCCACCACAAACCGCATCAACTTGAATCCCATTTTTGGGATCACCTTAAAATATTTAAAATCCGACCGCACTCCTGTAACGACCCGACAATGTCTTTTGATGATGGAAAATTGTTATTATTGTTGGAATGAATGTTTTCCAACCCATCACGAACCGCGCCAACTCGAATCCTATTTTTGAGATCACTTTAAAATATTTAAAATCCGACCGCATTCCTGTAACGACCCGACAATGACTTTTGAAGATGGAAAGTTGTTATTTGGGCAGGAATGAATGTATTCTGACCCACCACAAACCGCATCAACGTGAATCCCATTTTTGGGATCACTTTAAAATATTTAAAAACCGACCGCACTCCTGTAACGACCCGACAATGACTTTTGATGTTGGAAAGTTGTTACTTGGACAGGAATGAATGTATTCTGACCCACTATAAACCGCGCCAAATCGAATCCCATTTTTGGGATCACTTTAAAATATTTAAAATCCGACCGCAATCCTGTAACGACCCGACAATGACTTTTGATGATGGAAAATTGTTATTATTGTTGGAATGAATGTTTTCTAACCCATCACGAACCGCGCCAATTCGAATCCTATTTTTGAGATCACTTTAAAATATTTAAAATCCGACCGCATTCCTGTAACGACTCGACAATGACTTTTGAAGATGGAAAGTTGTTATTTGGGCAGGAATGAATGTATTCTGACCCACCACTAACCGCATCAACGTGAATCCCATTTTTGGGATCACTTTAAAATATATAAAATCCGACCGCACTCCTGTAACGACCCGACAATGACTTTTGATGATGGATAGTTGTTACTTGGACAGGAATGAATGTATTCTGACCCACTATAAACCGCGCCAAATCGAATCCCATTTTTGGGATCACTTTAAAATATTTAAAATCCGACCGCACTCCTGTAACGACCCGACAATGACTTTTGATGATGGAAAATTGTTATTATTGTTGGAATGAATGTTTTCTAACCCATCACGAACCGCGCCAACTCGAATCCTAATTTTGAGATCACTTTAAAATATTTAAAATCCGACCGCATTCCTGTAACGACTCGACAATGACTTTTGAAGATGGAAAGTTGTTATTTGGGCAGGAATGAATGTATTCTGACCAACCACTAACCGCATCAACGTGAATCCCATTTTTGGGATCACTTTAAAATATTTAAAATCCGACCGCACTCCTATTACGACCCGACAATGACTTTTGATGATGGAAAGTTGTTACTTGGACAGGAATGAATGTATTCTGACCCACTATAAACCGCGCCAAATCGAATCCCATTTTTGGGATCACTTTAAAGTATTTAAAATCCGACCGCACTCCTGTAACGTCCCGACAATGACTTTTGATGATGGAGAATTGTTATTATTGTTGGAATGAATGTTTTCTAACCCATCACGAACCGCGCCAACTCGAATCCTATTTTTGAGATCACTTTAAAATATTTAAAATCCGACCGCATTCCTGTAACGATCCGACAATGACTTTTGAAGATGGAAAGTTGTTATTTGGGCAGGAATGAATGTATTCTGACCCACCACAAACCGCATCAACGTGAATCCCATATTTGGGATCACTTTAAAATATTTGAAATCCGACCGCACTCCTGTAACGACCCGACAATGACTTTTGATGATGGAAAGTTGTTACTTGGACAGGAATGAATGTATTCTGACCCACTATAAACCGCGCCAAATCGAATCCCATTTTTGGGATCACTTTAAAATATTTAAAATCCGACCGCACTCCTGTACCGACCCGACAATGACTTTTGATGATGGAAAATTGATATTATTGTTGGAATGAATGTTTTCTAACCCATCACGAACCGCGCCAACTCGAATCCTATTTTTGAGACCACTTTAAAATATTTAAAATCCGACCGCATTCCTGTAACGACCCGACAATGACTTTTGAAGATGGAAAGTTGTTATTTGGGCAGGAATGAATGTATTCTGACCCACCACAAACCGCATCTACGTGAATCCCATTTTTGGGATCACTTTAAAATATTTAAAATCCGACCGCACTCCTGTAACGACCCGACAATGACTTTTGATGATGGAAAGTTGTTACTTGGACAGGAATGAATGTATTCTGACCTACTATAAACCGCGCCAAATCGAATCCCATTTTTGGGATCACTTTAAAATATTTAAAATCCGACCGCAATCCTGTAACGACCCGACAATGACTTTTGATGATGAAAAATTGTTATTATTGTTGGAATGAATGTTTTCTAACCCATCACGAACCGCGCCAACTCGAATCCTATTTTTGAGATCACTTTAAAATATTTAAAATCCGACCGCATTCCTGTAACGACCCGACAATGACTTTTGAAGATGGAAAGTTGTTATTTGGGCAGGAATGAATGTATTCTGACCCACCACAAACCGCATCAACGTGAATCCCATATTTGGGATCACTTTAAAATATTTGAAATCCGACCGCACTTCTGTAACGACCCGACAATGACTTTTGATGATGGAAAGTTGTTACTTGGACAGGAATGAATGTATTCTGACCCACTATAAACCGCGCCAAATCGAATCCCATTTTTGGGATCACTTTAAAATATTTAAAATCCGACCGCACTCCTGTACCGACCCGACAATGACTTTTGATGATGGAAAATTGATATTATTGTTGGAATGAATGTTTTCTAACCCATCACGAACCGCGCCAACTCGAATCCTATTTTTGAGACCACTTTAAAATATTTAAAATCCGACCGCATTCCTGTAACGACCCGACAATGACTTTTGAAGATGGAAAGTTGTTATTTGGGCAGGAATGAATGTATTCTGACCCACCACAAACCGCATCTACGTGAATCCCATTTTTGGGATCACTTTAAAATATTTAAAATCCGACCGCACTCCTGTAACGACCCGACAATGACTTTTGATGATGGAAAGTTGTTACTTGGACAGGAATGAATGTATTCTGACCTACTATAAACCGCGCCAAATCGAATCCCATTTTTGGGATCACTTTAAAATATTTAAAATCCGACCGCAATCCTGTAACGACCCGACAATGACTTTTGATGATGAAAAATTGTTATTATTGTTGGAATGAATGTTTTCTAACCCATCACGAACCGCGCCAACTCGAATCCTATTTTTGAGATCACTTTAAAATATTTAAAATCCGACCGCATTCCTGTAACGACCCGACAATGACTTTTGAAGATGGAAAGTTGTTATTTGGGCAGGAATGAATGTATTATGACCCATCACAAACCGCATCAACGTGAATCCCATTTTTGGGATCACTTTAAAATATCTAAAATCCGACCGCACTCCTGTAACGACCCGACAATGACTTTTGATGATAGAAAGTTGTTACTTGGACAGAAATGAATGTATTCTGACCCACTATAAACCGCGCCAAATCGAATCCCATTTTTGGGATCACTTTAAAATATTTAAAATCCGACCGCAATCCTGTAACGACCCGACAATGACTTTTGAAGATGGAAAGTTGTTATTTGGGCAGGAATGAATGTATTCTGACCCACCACTAACCGCATCAACGTGAATCCCATTTTTGGGATCACTTTAAAATATTTAAAATCCGACCGCACTCCTGTAACGACCCGACAATGACTTTTGATGATGGAAAATTGTTATTATTGTTGGAATGAATGTTTTCTAACCCATCACGAACCGCGCCAACCCGAATCCTATTTTTGAGATCACTTTAAAATATTTAAAATCCGACCGCATTCCTGTAACTACCCGACAATGACTTTTGATGTTGGAAAGTTGTTACTTGGACAGGAATGAATGTATTCTGACCCACTATAAACCGCGCCAAATCGAATCCCATTTTTGGGATCACTTTAAAATATTTAAAATCCGACCGCAATCCTGTAACGACCCGACAATGACTTTTGATGATGGAAAATTGTTATTATTGTTGGAATGAATGTTTTCTAACCCATCACGAACCGCGCCAACCCGAATCCTATTTTTGAGATCACTTTAAAATATTTAAAATCCGACCGCAATCCTGTAACGACCCGACAATGACTTTTGATGATGGAAAATTGTTATTATTGTTGGAATGAATGTTTTCTAACCCATCACGAACCGCGCCAATTCGAATCCTATTTTTGAGATCACTTTAAAATATTTAAAATCCGACCGCATTCCTGTAACGACTCGACAATGACTTTTGAAGATGGAAAGTTGTTATTTGGGCAGGAATGAATGTATTCTGACCCACCACTAACCGCATCAACGTGAATCCCATTTTTGGGATCACTTTAAAATATTTAAAATCCGACCGCACTCCTGTAACGACCCGACAATGACTTTTGATGATGGAAAATTGTTATTATTGTTGGAATGAATGTTTTCTAACCCATCACGAACCGCGCCAACCCGAATCCTATTTTTGAGATCACTTTAAAATATTTAAAATCCGACCGCACTCCTGTAACGACCCGACAATGACTTTTGATGTTGGATAGTTGTTACTTGGACAGGAATGAATGTATTCTGACCCACTATAAATCGCGCCAAATCGAATCCCATTTTTGGGATCACTTTAAAATATTTAAAATCCGACCGCAATCCTGTAACGACCCGACAATGACTTTTGATGATGGAAAATTGTTATTATTGTTGGAATGAATGTTTTCTAACCCATCACGAACCGCGCCAATTCGAATCCTATTTTTGAGATCACTTTAAAATATTTAAAATCCGACCGCATTCCTGTAACGACTCGACAATGACTTTTGAAGATGGAAAGTTGTTATTTGGGCAGGAATGAATGTATTATGACCCACCACTAACCGCATCAACGTGAATCCCATTTTTGGGATCACTTTAAAATATTTAAAATCCGACCGCACTCCTGTAACGACCCGACAATGACTTTTGATGATGGAAAATTGTTATTATTGTTGGAATGAATGTTTTCTAACCCATCACGAACCGCGCCAACCCGAATCCTATTTTTGAAATCACTTTAAAATATTTAAAATCCGACCGCACTCCTGTAACGACCCGACAATGACTTTTGATGTTGGAAAGTTGTTACTTGGACAGGAATGAATGTATTCTGACCCACTATAAATCGCGCCAAATCGAATCCCATTTTTGGGATCACTTTAAAATATTTAAAATCCGACCGCACTCCTGTACCGACCCGACAATGACTTTTGATGATGGAAAATTGATATTATTGTTGGAATGAATGTTTTCTAACCCATCACGAACCGCGCCAACTCGAATCCTATTTTTGAGACCACTTTAAAATATTTAAAATCCGACCGCATTCCTGTAACGACCCGACAATGACTTTTGAAGATGGAAAGTTGTTATTTGGGCAGGAATGAATGTATTCTGACCCACCACAAACCGCATCTACGTGAATCCCATTTTTGGGATCACTTTAAAATATTTAAAATCCGACCGCACTCCTGTAACGACCCGACAATGACTTTTGATGATGGAAAGTTGTTACTTGGACAGGAATGAATGTATTCTGACCTACTATAAACCGCGCCAAATCGAATCCCATTTTTGGGATCACTTTAAAATATTTAAAATCCGACCGCAATCCTGTAACGACCCGACAATGACTTTTGATGATGAAAAATTGTTATTATTGTTGGAATGAATGTTTTCTAACCCATCACGAACCGCGCCAACTCGAATCCTATTTTTGAGATCACTTTAAAATATTTAAAATCCGACCGCATTCCTGTAACGACCCGACAATGACTTTTGAAGATGGAAAGTTGTTATTTGGGCAGGAATGAATGTATTCTGACCCACCACAAACCGCATCAACGTGAATCCCATATTTGGGATCACTTTAAAATATTTGAAATCCGACCGCACTTCTGTAACGACCCGACAATGACTTTTGATGATGGAAAGTTGTTACTTGGACAGGAATGAATGTATTCTGACCCACTATAAACCGCGCCAAATCGAATCCCATTTTTGGGATCACTTTAAAATATTTAAAATCCGACCGCACTCCTGTACCGACCCGACAATGACTTTTGATGATGGAAAATTGATATTATTGTTGGAATGAATGTTTTCTAACCCATCACGAACCGCGCCAACTCGAATCCTATTTTTGAGACCACTTTAAAATATTTAAAATCCGACCGCATTCCTGTAACGACCCGACAATGACTTTTGAAGATGGAAAGTTGTTATTTGGGCAGGAATGAATGTATTCTGACCCACCACAAACCGCATCTACGTGAATCCCATTTTTGGGATCACTTTAAAATATTTAAAATCCGACCGCACTCCTGTAACGACCCGACAATGACTTTTGATGATGGAAAGTTGTTACTTGGACAGGAATGAATGTATTCTGACCTACTATAAACCGCGCCAAATCGAATCCCATTTTTGGGATCACTTTAAAATATTTAAAATCCGACCGCAATCCTGTAACGACCCGACAATGACTTTTGATGATGAAAAATTGTTATTATTGTTGGAATGAATGTTTTCTAACCCATCACGAACCGCGCCAACTCGAATCCTATTTTTGAGATCACTTTAAAATATTTAAAATCCGACCGCATTCCTGTAACGACCCGACAATGACTTTTGAAGATGGAAAGTTGTTATTTGGGCAGGAATGAATGTATTATGACCCATCACAAACCGCATCAACGTGAATCCCATTTTTGGGATCACTTTAAAATATCTAAAATCCGACCGCACTCCTGTAACGACCCGACAATGACTTTTGATGATAGAAAGTTGTTACTTGGACAGAAATGAATGTATTCTGACCCACTATAAACCGCGCCAAATCGAATCCCATTTTTGGGATCACTTTAAAATATTTAAAATCCGACCGCAATCCTGTAACGACCCGACAATGACTTTTGAAGATGGAAAGTTGTTATTTGGGCAGGAATGAATGTATTCTGACCCACCACTAACCGCATCAACGTGAATCCCATTTTTGGGATCACTTTAAAATATTTAAAATCCGACCGCACTCCTGTAACGACCCGACAATGACTTTTGATGATGGAAAATTGTTATTATTGTTGGAATGAATGTTTTCTAACCCATCACGAACCGCGCCAACCCGAATCCTATTTTTGAGATCACTTTAAAATATTTAAAATCCGACCGCATTCCTGTAACTACCCGACAATGACTTTTGATGTTGGAAAGTTGTTACTTGGACAGGAATGAATGTATTCTGACCCACTATAAACCGCGCCAAATCGAATCCCATTTTTGGGATCATTTTAAAATATTTAAAATCCGACCGCAATCCTGTAACGACCCGACAATGACTTTTGATGATGGAAAATTGTTATTATTGTTGGAATGAATGTTTTCTAACCCATCACGAACCGCGCCAACCCGAATCCTATTTTTGAGATCACTTTAAAATATTTAAAATCCGACCGCAATCCTGTAACGACCCGACAATGACTTTTGATGATGGAAAATTGTTATTATTGTTGGAATGAATGTTTTCTAACCCATCACGAACCGCGCCAATTCGAATCCTATTTTTGAGATCACTTTAAAATATTTAAAATCCGACCGCATTCCTGTAACGACTCGACAATGACTTTTGAAGATGGAAAGTTGTTATTTGGGCAGGAATGAATGTATTCTGACCCACCACTAACCGCATCAACGTGAATCCCATTTTTGGGATCACTTTAAAATATTTAAAATCCGACCGCACTCCTGTAACGACCCGACAATGACTTTTGATGATGGAAAATTGTTATTATTGTTGGAATGAATGTTTTCTAACCCATCACGAACCGCGCCAACCCGAATCCTATTTTTGAGATCACTTTAAAATATTTAAAATCCGACCGCACTCCTGTAACGACCCGACAATGACTTTTGATGTTGGAAAGTTGTTACTTGGACAGGAATGAATGTATTCTGACCCACTATAAATCGCGCCAAATCGAATCCCATTTTTGGGATCACTTTAAAATATTTAAAATCCGACCGCAATCCTGTAACGACCCGACAATGACTTTTGATGATGGAAAATTGTTATTATTGTTGGAATGAATGTTTTCTAACCCATCACGAACCGCGCCAATTCGAATCCTATTTTTGAGATCACTTTAAAATATTTAAAATCCGACCGCATTCCTGTAACGACTCGACAATGACTTTTGAAGATGGAAAGTTGTTATTTGGGCAGGAATGAATGTATTATGACCCACCACTAACCGCATCAACGTGAATCCCATTTTTGGGATCACTTTAAAATATTTAAAATCCGACCGCACTCCTGTAACGACCCGACAATGACTTTTGATGATGGAAAATTGTTATTATTGTTGGAATGAATGTTTTCTAACCCATCACGAACCGCGCCAACCCGAATCCTATTTTTGAAATCACTTTAAAATATTTAAAATCCGACCGCATTCCTGTAACGACCTGACAATGACTTTGATGATGGAAAGTCCTTCAGTGAAAATCTGAATAATTTTTCTTTCTTTAAATGTAATATTTAATAAAATCTCCGTTCAAAATTTTCATACGACACCACTTTCGAAAAAATGAACATCCTACATGTAAACACATTACATCAAAGACTCCATCACAACTTTCGAAACCACTACCTCAGCAAACTGTTAAACCAAACTATCGAATTCAATTGTGGAGCAATATATGTGTTTCCATCAGCTAAATTCCAACGCATCGCAGCAACCCACTATACCATAACTAACTGAATTTCAGCAACTTATGATAATATACGTTATCAAATATCGATCCTGGCAATGCTGATGCACAATTTCCGACAATTCAATGCAGAACGCGAGACCGTTATATTACTTAGCGCAGCAATATCGGACTCGGACGCATAAATCAAGCAATTCCGCGTGAAAATATGCCTGTAAAAGCGGTCCCCCATGTTTTTTTGTCGGATTTTTCATCCAGTAAACGGCAATAGAGCCGTAAATTACATTTAGCGATTTATAAGCCAGAACGCTGACTCTGCTCTGATACCCATAAATCGGCATCTTCGAGACCATACGAGGTCTCTATAAATTATATGAGCGATCGCCTAGAAGTTGCACTGAATCTCCCGCGTCGATGTCTCACTACAGTCTGGAGGATGAAAGGGATGCAACAAACGAAAACGGGGTAGACCAAGAGCTGGATTCGTATTTGTTTAGCTTGTCATGAAATCAGGTTATTGGAGCAAATCACATAAATTGTAGGAAAAGCAAACTTCATTGTCATTAATTAAAACAATGTATCTTCCGTTGTTCTCAACTGTTTCAGCTTCTTGAATTTCTGGTGGAAGAAACAACCTAGTTAAATCATCCCTTTCAATTTCCATTGTATTGTAATAAAAATACACTAATTTCGCTAATTTATTAAAAACTCTTCTAAACAATCACTTGATTCATTCAAAATATTTATATCACAGTCACTGTCGTCACTCTGTCTATTTGCGAACTCTTGAACTATATCTCCGCAACTGCAACTCTGCGACTCTACCTGCCATCTAATGATGAGCGTCTTATAAACCGGCAAGTAGAATTCTTTCACCTTTCTCGAATAGCTACGGTCTGGCCTCATGGTTGTGACATTGCCCTCTTCTCAAGGACATTCCGTCCCGAAATGTCTTTCTTGGAGTGTGGAGATATCTGCAAGATTCTCCATATCTGCACCTTGACGTTCGATGGAAATAACACTACACAGTCTTCATGTTGGGTCAAGGAAGATAATTAGAGCACAACAAAATCTTGACGCCGCTGGATCTGAATATTGTCTCCAACATGCTCCTTATAACTCTCCATTCCATCCTATCAATCCCACAAGCAATTTTGGGATTACTGGATCCACGAGATTCTGATCCAGCATGGTGTCTTTTAATCTGGTAAGACTCTTCCAGACGTCCTCTTAAGACGGTTTACCTCGGGAATGCTTCTTGGTAACCAGATAGTAGATGTTTTCTCTGGCCCTTCTTCAATTGCCGACTTCTGGGTTCTGTTCACGTAGTTCCTGGAGTCGACCGAACTTCTTTGAGAATGCCACACAGTGAGCTAGCGCGTAATCAGCAGGCACCTCAAATAGGTCTCATGGCTCCCCTCGAGTTACTCCATGTAGAACTTTCTGTCCATTTGATTACAAAGACTTGCATTTCTGGAACGTTATCTCATCCACCGGTAGTGTGAGGGTAAGAACTTGGTCATGGTTGGAATGAATGACCCTAGGTTTCCCTCGGGGTCGCTTGCAGCTTCGATAAACAAGGTCATTATTCATTCTCTTACGATCTTGTACGGATCTTTCCACGAGTTTCGCAAGTTCCGTGATAGGCCCTAATGTCAAAGGTCTCCTTCATTCTGTCGCTGACACTCTGGATGTTCAAATGGACTTGTTCGCGAATATCGTCCATTCTTGGTACTGGGCCCTTCTTCGTCACATTGTTCAGCTGATGATAATCAACGCAAAATCGTGTTGGACCACCTTTCTTCTTCACCAGTACGACTGGAAAGGACCAGGGATTATCAGATGATTCGATAACTCCTTCTTTTACATGTCGCAGAAAATTTTATCAGCCTCTCTCTTCTTGGCGAGTGGAAGTCTTCTAGCTGATTGGCAAATAGGTCGAGCATTACCAGTATCTATCTTGTGCAGAACGATCTTTTTACTATCCCCTTTTTTTGTCCGGTATCGGAGATTGTTAAAATTGTTATATCCGTGAACCTGTTGCAACCCTACGTGCAACCCTCAGAAGTAAGAGACTTGTGCGAGCTAGGGGAAGACGTAGCCCTTACCTTTCAATACGTGTGAGGCCATGCACAAGACCGGTGGCAATGCTCAGATTTTAACTAACGCTCTTTGGCTTATGAGGCGAGAACTCAACCCGCACACCACCGCGGCCCATAAATCACCAGATGTCATGGTTCTTCATGACTAATTCTCTCAGTTTCGGCTGTTGAGCTTGTTCTATGCCCTTCTCTGATTCCACTAGAAAGTTGTTGACTTGGCTTACAGTGCTGCGTTAACTCCTAATCACCGAGGAAATTGACGAGCAGTTCCCCAAAATCGTTTCTTTCTTCAAAGCCACCTGGTAATAATTGACATCCATCACCCTAACTGGCACAAATTTATCAACACGCAACAAGTGACCTAGTGCGATCCCTCGTCCAATTTTATCATCGTGAAACTTGGGCTCGAAGCTTCGTCCAGGCGAGCCTCCAGTATGGTTTCAACCCTTTCAGAAACGCTTACATCTTCAGCCAACAGGACTCGAATCATTTCTTCACTTCTCCCATGAAGTACCAGCTCTTCTCCGTTCACCCGTAAGACACCATATTTGAAATTTTCCTCGAAACCCCTGGAATTCATGACATCCATTCCAATAATTGCCTCGTACTCGATGTCTCCTACTAGAGCCCGGTGTTTCACGTTAGTGCTGTCCAACGTCAGTTCAATATACAGTTACCGGCTCTTCCAATTCGATGATTCAATTTCTGCCGGTGTTTTGGCAAATGTAGGCCTAATGATAGTCCTAGTGCAACTTATCTAGCAGGTGCAAGACCGTCTACGAAGACCCCTTTGTTTTGTCGTTGAAGTACAGCGACATATACGTTATTAACTGGGGCTGACGATTGCTCCTTCTTGACCGTCGTTGGTGTCGATTTTATGAGTGTTGGACATCTGCTACGCACGTGCTTAACTTTTCTAGAATTTCAGCATCTTATTAGTCTTTTCACAGCAACACTTCTATTATCACTTTGTTAATGACAGCCTCGATATTAGCAGGCTTCTGTTGGTCTCCCCCCCCAGCATTCTGACTGGCTTTTGCAAGATTGTTTCGTGACCAGGTGTGTGGGACGAGCTAGTGTCAATGCTTGTCTTGTTGCTTGATCGCGGAGCCCATCCAATAATGCCTAGATTGCTTATCGCCCCATTACATTTTCCGGCGTGGCTGGATATGCAAGACGAACCAAGCGTGCAATGTCAGCTTCGAATTCGAAACTATTCGGAACGATGAGTCATTCATTACCTGCCCCACTGTCATGCCTAATACTAGATTCTAAAAATACAATAATAATATTCATAAAATAAAATAAAACTAGGTATAATTTCGAACATGTGATGAAGTGTCCTCCTGCTCGTAGAAGAGTATATGATTCTAAATACTGAATATCACAGTCAGTACAAAAGTGCGTTAACTCATGGACCTGGAGCCTCTGCTATGACGTAATTTTTTTTTCCACTATTGTTTATCCAAGGTTTTCCCCAAATTTTAATCATATCGATACATAGAGTCAGTAACTATTTGCCTCCTGCATATAATATTTGCTAATTCACAAACACAAACACTTGCAATACCTGATTATTTTCCTCACATTTGTATCATAAATAACTATTGTTCATAGGTACTGAGTCATTTGCATCTGTTGTATTTCTAGTTTTCTCGGTGCTATCTTCTTGGGATTCACAGGGTGTCCCAAAACTCAACTCCATCCTTTGTAGTGTTGATAGTCCAGTTCATAACTGACCAGAATATCAAAATATGACCTCAGTAAAATATAGATAGTTTTGTAGGAATTAGCGCTTTTATGAATTTTGTAAAAATCGAAGCTGGTGATCAGTATTTTGAGTGCCACAAGTAAATAACGGCAACCCTGAATAACCCTTCTATTTGTTGCAATCTAAGATAAAATTATCGGTGCCATATCTTTGAAGGAAAAATAACATCTTTGCCCAATTCACCAGTTAATTTATTTTTTAGCTTACGACTCTTCGTGCTGTGAATGCATCACGCTCACTTGGCATGTTGTTACAGAATGGTATATTTATCGTAGTTTTGAACATCTTCCCTCTGAGGCACTGCAGAAGGAGCATTTTGATAGAGTGGATTACAGCGAGTATTGCTGTTTCAACTAGTGTAATATATTTGAATAACTTGCCAGGTTAACGTGAAGACTTTGTTAACAGAATGAAAAGTCGTACTAAGCTAATAAAATAAATTAACTCAAGATTTGGGCAAATACTTTTTTTTTTCTCCAAAGGTATGGCACCAATAATTTCATTTCGAATTGTAATCAATAGAAGGGTTATCCAGGGTTGCATAACAAAAATTTCAATACGAAATATGAAGTATTGTACTCGTGGCACTCGGAATACTGATCATAGACTTCGATTTTCACTAAAATCAACAAAACCATCAATATTTTACCAAGGTCATATTTCGATATTTTGAGTTGGACTCCAAAGGATGACGTTGAGTTTTGGGACACCCTGTATATTCCTCTTCTATACTGAAGCCTTTTCTCCTCTTTCTTTCCCAAACATTCTGCTCATCGATAACTCATCCATACCTCCGCCATAACAATAATAATAATAATATATTTAATCCAGTCAGATCATATTACATGATATTGGACATGTCAAAGAAAAATAGATATAAGTTATATATACACATACATATATACATAAACACATTTAAATATAATTATTCACATTAAAAGGGACGGTGAAGAGGCCCTGAGATTTATAATATAAATAATATTAAAATATTCCTTCCTTGAATAAATCTGATGATAAAAAAATAGTCGATACAAAACATGAATCAAACATAGAAATCGTCGGTGTAAAATATAAAAATAAAAAATTTTAAAATAAACTTATCAGACAAAGCATCTTTGAATCTCATCACAATTATCACGAGACGTACACATTACTATTTCAAGAGTTTTCCAGATATTCGTTAATAGAATAGAAACTTCTTTCCCACAAATATTTTTCAACTTCCTGTTTGAATAAAGGAATTTCTGAAATATTTCTTATGGCTGATGGTAAACAATTGAAGAGTCTTGTACCTGCTACAGAACTTTCGAAACAACGCAGTACGGTGTTGTTGTAATTTTAAAAGATTTCCGTTTCTAGTTGGATATATGTGACACTTTGCGTTAGTTTCCATCCTGTATTCATTTTTTTTACATAAAGTAGACAACTATAAATATAAATAGAGGGTAATGTTAAAATATTTTTTGCTTTAAAATTGGGTCTGCAGGATTCTGTATAACGAAGACCATATAATACGCGAATAATACGTTTTTGAGCTACAAAAGCTCTTTCTATGTTTGTTCCATCCCCCATGCAATTATATTATAAGAGAGAACTGAATGAACCATTGCATAATAGACGTCCTTCAAACAGTTTTCATCCAAAACCTTTTTCAGTTGTAGCAATGCATAAAAACTGCAGTTTAATCGCTTTCATACATAGTTTATATGAAATTTCCAACTTAGTCCAGAATCTACGTATAATCCTAAAAATTTGGTTGTTTCTGATGGATATATTGTTAAGTTGGTAATTTCTATATTGAGAAGTTCATGTGTATATTTCCTGCTAAAGAATTGAATCTCAAAACTGTTTTTTCTGGATTAACTATAAGCCTATTTCTGCGACACCAATCTGTAAATCGTTCACTAATAATATTGAGTTTACATTGAAGTTCTACAGGACTATCGGCCTCTTGTGAAATCGAAGTATCATCTGCAAACAGTGCTACCGAACTTATACCCAAATGTTGTGGGAGATCATTTATGTAAAGTAAAAATATCAATGGTCCTAAAACTGAGCCTTGTGGAACTCCAATGTTAACCTCACACATATCAGAGTCAGTATTGTCTTATTGACTTAATTTTTTTTTATAGCCTTCCGGGAAATCTCTGTACTTCCCGATACGAGCTTCATGATCCCCCAGCGGCAAGGAAGATTGACCGTTATGTTATTCGCTCCCAATCATAATTTGTCAATGTCAGCCGCTCATATGCGACCTCAATTAATAACATTTTTTGTCCCGTTTTGTGTGTTGTCCTGCTGCCGATTTGTTGGCGGCGGCGCTCAGATATTCGCTGACCGGAACGGGTTTCTTGAGGGCCGCGGATTTATGAGCTTTTATGCTCCAATAAAAAGCGACCAATACCCGGACATATTAGCCAGAAAAATAAATCCGTCGTCGGCATTTCATTTCGAGGTGAAAAGTTCCCATCAAGGTATGACCTAAAATACATCCCCTCTGAGATACAAGGTGTCGAAAGTACGAAAAAAAATTAGATTTATTTTTTTTCTCCAAAATTTCTGAAGCAAAATATACCAAACTCGGGGTTTATCAACGTGATAATTGGAAGTTATGATTTTTAATTTTCGTAAACCAGTGGCGTAGTTACGTTGGTATGTGGAAATATTTCCCTTCATATTAGAAGTCATACATTCCATGTACCTGAAAGTAATTTTTCTGAGAAAATTGAGAAAAACTGAAGATATGTCCTGGAGTAGTAAAATAATTTCCTCTGTAAAATAATCTCATAACACTGATTATTCCCAACATATTGGAATATTTGTCAACCTCCTCAACATTTTTTAATGTTGGGTGAATCGGAAACGTAGTACGGGTGATTCAGAATGAGACCTAACTCAGTGATTACACGACATCAATTTCATCAAATAATATAATGAATGAATGACTCACCTGTAACTATGTTTCCGATTCTTTCAACATTGCAAAATGTTCAGGACGTTGACAAATATTCCGATATGTTGTAAGAACTTAGCATTATGCGATTTTTTCACATGAAATTATTTTGCTACTCAGGACATATCTTCAGTTTTTCTCAATTTTCTCAGAAACCTTTACTTTTAGATAGGTACATGGAATTTTATGACTTCTAAGTTGAGTATCGATGAGCCTAACTGATGTCAAACGCTTACTTGTCCATTCACTTGTCTAAAGAAAATACGAAGGAAAATATTTCCACATTCCAATGTAACTACGCCACTGATTTACGAAAATTAGGAATTGTAACTTCAAATTATCACGTTCATAAACCTTGATTGATGTACCAAGTTTGATATTTTTTGCTTCTCGAATTTTCATAATCCAATCTTCCGCAAAAAATGTAATCCACCATAATTCATTATTTGTTTTATGATCTTCCGTCAAGTAGTGTCGCCCATCTTTCATGATGTTTCTGGCTTCATATTGAAGTCGACACGTAGTCGGAGTGCATTTTAATCTGGAACCCATAGATGGCGCTGAATTCATACTTCAGTGTTTGTCTCAGGGATTTCCAATTAGGATGAAAGGATTCTTCGATTCAATTGGGTCGAACTAGCCTTCGCTGATGATTGGCAATGACCATGAAACCGGTACGGAGGTGTTCCCCCAATTAAATCGAAAAATAATTTCAGCTTTGATATTTGAAATCCATTGCAAAGTGGTTCTTGTAGAAAACTTTGCCAAGTATTAAACAGATATAATTCAATGGTCGTAGGGGGCAGTAGTTGTTTTCTGTTGAATACTTGCCGACGACCATACCTATTGTATAGGTTTTTTTGCGGAAGATTGGATTATGTAATCCACCATAATTCATTATTTGTTTTATGATCTTCCGTCAAGTAGTGTCGCCCATCTTTCATGATAAAACCGTTTAGGTTCAATCTTGATCTCTGATTTTATTTTTGTTGTTGGTTTTCAGTTTTGTTTTTATTTATTATTGCAGGTGATAAGGTGAGGTTCAGTAATTATGATAATGACTAATGTCTTTTTTCTAAGGTTGATAATGATATTGTTAATTATTTAGTTATTATGGTTAGAATTTATTTGGTTAGATTATATAATGATGTTTAGCTTAATGTATCCTCACTTGATAAAGCTTATGTTTTAGCGAAACATGTCGGATTATTTTGAATGTGACAATTTAAAATAAAGTTGTGAAGATCAAATCGTTTCCTGGGTATTTTCTACAAATTACTATGGATCTTCATCAAGTAACGGCCGAATCAATCGGAAACTTTCTAAACTGTTCCTGAGTTTGAATTTCATTGGAGAACCGATTCGAGGGTCAGGGCTGGAATTTTCCATTGTCATACTAGAACTTCGTATGACTTAAAGCCTTGAGTGTGTATTTCTGCCGATATTTTTTATGTTCTTCGACGTCCGCCAGTTCATCAAGATTCTTGTATGAGAACTATCTTTATCTGCTCACAGAAATCGTTGTTTCCAGCCCTGCTGGGGTGAAAAAACACCAATCCTGGCAAAATTTATTTGCATTGCGAATTATACAAATTCTTCCCATTTGTGACATCCTACAAACAAACGCATTTTCAAGATTCAACCATTTGAATTAAAACCTATGTTATTTATCTCTTGAAGCAACTCAAAAGACACATGCCATAAGGACATGCATACAGATGAATCTAGACAGTGGGTACAAAAGAAAACACATCTACATTCTTTCTGATAGCCAGAGCGCAATAAAAGCTCTGAATTCAGTACAGATTAAGTCAAAGCAGGTATAGGAATGCCTTCAGAGCCTCAATGAACTGGCAAAACACAACAAGGTAACACTTGTGTGGGTGCCTGGACACAGAGGAATTGAAGGTAATGAAAATGCAGACCAAATTGCCAAACGAGCTTCTGAACTACCATTCACAGGCCCAGAACCAGTGTTTGGCATCAGCAAAACCCGATGCGGAAACCTAATAAATGAGTGGAAGAAAACAAGACACCAAACATATTGGGACCAAATCGAAGGGCATCGACACAGCACAGCCATGGTGAGGCACTTAAGCCAAACACTGACGGCTGACATTCTCAACCTGAACAGACCTAAGATACGCATACTTACCGGCTTACTAACCGGACATTGCGCCCTTAGGAAACACCTGCACACCATGGGAATAAACAGAGAAACCGTGGAGTGCAGACTTTGTGGTGACGAGGAGGAAACAGCCTCTCACATCATCTTCGAATGCGACGCGCTGTACAACAAGCGCTACAGAATATTCGGACAGACCAACCTAGAAATAGGCATGAATCCGAAATACCTAGTGAATAGATTACTAAACCTGATAAAAGATACGGGCCTATTTAACTAGGAACTACTGACGACAAAATATAATAGACCCCAGTTGGTCTCAGTGTTAAGGGTCACCCTCACGGGTAAACCCTGCGTCTGGTTCGTCAGCCTCAAACCAACCAACCAACTCAAAAGATAAGCATAGGAACCACAGCATTCGATACAACTCCAATCCACGCTGAGAATTTCTGAGGTCTTGTCTGCTCTTCAATAAATTTCAACTCACTTTCAGACGGACAATCGCAGCTGGATCTATTATAATCTTAATAAGTGTCTTTCACTATGATACTTCTCAATAATAAATCGAAATTTTCACAGCAAGAACAAAAAACTATGCATGACAGTAGGGTTTGACATGTCTATAATAATGAGCCAGAAATCGGTACGGAGAGACTACGTTCGCAGCTCATGATGTAAACTGGCAGCATACTGAGAAAACTGCTTCAGAAGTGTGTCCATTGTTGTCTTAGATATTATGGTTTGATGATCCTGGGTTATGTTGTATATATGAAATGAGCAAATAAATTAATGTTCTTCCGTTTCGGATAGTCATGGGTTTCTGAAAATCCTGCGGTTCGACAAAATTATCCATCTTTCGAAAAGAATGAATTTTTGGACGGCCTCGGAATTTTTTAAATTATAACACGATTTGGAGATAACAGAAATGTGAAGTGCAAACCTCCAGTTTGGAATTGCATTCTCTGTTTTTCATGCAGGAAGTGTATTAAGCGATTATTTTCAATATTTGCTGGATAAAATGTCGGAATTATGACGGAGTTGATAATGAGGCAGGAGTAAAACCCGTTTTTTTTTGGCTTGTGTAAGTGAGACCTGTTCCACTACCCCTAAATCATTGCATAGTGTCTAAAGAGGATAATTTTTTCCTGTTTTATTGCAATTATTCCAGGTTAACTAAAATATATATGATTTTTGCATCGTCTTTAAACAACGCAGTGGGATTATGTGACTCAGATACCCACATGTTGCATGGGGAAGAAGTCTTCATGACGAAAACGCATTTTTGTTTTGAGTTAAAACACATTCTCATCTATTATAATCAATTAACAAATTGAAATCGATAGCCTTTAAATATTACAAATTATCTGAACCATATATTTCTTTAACCTACGCTTCTGTTTGGCGACATAACCTCAAAAACTTACCCCAATAGAAATATGAAATATGCCGTCTTTGCACTGACAGAATTCCTATGAAATTCAGATTAGGTTTGGTGCCTATTTTTTTTCATGTGAATGGGAAAAATACCGCCACTAATGCCGGTTGTTTGAAACATGTTTGCACAAAGAAGGACGGTATAATAACTTATGCATCGCTACTTTAATTTGATTCAAAACAAAAATAAAACTTTACCCATTTTGAGATAATAAGTATTTTGTCGTGCATATATGAAACTTTCATTTGTTTTTCAGTTAAATTTTGATTCAACAGTTCAACAGTAAATGGTAACAAATGAAATTGAAATAAGAGAAAATTAGCAAAAATTTTTCGTAGGCAATTGAGATTATGATATTCATGATATGTTAGGAGAATAGTTACTTACCTATAATCTCCCTAGAGTATGAATTATTTCCGGGACGCCTCGGGAAATTTTCAAAAAATTCGCAACTGAGGAAAATTTCCGGAATATTAATTCATGCTCGCGGGAAAAATTTTATATCAAAACTTTTTTAAAATAGAAATTAAATTGGTGACATACTCAAGTGACATATTATCATCCATGTAACGAACACCATAGTAGGCCGTTGTTAAGGCTTTGTCTCACAACAGTGAATTGCGAATAATTTTTTTGCGGATTTGATATCAAATATTTAAATTTTCCTATGCTCTAGTGAAATGTGGTTTAAATAAATGACTAGAGAAGCAAATATTCTACCAAAATCACGTAATTTTATAGTACCTACTAGAGGAAAGGGAAAAAAAGTTAAGGTCTACTTCTATCGGACGCTAATGAATTACATCGGCGGCACCTTCATTTATTAATCTCGGATTTGTTGTCAAATATTGTAATTTCCCTATTCTCTATTAAAATGTGGTTTATATAATTAAATTACAGATAATAACATGTACCTATGATTAAGTTATAAATAAATATCTATCAAAAATATTTTACGCTACTGTGTTTATGACAGCTGTCAAGCCAGAGGGAAATTTCCACTTATTAATTTCCCTCTACGCAGGGAAATTTATTGTCATAGCAACATGTCAAAATGCAGGCATCTGATTGGCTAAAATCAACTGGTATAAAATTTTCATGGATATTCTCTGAATCAGGAAAAATTGATAGAAAATTCTCTTTGAATTTTAGTTTTGGCTCAAAACGTCGCTGTTTCGATTATCATTCCCAACTTTCGCTGTGGCGGGAAGACAGGAATCAAGGAACTCCCAACCGGCAGAGCTGAAGTTCACCGACAATAGAATTAGAACTCCGAATTCCACTCGCAACGGGTCTACTTCAAACTCAGGAATGAAGTTGTGTAACTTTAGAAATGACAAGTGCACGTGAGTGATTAATTTATCGTTCCAAGAACACCGTCAAAGAATCTCAGCGGAGCTTTGACGAAATTGAATTTTCATATCCGTCTATCTGTGTAGATATTTTGTTGAATTCGTGGTTGAGGTGTGCGATCTCAAAGAAAATAATGGTTTTATTTCGTGGTGGAAATATGCCATATGGATGTGATAGTGGATTCCCACAAAATTAAATGTTGTTCATTCTAATGATTCTTCTCAATATCATGCCCTAAAAATGTATAGGCCGATAAAAAAATCCCACATTTCATAACAAATGGGTATAAATTTGACAGATCATAATTACTTATAAAAAATGAAATTTTACCAACTCGAATACAATTATTGGTACTTTCCTCGGCGACCCTACAAGATAAAGCAACTACCACCCTTCATCAAGATTCAATTATACAGAGTGGCCCTGTGAAAACGAAACATGGCCGATATTTCATATTTATCGTTCTCTGACAATAAAAATCGGATGAACACCTCCACTCAAAGCGTCCGGTGTCATCAAGGCTGTTATTATTTGGCAAATCATCTTGCCTTCGACCCCTAATCCGAGGAGATCGTTTGTGGGGGCCTAGTCTTTGGATATACCGGGGATTGAGTCTAGTATACCGACGGCCTACATCAGAGGGAATGAGCATTCCTTCCAGGATGCGCCTCGGCTACCGGTCCAGTTTTGCACTTGTTGCTCGGGAAACTGGTGTCGCAATTCACCAAGGTCTCAGATAATAGTAGCCCCTGCTTTATTATTGTTTATATTTTTACTCCCGTCAGGGGTTTATCAGTCTTCTGCATTTGTTCGGCTAAGATTTTTGCCATATTACGGCAAGCCGGTAAGATTTTCAAGTTTGAGAACAGTGTGTCATCATTCCACGAAGGACCCCTTTTATCAGAACCACCATTCTAACATAATCTTTTGGGTAAAGCTTGCAGAGTTCAAAGAGAAGGTCTCGGTATTTAGTCCGTTTTTTCTCCTCTTTTCGGACGATGTTCGTTTCGCCAAGGGCCGAGAACTCAATGACGAAAATCGTCCTACTTTGATGATCGAGAAGGGCTACATCAGTCTCATTGGCTTGTATTTGCCTGAGAGTTGTGAATTAGTATTTCCAATTGATTCAGCATTCCTCATTTGAAACACTGGTGTCTCGTCAATACCGTACGAGTGTCGTAGATGGTAGTACAATACTCGTAGCACCGCGTTATGCCGATGGATATTGGCTGATACCGCATAAGCTGGATAGGCTGACAGCAAATGCATTATGGTCTGGGGAAGTATAACCGTAAAACACACGATTCAGGATGCAAACTCCTGAGTCCATTCCATCACTCAAAGGAGTGAAGTAGAATTGGCAGGCAATCATATTAATTGCAACAACTTCATTATTCCCCGACAGTTCTGATAACCAGATCTGACGATGTTTAGGCTGATGCTTGGGCGGAGTTTTTTGGGAGTAGCGTTGCTCCACCTCTAGGTAAGTATTCGTCACTGTGGCATCCAGATGGTGTGGGATGCTTCCGACTACGAGCTGAACATTCTCTTTGTATTCCGCGTATCCACTTCTGAAATGAACCGTGGCACATTTGTCGATCCCAAACTCCATTCCGCTAGCATGCGTGTACTCTTGCACCACCCTCAAAGTCTGATGAAGATCCTTTTCTCCGGAGGCGTTTAATTTGAGATCATCTATGTGAAATAGATGGGTGACCTCATGCATCCAGTTGCTGGTGGTGACGCAGTTGTATCCGCAGGTTTTCCGTAGTGCAACGGACAATAGCAATAGTGAGATGCAGAAGAGAAGAGGGCTGAGGGAGTCTCCCTGAAACACGCCCCTTCTGAAGATAACCTGCTCTGTTTGGACTCTGACTTGACCAGATGTTATGGTGAAGCGAGCGGCATAAGCTGTTGAATGCATCTCACTATTTATTTAAAGGCTTCTGAGCAAATGCCTTGCGATAATCGATCCAGGCCATTGGAAGATTATGCTCATACTGCACGGAGTCCTGTGTGATGCATCTGTCGATCAGCACGTTCTTCTTGCAGCTGTGATAAAGATTCAAATCGTTTATCTTTCTTTCATTTCCAACAATTGTCCAAATTGTGTGTTTTAACATATACGTACAGAAACGTCGCGGTGTCATTAAACTGATCAGGGCATTACACCGACCCAGTTATGTATTTCTGCAACATTTCAGTACATTGAACTGTTTCAATTCAAATATTAAAACAATTAGATTGATAGTGATGAACCAATATGTATTGAATCCCAATTTACTTAAGTAACGATTATGCATTCAACTGTGACAACAGTATTTACAATAAATTAATTAATTAATTAATTTACAATAAACTAAGCTCTTTTGGTAGATTTCACAGCCAGCGACCCCATTCTTTGACCCTCTTTGCTCATACAGTGTGACCAATTTAAGATGGAAGCACCCTTATAAAACTTACATTTTTCAACCGATTGGAATGATTTTTTTTTGTTAGGTAGATATTCAAAAAGTCTATTAGGACACCAAATATCATGAATAAATCTCAATTTCCAGGGCCAACTAATCTTATTTTTCAAGGTCAAAAATCTAAAAAAATTACTAGCGATTTTTTTAGAAAAAATCTGACTACACCACTGGATTCGCTATATTTTCAAATGATTTACATGTAAATTACGTTGGAATACGTCAATCAATAAAAAAGTTATAAAGGAATGAAATTTGAAAAATATGCCGTTTAATCAACCCACCAATTCATGTTCAGGAATTTTATGAAAATTCTGTATACTCCACTGGATTCAGGATGTCTTGAAATATTACTGATCACAGTTTCATCGAAATCTGTTCGGTAATAAAAAAGTTATAAAGGAATAAAATTTGAAAAATATGTTGTTCAATGGAATTTTAGCAACGTTCTTACTACACCACTGGATTAGGGGCAATATTCAACAAAATATTATTCAAATAAAATTCGTGAAACGTTTATGGGAGAATCAATTTCCTTTCATATGTATGTCGAACTATATCAATCAATCAGTTTATCACAACAAACTTTAGTGTCAATAATTTCAAAAGAATCTACAAAAAAATAACTGTAAGTACATTTTTCTAATTGCTACAAACTAGCGGAAAACAATCTTTTATTCACAATCAATGTAAAAATAGAAACCAAGAAGATACCGAATTGAAAAATAAATGAGTGCAATTCATATTCTGGTGGCCTCCACCAAACTTCCATCCAATTCAATGCATTTATCATATCGCTTACGAATATTTTTTAAAGTATTCCTCAATTGTTGTGGAGTAATTGCATCGCAAGCTTGCTGAATTCTGGTGCACAGTTCCACTCGATTCCTTGGTCGTGATTTGTAAACCTTTTGTGTAAAATAACCCCAAAGGAAAAAATCGAGTGAAGTAAGGTCAGGCGATCTTGGTGGCCATCCAATTAATGTACTCCCCCTTCCTATCCAACGATTAGGGTAATTTTGATTCAGCCAATTCTTCACAATTCCCGCATTATGTATGGAACAACCATCTAACTGAAAATATAAATTTCTTGTTTCTGCAAGGGGAAGTTCATCTATTGCATCCGAAAATTCATTCCTTAAAAATTGTAGGAAAATTGCGCCATTCATGTTGCCGTCGAAAAAGAATGGTCCAATTATCCTTTCATTCAGTATTCCACACCAAACGTTAACTTTTTCTGAATACTGCCTTTTACAGTTTATCACCCAGTTAGGATTTTCAGTGGCCCAATAGCGAATATTTTGTGATGAAACCACTCCATTTGTTGTGAAACTAGCTTCATCACTAAATAAAATTTTCTTTAAAAATTGCCTGTCATTAAGATACTCGCCCTGGGCCCATAAGCAGAATTCCAATCGTTTTTCTTGATCACCTAGTTCCAGAGTATGTAAAAACTTTGGTTTAAATGGCCTCAATTTATTTTTCTTCAGACATCGCCTAATATTCTCCCTAGGTAAGTTTAAATCTAAGCTGGCAACCCTCAAACTACTATTTGGATTATTTCTGAAGTAATCTAATATAGTCTGGTTATTTTCGTTCCTTCTTCGTATATTGTTCTTTAAAATATATGTGGTTACTGCTCCAGTCCGATTGAAAACTTGGTTTATTTTATGTACCGTGCTGTTATTTATGGCTGGACGATTTGGGTGTCTTTCATTGAATATTCTAGTTACTTCTCTTTCACTCCGGTAATCATCACCGGAAAGACGTATAATTTCGATTTTTTCTTGAATTGACAATTGAGCCATTATCTGTTTTTATTTTGGAACACAAATTATTCAGTTCACTAATGGTGCGTAACAAAATGACAATTCATGCGCAAATAAATAGATGAGAAACTGTAAGTCACAGCTAACTTGTTTATTTCATTAATGCATTCTGAATAACAGGCAGTTAAAATTGCAACTCTCATTTTTTGCTATTCAACAAAAGGAAAAAATTACAGCTGATGTTACCTACTGGAATGATAATAATTATTATCCATTGCATATTTTTTTCGTTATAATTTCTATTGGGAGTACATTAGACTTGTCTTATATTGTTGAAATTGTTTTCATGACGATTAACCAGGAGTTCTCTCCTGATTGTACTTGTTTATGAATCCACTCCACTTCGAGAAATACCTATTGACTATTTTTACCATCATGATTTTCAGATGTTATAATTGTACGACATTGCAATAATCACCCCAATAATTTTTTCAATAATCAACAGTGGTGTAGTAAGAACGTTGTTAAAATTTCATTTTACAACATATTTTTCAAATTTCATTCCCTTATAACTTTTTTATTACTGAACAGATTTCGATGAAACTGTGACCAGTGATATTTCAAGACATCCTGAATCCAGTGGTGTATTCAGAATTTTCATAAAATTCATGAATTCGAATTGGTGGGTTGATTAAACGGCATATTTTTCAAATTTCATTCCTTTATAACTTTTTTATTGATTGACGCATTCCAACGTAATTTACATGTAAATCATTTGAAAATGTCGCGAATCCAGTAGTGTAGTCAGATTTTTTCTAAAAAAATCGCTAGTAATTTTTTTAGATTTTTGACCTTGAAAAATAAGATTAGTTGGCCCTGGAAATTGAGATTTATTCATGATATTTGGTGTCCTAATAGACTTTTTGAATATCTACCTAACAAAGAAAAAATCATTCCAATCGGTTGAAAAATGTAAGTTTTATAAGGGTGCTTCCATCTTAAATGGGTCACACTGTATATTCGTTCAAACATGCACCGGCTCAACTGCGGAAAGTATTCGCATGTATAAGATGCTGGTAAATATCTTATAACATGCGTTCAAACATGTTAATGGTCTGTAGTTCTTGGGATCAGACAAATCTTCGACAAACCAATCCGGAATCTGCTGCTTCACAACTAGCCATGAGTTGAAAACTCTTTGCTAGGTGTTGGTGGGAACATGGACATTTTTCCACCAATCAGGAACTGGAGCAGCAAAGTTCTTCGGGCCTTCTAGGGTTCGTCGAACTTCCACCGGAGTTATAGGATTGCGCAGTTCATAGAGCTCAGGCTGACGAAGCCTCCTGCAGAAAGCTTCGTACTGCGCTAGGGCTGAAGTTTCTACGTTGAGTGGTTGTGGAAATTCTTGAATGTACTTTCAGAAGGTTTCCACCAGGTCAGCCGCCGGCAGGTTATCCATATCACGTGGAGAATCTTGGAATAGGCGAGAAGGTTTATCGCGGAACTTCATGTTTTCCGCGATGCTTTTCACCCGCCTCACTAGTGACTTTTTTGCAGCCACGAGCAATTGCTGGTCGATGGTAAACAGCATGCCTTGATTCAGTGTGTGATGAGCTCGTCTTAATTTTGCGGCAATTCGCCGCACTGCGGGCGTGAAGTGCCTATTGGTCGCCACGAAGTCCGCCACAAACTGGATACGAGACGCGTGTTTTCTCGCCGACTTGATCTTAGCTTCCATCTTGTAAATGCGTTGCTCATGCTTCCCAACCAGAGAGGTGGTATCCCTTCTCTCCAGTTGGGACAGAGTCTGAGCGGCGTCATATACGGCAGAGTATATGTGCCAGATGTCAGCCTCTTTTGACAGGACATCGTTGATTTCTGCATCCACCCATGCCAGTTGTAGTAGATTCACGGGCTTGGTGTCATGCGGTGCCCTGCGAGTTCTGATGCCTTCCGTTGGTGGTATGATGCGGGCGTCCTCTCCAGCTAGACCAACACGTGGCACATCTGCCACTTTTGCCACTGCATTAACCGGCTGACATAGTCAGTGAAGATAAAATACCTAAGTCGTCAGGTTTTTGGCGGCAAAAGCGGCATGCTTTGGGTGTATTTCACACCACAGAGCATGCTTTCTTGCCATGTATCCTCTTCGGGCGAGCTCAGTGCTCTCATAGCAATGCAGAAGGCTGTCTTTTAGTTCATCCGTCCATTCAAAGCTTCTGTTTTCATTGCGATCGTTATGAGATGGTAATCCATCGATTTGTGATTGGATTTATTATTATTCTCATTATAATTATTATATGGTTGGGAATTTTGTATCATTACTACTTTTCATTAACATCTATCTCAATTTTGAATGACGAAAATTGAAAACGACACCACCACTGTGGGCGATCCTCTACCATCCACCCTTCCTGTGACCTCAACGGCCCCTATCGATGACCCATTCGTTCATGCCTTGAAAATTCTTCCAAATTCCCAACAACCGAGATAAAGGGGGCTATCTCTTCGCGCCTCTTAACCCTGATTCTGAACTCCAGTTTTTTGCGGTGGAATTGTTTCCCCCATCATTATGCCAGCCGTAAATAAGGGAAAATCAATGCTTCGTGCTCCGCGGATTGATGAGAAGCCACGCTAGACTGATTAAGTTGATTGGGAAGGCAGAAGGTTGCGAGAAATCTGAAGAACCAATCTCAGTCGGCTATGTATCAGTTGTCATAAAAAGTCTGATAAGTCTGCCAGAAGTCTTTCATGCCAGCCTTCTGTATCGGCTTTTCATTGCTCGATCGGGAGGATTTTCGGCTGCCGAGTCGTTTGTAGGGGCTTCAGCGTCTTTTCGAGATTGAGCTGTGTACGGGGTGATTATTCGTTTGGGAATTTGAATACTATTGAAAATTATAGTACTGCGACGATATTATTTAGGGTTCAATTTCCTACTGAAGATTGTTTAAGAGCGCGCCCTCCGGATGTTTCGGGGCTCCACTGAAAAGGCCTGATTGGAAAAAAGTCATCAAGTTGCTGTTTATGAACAATCATTAGATAACGTCACTAAAAATTCAATTTTAATGGTCAATCAATAAGGTTTCCGAAAAAAAATCTCTTGTGATACAGCAGTACAGCTCACACTTATACTCAAACCAACTTAGATTACCACAAATATGTTATTGGTGTATTTTTAGACCTAAAGAGGGCTTTTGAGATAATTGATAGAGGAATTATAGTGTTGAAATTGAAACAGTATAGGATTGATGGAAAAGTATTAGAGTTAGGTTAGGTTTGAACGTGAGTGGGCCCATATCAGGCCCTCCACTGCGGCCAATGGCCTATTGTGGCTCACCCTATGGTTATATTTCTCCCAGTATATCCAATCTCTTAACGAAATTAAGGAGTGTATTGGGAGAACAATTTACCAGGTTCTCTGGCGTTACTGTTGTATTGCCAAATGTTGGGAATCTGGTGGTTCTAGCCGCTGCGGGGCACGTACATGAAATTTGTTTAGCCGTTTCATCCTCCTCCAGGCATGGACGACACTCTGCATCTTGTGAAAGTCCGATTTTATGCATGTGGTGTTTGAGTTTGCAGTGGCCAGTGAGCAAACCTACTATAACTCTGAGATGTGCTCTACTGAGTTCTAACAGTTTGTCAAAGTCCTATTTTTTCCTTATGTAAGCAATAAATGCTTTGGAATAGACCAGGCCCAGTAGACTACGTCAATACTGGAGTCTTTTATTGTCTGCCCAGGATGTTATAACATGCTTGGCAGAGCTATGTGCTATACCGATTACCGGTTCTGGCCCAGTGAACGATATTTTCGCCCCCCTTTTGCTAGTGCGTCTACTATTTCGTTCCCTTCTAGGCCCGTGTGACCTGGTATACAGACTAGGTTAACATTGTTGCGTTGTGCCAGTCGGTTTAAGGTTTCTCTGCAGTTCCATACTGCTCTGGATTTAAAGCAGTTGGATTCGAGCGCTTTCAGTGCTGCTTGACTATCTGAAAATATTTTTATTGTTTTTCGTGTGTGGTCCAGCTCCCTTGAACACATGTCAATGGCATATACCTCTTCCTGGAATACCGTAGTTAATTTGTCCCTACTGAATGAGCGTTTCACTACTGGGTTCATCCCGTATAGTCCGGCTTCGACGTCTTCCAGAGTTTTGGAACTATCGGTAAACCAACGTTCATTTGTCCTACATAGGTCAGTTTCATTCCGAACCCAATCTTCTCTTTCAGGGGAGACCACAGTGTAGGGCGTGTGAAGGTTGATAGTTTTGGACATGATGTCTGAGGGCATTCCTAGAATGTTGTGAGCTATTATGCCCTCCAGCATGCTGCTACTTCTCATGACCACTGCCTGCGGTAGACTAATTGCCGCTTGGTGGAGTCTGTATGTTGCCCATCTTGCCTCTCTCTTCAGAAATATGTGAATAGGAAGTAATCCGAGAAGAGCTTCCATTGATGCCGTTGGCGTGGAGCGAATTGCCCCAGTAATCGCCAGACACGCTTGTCTCTGTAGTCCGTTCAGTTTAGCCTGGGCCATTTTTTGTTTGGTGACATGCCAAGTATTAGAGTGGTTAGTGATTATTCAAAAACAGAGTCTGTTTTAAAGATACACTATCAAATGGAATAGATATTGATGTGGGTGTTCCTCAGGGTAGCGTTTTGGCGTGTTATATCTGAACGATATCGAACTTGTGGTTGAATCTGAGTTCATAAACCTTTTCGCCGATGATACGTTGCTTATCTGTAGTGATGTGAATCTAGATAGAGCTGTCCATAAAATGAACGTGATTTTAGAAACTGTGAATCAGGTTCAATGCACCAACGAATTGAAGTTAAACGTATAAAATATATAATTACAGTTCTCTTGATATCAGTAATATAAACCTCAATATCAATAATGAAAAATTTGTGTCAAGAGTCAAACCTTGGTTTTCAACTAGAAAATTTAGTTTTGACAGTCACTTTGAATAAATATATCCGTGAAAAATATCAAAGAAACTATCTTTTTTCAGTAGAATAGCACAACATTTGTCGATACATTCCAAAGTTACAGTTTACAACACTATCAATCAGCCTCATTTTGATTATTGTGCGTGTACGTATACACGTCTTTTTATTTTTTCAATGTTTTTTGAGCGTACTTCTACCACAATTTCCAGTAAAAAAACGATTATTCCATCATATCTACGTAAAAAATCTACCCTTGTAAGAGTCTCTATAAGCAACCGTTTTCTAGATATTTGGACTTGAAAATTGCAAGTGGATTATTTGAAAAATCGATGCATGTTGAAGTTATGACCATTAATTTGCATTTTTTACAAGAATACTAAGGAAATGAATTTATTTCAATACAATGTAGTTTCCTTTATTTTATTTTATTATTCTGATTAAAAATTTCTTGAAATAAAATGTTGATATTTCTTGCAAATATTGATTTTGCACCCTTGATACAAAAATAACTATTTTTCTCAAGGATGTCATACAGGGACTTACCTAAAAGTAATAATCTTTTCAAACGAGTAAAAAGTGATAGAATAGCTGGAACCCCCTTCAAAAAACGAAAACTACTTAAACGTCAAATAAATTTCTTTAGCATTCTTGTGAACAATGCATAATAATGGTAATAACTTCAACAACATCGATTATAAGTCAAAATATCTAGGAAACTATTACTTATAGCGAATTAAAACAAGGGTAGTTTTTTTAACGTAGATGTGATAGAGGAATTGTTTTTTTTTCCACTGTAAAATGTGCTAGAAGTACGCTTAAAAAAGTAAAATTTTTCAAAAAAGAAAAACACATTTAGTTGGCGCTCCCTACGAGTAAGAGTAATAATAACATCAGTTTCAAATTTGTCACCTCAAAAAACCTCTCAATACCAGTTTTCGTTTTTTTAAGTTCAGTATTTTTAAAGTTTTGAAAAGAAAAACGTGAATAATAATGAAACTTTAACAACCTGTATCTTGAAAACGAAGCGTTTCTGGACATATATTTATTAGGAGAATTCATAGAATATTGTTAGAAATCACCTACTGAAGTTTGTCAAAGTACTTTTGAATTACCCTGTATAAAAACTAATGAGCAAAAAATAAACTATAGAAAATATGGTAGGGTGCTAAAACCAATTATATATTTTTTACCTGAAATGGAGCAAATAAAATAAATACCAATAATACTCTTCAACGCAGTATCATTACCATTTTTCCATTTCTTCATCTTAAATAAAATGTATTCTTCGAATAAACCTGGCTGTATTTGAAAATCCTACTTTTATTGCAAAACCAGTCTTAATTTTTTTACAATTAAAATGGTTTATTAGTTTCTTTTTTTGAAAATCACATATAAAAATTCTTTCCATTTTTTGCATACCTACTTTATGAATGTCACTGTAGATTCTAGTGGCAAGTCTGAAGTAGTCATTGTGTTATAAATTCACATACATGTATTTGTGGAACTTTGTTGGTATTATCCCTATTTTCAATTTCATGACCATATTGCAAAGAGATCGTCCTCATGTTCAAGTTGTCTATTTGACCAATATTAGTAAAATAGTCTGATATATATTTCTATCATCCATTTCTGATTAACCTGATTTTTTTTAATGATTGTTTTTGGTTCCACCCCAGGCAAGAATACCATGAGAGATAAAAGGTTCAACGAGTGCTTGATATACAGGGCTATTCAAAATCGAGTCTATGCATGGGGATCTTGCTAACGGTAAGAGACAGAAGGTTGGTCAAATGGGGGCAAAGTTTCGTATTTCAGAGTTCAGTTACGTGAACCAAAAAAATTTGATCTAGCTTCTTTGGTTCTGGAGATATACAGGAAAACTCGAAAATTTTGAAATTCTTCTTTTGTCTATATCTTTTTATTTTTTGAAGATTTTTTTTTAAGTTTTGGCACATTGCCGTAGCAAGTTTTTGTAGACTATTCAAAAATGCGAATAATAATTATATTCAAAGTATCGTCCAAATGGGACCACCTTCAACTTTTCATTTTCAAATATGGACACAATTTGTTGTTTGGAAAGAAATCCACTCGACGTTCCACTGCGGAAAATACGATGTTTTCAAATTATCTGGTTTTCACACAAAGAAAAATCCCTGAATTGAATATTTTAGTATCTATATCGCTTCGTAATATTTGTTCATTTTCGACAATTTAAATAATCCTGATAATTCGATATGTGTAGTATGAAAATAAGCAACCTTTCAACAGAGCAATTCAATTGCCCAATTCATTCTACTACACATCGATGGATAACATGGTAAACCTTTCAGCATTGAAAAATTCAACATTTCCAGCTACTGCCTTTCAGCAATGAATGGAAGTTAATTTCTATATTTCACATTGCGTCCAAACAATTGAAATATCATCAAACTAAATTCCGCCATATAAATATTTGGAATAATGAACAGCAGCGAGTTTAATTGGAATTATTCGCTGATTTTTATCCGTATACAAAATGAATGTACTGTTTTCGACGGATGTCATGAATAGTGATGTATGATGATGAGAATACAACGAGTGTAGAGCATCGATTTTTGTAATGATGCGTTGGGAACATTGTAGGCGAAATCAATGAAAGAGACAGAAGTATCTACTGTTCCTGTTATTGATGTGAAACAGTTCCTAATGAGTATGAATTGTTAGAACTCTGTAGAAACTTATGAAACTCATAGATGGGATCTTCTATTGTAGAATAGACTTTTCCCATTATTTCAAAACTATCAGCTTATCATTTATGGGGGTAGTAGATGCGTTTCAGGGTAAATTTGGTTCTTCTTTAGTGCAATTTTTACTGCAGATTGGGTGAAAAGAGTAAGGATATATAAATGTTTGGATGAAATTGTGTTTGAGTCATTCCTTTTGAAAAATCAATGAATCCTATTTTAACACCCCTCTTAGCAAACTGAGAAGTCGCCTTTGTTCCTTGTTGATCAAATTGAAATATTTATCACCCAAGGAATCAGATTTCAATGCCGGTTTTAAATCCATTCCACCTCTGCCACCAATTCGATCTGTTACTAGTCTATCAGGAACCTGCTCGCATAGATCATTACATAACACTAATCTGATTTTAATCTCGGATCATTGAACGTATTCAAACCAGTCGCCTGGAAATAGATATGTGCCGCTAGCCAATAAATCAGAAGCATTCCGCAAAACCAATTAACCTCACCGAATCCTGAAAGCCGAAGAATTATCTGCGAACTCAATCACAGACCACCGACCCGGATCTGGAATGTCCGTATCAGCGTGTGCCCGCTTGGAACGGGTCCATTTCAATAAAGATGTGCATCCGGAATTATGCATGGAAGTCTTATCACGAAAATAATCGGAATATTCAGAGTGGAAGATATTTCTCAATAGACGCTCAGCAAGGGTTTGTCTACAGGAAAGCATATAGGCAAATTACTCCCACACCTGACACCATTCAGGATCAGTGAGGTGTCAGGTAGATTGTAGAGGGATATTAGTGAAATATACTACTATACTATACACGTGAATAACGTAAGTAAGCTGAAGAGATGATCCAATAGACAAGACAAAAGAACAAAAAAGGTCAGAGATTCATGAAATTTGCTGTAGGATTTGCGAGAAGTTTGTAGGTTCATCACATCACTCATATCAGGTTTTCGAGAGAGACCAAAAATAACGATTTGATTACACAAGTTTGGAATTCATTAAATAAGTTTATGATCATATATTTCTTCATGCATTCGAGAGTTTAGAAATTACGAAATGTAAAAGTAGAATGGATGCGGATAAGGATACATTCCAATGTTTATATTCATAGTTTATCTTTTTCATAATCAATGAAGTCTAATCATTAATTTCCGTGAAAGTTGTAGCATTGAATTTTGATTGCAGTTAATATATCGCAATCTTTCGATTCTCTAATTTTCTAACTTCAGCACAATGAACTATAAGTGCAAGGAGGGGATGTATTCATCAATAATCAACCCATGTGATCTGAGCAGGAAAGAAAATCAGCTGGAAAAATATTTTTAACGGAGTTCACAACTTGATGCGATCGAGAGCAGACATTTCTCAATTTTTTCGCACTTTGATTCTATAAATACTGCACAATCACCCAAAATAGTGATACAGGGATGATTTACATTATATTCGACCCATCTGAGCTGACTGTGATGGAAATTTTTCTGTCATTGATTTTTAATGTCTATGATATATCGCAATTTTTCGATTCAGCGGGGCTCCGAAGACAGGGCTTGACTGACATATTCCTGATGGAAAAAGAATAATAGTAGATTGCCTTTATGTTAACGGCTGAGGATGCTCTTCCATTCAACCAGGGTGGTTTCACCATTACGTTGTTGATACATGATGGAAATAAAAAATAATGATATCAATAAGTAATATAAGAAAATGCTTGTCGAGTAAGAACTTTTACATTGATTTTGTGAATGCTAAGAGGGGTTGATTCTTCATATATTGGTGGTATTTATTGAATTTTGATGCTGACTGATATGAAAAAGATCGTTCGTAGATGAATTAAAGAGTGTTTAGTGTAGTAGTTGTTCGAAGATCTTTACTGTGTCTTCAATGGCGAGGTACGAGTTTGTTCGCCAATACTTCTGGTATTTTAGTTGCGTATAATTTGAATAGAAAGCATTTTTGAAAGAATTTCC